>OX578272.1:229901954-231101954 GCA_951217065.1 Baccha elongata | reverse complement strand
GGTGGGTGCTAGGTTGGGTGTATGCAAAGTTTCTGTTGCATTTAAAGATGCCCTACATGTGTAACGTATATTTATGCATGTTCATTTGATGTGTCCTGACCTTCATCAAGATCTCGATCGAGTCACAAACGAGTTCACATTTTTTTGTTACTGTTTTTCCAGTTCCAGCAACAGCAAGTGAAATTGAAGAAAAAACAACTAAACGAAAAGAGAACAAAAATGACTCACATTTTAGCAATACCTACTCATGTGTTTTGAAAACAAAATTGAAAAATATCCCTTCACCCTTCCATAAACAGAAAGCATAGAACTCATCATTCCCATTCAATTCGAAAGGATAACAAAACACCAAACCCATTTTGAAAAGAGTACAAGAGTAGTTGAGCGTATCAAAAACAATAATGAAGAGAAAAGAATATCGCACTACCACATTGAAATACGTTTACATGAATTTTAAATTCTATTGTCATGAAGACCCACCCTTAATATTATTTAAGTATTATCGAATTGTACAGAAAACATCGACGTTGCGTAGTATCATTGAGTTTATACACATAGAGGAATCAAGATGGTTTCAAACTCACCGAAGTAGATGTCGCTAAATGAGCATATCGAGTAATTATTATTCTTATCTTTTTAACGGTACCTGTCATACAAGCGTTTTATACAATTAAATATTTCTCGTAAGAAATAAGATCGATTTTTAAAAAAATTCGTACAATGGATTTGCAACCAAAGGTTGTGTTTTTCACTTTTCAGAATAAGTTTACATATTAACGGTACTTGGCAAATAAGCCTTAAAGACAATTCAATTTTTTTCGTAAAATATTCAATCGATTTTGATAAAATTTAGTGTGTCAGATTTTTTTCTAATAATGCAATTTTTCGTTATAAATTTATTTTCAAAATTACTCTATTAACGGTACCTGTCATAAAAACACTATAGAAAATCCAATTTTTCTCGAAAAAAATACTATCGATTTTGATAAGATTTTGTGTGACTGATTGTTTACCAATAAATAAGTTTTTCGTTAGAACTTTTTTTTTTCAAAATCACCTTATTAACGGTATCCGTATCTGCCATAAAAACGCTATAGAAACTATTTTTACTTCCGACTATTTATTATAGTTTCTTACTTAGTATCCTACGCCAAAGGTTAGCTATCTTACACAAGAGCAAGTTTGTCCGACCCAGTCATGCCTTTTATTTTTTATTAGTCTATAAATCTTGTGAACTTAATTTCAAAATGAACTGCTTTGAATCAGAATCTTGTAAACTTAAGTAAGTAAGTAAGTAACTGATTGCTGTTATCGAATATATTTTTTCTAAAAGGATTTTGAATTTTTTAAATACTTTTATTTAAATAAACACAAATAAAATGATTATGTCGTATCATAACATTTACTTAACACAGTAAAAATTTATGTTTCTCAGCACATTTAGGATTAATCTTTCAACTGCAATTCATTATCAATCAAGTAACTTACCTCTTAGGTATTAAATATTTAATTTGACAATACAGTTAACTTCTGAAAAAAATAAAAAATCTTTCCCCAAATAGATTGTTTGTTTTATATGTTAAGACACAAGATGACAATGCTATTATAAACATCATATCTAACAAATTGTAAAGCCATTTAGAACAGTGTATAGATATACTACTTTTTAGCTTTATCATTAGGGTAATAAAAATGACATATAGTGTCGTATGTCCCATATTTGTATTTCCCAAATTCTCGAATCTTTAAAAAAAAAATCTATTACGAAATGTAAATATTTATATTAGTTTAAAAAAATATTTATAATTAGATAAAATATATATCTTTACGTTTATGGTATCTTAATATTATTTCCATTTTTTTAAGTATAAAAGATCAACACATGCTTTCAACAAATTAATTAAATTCTAAGTTTCTAACATTCTATTTCAGTAAAATGGTGTCTTCAAAAGTACTAGTGATTTGCCTTATTGGACTGTTGGTCGTTCAGTCATCGGATTGTTTTATTTTCCATATTTTCAAGAATAAATTATGTGCAATGGGATCGAAACACTGTATATCTACATCTACATCGACAAGCACTACTTCTACTACAGAGCCAACAACAACTTCAACGTCAACATCGACATCAACTTCAACAACAACATCAACAACAACAGAGGGTCAAAGAAGAAGAGGATAACATTCGAAGAATGTTGAACAAACAATATAAATGGCTTGAGAAATTAAATGAACTGAAACTAAAAATTATTGTTATTGTTTTTTTTTTTTTGTAATAATGTTTTATAGGAAACTGTAGGTATAGCCACCAAGACCCGTTAAAAATGTAACATGCAACATATAAGAAAGTTTCTTTATAAAGAGGGGGAGGGGGGATCCACTTAGCCGGGAAGGTTAATTTCCTTGAAAACATAATATCTAATATATGTTTAGAAAAATGCCCTATTTCCCCCCGTTTTCAAGCCAGGGGGAAATAGACCCTCCTCCTCATAACGAAATGGGCTTGTATTTCGTCCATATACAAGATCTTATAATTATTTTGCAGCGACAAAATTTTCCTCCTACTATCCCCTTAAAAATTTCAAAAACTTTTAAGGGTACCACATCCGGTCCATTGTCATAAGTAAAACTCCTCGGGACATAATTCCGATTTTTTTTTTTACTTATGTCCCATTTTGGTGGGACATAAGTCCAAAATTGAATTTTGGAATTTATATCCCACCAAAGTGGGACATAAGCTCAAAATATATTTTTTTTTTGTTTTAAGACAAAGTTCAAAATTTACATACCTATTGCCTTTTAACTCAAGAATAATTGCTACTAGAGTAAAAAATAAACAAGACGATAGTAACGACATCCTACGAGCAAAGTTTGAAATTTACACCATGATTTCTCTATGTGTATAAACTCAAAGGTAGTATCGATGTTTCGTGTGCTTTTAATATCAGAAATCGATGTTTTGCTCTCGATATTGACATCGATGGCAATTTACAATATCAATGATTTGGAAACATCGAGCATCCCTCCTTTATGGTTTGAGAAATGTATGCTTGCTTTTTGAATTCGCTGAATATTATCATAATGTCATAGGCAAAAAATATCAATTCTACGAACAAACCCGATTTGCTTTTAGGGTTAATTTGGAAGATTCAATTATTATGAGTGTAAAAATTATGGTGATCTTCAGCTTCAGTGATATCGTCTTCATACTAGTAACCTAAAGATCTTCCAAGGTTTCAAAATATTATTTGCAGTTGATGTTTCTGCTTTTTATTTTTTACAAAGTTCAATTTAGATTTTCTTAAGAAAATCTATAAATTTTTCATTCAATGCAAAGTCAGACATAACACCTATATAGATTACCCATCCAATTTGACAGTTAACTCTCATGCCAGGATTCGAACACAGTCCTCTTTTATAAGAGTACAACCTAATTTGTTCTTCCGTTCTACGCGCACCCACAACACAATTTGTATTGTCTTTTTTTATTCAATGAGTCGAATTTAATCCCAAATTCAAAAACTGTTCAATGAGTTAACTCTTGAACTAAACTCAATTTGGCAACAGAGTTGACTCCTTACTGAAAAACTGGCTATGCGAGATCCGAGATATGATCTAAGACGAGAAAAACATTCATCGAGCAGTCTTTGTCAGTTGCACAGAGATTGATTTATGAATTCTCTCTCTTTGAAAGTATAGTGGTCTGGCTAAATAATCACCTACTGTTTTCCATTGCGTTATTCGACCAGTTTTGAGGTTTCGAGTAAGCTGTTGCCAACTTGAAGTGTAAACTCAGTTTTCAATTCAATTTCAATTTATTAACGACAATATTGCTTACAATGATAAGATAACAAGCATTTTTTAATAATATTGAAAGCCTTAAGTATGTTAAGTTTAAAATTATTTTGGAAATTACATAACAAGTAAATTAAAACGACAAAATACATACAAATAACTCAAATGACAAAATAACAAAATGACTAAATATAACATATATACTAAAATGAATTTAAATGAATTAAAAATAACCTTAGGTGACTGTTTCGTTGGACAGATATTTCAATAGAGAGGATTTAAAAATAATTGTGCTATTAACTTTCCTAATGTCGATAGGCAAGGAATTCCGCAGACGTATCGCACTAACAAGGAACTGGCGTTCTGAAATTAAGCAAGCATATGTTGTTTGTATTAGCATGTAGGATCTTTCTGATTGAAAAAAGCGTAGCTTGTCGTATAGGTTTTGTGGTTCCTTTGTTTGCATTATATTATGTAACAGGCATATTGCTCTTAATTTAAGAAGATTATCAAAAGAACATCCGTTGATTTGTTTTGAGTAGATGGAAACATGGTCATATCTTTTTAAGTTGAAAGTTGACAGATATATATGCAACATTAAGTTTGTGCTTAGAACAATAATCTGGGCAACATAAAATCTCACAGCAATATAGCATCATTGGTAATAACATAGTTTTCGCTAACAAGAGCTTTGTTTTTATAGGCAAATAATGCTGCGTAGTCCAAAGAGCACGAAGTCCGCCGTAGACTTTTCTGATAACAGAGTTAATATGAGCAGACCAAGTAAGGGTCCGGTTGAAGATAAGGCCAAGATTCTTGGCGGATTCAACGAACTCTATTGGATTTTGGTCTAGATGAATCGATGGAATTAGAGACATATCAAGCTTCTTTTTATGTATAACAAGAGCTTTTGTTTTGTTGGCGTTAAGACGTAGTTCATTTCGATTCGACCAATCAAGGATACGCTGTAAATCTTCATTTATTAATATTGCAGCTTCATGTATCAAATTTAAAGGGCGACTTAAATGAATTTGTGTGTCATCAGCGAACATATGCATCGAACAGTGTTTTACAACTTTAGGAAGTTCATTCACATACAACGAAAAAAGTAATGGACCAAGGATGGATCCTTGCGGTACTCCACACTTAACTGGCAACGAACTTGAGTACATATTTCCTACTACAACTTGTTGCTTTCTCCCTTGCAAATAGGAAAACATACATAAGTTTTGTTGCAGGTAATGAAAACTTAAACTCTTTCCTTAGCTTTGTATAAGGAACAGAATGGTTTACTGTATCAAACGCTTTGGAAAAGTCAAGTAGAGTAAGAATTGTAGCATTATTTTTATCAACTGCTTTTTTTTATTTCATCCACAACCGATATTAATGCGGTCTTGCAACTTCTTTTCGGACGGAAACCAGATTGATGTTCATCCAAAAGTTTGTTTTCAAGTAAATATTTTTGCATTTGTAAGAAAATCGCTTTTTCAAAAACTTTGGAGAAGAATGGCAGGATAGAAATCGGTCTGTACTCTAAATCATTACCGCTTATTTTAGCTTCTTTCCATGGCAAAGGGAAAATAGATGTTGTTAATATAGAGTTGAAAATGTGTGTTAAGTAGGGCAATATGTACGGAAGAAGGAGCTTCACAAATTGAGGGTGAACTTCATCAAGACCCATAGCGTTTGATTTTATTGATAAAAGTGCTTCAACCACATCTTCTTCACAAAGTCTATAAAAATCATAGTATGATTCATTAACTTCATCGGGTGAATGGTCAAAATTTGAAGGACTTGCTGAGGTTGTACTACTTTGTATCAAAAACTTAAAGTTGAGTTGGTCACAATTTATATTTTCGGGAATTTTTGGCTTTTGTTTCCCTAATCCAACTTCTCGAATTTGCTGCCAGGCTTCTTTACTTGAGGAACAACCTCCAAGCTTTCTGCTGTAAAAAACCCTTTTTGCAGTTCTAATTTTTGAAACAAGTATGTTTCGGAGTGATCGATATCTTTCATAAAACTCAACAATCCTATATTTTTTCCAACTTTTGAATGCATCATCGCGATTTTTTATGAGCACCAGGATATTATCAGTAAACCACTGTGGAGATTTGTTTTGAATATTTTTTGATCTTAAGGGCACGTGTTTATTAAAAAGTGAAACTATGTTTGCTTGTAGAAGGTGAGTTTGATCATTTACTAAAGGGAAGCGATAAACGGAATCCCAATTTGTATATATAATATCTTGGTACAAAGCTGCATAGTTTATGTTTGATTAAATGAATATGATTGGCTTTTGTATAATTTTCCAACGTCGGTCGTCATCACAAATCATCAAGTTAAGTTTAAAATTGAACAAACAACTGCCAAAGAATTCCCCTTTAATGTATCCTCAGTGATAAGTCTTCTTACAGACGTTTTGAACATTACAATCTTGTTAACTTGTTTTGGTCAACTTATCATTGTCCATAATTCATTATATTTCATATACATCTTCGTATTACCAATTTGCACGCTACCACATTCTATATCCTGTCAATTAAGATTCATGTTCAAAATAATAATTGCAATAGACCATCATCCACTCTCCATCTGAAATAGCCACTGCACATAATTCCAGTAAATCAAGAAAATTCCTGAAATTCCATCCGTTTGCAATTATTTTTTTTTTCCATAATTTTTGATTCATCTCAGATCGCATTTATACGACTGCTCTTATGTCCTCTATATGTACGTGCAGCATATTGATTACCAACTAACTTAAGTTGTTGTTGCTGTTGCCGCGAAGCCATTAGCTTGCCAAAGGATTCCATTTAGAATTGCATTCATAAATCACATGACTCGTTCATTGAATATCCTCTTGTACTGCACAACACATATTTTTATTGCTTGGTGTGTCACAAAGAGTGTCCACTCGAGTGGTCTTTCTTAACCTTCTCCCACCATTTATACCGTACACCTCTTGTCCGAACCCAAAGTGTAAGATACAAAATCCAGCATCGATCCACTTGCGTATTACTCCTGTTCGTGCGTCGTGTCGCCAGTGTGGTTGTGGGTTGCCCTCATTGGCGCGCGATACTTGAAGAAAATTATAAATTCACAACGTGTATGCTATATTGTCGCGATCAATTTCATTCGGAAATTCAGAGTGATCTCTGGACTGTGCGGTGTGGTTTCGATCTGGTCAGGGACCCGCCTGGACTTGGTGACTCTCGATATTTCCAGGAACGTGTTTGGTGCACCATGTGGGTATCGAATAACTCACCTGTTCACTTTGATATTCTCCTCGTGTAACATTACGCACTGATGGATATATTTCGCATAGAGTCCGGTTTTTTTTTTTTTTGCCAGAAACCAATGTTTTGTGGTTCTGGTGCTGTACTTTTACCATCAAAGAATCAGGGAATAATAATTATCTCTCTTTTCAACTGCATGAATGAATTTTTCAATTCATTCAGCCATCGCATCACATAACCATCAGTCATTTTAACTGATTTGATTCGTAACAGAACTTGAATGATGTAGTTTTAGGATGAAACGGGAAGGAAGGGTGCTGCTTAGCACAACGGGATGTCCATGTTGATGACCATGAAGTGATAGTGATATGATCATAATTAGGCAAGTGACCCTAAATCAGAGAAGAAGCGTGAGAAAACTAAGTTTTAGTTTAATCGATTACGATGACCCTTCGTTTTAAAGATTGATACAAATCCGATATAAGAGAATCCATCGATCATTTCAGGTAGCTTCTGTATGGAGAGTCTTAGTATTTTAATTATACGACTACTGGTTTAATGTGTAAAGGAAAATCATTAAGAGAGGAAAAGAATCATTAAGTTTGTTCCAACACTGAATCACAAACTGCTGGTTATTTGTCCCGGCAACGTTTTGTGCTTAACCGTTTTGTGTTATGTAGGAAAATCGTTCGATACAGATTTTCAGAAGCATATGCTTACTCAAAGCCTAATAGTGAGGAAATCAAGTTAAATTTTTTACAAATTAATAGAGCATTAGAACACTGAACAAAATTTCACTTTAAAGCACTAACCTGCCAGGCCAACACCACTACTCTACTATGCAAGCTACTGATCCCCACCGTGCAGAAATGACTAGGTCAGAGCTAGACGAATTCTGGTAGCTGGCAAAGTACTGCAACAGATTAATCGAAATCTGAGAACATGTCACACCATTCCAAATGATTAACGACAATTTCGACTGTCCAACCTTGAGTTTAGAACAAACTTACATAAAAAACTTGGAAATAAAGCCGTTATTTTAAAAAAAGGAAACCAAAGATGAATCTGTCTCCAGAAATTACAAAATCTTATCTGGTGGATTGTGTCATGGTATTAAATCATTCGTAGGCAATTTGATTGGTCCTAAATATAGTTTTAGATCAGAATATTCTTCTTCTTCTTCTTCTTCTTCTTCTTCTTCTTCTTCTTCTTCTTCTTCTTCTTCTTCTTCTTCTTCTTCTTCTTCTTCTTCTTCTTCTTCTTCTTCTTCTTCTTCTTCTTCTTCTTCTTCTACTTCTTTTTCTTCTTCTTCTTCTTCTTCTTCTTCTCCTTCTTCTACTTCTTTTTCTTCTTCTTCTTCTTCTTCTTCTTCTTCTTCTTCTTCTTCTTCTTCTTCTTCTTCTTCTTCTCCTTCTTCTTCTTCTTCTTCTTCTTCTTCTTCTTCTTCTTCTTCTTCTTCTTCTTCTTTTTCTTCTTCTCATTTCTCTTTTCGCATACAGTGTTGGAGCCTAAACCAATATGTCTCTCCATCAATCTAACTTGGGTTAGCCAACCAAATACCCTCTATGTCTATTTGGCATCACTTAAGAAAATATTTGATGTATCCTAAGCATGAAAGAATACAAGATTACAGACACTTTGGCATTTTCACTTTGTTGTTGTTTCACTTGTGACGTAATTTTCACTTGTGACGTAAGTTCCTTGCACTCTTTTTCTCATTGGTTCGGGTAAAGTCATAAGAAGATTCCACCATTTATTTGTTTTTCTGTTTCTGGTTACGCCACAAGTGACAAAAACACAACAACAAAAAACTGAAAAAAAACAAGTGTCGTAATCTTGTATTCTTTCATTCATGTATCCTTAGCGAAATAGCTAAATAAATGGGTGATTAGTCAACATTTTTTTGGAAGCTTTATTTCATACAAATTAGTTCTAGTTATATGTTAAAATGTCCCCTAACAATATTGAAAAAGGCCAGCCAAACAATATAAAACAACAATTTTATCGAAATTTTTTGAAAAAAAATGGTTAGAGGACTGAGATTTTGCTACGACTAATAAAAAACAATTATATCTTATAAATTATCACTTATTCAAATCAAAATATGGCTTTTTATTTTAATGGCTGAAACAACTGAACGATATCAGCATGTTTTATCGTGATAAGATAGCATTATATTGGACCTAATTGACTCTGAAAGTGCTTCTAAAATAAGTTTTTATATCGCCGTTAAAAAGTTATTTTAAATCATCGATTAAATATTGCATAGCAAAACCCGTTAAAATGCTTCTGAAAATTGCCCAGACCTCTGGATAGAATTTTAGTCCCTTTTTTCATAAAATTACCAGGGGACTGAGCAAAGAGAAGTGAGTTTTTTTTACATTTTTTAACCAAATTTTGTTTCAACTTGATACTTGATATTCCCTGAGATGGGACTTAAGCGACTTTTAAGGCCCAACTATAATGCGCATGAGTAAGCATGAGCTACTGTCAAAATCGCATGTGTAAATTAAATGCGCGAATACACACAATCATATGGCGTTGGCTATAATGGAAATATTCGCATTTCGTTGAGTTTCGGTAAACATGAGCTCCGCATGAGCTGTGCAATCTGTACCGCTCTTACATTTATGTAAATTTGACAGTTGTGGTCATTTGACAATTAAAAAAAAATTTCATTTCATTTTTACCAAAAAAAGACTACGAATTTGTATTAAATTTTCCATTTCATTAATAAATCAATAAATTTAAAAATTTATTTATGCATTTTTAACACAATTAAAAGAAACTAAAAACAAGTAATTTTCACATGTTTCACATGTGTATTCATCATGTTTGTATAAACATGACGTAACGTTTAATTTTGACAGTAGGTCATGCTAGCTCATGCGCATTACAGTTCTACCTTTACACGGTCAGTCATTTGACATCAAACTATAATATAATGTTTGTAAAAATAAGTCTGTATGCGTGCATTTGTTTGACGAAAAATCAAAACCATTTTGATTTTAACTGATTATATGTGTAGATGACTGACGTCCTCTGACTGACCGTGTAAAGATCACTTTAGATCTACATGTATAGAAGTTATCAATATTTTTGAAGTTTTCAATCTTTCAGGGGACTGATTAGAAATTCAAAGGACAAAGTTTAGTGACTTTTTGTCGCAATAAAATGCATTGCTAAATAATATTTATCTATTTTGAGTTATTCTAAATAACATTGATAGGTTTTTTTAGTGTGGGAGCTGAAATAGAAGAACGGCAATGATTTGATATTAAAATGGCATTCTGATATGCCAAGGGACTGAGAATTAGACCCTTTAAAGAATTTTTTGACCCAAAAAAAAAACTGCGATCTGCGCAATTTAGATTTTGAATGCAATGATTTCAAATTATTGTCGCCGACATCAAAAACTCCATCGTTTGTAGAATCACATTTATGTTTGTTATGCATACCACCCATTATTTATAGGATATGTAGTCATAAAGCCTTTTGTAATCTCAATGTATATATTATATTTACTCCAAACTTTATTAAGAAGCAACTTTCAAACTATTTGATTGGGTCCCTTAAGGTGACTTTACCTAAAAACTAATAAATTTCTTGATTTTCCTTAGGCCGTGTGAGAACAGCGTTAAAATTGTATCCTCTGGCTAATTTTTGACGTTTAAGTTGAGGTGAATTAATGTTTAGCTTTTTGATGTTGGTATTTTTAACCCTAATATATTTTTTAAATTTCCGTACAATAATTGAAAAATTTCCCTTTCTTTTTGCTTGAATATGTGGAAATATACCAAACTGTTTTAAGGTTGATTTATAAATATAAGTCTTCGACTAAAATGTTCGGTGTTTTAATTTGTATTTGTAAAAAAACGTTCAATTTTATAATATTGTTTAATTCTTTGTTGGTGAAACTAACTAAGATTTCTGTACAAAACCAAGTTGGATAAATGCAAAGTTGTAATTTCGGAAATCAAAAGTTTCGCAGTGCTCAATATTTTATGTTTTAGCTATTATAAATTACATTTTGGTAAGAAAAAAAAATATAATTACTTTTGGCTGATGTAAAAATACAATTTCTACAACCACAACCTCTCCGCCCCTTTGCTATTAGGAAAAAACTGCAAAAAATCGTCACTTTTTTGCTTATTTTGACTATAATTTCTTTCTTGTACATTTTTTCGAAAAAAAAAAATAATAACGAAACTAGAAGAAAACAAAATTTCCAACAAGTGTGATATAGAAAGTTTATTTGTATGATCGATGATTCATCCAAAAGAACCAAAAAGTTGGTTTTGCAATTTCATAATTGTGGCTATTCTAAATTGTGTTTTGTTACAGAAGTAAAATAGAACTACTCTGTAAAATAATTAAAATTATGGGAAGTTTTAACGCGGTACAAGACACTGGTTTGGCAGTTGAACTTCAAAAAAAAAAAAAACAAATTTGTTCCACAATAAATAGGAATGTAAGAAAATTATTATCGGTTAATTTGAGTAATTGTTCGTTCATAACACAGTTATATTAAGCGGAATTCACAAAAACACAAACGTGAAATTCGACGTGAACATAAAAACAAACAAAAAACAAAAAATGAATGCAAATTAAATGAATCCAACAAAACACACGTCACACTGGTTTTTGGTAGCGAAACTTCCAAAATAAAAATAAAAAATCTGTTACACAGAATAGAAATGTAAAACATCGGTAAATTATTATTTGTTCGTTAAATATTAGAGTTATATAAAACACAAAGGAAAAATTCGATATTAGTCGAACAAACAAAAATAAATGCGAATGAAAGCAATGGAACAATCAAAACAAACACATTACGCGGACTGTACCTCTCACTCCTTCATATGCATAGAAAATTATCCACTGGCTAAAATTTTAGCCTGCTCCAGAGCAGGCTAAATTTTTGAAGTTTATATTCACCACACTAGTGTCATAATTTAGCCAATGGATAAAATTTTAACGCTGTTCGCACACGGCCTTAATATCCATGAGCGCGTGCGTGCTTGTGGAACGCAACAACAACAATTTAACAACTCTTCTTCATGAATAAGATCACAAGTATATAATAAAATTAAAATTATCTAACGCCAGAACAGACTGCGTTCGAAAATTCCCTGATCGAAAATATATATAGATAAATCTAATTTGGACTTTTGTGTTACAAATTGAAATCGCGTCGTTTTCAAATACGAATTATGCATATTAATTAGTTGGCTAATTATAATATTTAGTCTCGAGTTACTTTATGGCCAACAATATGGAGATATATTAATTGCTTTAGTTGTAGTGATAAATTATCAACTAGATCAATTAATGTAGTTCTACTGACGTCTTTTAAATAAAAAAGCTACTATGCCTTGGGTTGTGCTGTCTTAACCACGTAACGTAGGCGAGCATTACTGGTTTTCGCTATTTGGTTTTGTTGGGCATTTATCTATAAATTCCTTTTGTTTAAACGAATAAAAGCAGTAATTATAATTATTATTATTGTTCTATTGTCTATTTAATGTAGAAAAAAAACTAGATTTACGGACATAAAGTCTGAGAGGAGGTTTACTGGAGGTTTTTATTATGAATATTTATATGGGCGTGAGGTATAATTTGCAAATAAAATTTATCTTACCATATTAATCATTGAAGCAAATGAAACAAATCTGCCTTATAGGGTGAAGTCTAATGAAATCCAACACTTATACATTCCATATATAGATGTAGATTATATTAGAGCTGACAACACTGATAGAATTATTTGATTGATTTAAAGGAGAAGTAAATACCTACATCGAAGAGATTTGTCAACAATGATTTATTAAACTTAATTTAAAAACACAGGGTGATTTAATTTGTTTTCCTATCTAAAAGAGATCGGTTATACCGGGACAAGCAAAATCGTATAAGATCATTCTCAAGTCAATTTATACATATACAAATTTGTATATGGTGGATAAGGGAAAAGAATGGATGACCTGTTTCCATCTTGGGCTCACCTTGAGGTGAGTCGGGGAAAATAATTGTAATCACCCTGTAATCTAAAAACTTGCTTGTTGCTATGATCTCGGAATAAGTATGGTAGACGAAAACAATTGCGTTAAAGAGTTTTTGGTATAAAATAATAAAATTATGTTGGAATAGGATCCAATTTTATATGCTTTTTCTTTTTATTTTGAATTTCAAATCCTGATGAATATTTCGATCAACATGTCTTTCTAGGCACTATAAAATAAAACTTCGAGGAACCTCGATTTTTTGCAAAGCAAATCTTTTCAGATCTCTGACTTTGTCAAATCATCTCGATAGGTTCTTTCTTTTAAGGAATTCCACTAAAGTGACTAATAAGATCCCATTCTGTTATGTGAAGCTTTCTTAGCCCTAGTATAATAATTGATTTATTTAACTGTCTGTTTTAGTTTTCTTTGTGGTGGGTAAGTTTAGGGTCGAATATAGTAACATTCGCGGTATAAGAAATAATTTTATAATAATTTATCTGTATATGTCCTTACTGTAAAAACAGGCCAGCTGGCATTGAGTGAAATTCAGGTGGGAGATCATTCAGATCCCTCTGAATTAAAACTCCCGGGCTATAACTTGGTGCCATTATTCATCTCCCACTATGGTCTCGCCGTTTACATTAGGAATAATATTGCGTACCAGCTTCAGCCACAATACGGTCCGTGTCTAAATCCGCTATTTAACTTCATGTGGTTCAAATTTAAAGTCCATAATCATATCAGTATGAGAGAAGTAAGTTTCCGTTGTTATAAAGCCAACCCCCCTCAGGAAAACCGGAATAGGTTTAAGCAAGCTAGAAAGACCTTTAAAGGTCATATTCGACGAACAAAATTTTTACATGATCAAAAATTACGGTAAAATATACTGCACTGTTCCAAAGGCAGTACAAATGTTTGGGCAATTGTAAAAAACATACGAAATACAACTTCATCTTCGGTTCCGACGCTCGTCTGTGGCACTCCTGTGGTTACTTCACAAGATAAAGCTGATTTGTTTGCTGCTCAGTTTGCTGCTAACTCGACGCTGCCACCTTGTGTTATGTCTCCTCCTGTACTTAAGAGCGTTAACGGTTTTATGGGACAAATCTTCTTACGCACTCGTGCAGTTGCAAGAGTACTCAAGGACCTCAACATACACAAATCCGCTGGCCCGGATAGTATTTTCCCCGTTGTTTTGAAGAGGTGTGCTTCTATGCTGGCAAAACCGCTGCGTAAGCTTTTATATCTATCCTATTCTACTGGTCTCTTTACACCGCTTTGGTGAAAGTAAGATTATTGCGCTTGATATTTCAAAAGCTTTTGATAGAGTTTGGCATCAAGCACTTTTATCGAAAATGCATTAGGTTTTGATGAATCTCTTCGCCGTTGAATTAGAAATTACCTTTCTGACCGTTCAATTCAGCACTCACATCTTTTCATATTCGTTTCCAGATTCAAAACCCTGTCCTTTGGATGTGAAACTGGAGCGGCGCCGTTTATTAAGCTCTTTAAATTCCGATCTTGACAGCATTGTCCAATGGGGAATTAAAAACCGCGTGGAATTTAATGCTTCGAAAACTCAATGCTATCTTTTGTCATTAAAGTGCAATATACCCCCAATGCCACTATCCATGAGTGACACTTGCATTAAAGAAACTGAACAGCTTTCCATTCTTAGTATGTGCGTCACTGACCACCTTCAGTGGAATGACCACATATTTGACGTCGCCAAAAATGCTGCGAAATGCTTAAGTTTCTTACGACGATGCAAGAAACTGTAATAAGGAATGATCATCATTTTACCCTAGAGCCCAACTTCGGACGTACAGTGTAGTACAGAGATTTTTTCTTTAAACGCACAACAAGAATGTGGAATGCTTTACCCAGCTCCATTTTTCCCTCCCATTGTGAAGCTCAGACATTTGAAACTAATGTGCATCGGTATCTCCTTTCATCTACCCTTCAATTTTCCTAATCGCTCGCACTGTGTTAAATCATCATAAGGGTATTCATAACATTTTTTTTACTTTCAAGTGACGAAACATCATTCCGTCGGCATTTAAAGTAGGGTATAACATTAATTTCAAACAAATTGTGTAGGGATTAAATGCAAACGCACTTTTAATATATTTATGATTTTTCAATTTCAAAACGCAAGTCAGATTAAGAAGTACTGGCTTCTTTTTTTTTTAATTTGTCATTTTTTCCTTAGGGGCTGGTTATAGCGATCAGGAAAACGAAACAGGAAAAAATTTCAGATCGATAATTTATTAGGTTTTTATTGGAATCAAAATACAAATGTTATACTTATCGATGGCAAATAACTCAAAGAATTTTTGTAGTTGATTAGAATTTCAGTTGAACAAATACTTTTTGTAAAAAATGCATTTATCTATTTTCCTGATGGAACTTCATTTTCCGTACGGAAATTCCATCAGGAAAATAATTAAATGTATTTTTTACAAAATATATGTGCGTTATTGAAAATTTTAACATCGCAAATGATTTTTGTAGTCATTTGTCATCGATAAATGTAGCATTTGTGTTTCAAATAAAATCAAAACATATTTAATTATTGATTTGAAAAGTTTTTCCTGTTTCGTTTTCGCTTTACGAATAATGAAAAAAAGGCAAAATTTTACTAACGCCAGAACATCAGTTCCTGGCTTTTTTTCCAAATCAAAAAGGAACGAACGCCAATCCGGAAAAAAGTCTGAAAATTGAACTTATTGCCTTTTTTCCAAAAATTTGCCGCAATTTCCATGAAATCTAGTGAAAGTTTCTATTAAATTTTGGGGCCAATTTTTGTTGAGCTGTTTTTCCAAAACAATTTTTGGCGAAATTTTTTATGATGTAGCTAAAGGGAGCTGAAAAATTTTCACATGATAGTCTTTGTTAAAAGCGAAATATCCGTTATTGGACAGCAACAAAATAAACACGTGATTCAAGAGACTCCATTGTTGAGCTGTATATTTTCTTCGAGCGAGCTCTTAAATTTGCGATCACTCTGTAAAGGAACAGATCCTTTGTACCTCAAAAGATTACAATGCATTCCTTGAGCAAAATATATATACTCCTTAAGCATGAACCCTTCGTTTCACAGTGCACGTTTAAATTTAGATATTTCTCGTTTTAAACTTTAGAATTAACATGCATAGTAAATTTCTGTTAAACTTTAAAAGTGCACTGTGAAACTGTGGCTTAGCCGACTGAATCTAATTCAGCTTGAATGGTGACGATCGTTAAGGTATCATTAAAATTTTGTCAGCTTTTAACTGCCGCTCTGACTTATTCGACTAGTAATGGCGTTCACAATAGGTACTATCGCCAACAGTGAAGAATTTTGTCCTTGAGCATGGCTTATGAACTTTGGCGAACAAATCTCCTGTGCATTTTTAATGATTTGAGTGGACATTTTAAAAATACATAGTTGACTCTTTGCTAATGTTGGCATATCCCAATTCCCCTTAAACATATAGACTATAGGTTTAAACCATAGGTCGGATCTGCAGCCGGTGCAGATATTGCTTACTCAATAAATTCTCCCCGTACTCTCTGCTTTAAATAGGGCTTCTTTGCTTCTTTCTTGCAACGTTATCATCACGCTCTGCATCACACTCATCATTCCGAGTTTTTTCTTTATGGTTTGGCACAGATCATTTTTTGTGCTAAGAGGTAAAATCTTTTCCCTTAGCTTTGTCCAGATTGTACCACTTAATTCTCTTTTTCTCCATTACAAAACTCTTTCACCAGGAGATGGTGCTGGAATCGCTTGTCCTAGTAGCACCTTTCCATCCTTCACGTGTGGCATCATGACCACACCAATTGATAGTCAGTTTGAGATTCATTCCCTCCACTGATGTAATTGATCAGGTGTTGGCCGTAAAATTCCACACCCACAATATCCAAGAAAGTACCAAGAAGCAAGGATTATACCGATATTGTTCTTATACCCTACTCGCCAAGTTTCGAGTCTTTTCTAACTGAGTTTTGATTCTTGCATGATAAAACCAAAAATCCAAAAACAATATTTATTCCACATCTAAGATTTTCTTTGCCTATTCCAACATTGTTGCTAACTATTTTCCCACAACACCAGAACCTGGCGAGCATCATGGTAGCACAGGAAGGAACACATGCTGTCAACAAAACGAATTTATCCCACTTGAGAACATCACTTTGGACACTTTTAGGATGCGAAGAATTATTTCTGCAATGCAGACACTTCCCGACTTAATGCAGCATGCAAGATCTTCTTCCTGAGAAAGAAAAAAATTACTATATTCCATGGTTGTATGGACAGAGCAGTAAATATATTTTTCACAAACAGTACGACCACTCCCTTGAGCTATTATTCACTTGGCCGGATTTTCGTCGTTCTTGTAGTTTTACACCATCGTCATGCGTCTACGATGACTTCGTAGTCGTCGTTCCATCAGGAACAGGATATACTAAACTTGGATTTACCAACCAAAACCTGCACGCAATATCGCAGTTAGCACACAGTGCGAATTTAATTCCTCTTTCATTTGAAATCGATGTTCGTTCTGGAATATTGCATGTTGGTGTGTTACGCGCGCCAAAACCAGCATAAATTCTTTTTTCTTTCTCAGGTGCTCCACATGTGTGATGAACTGACTGCATCTTAACGTAGGACTCAGGATGCACAACGAACAAGAAAAGGGGAAACCAACCAATACAGCAGCAGATGCACATTATGCAAAATGGAATCCAAGAAGAACCGCATCGAACGGACATAAATTTCGGTTAAAGTTCTGCACCAAGGTGATCGTGGTGATGGCCAACAGTTGGAAGTATCGTAATATTGTTGTGCTGGCTGCTGGTATCCATCCATCCTATAAAATTCCAGTAAAATAACAAACTACAAGACAAAAAAAAAAAACTGGAGATGCAGGAGAAGTCAAGCTCTGGCCACCACTGCTGCCGCTGGCGTTAAAACTTTATTTGTACATGCAACTGGTTCTTATGTCTTGCAGGCCATAAAGTGTTCAGCTGGAGTTAATGAGAGCATTTAAATGCGTACAAGGCCAGAACGCACACAAAAATAAAGTACCATAACCCGTCGAAAGTAACTTATGTCCAGTGTCCTGGCAAGGCTATTAATAACAGTTACATGTCATAAGGTTCGTGCAGAGTTTCAAATGAATTGCACTACCTAAACTTAAGAATTGACAAATTTTATTTTTATTTATTTGGACTTTTTTTAAGTTTAATTAAACAAAGTAAAGTTGCAGTTATTTATTTTATTAATATTTAAGTAATTTAACTAAAAAGATTTTATAAAATATGTAGTTTCCATAAAATCCACACTAAAAATCAAAAGGTTTTGATGCCCGTCGTCCTCGTTGGCTAAGTATGCATTCCGAGGGTTTCTTCGGTGCGATCAACATCATTTGCAGTCAGGCATCGGTCTTTCTTTAACATGTCGAGTGCATTTTCTACCGCTTTGACGCGTTCCATTGGGTGTGGAATCTTTAATAGCGTCTGTGATAGGGTGCGTCTATCTTCTTCGCTATCCCCATTGTTTATGGACTCAATGCGATTGTGCAGTTCTTGCACGAGAAGTTTGTTAAAATTATCCAACCTTTGCAGTATTTTGGCTAAGGTATTCTCGAGATGTTTGAGATTTACTTGTTCGTATTTTTCATTGGTGGGGGCGAGTTGCTGATGAAATAATTTATTTGATTCTTCCTGCTTGAGTTTTTCATAGTCGACTCTTGATGAGCAAGGATACTTAGCCTGATAGACTTCGTTCAATTCGCTCATCTCGTGTTTATTATTCAAAATTTGATAACTTAATTTGGCCAGTTGTTTGGTGTGAGCATCACGCATTTTTTGTTTGACTTTTTGATTCTCATCGGCGTCGGTGGCGGCTTTAAGCTTGCCACATGCCGCACGCTTAGAGTCAATTATATCCTCAAGGGTGCGTTTTTTGTTTTCTGCTTCCCGCATCGACTCTTGCAGGGACTTCGTTTGTACTTCATGTTGTGAAATTTGTAGCTTGTACTCTCCGATATACTTGTCGTAGTCCTTTTAACCTTTTTATTTAAATTTCATTCATTTGATACTCCACTAAAATTAAAAATTAAAATTAAAAACTAGCAATAGTTGTTGTAATTATTTTTATTCATTTTCTTTTTTTCGTAATCGAGAAAGTGGAAATTTTAAAAATGAAAGAAATTTGAGTGGTATCAGTTCTTGTTAAACGAATTTTCTTGTAAGTTTAATTTTCACTATTTAATAGACTTCTTTCACTCCCCGGGAGTCGGTTGGATCCGCAGTAGATCGCATAAAATTCTATTATTGAATCCGATGAATGAGCTGCGAACTACTTTTCCATTTTTGAAACTGCATTATCGTTGATGTCAAAAGTTGTCATTGGGCGCGTTCAAGTGCACACGAGAAAAGCAATCTAAGATAACTTTAGTATCGTAAAATATCTAATAGCGCAAATTAAACCTTTTTTAATGATTTTAACGACCAATCTCATTCCGTCAGTGTTTCAGCAATCACTGGACCGACTTACAAGGTAAATATGCTGTTGAATAGAGGAAATATCAAACTTGGTCATGGGGACTATATTTTTGGACAGATTTCCATGGTTTGGCCAAAAAACGACACCAAAGTTGTACTTCCGGAACTCTAAATAATATAGGACAAAAAATAATTATTTTGACTAAAATAATTTTTCCACCGTAAAATAAGCCATTTTTATTGATTTTAACGACCAATCTTAATCCGTCTGTGTTTCAGCAATCACAGAACCGATTTTCAAGGTTCATTTGCTGTTGGATAGAGGAAATATCAAACTAGGTCCTAGGGACTATATTTCTAGGAAGATGTCCTCGGTTTGGCTAAAAAACGACACCAAAGTTGCACTTCCTAAAAAAACGCAGATGATGTTTTCGAAAACGGCCATTGTCAATAAATTACTAGAAATATTGCAAAAAAAAACTTTATGCTTTTCGGCGATCCAAAAATTTTTATTTCTGTTTCAAAAAATTCAGATTTGTTAAATATCTGCTTTTTCACTTTCATCCGCACCAATTTTACTGCGGATTTGCTTTTCCAACATTTGTATGGAGTGCGGATGTGGTGCGGATGCCTTTGGTTTTCAGTAATACCAATTTTACGAACAACGTTACCGACATTTATTCCCGCGTATGGCTTGCGGATTCGCTAATAGCAAATCTACCGAAAGTGAGTAAGACTCCCTCCGTAACTCATTCGTCGGATTCCCTAATAAGGCTGATTGTAATAAATCTAAGCTTATCTAAGTAACAAAGACTGCTTCTCTTTAATGTATACCTACCTATAAGCATTTCATGAATAAATAAATACAAATAATATAAAATACAGAATTTTTTTTTACAAAATAACTCGAATGAATTTCCCAGTCGTTAACTTGAAAGTAATTTGCCACAAGAGCAAGTTTGTGCAATGCAGTCGTGCCCTTTATTTATTACGATAATCCTTTAAATAGGTATACTTGCGACCTAGCCGCGATTCTTTTTCCTTGGATTTCATAATCCATTCTGATGGCTTTTGACTAGAACCGAACAAATAGAAGAACACAGTAGTTCACTGGCAAATACATTTCTTGACCGCCTGCCTATGAAATCGTGTAAACCACAGTAGGACAATTATTTTAGGCCTACCCACTAGTATAGACCTTATCCTTATGCATTCCTGTATAATAGTTGATATGATCATCTCAAAGCGTTGTATACCATTTCGGTTACACAACACGCCACGCATCCCATTCGAAACAGAGAAAACGAGATTAAAATCAAGAAGCATCCAACAGATAGGTTGCCATTTGTTAGAACAGCGTGTGGCACATGCATCCCTGCGGTGAGCATTATTGAAAATTGATTCTGCAACGGCTTGTGATTTATGAACGACGAATAACTGAAGTCTGGCAGCCACTGATCTTCTGAAGCCCTTTATTATTGCTATAAGGCTTTAAATACAGCTGCTATGTAATATCTGTCTTCAGTGAACACGCTCCGAATGCCAAAAGTGCAACTACCTTCGAAATGAACCTAGAATGCTTAGTGCATAATAAATTCCAATATAGTAGCTTCCACCTTTGGAACTCTTTTAAGTAATTGCCATCGATCAAGGTTCTTATACTTTTTTCTTTTTTGTTTCTACGATCATGGTTGCAATGCTGATGCGATCGGTAGAGAAGGATAAAGATATGTGGTTCTTGCGTCACTAAGTGGATCAT
Organism: Baccha elongata; assembly: GCA_951217065.1. Lineage (NCBI taxonomy): Eukaryota > Metazoa > Arthropoda > Insecta > Diptera > Syrphidae > Baccha > Baccha elongata. The sequence continues at coordinate 231,080,664 of OX578272.1, read as the reverse complement.
TCATGGAAAGGTTGGACTAAAATAAAATACAGTGGTGATCTTCTTACGGATTAGATTAAATAAATTAGTTCAGATTCGAAAGACAATTAGTTAGGAAAAACGATCATAGATGGACTGTGAGGATCGCTTAATTTGTCTTATAAATAAGTTCGATCTGATAGAAGAACATGCTTTTTAAGAAAAAGTAAGTCTATTAATAATACGAATCTTGAATATTTTAATTAATCGGTCCTGCTGAGCTTAGAGGAGGTGCAATCAATATAAATATTGTGCAGAAGACGGTAGTACGGATATTGACCAAGGGAAGACATCAACATCTGAAATGGCTATTTCTTGAATTAACTTGTTCGCCCATTTCTTTGAAACTTGAAAGATATTTCTAGACACTAGAAACAAGCATCTACCCATCACAATTGGAAACAGGTCGAGAAGTTATGTTGAAATTTTTTGCAGTAACATCAGATGTGTTATTTCTGTTTCCGCAATTTCGATATCCGCTTCTTCTTGATGGCATTCAGTACTGCGACGCTGTAGATGTCCGGTCTTGTTGCAATTCCTGCATTGAATTTTTCCATCTCTATGGTTGTTCTGGATTGCAATTCTGTGGCAAAAACATTCTTCGATAGTAACTTCTATTACCCAATGAACTCCTTGAAAATCCTGTAACTGTGAGCCACTTTGATAGTTTGGGTGAATGGTTTTGAAAGTGTCCTTTTTCCCGGAAACATAAATTTTCAAAGGTGGAACTAAATATACATATACAATAAACGGAAAGGTTCGCAAAAAGCTATCCGTAAATGACTATCGAAAAATTCTAAATATATACAATAAACGGAAAGCCGTTCTGCTCTGTTCTGTCAAGTAAGTAGTTTCGTTAAGTTTCACTTACGGGCTTCATAGTGGAGTTTAAGTTTTTGTATGCGAAATTTATCAAATTTTTCTGCTCCTTATATTATTGATATCTCAAGAAATTGCCGGCACTTAAGGAAATTCGACGTAGACTTGTGACATTAGCTTTTGTTTGCGTCCGGCCATTAAATTTGGCCCTTATGTTGATCAACTGAAACTAGGTTTTCCGTTTCGGCCCCGTACATACCGTTTCGACTATTATGGGCATAACAAAGCATGCGATACTGTCAAAACTAAACGAACTGTTCTGTCATATTCATAAAAACATGATGGATCACTAAAATACATTTGGGTAATGAACGTGTTAAATACCACAGCTGTCAAATTTACAAGTGTCAGAGCGATTTAAAATGAATGCTTAACGAAACTTAATGAAAGTCAATGGGCGTATGTAGCGACTGCCATAAAATTATGTCTTTCGATATGTGTATGTAGTCGCTGTGTCTGAAGATATCGCGGATGTACAGTGAACGGTTGCTGAGCGTTGTGGAACCATAATCAACGAGTTCCACGAGGTTACAACAGGACAATACAACCATAAGCGCACAAGTCACGCGATAACAGACTTGCATTTGCGTTTTTACCAGAAGCTAGTGTCATAATTCTTAGCAAGTTTCCATAAGTACCGCAAATACCCTGAGTCGGGCATAATGGTCGAATGCAAAGGCGAGCAAATTACACATGTATTTGGCTGACTGTCAGATTTACGTACGTAAACTGCGCTCAGGAGCGCTCTTTACGTTCGAAAAACCTCGTTAAAAAGATTCCTTATCGGCGTTCCTTATAGTTCTTGCTAAAAATGAATAATTTATTGCCAAATGTTTTGATTTATTAGTAAATTGGATAGTCTTTTTAGAGTAGCGCAATTTTAATTTTCTTTAAGACTACCAAACGCCATAGCTGTCAAATTTACATCTGTCAAAACGATTCAGAAAAAAACTTCACATGCTTAACGAAATTTAACGAAAGCCGCATGTGTCAATGTCATATAATTTAAGAGTGTCTTGGCATATTAACACATGTAATTTTGACAGTAGGAAATGATTGTTAGCTGTTAATACAACAGCTAGGTACAATTCCTTAAATGAAAAAGGATAGGAACGCATTTTTAAAACTGAACTTCTGTTTTCTATAATTTTCATTCGTTTCATATTTTTGTAATTTTCTGCTTAAAGTACCTAATTTGGAAATGACTTTAAGTGCTTTTAATAACCTTTGTTGTTGTTTTTTAAACTCACACAAAAATTTCCAACTTATATCTTCAAGGTATAGAATAATAATAAAATCGAATTTTTAGTGAACTTTGTATCTAGAAGGTATAGAATAATTTATAATGAAAGTAATAAATAAATTACCATGCATGATGCGATAAGTTATCCTCATAACATCTCATTAGCTCCTCACTTCTATCCTCGTTATGTATTTCCATTACGTTTAATCACGATCCATTTCAAATCATTTACAGCCACCTTATAGCATACCTTTCCATCAAATTACAACAATGTTAAAAACTCCAAACGAGTCCTTAAAACAACCTTAACCAATCTTAGGTGTAATTTCGCACCGCACAACACCAATCTATGTCAATGTTGGATGTTTTCTTGTTTTTTTTTTTTATCATAAAACACCAAAATCACATGCATTTTCAACATCCCAGCTCTTTAAATTATGAATTAGGCCATAAAAACATTCACGGGCAATAAAAGAGTTTTCTTCCTTTTTTTTCAATAATGCTCGTTTGTTGCTGTCAATGAGACGATGCGGGCCGGGCTGGCAATCTTTCTTAACCCTTGCTCATACGTACGCACTTTTATTGAGCGTTTTAATTTCCATGCTAAAGGTATAAAAAATTAATTGAAAATGTCTGATTGAGTGAGACTTAAGTTGGTCAGGAAGGCTTATTTTTCAAAAAAAAAAAACAGCGTTTCATCCTAATGAAGACATTAAATTTGACATAAAAACTACCGGCCAGGAGGCGGCGCAAAGGTGCCGAATACAATAATCCAGACAGAATTATTAATCCTCCGAAACGAACGAGCCTATATTACCACGACAATTTATATGACATGAGTAAGGATCCATGCAAAATGCTGCTAAGGAGTGTAAATTTTGGGTTACAGCATCTCTTAAGCTGAAATTAAAAGCAAACATAAAGTTTTGTGTTTAATGACCATGGCCACTCTTGGAAGGAATTGGTGGCTTCTGATAGGTATAGAGATAGGGCTGCACTGCAGATTTCAGATTTGCTGTTGCTTTTCATTGAAGAGATTTTTTATCATGCCATTGATTGCATCTTCAACAAGATGAGATATCTTCATCACCACCTGCTATATTGATGATGCGATCATAATAACTTATACAAAGTAGCAATTTCATTCAAATTTTATATAAGTGTTTTTTTTCACATTATAAAAGACTTCGTTCTTTCAACTTTTCATGACTGCATTGGGATTGTATTGAGAAAATGTATCTGTATATATGTATAATGTGAGAACACTATACACCAGATGCTACTTAAAAGCTTGAATGTGTCTTCACACGGTATTAATAAACGAACTGTTTCGTCATATTTTTATATAAACATGATGAATTACTATACTGAACATATGGCTATCTTAATTCAAGCCAAATGCCAAAGCTGTCAAATGGATACCTCATGCTTGACGAAACTTAAACTGAACTCATGCGCGCACTTCGACCCTTTCGAAAAAAAGACAAATTGGGCGTGCTGATAATGTCAGAGCTAGAAAGTCTAAATGAGTGCGTTTGTTTGACGAAAAATCAAAACCCTTTTGATTTTGCCTGATGACTATTTATATGTGTAGATGATTGAAGTCCTCTGACTTATCGTGTAATGGTCGCTTTAGAACAAAAGAGAAAAAAATCGAAAAGATCATCTTTTGCTCTTACCTTTGTATATGTATAGAAACTATAGTAAGATTGAAACTAAAAACTTTTAGGGTATCGTTTGCTTGGAAAGAGACGGTTATGTAGAAGTTCTGACAACAATAATGCGATAAAAAAAATATACAGCAAATACATTCACAAAAATCAATTGCTTGGTCTGTTTTGTTTTCACATTCTTAAGTCTAATAAGTCCCAACTTCACCATTTTACTAATGTCGATGCTAGATGGCTGCCAGGGAAATTTAGTTATAACTTAACTATAAAAATATATATAGAAAGCTCTAACGTAATTTGAAAGAGTCATATGACTCCAGAATCATGGTGTAATAACATACTAAACGTAAACATTTGTGCAATTGTATAATGGCCATGTTTCTCCAAACACTTTCAAATATTTATTGCCAAATTTTAATATAATTCTTTAATTGCACCAACAACTTTCATGTCCAGTTTCACCAAAATACACCTTAAAGCATTTTAGTTATGGGAGTAATAAAATTAATTGGCATTTTAACTTAAAATGGTTTGCACCAAAATTAGAAGGTGAATTTTTAAAAATGAGGAATCTTGATGCCAATCCCGGATTTTTATTCCCCATACATGGGTCTCTTTCATTAGAGTAAGCAAAAGGGGAGCATATTAATCGAAAAATGTCAACGTTCTCTTTGTCTTTTTTATTTGGAACAATATGGGTCTTTAGTTTATTGGCTCTTTTAAAACTGAAAGTGGTGGGTTAAATTGGAAAATGCCATTTTAAGATTTAACAACATAATAAATATATAAAAGTGTTTGGAGAAGCTGGACATCAGTCTTAAAAAAGCCAATAAACTAAAGTTTTTAATAAATAATATAATAATAAATAAATAAATTTTAAAGGCGTCTCAAAAATGCAAGACAAAGAGAACATTGAAATCGTAGGATTCTATCCTCCCCTTTACTCTAATGAAAGAGACCCAATGTGGCAAATAAAAATCTGGGGTTGGCACCATAGAATAATAAATAAATAGAACATCAACTCAGGAGGCTCCGCCTACTTTTGCCTACAAACTTTCAAAACTGCAGAGATTTAACTCTGTATGCGTGCCCGTGCATTTTAAATGGGACTGTCAAATTCGGCTAGACCATACATTCTTACAATTTTGCATTTTGCTGTTCACACATATTCATGTATAAAAAAGCGCGTGTAAACATTTTTTTCTACAGGATTACAAGGTGATGACCTGTGGTTGGCACCAAGTTTTCTCACATTTAAAAATGCATCTTCTAATGTTGGTGCAACTTATTTTATGTTAAAATGCCACATAAATTTTATTAATCCGTTAACTAAACTGCTTTCAAGTTTATTTTGGTGCAACTGGACATAAATGTAGGTTTTTATTATGTGCACTCACTTTGACACAAGTTGTCAACTAGTACTCCTCCGTCTCTCCCGTAAAACTATTTTGTTCTTCTACTGTCATATTTGAAAATACATGTACCAACCTACTACTACTGCCGCTGTGGTAATGTCTTTTTAGTTAAAACAGTCAATGTGAATATAGCAAAAATGACAAATGAAATACAAAACTAATAGAATGATATTAAGACAAATATAAGAAACAATAATTGAAAATCATTGATATACGGCATATTCCATACACTTGGCACGCTAATTAATTTCAATATAAATAAATTTTCTTCATTAGTAATTGTCACACCCTGTTAAATAAACAGTTCAGCCACAAATAAATATCAAATACACAAACCTCACTTATTTCGAAAAAGAAGGAAATTTTCACTGAACGCAACTTCTACATGACATTTCTTATTTGACATCTGTCAAAATCAGACGAAATAAAATCAAAAGAATCCCAACTCCAGAATGGCTTGCAGGAAGATCATCTCGGATTTGCACATTTTGACCAAATCTCCTCTTAAAGTTGCTGCCATTGGAGCTGCTAGACAATTCTCATCTAAAAATGATTTAGAAAAAGTAACACACACTGGCCAAGTAAGTAGAATTAATAAAAATCGATTGGATGGTCTTTTCGATTCTCATGTCGTCGTGGTGTTACGCAAACAATTTTTGTTTTGATTTACAATCTTTTATTTTAATTTTTCTTGAATTTGTAGGTCTTTGATAAAGATGACTACCGAAATGTACGCTTCACAAATGCCACACGTTATGTAAATGAAAATTGGGGCATCAAATTGATCGATGAGATTCCACCAAAAGAATGCACTGAGCGTGTTGTCTGTTGTGATGGTGGAGATGGCCCATTGGGTCATCCTAAGGTTTACATCAATTTGGTATGATTTGTATTATTTGATATGAAATCTATAGATTATAATTGTTTTCACAATGCAGGACAAACCAGGATCGCACATTTGTGGATATTGTGGACTGAGATTCGTCAAGAAAGATGGTCATCATCATTAAAAAGAAGAGAAGGCAGAAACTCTTGTAAAATATGAGTGGAAAAAATTAATAAAAAGTTATGTATTGAGTTAAATCAATCACTAAACCAGAGGCTTATTAATTTCGTTGATTTTGGATTTATTCTTGAATGCCCCTTTTAGCAAACTGATTATTCTCCAGTACTGTTTTGTAGTACAGACTTGGCATTATGAAGATAGTGACCGTCGATGGGATCCTCAACACACGAACACGAAGACCTCCAAGAATCTTCTATTTAAGTTGTATTTTTCATTAGGTTTTACATTTGTTGATAGTTTCAAACATTTTGGCAGTGCTTAAGCCACTTAGAATTGGTCTTCAGCCTTCTGATTTGTGGTAATATGAGTTATGTTAGCCCAATCAACTTCAAGCGGAGCTTTTTAAATACGCTGAAGATTTTCTGGTCAGGAACATGCACTCTAAAATATGGCTGATGATGTTAATCAGTATGCAAAGTTTCAGCTTTGGCGGTTTGATTGAATTTCACATTTTTTTACATCTTTGGGCGGATGCTGTGGTCCTCATCTTATAGTGTTTAATACGTGTACCTACCAATTTCGCCATTAACATTTAAATAAAAACGATGATGATTCATATGTAACGGCCGTATTATTCACTAGTTAAGTCCAGATGTAAAATTAAATCCAAAAATTAATTATTCACTTGACTAGTTATTAAGCCACGTTTAATATTGTTTGTTCACAGAAAATAACACATTAATAATTAATCTGAAGGAAGAAACAATCAGAAAAGATGATTTTTATATGAAAATAAACGAAAAAAAGAATAATTTAAATCCGGATTAAAGTTTTAAACTACTGAATAATATGGCGGTAAGTAACTCAATGTGGAGTGGCTTTGTTTCATAAAATAAAAGTAGTTTCATAACAAAATTTTCACCAAAATATTTCAAAAGCAAATAATTAATTAAAAAAATCATATCACTGCTTAAGGCGCCGGTTATAGCGATCAGGAAAACGCATCAGGAAAAATGTTCGAATGGATCTTTTATGTTGTTTTAAATCGATTCTAAACACAAATACTACACTTATTGACTACAAATAACTCAAAGAATTTTTTTTGCTAATAATTTTTACTATAGAATAATTATTTATTGTTTAAAATGTATTTCTTTATTTTCCTGACGAAAACTAATTTTTCGTGCCAGCTGATTGACATTTTAAAAAAATGGAACAAATCGTTCCAATTATTTGAGTTCAATTTTCACTTGTTCCACTGACAGATTTCTGTCAGAAAAAGTTTTTCGTGTGCATTTCAATCAGGAAAACAGCCTGTTCACTGACACATTTTTCCTGATCGCTATAAACGCACATCAGGAAAAAATTCCTGTTCCCATTTGTTTCTACTTTTCCTGATGGTTTTTCCTGATCGCTATAACCGGCGCCTAACTCAGATGCCGCTCTTAGTTATTTTGGAACACGCATCAAGTTGGCAACTGGCGGTCCACATCAGGGGGTCGATTCCCGATCTGTGAAAATGTGAAATGATAAACTTTTTCACGCCTTAGCGTTAAATTCGATTCCCGATTTGTGAAAACAAACTTCAAAACCTTTCATAATGATAAATATCTTATCACAGTAAAATCGTTCTGTGAAGAGCAGTGAAAACGCGCTGACAGATCTTACACTGAGAGACAAAAAGGCAAATTAAAATTTAATAGATTAAATTTGATTTCCGTTTTATAATGGTAACTTAGCTCGAGTAAATTTGATTTAATTATGCTTCGTTCTCAATTTTTTTCCCAAACTTTGATTTTAAAACATTCGTATTCGAAGCAATTTTTTTTTAAATTAGCTTAAATCAAAGTGGTTTTCTCTGATTGAACGTTGTTTTTTGCTCTGGGTGTATCATTTAGTACTTTTTAGTACACACATTGACAGCTGTTTATCATAAGTCGTGTTTTGTTGGTAATTTTTAGTTAGTCAGCACTGGAAGGAACCAACAAAACGCTATATTCACTTTTGTATCCACTTTCTTATTTTATTTCAAAGTTGGTATTCTTGACTATATGCCAAGCCGAAGTTTCAAATAATTTTATGGATGTGTCTGCAAAGTATGGCTATTTGAATATGCCGAGTTGGTCAACTTGAACCCCACCTTCCACTACAAACAAATAAAAACCGGATAAATAATCATTATTTAGCTTGAATATTACCAAATTAAATCCCAAATTATATAATTTTATTTAAAAATCTGCTTTAACCAATTTTTATTTGTTTTTAAGCGAAAAGTTCAAAATCATCAAACCTTTTTTGCAACTTTCGTAAGTTGAAAGCTTCTTACTTCTTCCGCAACACGCCGCCCTAAAAGAAAACACAATGAACACAACCATTAATAATCTTTGTATATGGAGTCCATGTCTTAAGCTGTCGTAGGTGCCACCAACCTTTAAGCAAAAAATATATTGACATATTTCGCGCCAAAAATTTCCAGGCATTCCAAGATTTTATCTTCACTTTTATGTTCACTTTAATTACTGACCAATTTATCGCCACTTTTCGTATCCCATACAAAATTTTGCTAAAGTGACTAAACACTTACCAACAAAACACGACTATAATAAGTTCGAGAATAGGGAGTTTTACCATCTTGTCAAAGCTCACACTATGATGAAGACAGATTGAAATATGCTTTTTTCAAACTGTCAAACTCAAGATCTTGAAGAAAACAATTTGGAAATAATTTTTAAATGCGGTATTCTTTTTTGTGTGAAATTTGTGATTTCCGTGGCTTAAAAATTTATTTTAACTAGCAAAACCAACAATTTTCACAATTTTCGCGCACAAATCTTTAAAATTCCCGCTTTTGTTTTCAATCAATTTGTCAACAATGATAAAAAAAAAATCAGCTGTTCGGCATACTGCTGTTTTTGACAATTCTGTGAGAACGAGAAAGAGATATATCGTTGTTACCTAAAAAGCCCTATAGGGCTTTTTAGGTAACAACGTTTTTTTTTTTTGACAGAATTGTCAAAAACAGCAGTATGCCGAACAGCTGATTTTTTTTTTATCATTGTTGACAAATTGATTGAAAACAAAAGCGGGAATTTTAAAGATTTGTGCGCGAAAATTGTGAAAATTGTTGGTTTTGCTAGTTAAAATAAATTTTTAAGCCACGGAAATCACAAATTTCACACAAAAAAGAATACCGCATTTAAAAATTATTTCCAAATTGTTTTCTTCAAGATCTTGAGTTTGACAGTTTGAAAAAAGCATATTTCAATCTGTCTTCATCATAGTGTGAGCTTTGACAAGATGGTAAAACTCCCTATAGGGCTTTTTAGGTAACAACGATATATCTCTTTCTCGTTCTCACAGAATTGTCAAAAACAGCAGTATGATGAACAGCTGATTTTTTTTTTATCATTGTTGACAAATTGATTGAAAACAAAAGCGGGAATTTTAAAGATTTGTGCGCGAAAATTGTGAAAATTGTTGGTTTTGCTAATTAAAATAAATTTTTAAGCCACGGAAATCACAAATTTCACACAAAAAAGAATACCGCATTTAAAAATTATTTCCAAATTGTTTTCTTCAAGATCTTGAGTTTGACAGTTTGAAAAAAGCGCGATACATATTTCAATCTGTCTTCATCATAGTGTGAGCTTTGACAAGATGGTAAAACTCCCTATCGCATTATGCGAGTTCATGAAGTGATAAAATGAAAAATCGCTGTGAAAAGTAAAACGATAATTTTTTTATCACTTCACAGTTTCACAGATCGGGAATTGACCTTCCACATGTAAAGGCAGAACCATAATAGAAGAATTAGTACGTACGGTGCCGTACGAAATTAGCGAGAACAAGGAATTTGTATAGTGCGCACATAATGTCGGATTGCTCAGTTTCGGCAAGTTTTCGTTCACTTTTGCCTCCGTACGTAAAGAGCGCACCAGAGCGCAGTTTACGTACGTAAATCTGACAGCCAGCCAAATGCATGTGAAATTGGCTTGCGTGTGCGTTCGACCATTATGGTCGACTGAAGGTAATGGCGGCGCTTAAGGAAACTTGACGTAGAACCATGACATTAGCTTTCGTTTGCTTACGACTGTTATGGTTGGCCCTTAATGGTCGGATGCAAACGCAAGTAAATTCCACATGTATTTTGCTCTTCACGTACGGAGGCGAAAGTGAACGAAAATTGAATGAACCTGAGCGATTCGATCCGACATTATGGGCGTACTATATAATTTGCTTGTATTCGCATATTTTCGTACGATCCCGTACACACTGTTCCGACCATTATGGTTGAGCCTTAAATATTTAGGTAACTAAAGTTCTTGAACCCAAATTTACCTAAATATCTAGTCTATTTCTCAAAAACCATTTGCTGAAATTTACTTTTCAATTTTACTTAAAAGAATTCACACTGTGGAGAACAAAATATATTTGTTGGTTGCAAAATGTTTTAGAAATAAAAATAACTACCTATTTTGAGCAACAAATGAAATATTACAGGGTATTCGGTATATATATATTATGACAAACTTTATATCAGCTGTTATTGTTTATGACTTAACCTTCCAATGAAAACAAGCTAAATTGGAGATGAGTTTTCTGACAGCTGACCAATTAGAGATCAGAAAATTACCTAAATATTTAGGTAAAAAGGGTTCTGAACGTGCCCGATTTCGCAGATGATCTTGTATACGTCATTTACTGTATTAGACTTTCAGTATTAAAATCACCTTACTTTAATATACATATTTTATCTCTGAAATAATAACAGATAAGATTTTAGAGTTTTATTTACAGAACAAATGCAACAATCATATTATTTATCAATTCCACGAAATAAGTCAAGATGTGCGTACCCGTGTGATTTTTCTTAATCTCAAAACCTTTTGTGCAGATACACCGAGAAAAAAACGAATTGTGATTTTTATTTAAATTCAAACTTAAATTCAAACCTTTCTGAAATATTAGGTATGGAGTTTCAAAATTTCTCGAAAGTACTCTTTCCAGTTTTCCAAACGATGTCGTTTTTATCGACTTGTGTTTTTTTTGCTCTTGTAAGCAATTATTCTTTAGTTAACAAAGGCAAACAGAAATAAAGAAAGACAAACACAAAAGTATGAAAAAGAAAGTAATTAGTTTGGTTTGAGTAGGGGAAGGGAAATCATGCTAATAACGGTCAACTGGCAATGACGGTCAGTGTAGTTTCGGCGTAACTGAAGCGAAATAAGTTCTTCTTTTGAACAGAATATTAAGAGAAGAACGTATGTATAAAAAAACTTTGATGTTCGTCAAGTTCAAAAATCTGTCAGATTTCTAAGTAAAAACATTGTATGTCTATTAAATTAATTGCAATATTGGAACTCGAAAATTTTTGGATCGGCGGAGCTAGCATCGAATTTAATTGACGTGGGATGTTTTCATGTATAATGAAAGAATTAATGAGACTTTCCATTCATAAAATATATCAATTTATTTTTGATCGGCGATCAATTTTTGACAATTAACGCGTTCCAATGGGCAAATAAATTAATTTATTTTTTTGATTTCCGATCAATTTTGCAGATCTGGGGGTCATTCCGTAGTTCGATTATCGCCAGACGATATCGTTTTCAACGGTCCTCTCTCTATCATACTTTGTATAAAAGAGACAGTACCTTTAAAACGTATATCTTTTGATCGTTTTAATTTTACGGAATTAGGCTCCTGGATTTTTTGGCAGATTTACCCCTCTTTGAACTACCACAATGCAATAGTCAGCTGTCGATTTGGTGAATGAATTTTATTTGTGTTTTATTTATTTTATTTATTTCAATTGTGATAAATTGTGTGCGAAATATTTAAGAAATAATTGTTATCAAAAAATTAAACAGTTTTAAATAGATTTTTTAATTCTTGAAGATGTTTTGAAAATTCAATGTTGTTTATAAATTCACAGACGAGAAATTACGATTAATACAATGACAAAAATAAATCAATTTGAAATCGTGTTCCATTTGCCACAAAATAAATTAATTTATTTATTGAAATCTGTATTTACCAATATTGTTTGGAAAGGGAGGTCCTGAAAACAATAATCACCCCTATCACACGTTCCATCATAATCGAAATGATTCCCCGAATCCTGAAATAACTATCACCAAATCCCTTCGTGGTGGTTTTTTCGTACGTTTCGTCGTACGTATTTTTGACATTTTTGGTGACGGTTGTAGAAACGAAAGTACGTATGTAAATTTTTAATAGTTTTTTCTGGTTGAACTTTGATGTTTCTTGTTTGACGCCGGAAATTGAAATTGAATCAGTTATTTAGAATATTGTATGTTTTAACTGTTTTAATATAATTTCGTTGAAAATGAGAACAGAAACTGAAAAAGAAACTATTGGCAATAATATTTCACAACAATAATTATTTTTTCAATAATAAAACAACCACAACCTCTGAAGACGTCAAAATCACGAATGGAACCGTCTAATCACCATACTACACATACCTGTCAAAAAAACGAAACACGTCACAAACGAAAAAAGGACTGGTGTAATCAACGTCAAAATAGCCGTATTTTATTATCCCTTCTGATCCGGAACGGATTGGAATTTTACAAGATCTAGAAACAAAGCTGGATCTTGTGTGTTTTTGTTTTTTGCGTGAATTTCATAAATAAATTTACAGCAAATTTATTGAAATTTAATGAAAACTAAAAAATTAGTAAAAAAAAAAACACAAACTTTATAAAGTGAAAAAGATAATCATCTGTGTTTGCTTGTTCACGAATCCTGGATCGGAGAACTTTTCGGGACTACCACGCGAAAACGACATAAGTTTTAAGTAGAACTGGCAAATCAGAGCTCAGTGTGTTAACTTTAAATCGTTGGATATAGGGCTTTTTAGGTAACAACGATATATCTCTTTCTCGTTCTCACAGAATTGTCAAAAACAGCAGTATGACGAACAGCTGATTTTTTTTTTATCATTGTTGAAAAATTGATTGAAAACAAAAGCGGGAATTTTAAAGATTTGTGCGCGAAAATTGTGAAAATTGTTGGTTTTGCTAATTAAAATAAATTTTTAAGCCACGGAAATCACAAATTTCACACAAAAAAGAATACCGCATTTAAAAATTATTTCCAAATTGTTTTCTTCAAGATCTTGAGTTTGACAGTTTGAAAAAAGCGCGATACATATTTCAATCTGTCTTCGTCATAGTGTGAGCTTTGACAAGATGGTAAAACTCCCTATAGGGCTTTTTAGGTAACAACGATATATCGCTTTCTCGTTCTCACAGAATTGTCAAAAACAGCAGTATGGTGAACAGCTGATTTTTTTTTATCATTGTTGAAAAATTGATTGAAAACAAAAGCGGGAATTTTAAAGATTTGTGCGCGAAAATTGTGAAAATTGTTGGTTTTGCTAATTAAAATAAATTTTTAAGCCACGGAAATCACAAATTTCACACAAAAAAGAATACCGCATTTAAAAATTATTTCCAAATTGTTTTCTCCAAGATCTTGAGTTTGACAGTTTGAAAAAAGCGCGATACATATTTCAATCTGTCTTCACCATAGTGTGAGCTTTGACAAGATGGTAAAACTCCCTATTGAACGCCCTTCATGATGGCAATATTATGGCAATATTGCCAACCAGTTGGAATGCGCGAAGGTAATAAATTTTAAATGTTGGCTTTATACAAAATGGCAGAAAACTGTAAATTGGTCCATATTCTGTATGAAAAAATAGTCAAACGTTTTAGTTTGTGTGAACAATTTGCTGAATAGTTTGCTCTGAAATATCAAATTTTCACATTCATTTAAAGTTATAGTATGTACATTTATTTTTTTTAGTGTATGTAGCTATTTTTCTTATCTATAAATTGTTTTAATCACTTCAGTATTTTATAAACAAAGCAAAATTAAATTAATCAATTTAGATAGTAGATATCAATATTTTGAAAACCGGATGTAAGAAATGCATATAAATATGAGTCGTATTTGCCAATTTGATTTTATGAAGTTCTTAAAAAGTATCACAATAATATATTTTGAAACAGAAAAGAATTATTACTTCAAACATAAAACAAGATGAATTACACTTTGATTGTCCTTATTGTGTTGGTCATGGTTATTGTGGTCATGTTTAATATTAATGTGAGCTTCGCATCTGCTAAGGTAAGTCTTAATATATTTGTTTTAATAGAAAAAATTCCTTTATAAAACAATAATTTTTTTAATTTTATTTTTAGTCAAATGATTTGACCAAATATTGCGTACAAATCTGCAGCAATGGAGGCTATGGGGGCTTTGCCGAATGCATGACGAAATGCCTTAAATAGCCATAAGATGCAAAACAATCGTATCTATGCTACTAATCTTGTCATGTGAGCTGGACAACACTTTACCTACCTAATGTTTGGCTTTTAGATGAATTATTCTGTCAAAATAACTTTTAGGTATACATAATTGTTTAAGAGCGAAAGTGCAAATCGAAATTAAAAGAACTTGCTTATATAATTCGGTTTTGATAAACTCTTTCTTTTGTCATTTGAATATTGAATAACACACTTCTTCGGTCTCTACAAAGCCAAACTAGTTTATTCCAGTTAAACTGCGTGAACAGAATGGTGACAATAGGGCTTTTTAGGTAACAACGATATATCCCTTTCTCGTTCTCACAGAATTGTCAAAAACAGCAGTATGGTGAACAGCTGATTTTTTTTTTATCATTGTTGAAAAATTGATTGAAAACAAAAGCGGGAATTTTAAAGATTTGTGCGCGAAAATTGTGAAAATTGTTTATTTTGCTAATTAAAATAAATTTTTAAGCCACGGAAATCACAAATTTCACACAAAAAAGAATACCGCATTTAAAAATTATTTCCAAATTGTTTTCTCCAAGATCTTGAGTTTGACAGTTTGAAAAAAGCGCGATACATATTTCAATCTGTCTTCACCATAGTGTGAGCTTTGACAAGATGGTAAAACTCCCTATGGTGTAGCTGTAGCTGTAGTTTGTATCATTGACGTATAAAGTACATCAATGGTTTGTATAGCCCTCTCAAAGTAGAGAAAATGCCAATAGGGAATTTTACCATATTGTCAAAAAATAAATGACAGCTCTGACTATGGGGATGACAGATTGAAATTATGTATCACGCTCTTTTCAAACTGTCAAAATCAAAATCTTGTAAAAGAATTTTGTAAATAATCGCTTGTTTTCATGTGAAATTTGAGATTTACGTGACTAAAAGGTTTAATAATACACTATTAACAATTTTCGCGTACAACATTAATATTTCCGCTATTGTTTTCAATCAATTTTTCAATAATGATAAAAAAAATGTTCAGCTGTCGTCCGCGAACTGCTGTTTTGACACTGCTCTACGAACGAGAAAGAGATATATCGTTGTTAACTAAACAGCCCTATCCTATAATTCGCCCAGAATGTGTAGCTGTATAGCGGTAGTAGCTGTAGTACAAGTTCACTTAACCTCAACTTTCGCGTGCGCTGCTTGCTACTATTTGACATTTGACGAACAGAAAAAAAAAACAAAGCGAAATGTCTGATTGAAAATTGATGTTTTGTGCTACACTATTCTGGATGCTATAGCTACAGGCTACACCATTCTGTTCAGCCAGTAATCCGCACATCCGCACAGACAGACCGTCAACGGACGGCATGACGAAACCTACTTTTTTTTGGCTTCTGTATCAATCTTTCATCGTAATGGTTTTGATTTACACCTCGAATTTTGTTTTTACACCAAACCAATACACTTGACCTAGTAAAAATAACTACAGCATATTTATCAGTTTGAAAGGGGCAGGGGCAGGGCTCATAAAAGTGAAATATTTAAGGTTCGGTTCAGACAAGAGTGGGTATCCCACCGAAGGACATCAGCCAATTTGGATTTATTTTTTTTTAGCCGGCCAGCAAAAATAAAAAAAGAACATAGTCCAGGATGGACTACGGGCTCAAAACCTACATATGTCTCTTTAGCCAGCTCTGTTCCTAGCTAGCCTGTTAATATCGCTGTATAGCCCGTATAGCACGTAATTGAATGTTATTAATAATAATAATAATAATAATATTTTAATTTTGTGTCTGTAAGGCACATTGCCTTTTTAAATGCAACAGGTGTTGCACGTCACTTGTTAGAAGGAGTAGAAAGATAGGAAAGAATTGTTTTGGTACAATGGAATAGTAGCTCTCTATTCCATTGATTTTTTCATTGAATACATCATATGTGTCGTCCAGGATAAGCTGGGAGGTACGTATGCTGAAAAGAAAAAAAAAATGCTTTGTACTCGAGTGAGAATTGAACTGGCAACCTCTGGGTTAACAAGCAAGCACCGCATTTTTCATTTTTTGAGTTTTTTTTTAATAATTTTCTCGTTAGTTTTAAGTAATCATGAATTTTAAATATAAGTTATTTTACGTTGAAAGGCATTGTTTTAATATAGTCATAGTTTAATTTAGAGCGCCCGCATGGGAACAGTAAGTTTGTTAAGTTAATATGTAAGCTAGTTGTTTAAGATTTTTTGTCTAGCATTAAGATAGATATAAGGAAATGAAAAAATGAATTCAAATGTAAAAAAATGCAAGCACCACATCCATTGTACCATTGCCTCCATTGTACCATTGTT
The DNA here is from genome assembly GCA_951217065.1 of Baccha elongata. Classification (NCBI taxonomy): domain Eukaryota; kingdom Metazoa; phylum Arthropoda; class Insecta; order Diptera; family Syrphidae; genus Baccha; species Baccha elongata. The sequence goes on along the minus strand of OX578272.1, from coordinate 231,063,798 downwards.
TACTCTCCATACTCCTTCGATACACACTTCGATAATAGTGGATCCCAGATCGACAGAGTCCTTAACTATTTTGAAGTTATATCTATCCATTGCAACGTTTTGGCCGAGTCGACGATTTTGAGATTCCCTTCTCGTTGACAGCATATATTTCGTTTTGTCTTCGTTAACAGCCAAACCCATTTTTGCCGCCTCCGATTCAATACTGGCAAATGCACCAGCCACAGCTCTCTTGTTTCGGCAGATTATGTCTATGTCAATTGCATACGCGAGTATAGTTGAACGAACTTTGGATAGATTGTCCCAGTGGTGGTTGAGTTGTGATTTTCGTGTGTTGCATGATAATGCATCGCCTTGCCTTGGACCTTTCTCAACATCAAACGGTTCGGTGCTGTTCTTACCGACTTTGACAGAGCAGCGAGAGTTCTCCATCGTCATCCTGCACAAGCGGAAGAGTTTGGCATGGATGCCGAGATACAACATGGCTCTGTACAGTTGGACTCAATCCACCATTTAAAATCGATAAAGGGGTGGTGTGTATCGATCTGGAATTCCGGGGTTTTTTCCCAAATGTGTCAAAGTGTTAACATTTGATCGACGGTTGACTTGCCTGGCCTAAAACCACACTGATAAGGGCCAATCAGATCGTTTACAAGGGGTTGTAAGCGATCACACAGGATAGCCGACAAGATTTTATAAGCGACGTTTAGGAGGCTAATTCCTCTGCAGTTGTCAGAGCGTCTTCTTTTTTGTGGATGTGGCGAAAAATTGTTGGTACGTGTTAAAATAAACATTTTAATTATCCACTCTGATCTGATCCGGATTGGATATTTGCATCGCAACAACAACACAAGATCCAGCTTTGCGAAGTTCTAATCCATTCTGGATCAAAGAAGACAATAAAATACTGCTATTACTACACAGACCAAAGTTATAAATCAATTGGCTGAGAAGAAATGCACAATCACTTATAGGTATACGGGGTGATTGACATAAAATTAAAAAATCAGCTGAAGCGAGGAGATTGGGCCAAGACAAGAAAAATAGTTGGGAAATAAAGACACCTTCACCCGTTTAGCCTAGAGAGGAGCGGTTTTCCAGAAAAAAATATTAAAATCTCTTCTTTAATTCCATTTTCAAATAAAGTTTTTTTCCGGTTGTTTTAGTAATAGTACAGGAAAACGGGAGATTAGTTATTTTTTTTGTGCTCTCAGTCGGATTTTTGTGCATGTGGTAGAGGGGAGGAGTGCCTCCTAAGCATAAATATATATTTTTTTTTAATCCAGATCCGCGTACTAAGGGCGCTCATTTTTCAAAAACCGGTCACTTAAACAACTTTATTTAAAAATCAAATGAAAGAAAAGAGATTTCTGGCTTTTCAGAAAGGTGTAGCTGGGCATTGTAACAATGGTACAGTTGTTTTTATTTTGATATTTTTTCTCTTTTAATTCTAAGACTATTAGTCTCTCATTCCATTTCCTTGGATGGAATGGCGATTAAAGATGTATTATATTGGCTAAGGGAAAACGTGATATCCACATCGGATATCCACATCTTTTCGACAGCCAAGCAGCCCTTTTTAAATCACTCGGTGCTGTTCCCACAAATTCAATAAATGTCCGCAATTATCGATCATTTCTCATGGGAGATAGCAGAAAAGTTTGACATTTAGCTTTTTTAAGTGCCGGGAGGCAGAAACATTTCGGGAAACATACAAACACAAAGCCGATGAACTTACCAATTTTACCTAACAAAGTGAATATTGGCATACCTATCTGTACGTGCAAGCTTATGCTAAAACAGATGCCATAAAGAAAAAAAAATTTCCTGCATACTTAGATTTTGGCTTGAATCTTTGTAAAAAGAAGTTTTAGCACTTTTTTGAAAAATTCATATGATTTTTTTTTTTCTTTATATTTAAAAAAAAAATATTAAGTATAAATTTATTTTCTTGGCAACTTGCCACAAGAACAAGTACGTGCGACCCAGTCGTGCACTTTATTTTTAATGTAATGTTGTTTGTGTCCCATTTTATATGATTGCACTCCTTTGTAAATGTTCTTTGAAACGTGTTAAAATATTTCTTTTGGTTTGTCCTATGTATTTTTGATCACATTCCGAACACGTTATTTCATATATTCCAGCTTTTTTTAAATTGTCTGTTTTGTCTTTTAAAATTTACCAACAAGTTTTGTAATTTACCATTGCTTGACTTTTTTAAGGGGGTTTGTTAATTTCGGCAATATATGAAAGACTTATTCTTTTTCTTTCATTTTTATCAGAAGAAAGTGTAGTTATATTGCGTTTTTTTATTAACGAATGAATATTTGTTGTTGAAGCAATAATTTGTTGTTGTAAGAGCAATAAAAATATTTTTTTCTCGAAAACTCAATCTTTTTGCCTTAATGCCTACAAAGCAACGCAAGTATTCTCCTGTCATTTCAACTTTTGCGCACTTAACTCAACTCCTCAAGCTTTCAACTAGTTTGCTGAAATACCTGTGTTGGAATTTCGTTTCAACTAAAACTCAATCTTTCGACTCTGCATATAAACTAGGTAATTAAAGACTCTTTTTGTTAGTTTAGTTCGTCCTGTTTTGGAATATTGTTGCGTAGGTCACCGTACTACACAAATGCTTCGAATCGAATTGAGAAAATCCAAAAAAGATTCACAAGATTTTCGCTTCGACATCTAAATTGGACTTTGCCTTTACCACCTTATAAATCGCGATGTATTTTAAGTGACTTAAATAGTCTTGAATCCAGGAGGACTTACTTCTTGATTTACCTTCCGCGTGATGTCTTAACGGGTCGTATTGTCCACCTTTATGTTTGCTGTTTAGGCAGTACACACCAGCTTGCTGTTTAAGGCCAAGGATCAACTACTTTTTCGTAATCAATAATCATTCTACAAATTACGGTAGTAATGAACCAGTGACAAAAGCCTGTACATTTTACAATAAATTTTCCAATGAAATTGATTTAGATTGTTCCAAATATACTTATATTGAAAACCAAATTAATGAATGTCTTAATGATTGAATTTTAATAATTATCTTATAATATTTTTAATTTTTGTTTGTGCAAAAATTCACTAATTTGTATTATACAGGGTGAGTCATGAGCAATGCGACAAAATGCTAGGGCGTGTAGGTTGCGTTGAGACAAGAAAAAAATCGTATGGGAGGGGGGGGGTCTATTCCCCTCCGTTTAGCCGGAAGGGGCAATTTTCGAAAAAACTGACTTAAAATGGGAAAAAAATTATTTAAAATCAACGGCTTCATTCACAATGCTGTGCGATACGTTTTTGAAAAGCCAATAACTTTTTCTTTCATTCTGTGTTTAAATAAATTTATTCTAAGAAATCGTTTTTGAAATATTAATTTTCAAAGTCAAAATTTTGAAAAAAAAAATTGAAAAAAAAAATTTCAAATTCATTTTTTTCAAAATTTTTAGTAATTAAGTGCTAATTTTAATTTCAAAATTCAATGCTGTTATTAATTTTTAGTCAAAAACAGAAAACCGGATGCCAAAATGTATCTTAGTTTTTGAGAAAATAAGAAAAACTAGAAGTATTTTTTTCCAAGAAAAACACTTTTTTTTTTTGGTTTTCCAAATTTGACCTGCTCAGGTCAATTATTAATAAGGGAATTATTCCTTTCTTATTTTTCATTACATACCATCCGATTTTAATCAAATAATAAAAAAAAACGAATTAACTTTTTACTTATTTTACTAGTTTTACTTTTAATTTTTTTTTTATTTCTCAAAAACTAAGATACATTTTGACATCCGGTTTTCTGTTTTTGACTAAAAATTAATAACAGCATTGAATTTTGAAATTAAAATTAGTACTTAATTACGTAAAATTTTGAAAAAAATGAATTTGAATTTTTTTTTCAATTTTTTTTTTCAAAATTTTGACTTTGAAAATTAATATTTCAAAAACGATTTCTTAGAATAGATTTATTTAAACACAGAATGAAAGAAAAAGTTATTGGCTTTTCAAAAACGTATCGCACAGCATTGTGAATGAAGCCGTTGATTTTAAATAATTTTTTTCCCATTTTAAGTCAGTTTTTTCGAAAATTGCCCCTCCCGGCTAAACGGAGGGGAATAGACCCCCCCTCCCATACGATTTTTTTCTTGTCTCAACGCAACCTACACGCCCTAGCATTTTGTCGCATTGCTCATGACTCACCCTGTATAATTTAATTAATTTTGTAATTTTTATTTTTATTATTAAGTTTGAATAAGTATAAGAATTTTATAGTCTAAAAAAGTTTTTTTCTCATAGACAAATAAATAAGTAATAAAAAAAAAACTAGCTTTAAAATGAAAGAAATATAAGAATTTGTAAGTGGTTTAGATTGGAAATTATTATTGGGCGATTCCTCTGGGGACGATTTTCGACATCAATTTCAAAATAATTTTTTTACTACTTTATTCTGATGCCACTACAAAGAAAAACTTCTTAATTCAATAGAAATATGCCCGTTTTTCACATCAGCCAAAATTTATATTTCTTACGCGATTAGAAAAATAAATATTCCAAATATTCGATGATTTGGTGAAAACTGAAAAAATGTTTTAAAAAATTTGCTCAAAACATAAATTTTAAAATTATTAATTTAGTCAGAATTCAGAAGTGAATAAATTATTTTTTATTGCTATTTTCTAAAATATTTCATTACCAAATTGTTTATTCGTTTATCAATTTTCAAAATAAGAACGTAATATGTACAAAAATGTTTCACGCAATTAACAGTGTTTTTTGTACAAGGGTCTGAAAACATGGGATATTTTTGTACGTATTATTTGAGTTTTTAAAAACAAATAAAAAAGAACTGCATAAAATGTAGCCCTTCAAATATTAACTTCATTAAAAATGTTTTTAATTATAATAAAAAGAAACCCTCAAAGCCTCTAAATGTTGCACCCGCGATAATGGAATCGCCCTATTATTGTTTTATTTATAAACTCAATTTATAAGTATCGAAACTTAATTACTGAATTCATATTATATATGTACATATCTATATATTATTATGTTAAAACGACTTAATATATATTTTTGCCAACAGAGCTATGGCTAAGCTTTAAAATGCGTCATTTGTAGATTATTTCGAAGTTTTTAATTTTTTTTCATAAAAACGCACACAAACGTAGAAAAATGCAATCAAATATGATTCAGAAGACTGGGTTATTTGGCAAGCTCATATTTATGACCAACATTAAACCCTACAAAACTGCATTGATACCAATTTATACTTAGAATTAATTGAAGACCTTTAAGACTTTTGATATGGCATTATCTAATCTAATTATTGGCGAAAATTGTGAATTTCCGGGCGAAATCAATTAATGTTCGAAAAATTCCCCTTATTGTCATCAATTATTCCGAGCGAAATGCGATGCGATCTACAGGTAAAATGTTCACTTATTTTTTGGACGCGAAAAGGAAAGGAACAAATAAAAAAACATGTAAGTGATTTGTTTATTTTGCAATAAATACATGTTAAAATATTTTTTTTTATAGGAGCAAGAGTATAAACAAAAAGCAAAGTGAAACTCTGCTCAGCAGAATGCAGGAAAAACCAGACATAGCAAGAGGCTTTGTTAAAGAAAGCCGAGTTAAAGTTGCGAAGTTTTGGAAGCAGCTGACTTCGGAATTAAACAGCGCAGGGCCACCAGTAAAAAGTGAATTTGAGTGGAAAAAGGTAAGAATTTACTTTTCTCAGTTACCGATCATAAACAAATAATAAATGTTTTGTAAATTGTGATTAGGGTTGGACAGATCAAAAGCGCTACGTTCGAAATAAGGCAGCTTCAAATAAAATTCAACAAAAAGGAACAGGAGGTGGACCAAACAAGACACAGAAACTCTCCCCTTCCGAAGAGGCAATTTACCAACTCATTGGGACGAAGGAAGCGGTAGAAGGTGTTGAAACGTCACAGTCCTTTGGAATTCCTCCTCCTGAAAAAAGAAGAAGAGAAGAGAACAAGAACATTTGTGATGAGTTGGTCGAAGCACCAATCGAGGACGCTCCAAATCAAAACAACATAGCGGACACAGAAATTACTTCAGCCACTTTGAACACCAGGAGCAGGAAGGCAGATAAATTGTCTACTAACGATGTCGTCCTCGAGGAACTTGAGGTGCAAAAAAAACTTTGTTCCAAAGTTTTTGAAGCCGTATCTGTTATGAAAGATCACAATAAGGAAATTCAGAACTCTTTAAAAAAACTCCACCGGTCAATGGATCGTTTAACAGATCTGAAGAAGGAACAGCTATCCGAAGATAAGAGGCACAACTTAGAAATGGAAAATTTTCGAAAGACCGAACTGGAAAACAAAGGAGAAAAAATCCGAAAGATGTTGGAGATAGAGGAGCTCAAAATTAGTATCATCAAAGGACAAAACAGTGATGGACTTTTTTCTTAAGTTTTATTTCTTTTTTTTATTTTGATATATTATTTGGTTTATTTTTTTTTATTTCTTTTTTTTTGTTTCTTTTTTTAATTTCCTTTATTTATTTGTTTTTAAGTTTTTTTAATTTTTTTTTATTTTAAGTTTTACTCAATACCTGTGAATAGCAAGGAGTTAAAAGTCTGAATTAAAACTTTAATTTAATATTTACTTAGCCTTAAGTAAAGAGCTGTGAAAAATTATTTGAAATAATAAAATTAATTTTCAAATAGACAAATATGTTTTATTTATGAAGAATTTCGATTTATTTTTGCAGTTACACAAAAAGTTAGAGAGTATTGGATATTTTTGTCCGAATGCGTTGTCCTGCAGTTAGATAGCTAGAGCTTGATTCGGTTGTTTGGATATTTTCAATAACATCAGCCTGTATATTTTCGTCGGACGTGGAATTAGAAAAAGCTAAATCACTTTTGAAATGAATGCAAATATTATGCAGCGCTGAACAAACATTAATAATTTTTATAGCTTTTACCGGAGCGTAATATAACTCTCTTGCACTAAGTAGACATCTCCATCTGTTTTTTAAAACGCCGTTAGTTCTTTCAATTATATTTCTACAACGTGAGTGGACATCATTAAATTTTGCTTCTGTTGAACCACTCTGAGGTGTTCTATAAGGTGTTAAAAGCCACGGCTCTAAAGGGTAACCAGCATCTCCTAGAAAAACAACCACTTTAAATTCAAGTCTATATATAATTTAGAAAAATTACCCAACATCCAAACGTTGCTGCCATCCTGCAAATAATCTCGCTCCATTTTAGATCTTAGATCACTTACATTCCAAATAAATGAATCGTGGCAAGCTCCGGGATGCGTAGCATTTATAAAACGAATCCTTAGCTCATTGTCACATACCTGTAGGTTAACTCATTTTATCATAACTTGAATCCTCGATTAAATAAATTGGCTTACAAGTAAAACATTTAAACTATATGTTCCTTTTCTGTTATAAAACAAATGTTTGTTTGCTGAAGGTGAAATAATGTTAACATGCGTACCATCAATGCACCCTACAACACCTGGTAACCTGTACTTTGCATAAAAATGCTGAAGAATTTTACGTTGCTCCTCCTTTGTTGGCCAAGTAATCCACTGATGACAAAGATTTTGTTCAAACATTTCCAGAACTTCTGATAGTACCAGACTGAAAGTGGATTGTGCCAACCCTACTTCGTGGTCCTTACCAACTCCTTTTTGGTATCCACCCTCTGCAAAAAATCGTAAACAAGCTGCCAGTTTCACGATGGGCGGAATTGCAAATGATTTTTTAGTTTGGGGCAAGGCGCTAGTAAGAACATCCAACAAATACTTAAAAGTTGGTTTGTTTACTCTGTAATGCTGTTGAAATCTAAAAAATCCACATTTATTACAAATTGGAATAAATCTTTGTATTCTTACAAAGGTTCACGCAACTCCAATGGATTAGAACAGTCTCTTAATTGTCTTCGAAATGCTCGTTCATGAATCATTTCCGTTTGTTCATCCACTAAAAACCGCAATGCTATGCTATGCATATTTCTTCAACAAACACTATTTTGACTTCCTTTGTTATTTTACAATTTCACGATTTTTGTTTTTATATTTTTTAGAGGCACAATTTGTGAAATAAAAATGTTTCTTTCCAAAAATAGTTATTTTGCTTTCAAAACATTTCCCAATTATAAACTGTCAAACCACAAATTAGGTGTGTTCATTTTTGTTTTCAAGTATATTCCCGAACTAGAAGGTGTAGAAAACTTTCTTTCAAAGAATGCAGGAATTACAAAAAAAAAAAAGTAAAAGAGCTATTTTAGATAGATGTAGGAGTTATTTAATTATAAAAACGTCAAATTCAAAAAAAAAAATTCAAAAATCAAGACCATAAAATTTTTGTTTCTTAGAAATGAAAAACAAAAATGTTACACTTTGTTCCGGAGTAACTTGAAGATACTTATGAGCAAGCGAAAAAACACACCACTATAATTCGAAATGTCATTGCTAATTCGAGGTGGAAACTCGTTCGGGGGAAGTTCCTAATAGCTTTTAAAATTCCGGGGGAACTGATTTTTGCCAGGCGAAATCGATTCCGGGGGAACTTCACAATAAGGCTGAATATACATATATGTTTCTGAGTAATTATTCTGAATCAAAACAATTTGTGCAGCTACACGGAGAAAACATTTAATTTATTGATATTTCGCCACGAAGTTTATTTTTAAAACTAAATGGGAGCTATCACCATTAAAATTCCTATGGAAATGTTTCTTATAGGTATTCAAAAAGTCGGTTTAATTAACAATTTTTTGAAATTCCGCTCGGAATTTATTGTGATCATAAACAAAATTTCCATGGAAATTTAGCTGTCTTTTTACTATATTAATATTTTTATTATTTTCACGGGATATAAAAACTAGTTCGAGTTCTAGGGTATTTTGGAAAAAAATAGAGTTAAAGGGTTTTATATTATATCTATATACACATTTTTAATTGCGATTATACTTATAAGGGAAGTTATGCATTTGACCAAACAAAAATGAAATGCACGACTGGGTCGCACGAACTTGCTCTTGTAGCAACTTTTGGACAGCAATAATTTGAATTTATTAAGTTATGAAGAGGTAAAAAATATCAAAAAATGGCCTAAACGCGAGATCAAGTTGTATAGTAGCTATGATTTAACGGTTGTTTAGCGAAAAATTGCGAATGCCATTCTATACCGAATTTAAACATAATCGATTTCGCCGTTATCATGTTATGGCTAAACTTGTAAAAACCCTTAACACCAAATGTCGCTGTTATCTGCACTTTTAGCCAAGAACCTTAAATGTAGTTATATTAAGATTAATGCATTTATATCGTACACCAAGTTTCATCAAAATCTGTTTTAATTTTCCGCAATATGTAAGGAAGAATAATTTTAATAAAAGAAGGGTGGATTTCATCGAAACCAGTTGACTTAGATTTGATTTTTAAGATAGCACCTAAGACATCACAGTCGTTTATTCTTGAAAAACAAAACAAGTTTTCCATAGGTTGAGACTCATGATGATAAGAAGGAATAGAAATATTTGAAGAAACCATTGATTGTTCCTTTATGAATTCACTATTTAATTTGTCTGGTTCAACGTTCACAGACACTGCGGACTTCGAACGTCCACAACCTAAATCGCGTATATTCTTCCATAACTTGTAGTGTAAACATAAACTATCCAAAAATATCGAACCTGGCAATACCACACTTAATGTGGAGAAAAATGAAGTATGATGAAGCCAGTCAATCAATACGTGTTCGTTGGTCAAGGCGCAAGGTTTAAATAAGTATTTTAGTATGTAGTTTTTTATTATGTAATTACTAAATATTGAGTGAATTAAAACTACATCTTTGTATTTCATTTTACTATAATACTAAGAACACTTTAAACTCATTACCAGAAAGGTTAATATCCGGCCGCTTAGAATAGTACGATCGTTTCTCGACTTTTATTTTTGAGTTGATATTATTTCTAAAAGTACGAAAAACGCAGTAGAATTCGTTAAGCTTGTATCTTTTCCACTTTTTGTATGCAAGGTCTCTTTCTTTTATTAAGTGCTTTATTTCTAAAGTAAACCAAGGAACAGAATTTTTGAAAATTCGCTTTTTTGTTTATTGGACGTGTAAATTAAAAAGCTGCCAAATATTTTCTTGAAGAAAAGTTGTTTTGGAATCAGCCGAAGGTATAAAATAAATTGATTGCCAGTCAATAGAAGCAACATCTCTTTCAAGACGCTCGTAATCAATGTGTTTAAAGTCTCTGTATACTATTTGAACATGTTCAGTTTCTGAGTAGTCAGCTTTAAATATGGAAAAAATTAAATCGTGTCGCGAAAAACATGACGATGACGATTGACTATAAAACATAATATTTTCCAAATTGTTAACAAGAAACAAATCAAGTAATGTACTGCTGGTATTCGTAAAATGAGTTGCTTTTGTTGTATTTACTGGAGCTATGGATTGGTTTTTAAGATTGTCAATAAAGGATATAGACATCTCATCAGACAACAAGTTACAATTAAAATCGCCACACACAATGATTTCCCCATAAAAAGATGAGTACCCTTCGAGAACGTTGTAAAAGCTGGATAAATTGATGTTAGAGTTAGGGCGATAGACACATCCTATTAACTTTTTAACAGTACCAGCAAATATTTCCACAAAGCAAAACTCTATTGAATTATTAACAGGTGACTCGACTACAATTCTACAATTGAAACATTGTTTGACATATATGAAATCCACTTTCCTGCTTGCCAAATGTATCTAAGATAGAACGAAGACCCACATCCCTACCATCAGACAGCTTAACTATATCAATTGCGTTTGTAATGATAGTTAAATAACCACAAGAAAACACCACATAGCAAATAGAACTCAGACAATTTAAATTCACGACCCATAAAAAACTAAGTATTTGGCTACATATAGAGAGAAAAACTATTTTTTTAAATACAATATAAATATTAATAAAGATATAAAATAACATAAGCCCAAGATGTGAGCATAAATTCAAAAAATCAAAATCGAACATTACAATAATAAACATATACGATTTAAATAAATACATTACATTCTAATATTGCGTATCGCAAGAAGAAAAATCAAAGTAAACAGGCAATGCAAATTGTTAAAATTAATCAAAATAAAAATAATAAAAAAAAACAGCTTTTACATGCATTTGTGAACATTATCATCTTTGCTTGAGGAATTGACTGCAAGTAATAAGATCAGTTTAGCATTAGGTAGGCTGGTTTGCAATTGAATCCTATTGTTGACAAGAATCCACGAGAAGAGATTTTGTGGGATCGTTTACTGTATGTACGTATACTTTTCCATTTCGAGTAAACACTGCTGATAAAAATTTCCCACGTTTGAGGTGAAAAGCTTTACGTAGAACCATATGATTTAAAGATGTTAAGCTTTAGTTGACGTATATTCTGCTGTCAGAATCAAGATTAACATCATGCAAACATAGTATTTTCTTAGATGTTTTATATCGTTGATTAATCAAAAACAATAGTTTATTTTTGTCAGTCGGTGTTGAATCTTATGATTATTGCAGTGTCTTCATATGTTCCTTTTGGTTTCACCCGAAAAGTATCTTTAAGTACATGAATCGGGGAAAATTTAATGGAAGTGCAAAGATTGATAAACCTATTTTTCAAGTTCTCATTGGGTTGTTTTGGAACTCCACGTAGTACAGCATCAGCACTTATCTTAGTCTTAGCTTATCGAACTGCTCATTCATTTTCTGATCTAAAATATTTTCTATTTCATCAGTTTTTGATCTTTTACATGCTGCCGCCGCCATTTTTTCTCAACAATTTAATGCACAAAGAATTTGGAAAATCAAAAATTAAGCTAGGTATTTAATTTTATTAATGCGAAGACTTTGCCACATCAAATGCTTGCACTCTATAAAACACTAATATTTTAAGCTATTTTATTTATTTTGGTAAAGTATTTGGTAAGTAAAATTGAAATTCGGCTGCGATACTTTAAACACACGTCTAGCTTGACAGATTCATTCGTTCTGGATGCACAATCACTTAGATATACGGGGTGATTCACATAAAATTCAAAAATCAGCTGAAGCGAGTAGATTGGGCCAAGACAAGAAAAATAGTAGGTAAATGAAGGGGGTCTATACCTCTCTTCTTTAATTCCATTTTCAAATTAAGTTTTTTTCCGGTTGTTTTAGTAATAGTACAGGAAAACGGAAGATTAGTTATTTTTTTTGTGCTCTCAGTCGGATTTTTGTGCATGTGGTAGAGGGGAGGAGTGCCTCCTAAGCATAAATATTTTTTTTTTTAAATCCAGATCCGCGTACTAAGGGCGCTCATTTTTCAAAAACCGGTCACTTAAACAACTTTATTTAAAAATCAAATGAAAGAAAAGAGATTTCTGGCTTTTCAGAAAGGTGTAGCTGGGCATTGTAACAATGGTACAGTTGTTTTTATTTTGATATTTTTTCTCTTTTAATTCTAAGACTATTAGTCTCTCATTCCATTTCCTTGGATGGAATGGCGATTAAAGATGTATTATATTGGCTAAGGGAAAACGTGATATCCACATCGGATATCCACATCTTTTCGACAGCCAAGCAGCCCTTTTTAAATCACTCGGTGCTGTTCCCACAAATTCAATAAATGTCCGCAATTATCGATCATTTCTCATGGGAGATGGCAGAAAAGTTTGACATTTAGCGTTTTTGGGTGGGAGGAAGAAACATTTCGGGAAACATACAAACACAAAGCCGATGAACTTACCAATTTTACCTAACAAAGTGAATATTGGCATACCTATCTGTACGTGCAAGCTTATGCTAAAACAGATGCCATAAAGAAAAAAAAATTTCCTGCATACTTAGATTTTGGCTTGAATCTTTGTAAAAAGAAGTTTTAGCACTTTTTTGAAAAATTCATATGATTTTTTTTTCTTTATATTTAAAAAAAAAATATTAAGTATAAATTTATTTTCTTGGCAACTTGCCACAAAAACAAGTACGTGCGACCCAGTCGTGCACTTTATTTTTAATGTAATGTTGTTTGTGTCCCATTTTATATGATTGCACTCTATGACTTTGTAAATGTTCTTTGAAACGTGTTAAAATATTTCTTTTGGTTTGTCCTATGTATTTTTGATCACATTCCGAACACGTTATTTCATATATTCCAGCTTTTTTTAGATTGCCTGTTTTGTCTTTTAAGATTTACAAACAAGTTTTGTAATTTACCATTGCTTGAATGGACAATAATTTCTAAATTATGTTTTCAAAGACTTTTTTAAGAGGGTTGGTAATTTCGGGAATATATGGAAGACTTATTCTTTTTCTTTCATTTTTATCATTTTTTTATTTTGTTTGAGTGTTCTGTGGCCTATTTCACCAACTTACAAATTACAATTTACAAACACTTTTTTGACAAATTTGTAGAAAAATCGAATTATTATATTTCACAAAATTTTTGTGTTATAAAACTGTAGTTGTAGTTTACAAAGGAAAATTTGTATAAATTTTATTATTTTCGTTTCACTAAAACTATATTTTTTTTGCTGTATACAAGTACAAATTTGTTAGAACTCATTTTTTTTGTAGGTTTGTATTTTACCAATTAAAAAAAATTTACAAATTTGTTCAGTAGTTGGAAATTTTTTACAGAAGGAAATCGTGTGTAGATTTCTTAACAGTTTGTAATTTTCAGAAGAAATCTTTTTTTTTTTCTATAGCAAAATGTCTTTACGCCGCGCCGTAGGCATAGTAGCACCGATAGTGATGTAAGTCAACATTTGTTGCAACATAGTCGATGAAAAAAAAAAACTATGAAATTTCTGATTCGTTTGCTTTCAACGAAAAGTTTAGCTTAAAACGTGTTAAGGCTGAGGAAATAATAAAACAAATTGGACCATGGATTGCAAATGAGTCAAACAAAAACTTTTCACTGACACCGATGCAGCAATACAACATCTCGCAGTTATTTCCAATTTTTTCCAATTGAAATACCATGAGATCGCACATTGTCATATAGTTTTTGCCACTCAATTATCTTGGCATTATGTGTAATAACATTTGAAAATTTTCCAAATATTATTACTTTTTTTCTCGAATTAAACTTGAAAGAAAACATTTATTTTGCCTATCGGCGGACTAACAAATTTGTGAGAAAGAATTGTTGTTTACATGTCTGGAAATAACCGGTGAAACGGATTTATTTTGCTTTTGTAAACCAACTACAATTTCCCTCGCTTTTTTTCTCTTTTTAACAAATTTGTTGGGATTATGTTTGTAGTTTGTGAAACGAAAAATCAGTTCGCAAATTTGTAACTGTAGTTTTTCAAAGTAGTAGTAGTTTCAAAGTAGTTACAAAGTACAAATTTGTGATTGTAATTGTAATTTGGTGAAATAGGCCAGTTAAATGTCCATTCACATTAAAGACTCTTTTCGTTAGTTTAGTTCGTCCTGTTTTAGAATATTGTTGCGTAGGTCACCGTACTACAAAAATGCTTCGAATCGAATTGAGAAAATCCAAAAAAGATTCACAAGATTTTCGCTTCGACATCTAAATTGGACTTTGCCTTTACCACCTTATAAATCGCGATGTATTTTAAGTGACTTAAATAGTCTTGAATCCAGGAGGACTTACTTCTTGATTTACCTTCCGCGTGATGTCTTAACGGGTCGTATTGTCCACCTTTATGTTTGCTGTTTAGGCAGTACACACCAGCTTGCTGTTTAAGGCCAAGGATCAACTACTTTTTCGATATCAATAATCATTCTACAAATTACGGTTGTAATGAACCAGTGACAAAAGCCTGTACATTTTACAATAAATTTTCCAATGAAATTGATTTAGATTGTTCCAAATATACTTATATTGAAACCAAATTAATGAATGTCTTAATGATTGAATTTTAATAATTATCTTATAATTTTTTTAATTTTTGTTTGTGCAAAAATTCACTAATTTGTATTATACATTATTATATTGTATAATTTAATTAATTTTGTAATTTTTATTTTTATTATTAAGTTTGAATAAGTATAAGAATTTTATAGTCTAAAAAAGTTTTTTTCTCATAGACAAATAAATAAGTAATAAAAAAAAAACTAGCATTAAAATGAAAGAAATATAAGAATTTTTAAGTGGTTTAGATTGGAAATTATTATTGGGCGATTCCGCTGGGGACGATTTTCGACATCAATTTCAAAATAATTTTTTTACTACTTTATTCTGATGCCACTACAAAGAAAAACTTCTTAATTCAATAGAAATATGCCCGTTTTTCACATCAGCCAAAATTTATATTTCTTACGCGATTAGAAAAATAAATATTCCAAATATTCGATGATTTGGTGAAAACTGAAAAAATGTTTTAAAAAATTTGCTCAAAACATAAATTTTAAAATTAGTAATTTAGTCATATATTGACATATTTAGACTAAAAATTTGAACAGTAAGTGAAAAATAAATGCAGTAGCTTAGTATGAAAAATTGTTTCATCATTTATATCGTTCATTTCAGTGCCTATAATGACTTTTAAAGTTACCTTATTTTGACGCGTTGCACCCGCGATAATATTATGATGTTGCACCCGCGATTAAGCAAGTGAATTCAGAAGTGAATAAATTATTGTTTATTGCTATTTTCTAAAATATTTCATTACCAAATTGTTTATTGTTTATTCGTTTATCAATTTTCAAAATAAGAACGTAATATGTACAAAAATGTTTCACGCAATTAACAGTGTTTTTTGTACAAGGGTCTGAAAACATGGGATATTTTTGTACGTATTATTTGAGTTTTTAAAAACAAATAAAAAAGAACTGCATAAAATGTAGCCCTTCAAATATTAACTTCATTAAAAATGTTTTTAATTATAATAAAAAGAAACCCTCAAAGTCTCTAAATGTTGCACCCGCGATTAAGGAATCGCCCTATACTCAATTTATAAGTATCGAAACTTATTTACTGAATTCATATTATATATGTACATATATATTATTATATTAAAACGGCTTAATATATATTTTTGCCAACAGAGCTTATGGCTAAGCTTTAAAATGCGTCATTTGTAGATAATTCGAATAGCAACAAAAAAGTTTTTAAATTTTTTTCATAAAAACGCACACAAACGTAGAAAAATGCAATGAAATATGAAACTTCAGAAGACTGGGTTATTTGGCAAGCTCATATTTATGACCAACATTAAACCCTACAAAACTGCATTGATACCAATTTATACTTAGAATTAATTGAAGACCTTTAAGACTTTTGATATGGCATTATCTAATCTAATTATTGACTTATCGTTAAAATGAAATAAGAAAAAAAGCAAGTTGACAGTTTTACTTGCACAAAAATGCAATGTCTGCACGTAGAATCACACAATCACAATCTTTTAATAATATATGTATATGTTTCTGAGTAATTATTCTGAATCAAAACCATTTGTGCAGCTACACGGAGAAAACATTTAATTTATTGATATTTCGCCACGAAGTTTATTTTTAAAACTAAATGGGAGCTATCACCATTAAAATTCCTATGGAAATGTTTCTTATAGGTATTCAAAAAGTCGGTTTAATTAACAATTTTTTGAAATTCCGCTCGGAATTTATTGTGATCATAAACAAAATTTCCATGGAAATTTAGCTGTCTTTTTACTATATTAATATTTTTATTATTTTCACGGGATATAAAAACTAGTTCGAGTTCTAGGGTATTTTGGAAAAAAATAGAGTTAAAGGGTTTTATATTATATCTATATACACATTTTTAATTGCGATTATACTTATAAGGGAAGTTATGCATTTGACCAAACAAAAATGAAATGCACGACTGGGTCGCACGAACTTGCTCTTGTAGCAACTTTTGGACAGCAATAATTTGAATTTATTAAGTTATGAAGAGGTAAAAAATATCAAAAAATGGCCATGGTAAAAACCGCGATCGAGAGAAAAGTCTTAAGGAGAATTGTTGGCCCCATATGTGAGGAAGGTCGAATCATGAATTGTACGCAATCTACCTTGAAGTAGATATCGTGACAAAAATTAGGCTCGGTAGACTCCGGTGGGCAGGGCACCTAGTCCGCATGAGCGAAGAGGAACCTGCTCGGAAAGTTCTTTGTGGTACATTCTATGGCAGACGACAGCGTGGTAGACCATGCTTGCGCTGGAGAGATGGCGTAGACCAGGACGCCCGGAGCCTTGGGGTGCTCAACTGGATGGCGTCGGCTCGAGACCGGGATAGGTGGAGAGACTTGTTGAAGGAAGCCAGGACCGGACCCCGGTTGTCGAGCCGATGATGATGAACATTCATTGTCTTGCTGAAAAACAAAACTTTACCCACCGAATTGTCTCCAAATTCATTTAAAGCTTGTGTGGCATCATGGCAATACCTATGCTAAATAAAGAACAACTAAAAGGAAGGAAAAGAAGGAAGACAGGAAAATATAGAAAGAGGAAAAACAAGTAAGAAAACTAAATTTGTTTCACATGTTTCTTAACACATGTTAGGCAAAAGACTAAAGGTTATTGCGTGAAGCGATGTTATCTGAACCCTAATATGGTAGGTACCGTTAATAATTCTATGATTCATTGATTCATTGATTCTAAACAAACATTTCAACGATAAACGCCATCGTTGGCAACAAATCAGTCAAACAAAATTTTATCAAAATGGATCGTATGTTTTTCGAGAAAAATAGGATTAACGTTAAGGCTTATTTGGAAGGTATCATTAATAATATGTAACCTCATTCTGAAAACATAAAAAACATTATACAAAATTTTATGAAAATCGATCGTATTTTTTTTTCTAGAAAAATGGAATTATCTGTTACTCTTATATGGCAGGGTACAGTTATTTTCATACTAAGGTCATTCTCGTGCCATTTAGAAAAACAACAAATTCTTTATGAATATTACTTAGAATAGGTACTTAATATACGGCTTTTAAAGTATACTTTCTTTGTTAAAAATGTTATCAGCAGGGTTCGGATTTTGAGGCATTTAAAAACCTAAGAAATGCTAATCAAAACATCGAAAGAGGCAAATCAAAGTCTCGACAAGTGCAAAAAAGGCATTTTAAAATTAATTATAAAAAAATAATTTTTTTTTGGATGGGTACATAACGTATTTAAATATTTTCTGCTACAAGGCTTCAAATTGGTTAAACTTTCTTTCCATATGTGCGAAAGCCTGGAGCGCCCCAGTTTAAAGTTGCAATATTGATAAATTTTTCTTTTCCAAAAACTTGAGCGTTCAAATCACCATTTATTACTACGTTTATTTTTCTGAAGGTACATGATTGATGTTGAAGCATTATAATTCGCTCTAGACAGTGAACGATAACAATTTGATAGAGTTAACGCATTATTATGATAAGATCATTTGTGCTTTTGATAAAAGAAGAAATTCTTCATCGTTTGCTGTTTTTCTGACAATGCTTCGATATCGAATTGGGCCGCAATTCTACCAGTTAACTGCTTCACCAAAGCCTCTGCTTGTGGGGCCTGTCTGGTTGACTTCAAAATACATCGGCGTCGACAGTTGCGAATCGCTCCATGTTTGAGGACAACTCAATATATGTGTCATTTTGTTTTTTTTATCCATTTAATACAAATAAAATAGAAAAAGTGAAAATGGGGAAAAAGGCAAAAAAAGGCATTTAAGACAAAAATGACAAAAAAAGGCAAAAGAAGGCATTTGCCACAGAATCCGAACTCTGGTTATTAGCTTTTTCACTGTTTTCACGCTATTAATATTAAAAATTTTCGTGGCACTGTGCCAAGCGAAAATTTTTGTGTCAAAAAAGCACGATTGTACCACATCGGTAACGTTGAGTAGGTACAATAAGTTTAAAGAAAATCGGACGAACCGTTTATAAGGCTGTTAGTGTCGATACATCTATAGCAGATAGACCGACAGATTTGTCGGACCTATTTTTTTCGGGTTGGGTACGAAATACCGACTGCCAAAATCCCGACTGAGAATCCATACTCAAAATGAATAAAACACCAACAAAGTATTACATTGATACCAAATTTTAATTTTAGGAATAACTATATGTTAGCTCATATATCACTTGCTCATTTATGTTTTATGATTTTATTGGTACTGTTTTCACCATTTTGGTGCAAATTTGTATGCTTAGTTCTCTTCGATTCTCATGCATTATATTAATATATTATTCTGTGTCTGGTTCTTCTCGGTTTCAAGGCATTTTAGCTCCCTTTCTGTAGTCAGTCCCGTTCACGCAACTTCGTCGCTTCGCTTAGGGTATGTCCTGTCTTCTGGCGGGCGCCTGAGTCCATAGTTTCCCAATTCAACAGTACCGGTGGCATGTTTCGCTTCTTATTTTCTTCCTTTTCAATTCCTATTTCAAATGATTAGTGTAAAAGCAAACAAAGTAAAGGGCACGACTAGGTCGCACAAACTTGCTCTCGTGGCAAGTTACTTGTGGGTTTAAAGTACAAACGGAATATACAAAAAAATCGTATGAATTTTTTTTTAAAGTTTGAAAAACATATCTTAAGAAGATTCAAACCAAAATCAAAGTATACAAAAAATTTTCTTTACTAAATTTGAGTTTTAGGAAAAAAAAAAAATTCAAAATCATTGTACTGGTTTTCGAAAAAAAATCGATTTCTTAAATATATTTTTCCGAAAACTTTTTTCTAAAAAAAAGTGAGTATGTGGATTTTTTAAACTTCATTTATTACACCTTAAAACAAAATTTCATAAAAATCCGTCGACTAGTTTTTGAAATATTGAATTAACAAAAACAGTTTTTCATAAATTATTTAAAACTTAACAAAAACATTTTTGAAAAATTATTTTCTGTCATATTATTTAAAATAGCTAGGACAATTTCAGTATTAATCGCTTAATTCGAAATTTAAAAATACCGTTATATGGCAGGTACCGTTAAACGAGTTTTCTTGAATGTTTAGTTTTCACTATTTTGTAGACCTTTTACACTCTATTACACATGTGAAATTTGGTTGAAATCGTTATAGCCGTTTTCGAGAAAAATAAAATTTTCCATAACCGTTATATGGCAGGTACCGTTATTTTTAGACTTACAGTGACATACAAAAACAATTCTAGGCGTATTGCCCTAAAAACCATACCCACCAAATTTGAAGTAAATCGGACCCACTTTTTTCGTCTTCCCTATCATCGAAATGTCATTTTTGATTGTTATCTCAAAACTTTTTTTTTTTTGCACGAATCCAAGACTTACCTTATACCTTTAATCGCAAGTAAAATTGATAATGTTGCTTGAAACTGAAAAGACTGGCCCTAGTATAGCTTCACTGATGCTCATGTATAGCTATATCTAGTTGGGTTAAATGTAATCAAGTAGGTACTTCATAATATATTTTTAAAAACAATTTTTCAGTGCGAGATAGTAAAAAAAAATCCCCTCATATAAGTGTCAAAGAAGATACCTACCTATTTTTTTCAGTGTAAGTTGTTTGATTATATCATCACAATATATACGACTATAGTAGTAACATGTGGTTTGACCGTGTAAAATATTTTAATCAGTTGAAAACCGGATGTAAGAAATACATATAAATAGGTGCGTTATATGCCAGTTTAGACAAAAAATGGGAAGTATACAATTTGTTTTATCTATAATTATAATTTTAATTTTTTCATTAGTGAGTTTTTATAATTGTTTTGTTTCCGCAGAGGCGGACCGAAGGGTAAGTAACTTTTCTTAAACCAATGCACAGTGTTTCACGTAAAACAAGCTAGGTGGACAAGTGCTATTTTTCTATTTCAATAGAAAACTAATCAAATATTGCTAAACTTGAGTTTTTCGAAAAATGTCTGAAAAAACAAAAAAAGTGAACGAAATTTCAAGTTGAATCGGAAGTTCGGAAGATTTTTTTTATGACGTTTAGTTTTATTTCATTTTTAGGATTCGAAATGCCGATCAAAGCGGCTCTGTGTTAAAATTTCTTTATTTCGTATTTTTGAGAGTTACAGTTACACTTTTGTTTTGTAAAACCGACCAAAATATAAAAAAAAAAAAAACTTGAACAAATATTTTTGTCCACCTAGCTTGTTTTACGCGAAACACTGTGCAATGTAACAAATTTTGTATAAGTTTGTTTATATGTATTTAATTTATTAAAACAATGTTTTTTGGATTCTATTTTCAGTTGGAAGCTGCTACCATAGAGGTGGCTAAATCTTGCGTGAAGCAAGTAACCACCTTATTATTAAATGACAATTAAGTAAATAGTCATTTAAACTATGGTTGCAGATTTTATTTATATCATGTATTACTGCAGCAGGGATGCAAGATTTGTGTGCATATTTTATATAACAAAATCTTGCAGACCTGCTGCAGTTTGACATAATTTGGTATTCATGTATTACTGCATAGTTACGGGCATACGGGCATGTATTACTGGATAGTTAAGGTGTATGCCCTTTTTTTTTTTTTTTTTTTTTTAATTAGATTTAGATTAAAATAATATCTTGTATAAAATGTATAAATAAATTTTTTAAAAAAACTCAATTACCTACCAAATCTTTTATTATATACATAGCGAAAGCCGTCTGCCAGATTGATTGATGAAAGAAAAAGTAACCATAAAGCATAAAGTGCATGCACAATTTGTGTATAATTAAATTTGTATAGGTAGAACAAATGTTTAATAAAACTTACTTACTTACTTACTTAAAGTTTTGCGTTTTTCTCTAGTACGCAATAATTGGCGATGATTACCGACTGCTATATAAAATTTACAAAGAAAACTCACTGTGAATTTTATTTTTCTAAAGAACTTTGATTAAAGTTAGACATTAGAATTAAGATATTATGCTCGTGGCCAAGCGAAATTAAAAGTTTTAAAAAAATAAACAATAAAAAGACTAAAAATAGCCAAATTAAATATTATTATAAGTGGAGTGTATATGAATTTTAAAGGTTTTTTTGGCCTTAACTCCAAGTTTTGCGTTTCGCCCTAGTACGCAATCGTCTTTTTAGTCTTTTTATTGATTATTTTTTTAAAACTACGGTTACAGTGCATGCATATTCTGACGAACAAGTGATCTGACGTACACGTCAGAACAAACAAAAGCAAAGGTTGTTATGAAACTGGTTACAGTGCACGCGTTTTCTTCTTCATAAGACGCACGAGCTCGTCAGAACAGATTGATCGTTCAAATCAGTTTGTTTTTTTGCACCGTTCGTCAGAACTCTTCAAAGATATCGACAGGTTCTGTGTGATATTAAAAGAAAGTCATACTACAACAGAGATAAATAAATGAATAAGTCGATGTGCAGTTACACATAAGTCTATGAAATTGTCTTTAGTTATTTAAATTGTGTTTATTGTTTAATTATGAGCTTTAATAAATCTGTCAGAATTAAAATATAAAATATATCCAAAAGTAAAAGTTTCATTTAAATACTCAAAAATTTGTGTTGAATTTTCAACTAAACGCTAACAGAAAAAAAAAATTAACAGAAAATTATTTTACATGTAAAATAAATTAACCTCTGGGGGAAACTAATTAATTTTTTTCTGATGAAATTTATTATGTTTTCATTCGATTCAAAACACAAACATTACATTTGACGATGGCAAATAACTCAAGAATTTTTTGTGATGATACCTACAATTTTCAGTTCGCATTTAATGTCGAATTCCTTTGATTTTTTCAGATTTGATCGGAAAAGTTGACTTTTTTTCCTTCCTATGGATGTTGAAAAAACAAAGTTGCTTTTTTTCTGTAATTGTGTGGTGTATATTTTATAGACGCGATCTAAACATTTCACTTAAGTTCACTTTATTGACATATTGCGCTATTAACAACAAATTTCACGTCCAATAGATTATTTTAAAATTATTTTATTTGATAAATCTATATTAAAATAAACCAAACTACATAATTAAACTGCTCGTCTGACAGAAGAAATCAAATCTGTTAAGTATGTGTGAAAATATGTGTGAATCTTGCTATCAAATCGAGATTCAAGAAAAGTTGATCTGAGGGGAAAAAAAGCAACTTTTTCTTGTCTATGGATCATGATTTTCGGAAAAAAAGCAACTTTAGTCCGAAAAAAAGCGACTTTAGTCCGAAAAAAGTCAACTTTTTATTTCAAAGGAATTCGACATAAGTACTTTAAATAATAAAATACACACTAATGCGAACCTCACCGATAGCAACTTCTTGCCAAATTCTATTTGACGGATATAAAAAGTTATCCAGAGAAAAATGAGTGGATAAATATTTAATGTCGAATTACTTTCAATTTTGATCGGAAAAGTTGACATTTTTCCTTCTATTGTCTAATGTCGAATTTCTTTGAAATAAAAAGTTGACTTTTTTCGGACTAAAGTCGCTTTTTTCGGACTAAAGTTGATTTTTTTCCGAAAATCATGATCCATAGACAAAATAAAGTTGCTTTTTTTCCCCTCAGATCAACTTTTCTTGAATCTCGATTTGATAGCAAGATTCACACATATTTGCACACATACTTAACAGATTTGATTTCTTCTGTCAGACGAGCCGTTTAATTGTGTAGTTTGGTTTATTTTAATAAGATTTCTCAAATAAAATAACTTAAAAATAATCTATTGGACGTGAACCTTGTTGTTAATAGTGCAATATGTTAATAAAGTGAACTTAAGTGAATTGTTTAGATCACGTCTATAAAATATACACCCCACAATTACAGAAAAAAAGCAACTTTGTTGTTTTAACATCCATAGGAAGGAAAAAAAGTCAACTTTTCCGATCAAATCTGAAAAAATCCAAATAATTCGACATAAGGAATTCGACATAATTCCTTGGATTTTTTCAGATTTGATTTGCACACATACTTCACAAATTTGATTCCTTCTGACAGACGAGCCTTTTAGTTGCGTAATTTGGTTTATTTTAAAAGAGATTTTCCAAATAAAATAATTATAAAACAATCTATTGAAAGGGAATTTCGTTATTAATAGTAAAAATTGTGAATAAAGTGCGTTAAAGTGAAATGTTTAGATCGCATCCATAAAATATTCACAATACATTCACAAAAAAAGCAACTTCGTTCTTTCAACATCCATAGGAAGAAAAAAAAGTCAACTTTTCCGATTAAATCTGAAAAAATCCAATCATTGAAAAAATCCAAAATTGATCCCTCAGATCAATCTTTTTCCGAAAAAAGCAACTTTAGTCCGAAAAAAGTCGCTCGGGCAGTTCGTGTTGCACACATTATCGGTCTGTACGCTTTGTGTTTTTCTTTATGTTGCGTATTTGTTGAATTTTGTATGGGATTTGTTCGTGCTGTTAAATAGTGAAAATGAAATGAAAAGGATTTAGAAAAAACATTGGGGAGAAGTTGCTGCATTCAGTTGCAAAGTTTAAAAGAGTGATGCTGAGACTCGGACAAAAGAAAATCGACATAAGTCGCAACGCAGAAGTTGCTTATTTAAAAGCAGGCATAAAGGAAAACACAAAGCGTACAGACCGATAGAGTGTGCAACACGAACTGCCCGAGCAACTCCGTCTTCCCCAGCCACCACATACGTTTCTCTCTATCAAGCTCAAATCAACGAGTGAAAAACTAACGAGTTGCACACAGGAGTTGCTTAATTTAAAAGCAGTCTTACTTGGAGCGGGTTCAAAAAAAAAATTACTGCAATATTATATTTAAATTTGTTTTTTACTTCTACTATATGAAATTACTTCGGGACTATATGAAATTATAGAAGCATTGAAAATTGAATGCAGTTACGAGTAGAGGTAAGAAAAATTGTGAAGAAATTCGACTACAAAATTAAAATAAAAAAAAAACTAGGTAGGTACCTCGGTGAATTTTAAATATTTAATTTTTTGTATTCGTTGTTTATTCAAAGCAAAGCATTGTCAATTTTTATTCAACAATGATCCTCAAATTTGCTGTTCTATTATTGATTATTTACTATAATTTTACTGTCAACAGTTATGAATATTGCAGCAAGGAGTCAAAGCTTTGCATGGGAAATCTAAAACGGCACATAATTTGTTACAAGGAGCAGATTGTGGGTGAAATTATTTAAAATTGTATGTATGCTCATAATCAATTTTGTAATTTTCTGGATGAAGACACCCGATTCTGAGTACCAAAAACATTACCCTATGACCGATTTATTCAGGGATTGGATTTTGTATTGGCATAATCATTACCGCAATGAAGTTGCATGTGGCAATGTGCAAGGAAGTGAAGAATTATTACCACCAGCTTCACAAATGAGAGAATTGGTTCGTGAATCGCAATTATTGGTAACTTAAAAATAAATAAACATGCCAAGATTTCCTATAATTTTTTAAGACCTGGGATTATGAACTCGAGTATGTAGCAAGTGTTCATGCTGGACGATGTAAAATGAAACATGATCAATGTCGTAATACAGAACGTATACCTATATCTGGTCAAAATCTTGCATACCATGCGACAACTGGTTCATCGCGAAAACCATTGGATCATGCTCAAAAATCCATATATAATTGGTTCAAAGAATCAGAAGATGTTACGATGGCTATTATTAAGGAATATGGAAAAATAGAATCTGCGTGAGTATTGAAATTAATTAATTATTGAAAATAATTTTAAAATATTTATTTTAAGTAAAATTGGACATTTCACCGTATTGGCAAACGATAAAGTTGGCAGAGTTGGCTGTGCTATGACTTTTTGTAAAAGCTTTCCAGATAAAGAAGAGTATGTTTTTTTTTTTTGTATTAAATTAAAAAGTGTTGGACAACAGAATATTCATGTTTTAAAATATTAACTCAACATACATATGTATGTGAAAACTTTAACTTTTCCCTATTATAATTATTACAGAAAATGGGTGTACAACTACATAACTTGCAATTATGATTACACTAATGTTCCCGGATATCCTGTTTATAAAATTGGAAGTTCCGTTAATTGTGATGCCTTTGAGGGAAAAATGAGCTCAAATTTCAGTTGCCTCTGCTCAAAATCGTATTAGAACAAAAAGCTAAACATTAAAACTGGAAGTGTTCATGAGAAAACAATTTAAGAACATGAAAAGCTTACGAGAAAAGAAAAGATATTTTCCAATAATATTGAGGAGTTATATTTTTTATATAATGTATATTTTATGACGTTTTTAAATATTATATTTGTAATTTTGAATTGGTTAGATGATCCTTATCGGACAGAGCTGAGAGCTTATTGTTGCTCAAATTGCTAATATCGTTTACGGCTGGTCGCCCAGAAGCGTCTGGAAGCATCAGGAAGGCTGCTGAAACCATTCGCTTGGCACTCAAAATGACAGTTCCTCTCCTGGAAAGAAGAGTTTTGTCTTCTGAATTTCAATTCAGAATCAAAACCAGAAGCACTCACACATTCATGTTTATAAACTTCAAAACAATTCCATCTGTCATTTTTCGGTTTGCGTATATTTCAACAAATTTGTTGCAATTTTTTGATAAAAATTAAAAAGTTTAGCAAAAAATACAAAGTGAAAAAGATAATAAATAATTTGAAGAATATTGTATATTCAATCCAATTTTTAATTAATTTTGTAGGTATTCGGATTTTGAAAAAGTGGATACAAATTTGTGTTGATGTTTACCATAACTACATATTTCAGAATCGAGGTGTGTTTGCTTATTCTCTTGGGATACTAGATTGGAGAGCTTTCCGGGATTACCAGTTGGAAACGACATAAGTCTACCGTAGAAGATGCAATAGTAGCTGGTTTTTATTTTTAAGCTCTAAGCAGAGCACGTTAGTAGAGTCTAAGCTGATCGAGAATAGGAAGTCTGAACAGAGTAAGCTCCGAGCGCTCTGATATAATTATAAAACACACTTGAGCACTTCACTACTGTCATCTTCCTCTGTAGAAATCAACTCACAATCTGACAAATAACATGACACCTACATGAAGTTCGCTGCGCTTTTTATCATAATCTCAAAGAGCGCGCTCCGATAGTAAGCTCTGATCGAAAAAAGAAACACGAGTTGTACGATCTGAGCGCTCGGAGCTATAATAGAAACACAAATCTATATTTGACAGCAGTTAAAGATCTTATTTTACTTC
Source organism: Baccha elongata (assembly GCA_951217065.1). Lineage (NCBI taxonomy): Eukaryota > Metazoa > Arthropoda > Insecta > Diptera > Syrphidae > Baccha > Baccha elongata. Next base: position 231,036,723 of record OX578272.1, on the reverse strand, counting down.
TCTAGTTTAGCCACAACGCTCTAATCAGGTAAAAGCATTTTTTGCCAGTAAAAATGAGGTATTATAATGTCATCGCCACTCCACCATATTCAAGTGATCTAAACATAATTGAAAACCTGTGAGGATTACTGTTTTATCAAATATACTTAAGGGAGCAAGCATTACGAAAGCTTATTAGGAAAGCTGATTGCCGCAACCGAAGCAGTCTGGACATGGATTTCGTTGAATTGTTTTGAAAAATTGTACCCATACTCCACAAAGTATTGTTTTGATGCAATTTTAAATCCTAGAGCTTGTAAAAACTCGGCTTACCGTTAATTCAAATTCATTACTTCGAATAGCAAAATTAATTATGCAGAAAGAATTCATCTGGACAAACAAAATTTCCGGTAAATCCAGTAAAGAGAGTACAACAAAGTGTGTGTTGTCCTAGTTTCACTATGTTCCGCTTGGTTGTGGTTGCATTCAGCACTTTTCACCAACGACCTCACAGCCATCCCCGTTTAAAATATCCCATAACAAAACAACAGAAAAAAAAACATTGTCAAACCAATAAAAATAAAAATCCCAAAACATGCGCATTCCCCCAACTTTTTCTATGCAGAAAAAACGTAATATAATTTGGTTCGATTTCGAAACAATTCCGGCAGCAGGCAGTCAGGCAGCAAAGTTTTGTGACGGGACAGGAAAAAAACAGAAAATCCACAGCAAAAATATTAAAAATTGAAAAAAAACACTAAAAATATTAATTTTTTTAATTCAATAAATTCGGTGGTACGAGTAAAGTTTTTTATTTAGTTTTTTTTACCAACGAGAATGGATATCTTGCGTAAAATGTTCAATAAGACCGAAGAAAATATCGACGACCCCAAAATGTAAGTGTACCTACATACATAGATTATTATGTGTCCCCCCAGTCTGTTCCAAAGCAAAAAGTCGAGAAGAAAAAAAAAAACATGCAAGAGCATCTCTTTTATCGATCGATGTTAAAAATCTTCCATTGCAGAAATGAAAAATTAACAGAAAATGTAAAATTTCTTTCTTGCAGCCCTTCAATGGAGGAAAAGGATGAATTCCGTAAACCAAGTTGGTTTGATGAATCGGACACGGATGATGAGCTGTTTGGAGATAATCGAAAATTCGTTTTTCAAGTCTTCACCAATCCAATGGAGTTGCAGAAGCATTTCGAGCACCAAATGCAGCAGATAATGGAGGCTGTTAACCAATATGAGGGTAGGTTTTGGGTTGTTGGTGGGGGGATAGTTTGATTTTGTTAGGTGGCAATGGGAAGGTGGGTCGGTAGGTTTATTGCTCTATTCTTGGCAGATAGGACAAGGGTAGGTGCACCTTCAAAATTCTATTGCGCACTTTGTTAAAGAACACTACGTAGGTTGACATGGGATGAGATTTGTTAGCCAACTGTGATTGAAAATTTTTATATTTAAGCTGAAAATTTGCGAAAGACAAGTGATTTTTATTATTTATTTTATTAATTGTTGTTTCTATGTTGTTTTTTTAATAATTGCACATTGTTAATGAATTCTATGGTTGCCACAAACACTGTCAATTCTTCAGATAATTAAACACTGTTCTGTATGTAAAACAAAACGTTAGTCAATGGTTGACATAGACCATCTATTTAATTGGGAATGTATTGTTAACCTCTAAGTTTAGGTATCCGAAGCTTAAAGTTCACCGGGTGCGGATTACTATAAAAATGTGCAGATTGAAAAATCCCGACTTCCAAAATCCCGACTGAAAATATCCGAATAGTACGAATGAAAAATCCCGATTTTCAGCACTTTGAGCTCGTTTTTGTACCTTTTTTTTTTTGCTTTTACACTAATTATTTGAAATAGGAATTGAAAAGGAAAAAAATAAGAAGAGAATCAGGCCACCCAGGTACTGTTGAATTTGGAAACTTTGGACTCAGGCGCCCGTTAGACGACTGGACATACCCTTAGCGGAACAACGAAGTTGCGTGAGCGGGACTGACTACAGAAAGGGAGTTAAAATCACTAGAACCCGAGAAGCGGGCCATCCAGGTGCTGTGAAATATGTAAACATTGGACTCAGGCACCTGCCAGACGACTGGACATACCCTTAGCGGAACAACGAAGTTGCGTGAGCAGGACTGACTACAGAAAGGGAGTTAAAATCACTAGAACCCGAGAAGCGGGCCACCCAGGTGCTGTGAAATATGTAAACATTGGACTCAGGCACCTGCCAGACGACTGGACATACCCTTAGCGGAACAACGAAGTTGCGTGAGTGGGACTGACTACAGAAAGGGAGTTAAAATCACTAGAACCCGAGAAGCGGGCCACCCAGGTGCTGTGAAATATGTAAACATTGGACTCGGGCACCTGCCAGACATACCCTAAGCCGAGCAACGAAGTTGCGTGATCGGGACTGACTACAGAAAGGATTTTGATAAAAAAATATTGAATACCATAAATGCTACCCCAGATAACAAGTTAAATACATAAAAAATAACCGGTAAAAACGATACCTACATGAAATTATGAAACATTTTTGCAATTAATTTATATTGAAAAATTCAGTTTTAAATTGCCTTTACCAAAAAAAAAGTAATTAGTCAATCGGGATTTTGGCAGTCGGAATTTCGGCAGTCGGGATTCTCAGTCGGGATTTTGTACGTAAACCCTATTTGTTATATTATTATTTTACTAACAATCTATAATTATCAATCGCTATTCATCAATTTTTAAAGGTATACCGGCTCAACTTTAATTCACGGTAGCACGAATTGAATTTGCACACGCGAATATTTTTTTTCGATAGATATACGCTTAAAAACAATTTATTTCACAATTTTAAAGCGAGGAAACACTTATTTATATTTTTAATTATTTTTTAAAGTTTCCACTTTCCATACAAAACGCATACAATAAGTGGTATTTTTCGTTGATTATTGCGGAAAAGTTGTTTTATAAATTAGAAAAGTGTTTTATACTTCTTATTGTTGATTCATACATTGAAAAAAAGTAAATAAAAATTATAATTCATTCGAAATTTTGCATAGCTGCACCCACCCAAACTCGCACCCACCCAAAATCATATAGTTGGCCAAGCAGGGGGTTGCAAGGGGGCAGCATGTCCCCCCTTATCCATCTCAACGGATAGGGGTTCAAGTGGGCCACACAGGTACTCTTATTCAAGAAAATTGCGATACAAAAGAAAAAGTTGGGTTAAATCCGAAAAGAAAATTATTTTTTAACGGTTTTAACGATGTTTTCTCGCATTAATATTTTAATCCTGTTCTATTTAGACCTCCCCAACTTGGAAAAAAATATCAACTTTCAAAGCGTGCCACAGTGATCTAAAGTCGCCGCGGTAAAATCGAGTTTTTAGTGACCTTTGTATCGTAAAAGATATATAATTGTTTTTTGTGGGCTATAGGTCGATTGTAATAAAAAGATGTTATTTATTCATTGCAACGTTTCGAGTATGTTTGTACTCTTCATCAGGCCTTTATTCATGTAAAGGGTGTTTTTTTTCGAGGTATAGAACTTTAAGTTGGAATTAATTTTCAAGACGGCGACCGATTTAACAGTTGTCAAGTGATTTATTCTCAGTTTGGTTTAATTCATCATGAATAGACTCACGCCTGAACAACGCTTGCAAATTGTGCAATTTTTTTTTCGAAAATAGTGGTTCTGTGCGGAATACGTATCGCGCACTACGATGAAGCGTACTTCTGGTTTAATAGCTACGTCAACAAACAAAACTGCCGCATTTGGAGTGAAGCTAATCCTCAAGTGTATGTCGAAACACCGTAACATCCAGAAAAAACTGACTGTTTGGTGCGCTTTATTGGCTGGTAAAATCATTGGTCCGTACTTCTTCAAAAACGATGATGACCCCAACTTTACAGTCAATGGTGATCGGTATAGAGCCATGATCATCGGTTTCTAAAGTATACCGCTTCGATATGTGTTTTTCAGATTGAAGAATAGTAGTATTGTCGAAATCTGGAGCATGGTTATTTTCGATGCTGTGACCAGCTAAAGCAGTTTTTTGATTTAATATCTGACTTGTGGTTGAATATTCTTTGTTTTAGCATCCTTGGCCTTGTTTATAATTGTTTTTTTTTTTAAACATTCTGAAAGTTTCGACACATAAACAATGCTTTTAAAGAATTCTGGTTTCTTTTCCTCTTTATCTTTGTGCGCTGTGTTTTGGTGGCGCTGAATCAATTCTTGAATAATTATCCTTGGATATCCGTTATCAACAAGAATTTTTGTGACTTTTTCTTTGTTGGCAGGGTGAAATTTCTCGTCACTTATTTTAAAAACTTTGTTGACAAGATTGGAAGCAGTGTTTATTAATATATGTCTTGCTTGTTTTGAACGAAAATTGACGATTCTTCTAGACGCCGTCTCTTTTTGGTACCAGTTGAACGGCAGTCCGTTATTTTCACGACAGATTTTTACGTCTAAAAATGCGATGGTTTTGTTTTCTTTCTTTTCCAACGTGAATTGAATTTTAGAGTTTAATCTGTGAAGATTTTACAAAACATTCTCAACTTCTCGGTGATCTATTACTGCGAATATGTCATCAACGTATTTAACAATGAATTTAGGTGCTTTCACTAACGTAAAACATTCCTCCAGTAAAAAATCCAAGACTAAATCCGCGATGGTTGGCGAAAGTGAATCACCCATGGGAACTCTATGGATTTGTTTATATAAATCCTTTTTATATTGTTGTCCTTCAGACAAAAATCATTGTATATACATTTCTATAGTACAACCATGGAGCAGCGCCATCTAAAGAAAGTTGTGAACCGCACATTTGGAGGTTCTTACATTTGCTAAATGTCTATTCTGTTACCCTAACAATAGTCGCCAACAAAACAAATTAACAATATCAAATGTATTTTATTGGCTCTAAAATCCATATTTCCTTTACAAGAGTCGTAAGCAAAACAAAAATCATATATGCTTACTACTGTTGTCGGGGTAACAAGATAGACAACTAGTAAATGCAGGAACCTAAAAATGTGTTTTTCACAAGTTTCTTAAGATGGCCAGGCGGTGATTATTCAGCATGAAAATACTATAGAAATGTATATACAATGCAAAAATCCAGAATTTCTATGAATTTGTTTAAGTTTAAGTTCGTATTACAGTTTTTTCTTTACTACATTTGTAACAACTTGAACTGGAATGTTCGTAAAAAGCGATACTGCATCGAAAGAGACTAAAACGTATTGTTCGTCTAATATTACACTTTTTCAATAGAAAGAAACATTTCAGAAATGTTTCTCTATTTTGATAAATGTTTCTGAAATGTTTATTAGGTCTGGGCACACATTAAGTTGTTAGTATTTAGTCGCAGGTACTATTAACAAAGATAAAGCGAGATAATTGTCACATAATAAGGAGTACATATGTTATGTTCTGCAAAAAGAATGCAAGTTTGTTTGCAATATGTCTAATTTTTGCATCGGTGTTCAGAGATGGATTTAGTGCCTTGATTCTTGTTACCTAAAGTGAAATCCGTCTTTTATAACCTGTTAATTGGATTCTTGAAACAAAAAACTGAACTTTTCTTTTATTATTTTTTATTTTATCATAATAAAAATACAGAAAACACTCACTTTCTGTCTTTGAATTAAAATTTCAAATTTGCTTATTTTCAAAATTAATCATATTCAAATTTGCAGAAAATCCTCCTCAAATTGAAAAGGACCTAAAGGGAGATTATTTGAAGCCGGGTTTTGAAGAAAATTTCATCAAGGATTTCGAAAATCGAAAGAAAATGTTTGATACTGATCTGGATGGAGAGTAAGTTTATAATTACATACAAATTTCCTCAAGCAGTTAACATTACTTTTAATATTTATGTTTTTAGAATCTACGCTGATCAATTACACTCTTTGTTGCAACGCGTTTCTCCTGAGTTGAGCAACATCTTGCCTCGCAATGATAATCGTGCAAAAATGTTACAACCAAAGAAGAAACTTTCTGATGAAGAAACTATTCTCGGGCGCATTCATGGAACCTTACTTGACGAAGAGTCACGTCCACCGGCTCAAAAAGGTCCTGATATGATTGCTCCGCCTATAAAAACACCGTTTGGAGGCGTCTTTGAGGGGGGCTATCAAGTAAGAAAAAGATTTTATTCTTTCTTTCTTAATGACTTTTTAAAATGAATTTTCTTAGGGCCCGAAAATATTTCGTCAGAGTGTAATGACGAAAACGGTTCGCAAACCTGATGGTTCGTATGAGACGACCAAAATTACCCAGGACCCGGATGGTAATACTACGACTACAACAACTCGCACTATAAATGGCAAGTCTGAGACGGTCACTTCATTCAACAATAATAAAAACAAAAATACTGAAATCATTTCTGCTCGCAAAGCAATTGGAAATGCATCTTCTTATTCGGACCGTAATATCTATGTGTCCAAACAAGGTTATGCTCTTCCAATGAACCTCTGGTGACCAGTGGTCCCCAGCACCACCACCAATAACAACAGAACCACAACAACAATTGCAACCATTAATGCATCCATTATAATTGGCAATTGCTTCAGCAATATTATTCCCCTTTTCTTCAAAATTATCTTTCAAATATATTACGTGTTAGTTCGTAGAGTCCTTAGTGTTTGGTGTTTTAGATGAAACTCGTAGTCGTAGGCCCCCCTAAATAAACAAAAACGGCCAATAGCTGTTTCTTAGTATTTCTTGTTTGTACGCTGCGTCGCGTGCGCATGTAAAACAACAACAACAACCAACTATTAAACCACACACAAAAAAAACAAAACAAAAATAACAAGAATTCTCTTTTTTGTTTGACACAAAAAATAATAAAACAAAATTAAATAATTAATCAAATCATTACTCGCGGCGAACCGCACTCTCTCTGTCTCTCTGTTAACAAATATAAACAAAAAAATTACTCTCAGGGAGAGAGAATGTGTAGCTTTCGAATGAAGTCATGCTATAGTCGGCGACCTCAGAAGAAGTGGGCTTCGAGCGGGCGCTGGTTGATGTGTAATTAGACAAACAGATGCGTATTAGTTTTGGTTTATTCTAATGTCTGTATGTATTGAGTCGGTGGTCATAAAAGAAAAAGGATGGAGCAGGAGGAGTAGAAGGTGTTAAAAAAAAAAACATATACAAACACCTTCAGGTGGACGAGATAAAGAATGACAAATAACAACAAAAATCACCATTTCGAAAAGTTTTCATTAATTTTTGTTAATTTATTTTCGAATTTTTGTTATGTATTAATTTTCTTCTTGTCTCAAAATAAGATTCACCTATATAACAAAAAAAAAACTATATACACTTTATTATATACGAAATATATCACAATATACTTTATTATTATTATATTAAATAAAAGAAAGTTTGATGAGATCAAAAAAGCAATTAGAAAATAAATTGAGTCCCAGAAGTCAAACTGGAAAAAAAGGACACCACGAGGCAACAAAAAAAAAAAAAAAACAAAAACTATTTCGTAGAAACTTTACTTTTATTTTTATTATTTGTTCGTTTCTGTTTTTTTTTTTGGTTTATTAAATTTGATTACACTTATATTATTAAAAAGAAAAGAAAACAAAATTATTTTTAAAGAAATTTTAATAATTTATACGAATTCTATTATTAAATTCAAAATGAATGGTCTCAAATATTAATACAAACATTTTCTTGTATTGCTATCTCTTGAAAAAAAATTTATTGTCACTGAAATAATATTCAATGTAATTAACTTCTATATCAAAAGTAAATCAATAAAAAATTATCGTATGTATACTTATATGTGTGCAAAATATATACATAAGATTGTTTTATTTAAAATTGTTATTAACAACTGATGAGCATTCAGGTTGAAAGGTGGGTGGGCAAAAGAAATCAGAAAAAAAAATCATACCTACTACGCCAACTTTTACCACTAACATAGGCAGCATATTATTTTTGGTTTTGTCCTTATCGGAGGGCCCTCCGAGTGAAAAAAAAACCTTCCTAAATTGGCTGTTCGGAGTGATGTTTGGGAGTGCTAATTTGCCTTCCTGAATAGAATTGGGAGTGCTGTCACTATTTACTACCACATACATCGATCATATGGTCAAAGCCATATAAAACAAAAAGCTGTGTGTTTTCATTTCTTTTTTTATATTTCAAGAACTTAAATAATAAGTTTAAATAAGGAACAAATATTGAAAAAAACACTTTTTAACTCGTTTTTGCTTCGTTTAAGGTTACAAGAAATAAATGTAAATAATCTTTGGCCAACTACCACATGCACAATTTAATGATCCATTGGAAACCACTCGATTATGACATTTGAAAAGAAGTTTTGAGTTAATTATGCGAGCGAGGGCCTCACGACGACTTGTATCAAGATCACCAGCTAAAATAATTCTGCGAATTATGTAACGTCGATGATGTATCGAATTTTCCTGTCACGAATATTATCAACCTGGCTAACAATTCCGTACACGTACGTTTAAACTTAAGTTTAATTAAGCTGATAGAGCTGATGGGCAAGCTATTCAAAGCGCAGTCATGTGATTTCTTCAACTTCTTCCTTTAAAGAATAGGGCAAATTAAGCCGACGATATTGATAAAATAGGACAGGATGGGAAGAACGGACACCCAATGCTTCATCTTCAGGCAATTAAAGTGCCCTTGAACTATTCAAGGCGAAGGCCATATGTATGGCAAGAGTTCGTTGTTGGTTGAGTGTTTTGGATAAAGAATCTGTGAGGAAAATCGCAAAAATTTTCGATTCGTGCAGGAAGAATATGAACGAAATGCGGAATTCATACAGATTTGCTCAATGGCCTGATTTTTTTTTTTATTTGGAATTATTTAAATAAAATTGTAAATATGTATACTTAGTCGTTTATTTTTGATACGCTTTGTGCATTAATTTCCAAATAAAATGGCATCAAGTAGACCATTAAATAATTTTTAGATACCTAATATTTAGCAACAAATATTTTGACATTATTTGTTCAGTTGGTAGGTAAATACCTATCTACCTAATAGCACATTCGATCGTCCGTTTAGGTTTTTAGATGTTAAAGAAATCGCTATACTTAATTTCCAAGTATCTTAGGTATGTGTTGTTACACATATATTTGATCAAAACCAATTAAGTAAACCAAGTACCTAACTAACCAATAAGTAAATAAAATGCGGTGCTATAATTCAAATACTTAATAGAATTTTCGAAAAACTTTCCCAAATTTCCTTTTTAAACCAACTAAACACTTATGGACAATTTTCTGACCTATGTTAACTTTGAAATATGAATTGACTTACATACATTTACATATGTATAACAAGAGTCTTAATTGGATTAAGAAAATATAAGTAGGTATTTGGATTAAGAAAATATAAGTAGGTATTTTATCCACGCGTCGCCACTGCCAACGACTATGGTGCTGGGTCAACTAGTGCGAAGTGGTGGTGAAGCTGATGATGTAAGTGGAAACTTGATTGTGATTCTAATCAACTTGGCGTTCGAAACTTGCGACATGTAGATAGAAACCGACCCAGCTGGAAGAAACTTTTTGGTTGTGTCCCTGGTTCACCCTGGATTGTAGCTCCAGAGGTTTTTGTTTTTCTTCTGTAAAAAAAAGGGAAAGAAAAACAAAATGTTTTCGTTAAAGAGGGAAGATAAAAACGCAGGTATCTACATATTGGGTTCAGGATAAGAAACTTGGTTAAATGTAAATATCAGTAGGTTTATATTTAATGTGGAAGTTGATCACTGCACACTCATTAAGAAGAAAGTTTAGTATTCTTGGGGAACCAAACGGCCCACGTGCAGATTCCTTATCATCTACATATTAGGATAAGTAGTTATTGCGAGAATTGAACAAAATTTGTTAGTTTTAACTTATGAATGTGTAAAATGTCTACTAGGTATACAAATTAGATTAAACACTGCGCTGGAAATTTCGTTTTTTAAACAAACATTTTTTAAGTAATTAAGTAATAAGTAATTTCCACATATCAATTAGTTAATGCGATTCCGTAGCTATAGGTCGTCAGAATTTGAATTTAGTAAATATTTTGTATCTTAATACTTTTTTTTAGAGTTCCAAAAAATTGAATAGCAGAACAGTTGTTCTAAATAAATATTGCAAATTATCAGCAGATACGTTTTGCGCATACAGAGTAGAACATCACAATGTATTTGAAAATAGTAGTTACGTATGTATTAATAAAAAAAAAATAGGTATGTATAACGATTTTAACTTGAGGCATAATTTTTTGTTGACAATCTGGGGTATAAAAGAACATGCTTAACAGTTATCTAATCAATCAGTATTGTTGATACATACCTAGTTAAGTTTCCGCAATAAAATCATTACCAGAATTTAAAAAAAAAATGAACATCTCAAAATATTTTGTCCTTGCTGCCGGTGCTATTCTTGTTATCCTTTCTAAGTATTCAAATGCAGCATTAACTAATCGCGTAGCTCAAGAAGCTGATGATTTAGATCAAAGGATTGCAGAAGGTAAAGCTTGTGCAAAAATTAGGAATCTATTCAACAAAGCAGAACTACCTCTATCTGCTGAAAAGGCCACAAGAGTGGTTTGGGAGCAAGCTTCTAATGCTAAGACTGCTTCAACGAATAATAAAGCCATTGACGTTACTTTAAATGGACTCACTAGTGGATTCAGGGCGCTTGTTGAAGCTGAAAATGCAGTATTAGATAGCTTGAAGGATGCATGCATAGCTGTTAGCAACGATGAAGCCATCAAGCTTATAGAAGAAGGTTACGAAAAAGCAATTGATGAAATTCTTATGGGCGAAGGTGATATTTGCTTAGCAATGGGTGCAGCAACACAACTTTGCCAAGCTGGGGCAAAACAAGGATTAAATGATGCAATTCAGATTGGATCAGATTATTTTCAAGTATTATATGATGGATTAGGGTCTGCCAAGACACTTGCAGTTCAAGGAATCAAAGCTGGAAAAAATGCAACTGATCAAGCACTCATGGCATCTCTAAAGGGAATGCAATCTGCTTTAAAAAATATCTTACAAATTCAAATTAGATCCGGAAAAAAGGCATTTGATTCTATCAAGAACGAATCAATGCAAGTAAACGAATCCATCACAGAATTCGATTTGACGAGAGAAAGAGCAGCAGCCAATAGTGAAACTTGTCAAGCTGCCATTGAAGCAATCAATCAATTATCTGCACAAGCTACAAGATCTCTGGCAACCGGATTAGAACTTGAAGCAATAAATGAAGTACGTAATGGGCTAGTGGTAGTATGTAAGTCTTATGCTGTAGCTGCACAAACAAGTAATTTAGCAATGGATACCGCCATAAAAAGTTCAACCCAGGATGCAGCTATTGCTGCAGTCAAAAACGCTATCGCTAATTCTAAAAATGTATGCCACGTTGGTGCTTCTATTGGCCACCAAGTTTTGGGAACTGCTGCACAAATAATGGGTGAACCCGCTATAAGAAATGGTCTCCTCAACGCAATGTCAATTGTGGAAGCTTCTAGAAATGAAATGTTTAAGGGACTTGAAAGCTCCTCAATATTGTCAACTCAGGGAATTCAATTTAATGAACCAGAAAGCGGTCTTACAGCTGGACGCGAAGCTGTTGCATCGGCTTTTTCTACGGGACTTGTTATACTTGTAAAAGCGGCAGATTTTGCATTTCAACAAATCTTATCAGCATAAGATAATATAGGTTTAATTGTACATTTTTTTTTCTGATGTTGCGAGAAAATTTAACATCGATTATGAATGTATACTAACTTCAACCGTAATTGTAAAAAAAGTTGTAAAGTACTTTCCGAAAATATAAAGAATCTATTTGCCGTTACTAAATGTTTTTTTCTAATTTATATACATATTGTTAAATTTACCGTAAGCTTCTTACAGGGTTGATTATATGTACCTACCTACTAGTAAATTTTCCAGAATTTACTCAACAAGTAATTTACGTGATTAAAATTCAAATGTGTAAAAAAAAAATTACGAAATCCTGCAGAAACTTACTCCTTTTTTACGGGCTGCGGTAGTATGACGAGAATTCAAATGCCATTTTTGAATTTTTTCATGCTTTAATTGATTTAAGTACCTACGTTCTTGTTGATTCTCATTTTTTGGAAGCACAAATCTGCTGCGTCTGCCATACGACTGGACATACCCTAAGTGGAGCAACGAAGTTGCGTGAGCGGGACTAACTACAGAAAGGGAGTAAAAATTTGTTGAACCCAAGAAGCGTTCCACACAGGTACTGCTTAATAAAAAAAGGTACTATATTCAGAAAAGTAGTAAATCTGCGGGTTTGGGCTGCAGGATTTTGTTTTGCAGGATTTCGTTACACGGGATTTCGATACACGGGATATCATATATCCAACCCTCAAGATAGTTTACGCTTTTGCTAAACTTAATCCTGGGTTACACACGTGAATATTACTTTACGCAAGTCTTACAAACGCGACCTACAACAACGTTTACATTAGGCCAAGGTTACACATAAAAGTTTTAGTCACGTAAGTTACTAGTGTGAGTAAATTTCAGAAAATTTATTCATAAAATCAACTCTGTAAGTAGCTAACGGTAAATTTAACAACTTACGTATGCTGTGAGCTGGGAACAGAACGAAACGGTATAAGCAAAACATGAGTCACTTACAGAAGTTTCTTACAGTTTATTGAATGGGCTGTTGTAGATTTTGAAATTTATGTAAGCATTTTTCAATGTACTTACAACAGCCCATTCAATAAGCTGTAAGCAAATTATGTTAGTGACTGATATTTGTTTACACCGTTTCGTTCCGCTCCCTGTGAGCTTAAGTATGTTGTTGAATTTACCGTTAGTTACTTACAGAGTTGATTATACTAGTAAATTTATTAAAATGTACCTATGTACACGAGTAACTTACATGAGTAAATTTCACATGTGTAACCCTGGCCTACTAGTAAATTTTCCGGAATTTATTCACATGAGTACCTTACGTGAGTCAACAAACGTGACTTACAGACGTTTACACTATAGCTGAACCTCATGAGGGCACACTCGGAGTGATCCCTTAGTTTTTATACACACCATCTAGCTATTATGTCGATAATAGAACGGATATTCATCAGAAGCTGATGGAGAAAACTAGAAACACAAACACCATATATCATAGCTATATTCAAATTTTATTATTTTTATATTAATGCGAACAAATACCGCAGATAATTCGAATGTTTAATATTTATATATATGTATATATATTTTTAAGTTTCAATAAATTAAAAAGCAAAACAGTTGTTTTAAATAAATATAAAATGCAAATTATCAGTAAATATGTTCTGCACACATGAATACAATAATCATTATATTATGTACAAGCAAAATCAAACATAAATATATAACTAAATTTGTTTGGCAACTCTTGGGTATAAAAGAACATTCTTAACAGTTAGGCAATCAATCAGTTAAGTTGATAGATGTAGCTAGTTAAGCTATCTATCAAATCTTTGTGATCATAACCATAAAAATGAACTTCTCCAAATATTTTATCTTTTTTGTCGCTGCTGTGCTTGTTGACATTGCTGAGCATTCAGATGCAGGACTAACTGATCGCCTAGCTCAAGAAGCTGAACAGCCGATTGAAAGTATTGCAGCTAATACGTCGGGGGATAAAGTATGTTCGAAAATTCGATATAACAAAGCAGAACTAAACATATCTGCTGAAAAGGCCAAAGCAGTGGTTGAGAAACATGCTTCTGATACTAAGACCATTTCGAAGAACAATAAAGCCATTGACATTACTTTGAAAGGGCTTACAGATGGAATGAATTATCTTCTTGATGCTGAAAATGCAGTATTAGATGGTTTGATGGCTGCATGCAAAGCTGTTAGCAACGACGAAGCCATCAACGTTATAGAAGAAGGTTTCGGCAAAGCAATACAGCGAATATTTGATGCTGGAGGTGAACTTTACTTATCAATAGGTGCAGCAACACAACTTTGCCAAGCTGGAGCAAGTCAAGGATTGAATGATGCAATTACAATTGGAGCAGATGCTGGACCAGTTATATATGGTGGATTAGGCTCTGCTAAGTCACTTGCAATTCAGGGGATCAAAGCTGGGAAAAATGTTTCTGCTCCAGCAATCATGGCATCTCTTAAAGGAATGCAATCTGTTGTGAAAAATATCTTTCAAATCCAAATCAGATCAGGAAAGAAGGCATTTGATTCTATTAAGAACGAGTCAATGCAAGTAAACGAAACCATTGAATTCGATTTGGCAAGAGAAAGAGCCGCTGACAAAAGTGCCAATTGCAAGGCAGCCATCAAAACAATTAATCAATCAGCTGCACAAGCTACAAGATCCATGGAAGTCGGACCGAAGCTTGAAGCAATAAATAAAGTACGTAATGGACTCGTTGAAGCATGTAAAACTCATGCAGCTGCTGCACAAACAAGTATCTTAGCAATGAATGACGCCAGGAAAAAATCAAACCAGAATGCAGCTATTGCTACAGTCAAAAACGCTATTGAAAATTCTAAACAAATGTGTGGTGTTGCTGCTTCTTCTGGCCATCAAGCTTTGGGAGTAGCTGCAGAAATTTTGGGTGGGTCTGATTTAAGACATGGTCTTTTTGTAGCAATGACAATTGTGGAAGCATCTAGAATGGAAATGTCTAACGAGCTTGAAAGCTCCTCAATATTATCAACTCAAGGAATTCAATTTGATGAAGCGGAAAGTGGTCTTAATGCTGGGGGCGAAGCAGTTGCAGCAGCTCTTCTTACTGGTCTTGCTGGGATTGTAAAGGCTGCAGATTATGCATTCCAACAAATTTTATCAGCATAATGTAATTTTTTATGTTTAACAACTTTTCGTATATCGATTTTTGAATGTTTTTATATTCTGTTATAAAACTAATATCTAGAACAAAAAATATTAAATTGCATTAAGCAAAAATTGTCTTTAAAAACAAATATTTTACTCACATTAACTTTTTTGTTTTATTTTGTTTCCATTTTCATCTTTAAAATTAAATTTGATTTATTCTCGGTTAGAGTGCTCTTTTTCAAATTAGGTACGTTAGAGGAAAAGAGCAAAACATGGTCTTTTCGATTTTTTCTCTCTTTTGTTCTAACGTGTTTTGAAATAGAGTCATGACTCTAGAATCATGGTGTAACAGCACACTTATAGTCCAGTCGGTTGGACAAAATGGGGTTCGTGGAAAAAGGTCGGAGGTCAATGAAATTTTGGAATGTTGTGTTGGGATAGTTGGATGACATTTTCCAATTTTTGGACCTTAAAGACCCTGTGCTAAAAGTAGGTGAAAACTGCAAATGTTTCGACCTTTTTCTGGATTTTCCTCTAGAACTTTTTTATCTTACGTTCTATGGCAAAAGCGTTCACGGTTGCCGTAGTATGTAAGAAATAACGACTGCGTCGCACGAACTTGCTTATGTAGCAAACTATATGCGACTACAAAAATTCTGAAGAAAGTTCGAAAAATATCAAAAAATCACCTAAACGTGAGATCAAGATGTATGGCACCCGTTAACAGCAAATCTTCCTTTATGTGCATTCTTAGACAAAAACCTAAATTGCAGTTATATTAAGAGCATTCCAAATATAAAGTTTGAGAAAATTTGGAAAAACTAAAACCGTTATATGGGAGCAACCCGTTATAGCCGGACTAAAACAAAAATTCAAATTTGTTCTCTAGGGAATCACTAAAAAGTACTACCCACGAAATATGAAGAAAATTCGTTCAACCTTTTAGGCTGTAGCTCGGTGAACATACAACCGAACTACCGCACATTACATACGAACATCCACACATCCGCACATCCGCGAATCCGCACAGACAGACCAACGGACGGCATGATGAAACCTACTTTTTTAAGGATTCTCTATCATCGTAATGTCAGTTTTGATTAAAACCTAGACATTTTTTTAAACCAATACTCAGTCAGGCGGAGCAAGTAGAAAAAACATTTCAATCCTACCTTTAAAGACAAACGAAAGTCTTTAGGTAAACCTATACTTGATAATGATAATAACCCCTCGCTTATTGTCAGCGATATGATAGTCCAAGATTGAATGTTATCGTGAATTTATAATTGAATTTTTAGTCTAAAAATTTTGTTTTATCACTTAAATGATAACAAAACTAAGAGTTTTGTTCACAGACAAAATGCAACAATCGTATTAATCGCTTATTTTTTGTTTTATCTAATAACATTCTGTGAAGCTACACAGAGAAAAACAAAAATATAAACTCAAGTTCAAATTAAGCAGGAATGATTGTTTCCGCAATAAAATTATTTATGTTCTAAAAAAAAAACACGAAAGGATTTGCATGTTTTCGATTACCTTTCAATTTTTGTAACGAGGGAACGCCAAAAGTGTTCGATTGCTATGTTCTATTTTGCCTTTCATTTGCTCCAATGAAATATTCTACTATCCCAAGATCCACATCCAGGGTTGGCACACATTTTTCTTTTTATTTAAAACCACAGCCTACGTTGGAGCAACATATATAAAATTAAAATGCCGATACATCATTATTACTCCTTTATTAACTAAAGTAGTTTTAAATGGGGTTGTGTTATAGATATCACGCTTTTTATATTGCTATTTTTTTCAATTATATTCCCGCTTTTTATAACCCCGTTTCTTATAACCCCGCTTTTTGCCGATTTTTTTTTAATAAAACAACTTGTTTTGATTATAAAAGAGGAATAATAAGACAATTTTAATAAATTAAATAAATAATGAGTGATGTTCTTGCATGCATTTTATTAACAATATAAAATAAAAAAAAAAAAATAACAAAAAATACTATGAGGAAAATTATGCTTTCGTACAAAAAACAATGATGGAGAAGAAGAAATAAGTAAGTTCGGAAATTCTGTCTATCAGAGTCAGCCTGAATGGTTGAATCGATTTAATTTAAATTTGATTTGTAGGGTTTGTTGATCATTACTTATTATTTGGAAACTTATAAAATAATAAAAAAGCGGACCAACATAAATTGTTATTTAACTTGATAACCATGTTCTGTAAAAAAACGGGACTTGCAAGGTTTTACAGGAATTGCGGGATTTAGCAAAATTTTATACATAAAGCGGGATTACAATAGATCCGGATTTTGAACAAGCGGGATTTTAGAAGAAGATATTTTTAATTTCTGAATTTTCGAAAAACGCGGATAAAATTTCTCAGACCAACATGTTTAGACGATATGACGGAATGTTTGATGAAAAACTTTTTTTTTGTAATCTTTCGGCCTTACAAAGCTCGGAAACGGTTGAGAATCGGAAAACGAGATCCTATAACCAAAGTTGTAGAAAACTTGATGGGCTTTAATTTAGTCTCTTAGGGGGGACCTGCGTTTGCCCATGAAAATTATTGTAGATCACAGATTTTAATTCGAAACTATTTTCTTGTCATGATATTGTGCCTGCATCTCAATAGGGCTTTTTTTAGGTAACAACGATATATCTCTTTCTCGTTCGCAGAGCAGTGTCAAAATCAGCAGTTCGCGGATGACAGCTGAATATTTTTTTATAATTGTTGAAAATTTATTGAAAACAAGAACGGAAATATTAATGTTGTGCGCGAAAATTGTGAATAGTGTATTATTAAACTTTTTAGTCACGGAAATTTCAAATTTGACAGGAAAAAAAGATAATATTTAAAAAAATTTTACACAAGATTTTGAGTTTGACAGTATGAAAAAAGCGCGATACATAATTTCAATCTGTCATCCGCATAGTGTGAGCTGTCATTTATTTTTTGGCAATATGGTAAAATTCCCTATAGCTGATTCTCGAACTTTCCTGAAATATTTACCTAGCATGAGATTTCAAAAAGTATCGTGAGGGTCCCTCCAGTTTTTCAACGAATGTTCTCCATGAAAGCTCTTTTTGTGCCAGGGTTGTCATATAAAATAATTTCTACGTTCGCTTGACAGTTAGATGTCGTTGAATTCATTTTATCCAATATCATATGGTTAAGAAAGACCCACAATTATGTTGTAGCACTGGAACAACACGTTACAATTTATAAGTTATAATAAGTATATCTGCATCACTAAGTTACAGAATAAAATGCAGTTAAAATTGTCTGTGCGGTATATTTTTTTTTTTTTTTTATTATTCATTTCAAACAACGAATCAACTAGAATAATTGTCGACAACAATAAGAGCTCTATTCGCTCGATGGATTAACCGCCCCTTGTAGGAAAATCCATTTCTTCACCTACTAAAATTTAACTAGTGAAATTCTTCTAGGTATTCATACCTACTAGAGTAGTCCATGTCATCATACATCAAAACGAACCAACTTGAAAATTTCCCCCTACACACAAGTTATTTGTATAATACAGAAAAATCCTTCTCCGAATGAGATAGATTTAAGTAAAGTTGTTTAAGGAAAGTCCGAAAAAACCAATGTTCATCTCAGTATAAGTAGAACGAAACATCTAATACACCAACCGCATATCTAGTCCATACCGAAACAACATTACAACCACCTAAGAGTAGGCAGTAAAAGAAATTGAGTTGGGATATATGACAGTAGCAGTGAAAAATGAAAATACTCAAACAACAGGTAGAATTTCACTACTATTGAAATGCATACGGAAAAACGAAAATATGAATGGGGATATAGATTAAAAATTAAATCCAAAGATCAGTAGCCAATAAAATAGTAATCCTCAACGGAAGTACTAACGAAAATTTCATTTTTGCTATATGTTGATGCCGTACGTATTCGGTAGTAGTTATTTTAGTTAATCAAAAGAAATACCTAAATGGATAAAAATAGGAAATAGTACCTAAACAACGTACCTACTTACGTGGATAAATGTCCGTGAACCAGTTGATTACATTTACCTACGTACATACTTACCGTGTTTGTTTAAAATAACCCATGAAATGAACCTGAAAATATCAAGAGTAAAATAAAAACAATACTTACCCAATAAATACCAACCAAAATAATACAATCTTTAGTTCCGTCCGAACACTACGCGTAGCTAAACTAAATCTGTAAAGGGGCAAGAAAAAGAAAATTTTTAGAAAAATATTTAAAGTAGTCATCGTGTGAGTAAAAAAGAGAAAAAACGACATAGCTCCAATAAGACGCAAAATGTAGAAGAAAAATGCTGCGAGAAATATGTATGTAAACAAAAGCCTGCAAAAAAATGTATACATACATACATATCTATAAGAGTTTGGTCACGTAGCGACAAAACACAGTGAATCTCGAATAATTCTCGAACACCGTTTAAAATTAAAATAAAGATGGATGAATTAATTGCGAGAATCGAACACTCATTCTAATGAGAACGAAAGAGACTAATCCCAAGTAACAATTTTCCTCTCTTAAGAATCTTCAAGAATCTTGAAAGAGTTAATCCAAAGAGCTCATATTCTAAAAAAACATTTTTATAGCATTCTATAAAAATCTTGAAAGAGTCTTTTGAGTCTTAAATGGCCCAATTGCCAAGAATTAGTTTCATCTCATACCAGAATTATTATTCTCTCAGCGAGAATACATTTCTCACAAGAAAACTTTCGATCTAGCAGCAAGAGTTAAAATCTGTTTCATGTTACTCTTTAAAAATTCTCATAAGATCTTTCCAGTTCTTGCAATGAGAAAGCGTTTCTCACTTTAAGAGTCTCTCAAAAGAGAGAAGTGAGAAAATAAAAACAGTAGCAACATGCGCTTCTTTGTCTATCTTTAACATTTTTTATTATTGTTGAGAAAGACAGATATATTTTTTGAGAAATATATAACAAGATTGTATTAGAGTATTTTTAAAAGAGTTTTTTTTTGACACATCAAATATATGATTGATAAAAATATTGATTGGTAGGTATTATATTTATTATTTTTCGCATTATGTGAACCAAATTCTCATTGCGGTTGAAATATTATCTGCTAAGATACCGTTTTGCCTCTACAAAAATGAAGCGCCCTTTGAAAAGCTGAAAGTTTAATTATTTTATAAATGTTTTTTAATGCAAATAGGATTACCATTTTTCGGAACACTTATTGTTTTATTTTTTTTAATGAAACTTATTCATCTTTTTCAAAAGTTATTTTCTGGTACAAACACAAGCAACAGTTTATTTAACCATAAAATCGAAAATCCAATCCATGATCCGGTCATCGCAATCTTGATTTTTCGCGTGATTCAAATCCTGTCATAAAATTTGACGTTAATGTTTTATCATTTATCTTATTAGGTATTGTTATAATTAATTCAAAAACAGATGTCTGCACTAATATCGACTCAAATCCTATGGCTGTTGAAATATTTTCTTATAATAAAGACAAAATTATAAAAATAACTAGATATTCTAGGGTTTCAAAAAATGGTTTTCATTAAATTATTGCATGATGACAATCAATTTTACAAAAGTTTACTTAAGTAAAATTGAGTATTATCATGAAATAAATTAATGAGAAATATATCTATTAATTTGTATTTAATTTTTTTGTTTTTCTACGGCTTTTTATTATTTTTTTGTTAATACCTACATTTTTTTCACAAAATTGTATTTATTCTGTCTTTATTCAAGTTCATGTACCAGTGAAGAAAAAAAAAGTAACATACCTACGTCGTAGGTACACATTATAAATATATTTTGCTGTTAAATTTTTTACGAATATAAATAATTTTCTCGGTTTTTGGTAACCCTAAAAAACGAAAGAAAGCATGATTTGATGGCCGTGTTGCCTAACACTAGAGCTCTTCATAAAAGACATTTTATAGAGTCGTTTTGACATACCAAGAAACGTTATCTTGAAGTGAATGCCTTTTAAAAACAAAAGACTTTTTATAAGAGTTAAAATTCTTTAAAAAGAGTTGAAATTGTTAAACTGTGTTGTTAGACAATTTTGTAAATGGGAAATTCCCAAAACAAAAAACCCACCCAATTATCCCAATAAATATAATCAAAAGTACCACGAATAATCTCTTAGTTTCTGAGTTATATTTCTATTATAGACAGGGTACTTTACATTCATTTAAGGCTGAGCTTACAACAATATAAGATCCACCTAGGTAATTGTTAAAGTGTGATAAAGGATTTTAAATTTGTTCTTTATTTTAGGAAAGGTTTTCTTCTAATTATCATCAATTTTTCCCACAGTAATTAGCTAAATACCTTAACGGTGGTTTTATAAGTAAACGGATGTTTAAAATGGTTGGGATTTTTAACCATAGAGGTTTTTATGAATCGCCTCGAAAGCAAAAAAAATAATTTAATTATTGAATTATAAATTAATACAACAAAACAAGTTGCCCCAAAAAAATACCGTTCTCATTATATTTTCGTATCATTAACTACATAACTACAACATTTAAATTAAAGTGGAATTATTTATAAAGAAACCCCTTTAAGCTAATACCAAAAACGTAAATATAGTTATTCATGTTATTTGTTATAAAGAACATTAATTATTTGATGAGTAGGATTTTTCGGGATTTTTAGTTTTATGAAATTTCCTATTGTAATCCCATCTAACATCACTTCAATTTTAACTTGTTTTGCGTGGTAGAGACATTTTGTGCCTTTACTCTAGTAAACGAATTTAAGAAGAATTCAATTCTTCACAAGTCAAAATTACTCTAGCAAGTAATTTACTCATAGAGAGAAATTTTACACAAATGTCAAAAGAATTCTAGTAAGCCTCTTATTTGAAGTGGCTTAAGAATACATATCTTAAATCTATGTCAAATCCCACCTAAAGCCTGTTTTGTTACAAAATTATCAGTGTGTGCTTTATTATCAAATGTGTGCTTACCGTAAAGGCAGTAATTTGGAAAATGTTAATTAAAAAACAAAAAGTAAAAAGTGAAAGTGAAAAACTAAACAAAATAAAAAAAAACAATCGAAATTGATTTGCTCTGACACTTTCAGTTTATCATCTTCTTATTAAAATCTTCTTCTAAGACTTAAGATTTTTCGCCTCTTTTAAGACTCTTGTTTTTAAAACCTATCTACTTAAGATCTTGTTAGATTCTTGGCACAAGAAATGAAATTCTTTGAATCTTTTAACAGGTTATGATAAAACTGAACTTCTTAGAAGAGTTTTGTTGTAAGAATAAAGAGACTGTAAAGTTCAAGTATTGTAATAAGAGTCTTTAGAGAATTTAAGTATATATCTACTAGTAGAAGAACTATTGTAAGAGTGGTAAAGAGTTGAAGTGTAATTAAAAAAGTTTTATGAGAATTCAGGTTTACAAATTCTTATGACAAAACTATTTAAAGACTAATTTTTATTTTGGTAGTTATGAAGAGTTTTATAAGAGTCTTGTGAGTGGTTTTTCCAGATTTGAAGAATGAAACTCTCAAGAGTATGTTAGTTGGGATATCACATTATTGAGTCTGTCTCAAAGAACCGAACTGCTAAACCGCCAAAAAAATTGCAGATGTAGTAACTCTAGTGTGAGTGATACGCAACGTAAGTGTGCCGAAAACTTTCATTCGGAATTTATATTTGGTCGCAGTCAGTTGATAGACAAAAGAGGTAAAATTATAAAAAAAAGTAATAAGTTATTGAAAGGCTTAAAAATAAAACAAATATAAAGTGAACAATTAACAAAAGAAAGTAGAAAGATAATTTTAAAGAAAACATACACAAAAAAAGAATAAAAAGGAAACATAAAGATTAAAATCAAGAACGAGAAAAACCAACACGCATATTGGATAAGACCAGGTGAGCAAAAAGTTTTTTTCTTTGGTAGTAAAATTTTAGAAAATCTATTACGAGCTTAGGCCCGATAATAAAACGAATTAATTATAAACTAAAATAAGAAAAAGTGCAAAGAAACATAATTAATTAAAAATTATTTCACTTGGGAATACCTACCACGTTTCTTACATGAAAATCTTCGTATTGGAAACGCATGTCACGAACATTCTAGTCTGAAAGGAAAAATTTAGACGTTTTGTCCAAAAGTACGATGCAACAAAAGTGCATACCAATAGATAATCCAACTGAAACGTGTCACGACAAAACCACCCTCGTAGAAATTGCACTCAGGCCAAAGAATCTACGACCACGAAGAAGGAATCGTACAAAAAGCAACAGTACTGTGGAATTAAAATCCCACCCCAATACGTACCAGCAATATCATCTAAATCAAAACGTAAAAACCAGGTAAAAAAATGGAATTTTAAAGATTTTTTTTTTGAAACACCTAAAGAAATACCTACGTCCATATAAAAATCAAAAATAAAATAATCTATATATATATAGATATGTAGACGAAAAATTATAAAAATCCTTCTGATCACCGTTCAGAGATATGGTGATAAAATACAAAAAAAAAAAAAAGATGTACATACGTAGCTACATCACACAAATAAAAACCCATATATAATTTCTTTTATCTTGATAAAATTACTAATATCAAATTTTTCTATTTTTTTGTTGAAACAGATGCACCCCGAGTGGGATATACTTAGCAAAGCGAGCTTGTGAACAATACTCTATTCACAAAAGCTCATTGCAACGTCCACGTCAAAGAACCCCTCACTCGGTTGGTGACATCTGGTTCCTACTGGAGGACCTAAAATTGGAAGTAATAAAACGTCAGCTAATTACAAACATTTTGGAAACAACAGCATATGAGATCATCGGCGATCGAAAGCCGCATGATATAACATCGTTGGAAACAGTACCTACATCAAAAATCTATACTGGTACTCAGCATCAAGTCAGTCGCAGCCACCGAATCCCGTCGAAACATATTATGAATCCTGAGGATAATAAAGTATATTTATATTAGGAAGGAGTGAGGTATGATAGTTATATTATTTATTATATACATAGTGCAAATTTCCATATCACAAACCGATAGTTGCATCAGTTAATAGAAGTCATCTCGATACAATACGATATAAAAAAAAAAAAACCTATGCTAAAGTAACATATAAAAAAATTTATTATTATCTAATTACAAATTATAGAACAAAGAAATCCTAAAAAGGAACTACAAAATAATAACAAAGGAAAATTATAATCCTTTAACTGGTATCTATGAAAAAGAGTTGCACGTATTCTTGGTACTCATTTGCTAGAAGTCGTCTCTATGTACATGGTACTAAATATCAAAAATTCTTAAAATTAGATTGGTAAAAATACAAAAAAAAAAAACTAAAAACAAGTCTTAAGCGAACAACGAAAGACAAATTTCTTTCTTGTTAATAATAATTTAAACAGATATAAATTTATTACAGTACCTACCTAAATTTTGTTGAAATTAGTGAGAATCCTGCTTATACAGAAGCAACACTCTATCACCAAAAGATAATAAATTAATTTTTGCATTTTTGAATGAAACATACTTACCTTTACCTACTTACGTTCGCGAAAAACTTATTCGGTCGGGAAAATCTGAAAAGAAAAAAAAATTAAGTAAAATAAAAATAACTTACCGTCAGTCGAGTCCGGGATATCTGAAAGTAAAATAAGAAAGTTTGGAATTCCGTTTGTCGTTAAATAAATTTGTTTTTAAAAGTGTACATACCTGTTGTGAATAAATGTACCTAAGGTGCAAATAGCCTTCTGCTAAAAATTAAAAGAAAATATTTGGATTAAAGAAGTTCATCTAAGTTCGTCATAGAGGTATTGTTTTACTTAACTTTGTTGCCTATGGTGAATTTAAATTAATTTCTAATAGTAATGTTTGATAACTGGTTGAATTAAAGAACCAAATTAAAGTTTTTTTTTGTGTTTGGAGAAAAGTGCAAGTGATTTTAACTGGGTATTGAATTTTCAATTCTGTTGAAAAAGAAAAAATACAGTTAAGGTCAATTGAAACTTATCGTTGTCAATATAGGTACCTACACACTTGGTATCTACATCTAAAGTTATTTTTCGGTTTGAAAAGATTAAATTTTGTTTGTTTTCGAATTCGTGTATAAAGATTAAAGCTAAATCCGAATCAGTCTGAACGATTCAACTGAAAAATATTTTTTTTTTCATTTAAAGTATTCGAAGACTATTAGAAAGTAGTCATACGCATATTTTCACCCACTGGTCCCACCATTGAATTTTTTTTGGTCAATTACTTCGAACCCTGAAAGAAAAGAAAAGAGTTATTAAAGTGATTTTTTTTTTTATAACGTACATACCTAATCTGAATCTGTATCTGGTTTTGTACATTGTAGAGTGCACTCTCCCTTCGTCGAACCATGTATTTTTAGATAAACTATATTTTGATTTTTAAAATTTTTATATTGATTACATAAATTTTTATAAAGCTAACCAAACGCTCTTTACAGCTAAGGTGAGGTTTGAATGTACCCACCAACATTCTCAAAGATCCTTCAGATCCATTTAAACTAAATTTTGATTTTTATTGTTTTGAAAGTTTTTAACAATTCTTCTCTTGATATTCGGGTGGGGATATATTTTGAACAGTGGAGGCGTCCTACGCATATTTGCGAAAATTTTAATCGATCGAAACTCTTAGTTTTGATTTTTGTTTGAGTTTTACTCATTGTTGAAATCGCGTAATAGGTGCTTACCTATTGTTTTAGCTCGTGTTAAATATAATGCTAATGAATCATTAGCCGCGTTTTTGGAAGAATTTGTTAGTCCTTCTTAATCTGGGCTCGAAAATCGTCGACCTTGCCTGAATTTGTGTAAACAAACTAAGTGTAAGAGGCCTTTATATAGATTATCCAGGAAGCGAACAATTCTGGGATACGTTTTGAAATTTCGAGTTAGGCTTTATTGTATGAAAACGATTACTCAGCGGAGTAGATCGTTCGTAACGTAGTAGAGGGAGTGTGAAATAATTCACCAATCCTCACTTTTGAGTTTTTTTTTTTTGATCTTTAGCAACAATTTTTTTTTGTGTCTGCTGGAGTTAAATTGTTGAATTAAAGTCATTTTTGAGATTTTTGTCAAGAATTCAGTTTGGGCTAATAAAAAGAGGTTGCTTCATAACTTCGATATAGATAAAAAAATATTAAAGGATTTTTATATTGTGAGTCTTTAGTTAAGTTATAAAGAAGGAATAATTCCTTACAAGAATTTTTAGATACTTGTATTTTTGAAGATTTGAGATATTAGTTTTTTTTTTGAATCATAAAGAATATAATTCCTATTAGAATTCTTTTTAGAGATTTATTTTTATGAATTTAAGAAAACAGCAAGTTAAAGTATTTCCAATCAGAATAAGAAATTTTAAGATTAATGATTATTAGATTTAGTTTTTATGAATAAAATTGTTATGGGATTTTTATTTAAAGAAAATCTTTTAGTTTTTTTTTATTGCTGAGTTGAGACGGAAGCTTATGTTTCCATGGGAAGTTTATTCTTGGAGCTGAAAATTAATTTCAGGTGTCATGGATAATTGAAGGCGTGTAGCGGAGAGGCGTGGCTGAAGCCATCCTAATGTGAAGACGAAACAACAACGACAAATTCCAAAACAACATGTAAGAGCAAAGTAGAAACTTATTCCATTCTTCATCAATATCAACACATTTGCGGGATATTCTCACATAAATTCAGTACCAGTGAGAGTGTCATAGGGTAACGTTCTTGGCGGACTAGTCTCCAAAAAGATCGTTTAGGTAGGGAAGTTAGGTACTGTTGGGAAATCAACATCATCTGATTTCCCACACCAATAGGGTCCTAGAAAACTTCAAGGATGAAATAGGACATAGGATGGGTAGGGTTAGGCAATCCTTTGAGATAATGTCATCTTCATCTCAAGCTTTCTATACACTCGTGTTCCACCACAAAATTCTATCACTTTTTTTCTTTAAGATCCACTATCGCACTCGAAACATTCTCGGCCCCTTTGCTTTTCAGCATAGCTTTTCTAAAATTTAAAAGAGTCAACAAATACCAAGACTCCAGGTCTAATAGATGTGACACCGGCTATCATCCCTGCAGCACTACCCACTTCCCTGACCCGACGAGTTCGGCCCCGGCGAAATTCGCAGACCTGACGCAGCGGCGTGATGTTAGCCACCCTATCTGTTCAGGCTTGGACGTGCCCTATCGCAAGAGAAGGTACTAAAAGTCAATGGAACAAATAGGTTTCGGATCCTACGATAACGAAGTTCATTTAGAGGATGATTTCGAAGAACATTTAACTGTCTATTAGGTACAATAGGTAGGGGAATTAAAGGCTCTCCTTTGAATATTACGTTGTTTTTTTTTTTGAAATTTTCTCCCGACATGAATTCTCGTGATTCCGAAGTCAGATTAACTTATTCTCAAGATAGTATAGGTTAGGTGGAGATCTAGTCTAGAAATCTTTCGAGACCATCTGACTACGCCAGATTACAAATCGGACGTAAGGTTTAGTAATCCGTGGTGTCTTTAATTCACGTATTTTTCACCGACATACGTTGAGATGCACTTGACTGCGAGAAGAGAGTGTAGAGATCTTTCGGACCGTTTTCTACTGTCGAGTAGTAGACGTTCGAAAGCATCTCTTACACTTCTACTTTTCCCAGTCGACTACAATCTCAATTCTTTTTATGAAATTGGATCTGAATAGGGATTTCTTTCCATTTCGCTGCATAATTGAAAAAGTACAATGAGGAAGATAATTTTAGACTTAAGAGTTAGCAAGAGTTTAATTGAATTTTTGTCCTGTGTTTAGGGTTTTCTTGGCTTTGGTCATCTTGGGTCAATTCTTTTCGCTTTCCCGTATCTTAACTACGTCTAACGTTGGTCTAGTTTAGTGAAACCCTATCTATCACTCTCCAACAAGCCTCATATGTCAATTACATTAAATTTAATTATTTTTAATTCATATTCAAGATCAACTTAATAATTTCTTAACATTTTTATTGATTTTCCACTAAATCATTTAAAAATCTTGAGTATGGATTAAAAGTTAATTATTTTTCAATTTTTGTAGCGGGACCATCCCATTCCTCCCGTTACATAATGGCGCCCAACGTGGGGCTCGAAAAAAGTTGATAGTTTTTTTTTTGAAAAATTTATTTTTTGATAGATTTTTTTTTAGTAACTTTTTTTGAAGTGTAGCATTTTGATGATATAGTAAATTTGTTCAAACGTCAGTCTGAATCGATTAAGTCATTTTTGATTTTTTTTTATGGAGTTGGTAATGTTAGGAGATTCAACATCGGATGGTTTGATGACTTAAGTGTCGGCCGGTATTTAGTTGAACTCATTTCCTGATTACGTCTGTAGCGACAACCTGTCAGAAATCCACTCCACTCTCTGAACATTCGGTAATTAGTTTTCAGTAAGGTTAGTTTACATAGGGATGTCCGTATTGGATATGTTATTCGTCCAGTAGTCCGTTGCTTCTCATGAAAGCCAATCATAATCCTGAAACTAAAAATCTCTTTTTAAACTGTTTAGTTGTTTGCAACTACGTCCGGTGAATGGTCGATTTATTCCTGTTCACGTCTGCAGCGCAAGCCAAATAACGACGGCTATATAAAAGAACAACCAATTTCAAACAGCGAGTTATCTGAAAAATTTTTTTGAGTTTTACTACACATCAAAGATAATAAAGTTAGAAGTTTTATTGAGCAAATCGAATTAGTTTTTTTTGATGATGCAGTTTTGGTCTGATGTCCGCTAGGGGATGTTATTACTTCCCTAGGTCAGTAGCAGCAGGGAAAATTGCGAACCAAAGTAGTCTGATAAGAGATGCGAGATGAAATTTTACGAGTCAAGTATAGAAAGTATTTTAATTTTTTTTGTAGTATTGAGAAGTATGGAATGAAGAATCTCTCATGTTGTTGCGGAGTTGCTTCTGAAACACAGGGATGCTTCAGTCACGTCTCGAAACTAGCAATGATTATAGAAGTTTTGAGAAAATTTGAGTAATTTTGAGAAAAATTTATTTTTGAGAAAATTAAGTAAAATTATTGAGTATTTTGATTTAGTAAGAATGAGTTTACCTGAAAAATAAACTTATTGATTTAGTTATTTAGTTTGCCTGGTGGCGTATTTTGAGTTTTGCCTGGTGGCACTTATATTTAGTAATTTTGAGTTATGCCTGGTGGCACAATTTTAGATTTAGTTTTGTCTGGTGACACTTATTTAGTTTAGAGTTAATTTTGCCTGGGGCACATATTTAGTTTAGTTTTTGAGTATTGAGAAAATTTTTGAACATTTAGATTTAGAAATTCAGCTTATTAAGATATAGTAATTTAGTTTGGAGATCAAAAAATTTTTTTTTTTGATGGGATACAGATTTAGTACACATAGTTTAGAAGTAAATGTTGAGAAAATTTTTGAATATTGAGATTTTTGGAGTTTATATTTTTTTTTTGAGTATTTGGTAAAATTTAGAGGGTTTACCCTAGAAAAGAAGTAGGTTAAGTTAGTTAGTAAGCATAGGTAGTAAGAGTAGATTATAAGATTTAGATAGTAAGAATTAGATAATAAGATATAGGTAGTAAGATTTAGAGAGTAAGATTTAATTATTAAGAAATAGGTATTTAGATTTTGAAATCTGGAATTTAGATAATAGGTTATAGTTTTTTTTTTGAAATATACATAGGTAGTAAGATTAGTTAAGTAATTCTTTTGTAAGCTAGAAATAGCATAGCATAGGTATAACTTTTGTAAACATTTATAAAAATTTTTTTTTTGATAGGTTCTATAATACGAAACTTTTTCTTCTTATAATATTTTTATCGGCGATTACACTAAACACGATGGTTAACAAAAACAAAAACGGTTCAACCGAAAAGAAAAAGGGAGGTAGACCTCTCAAACCACCGACACTAAGCAGAGCACCTGTTCCAGCAACACCGGAACCACACAATACACGTTACAGAAAAAACCTCGACATGTATCACAACATGACGATGGATAATAACGCAGTGGCAGATGCAAGTCATGTTGAAGATACCGCCGGACCATCAAACACAGAACGAGCTAACGACGAGGACGTACCTCTAGTCGATTTGTCGAGACATTTGACACCCGAAGGTGGTCAAGACGATACCTTAGACCAACAAGCTGACAGGTGGGAGGATTACATTAAGGAGATAGCTTTGGCAACAATTGGGCTCAACAGGGCAGAAGATCGCAAGAATTTGCAAGAAACTTTAGCCCAAAGCCAAAAACAAATATTGGAAAGAGTAGATTTGGCAGTCAAAAACGCTATAACTCAGATGAGTGAATTGACTCGTCCAACTGCTGCTGCTATACCCTTATGTGACCTTCCAACACCTGATACACGCAATTACGACGTAAGAAGAGAAAATAATCCAGAAGTAACATCTAGAAATAATGATCAAGAGACATCAAGAGAAAGAGCAAGAGAAATACCTCACGAAAGATTAAGAGAAGCGGTCAGGGAAGCATTAGGCGAGAGACAAAGGCGGAATGGCACTCCACCTAGAGTTGATACCAACCGAAACAACCTACCGGAATTCCCTAGGGAGTGGCCAAGACGCAACGTAACTCCACCTAGAGCTGAACCTTCTCGTAGATACGACCCAAATTTCTATGAAAGACTAGATCAAATACAGTTCGACAATACGTCGCTAAATAGAAATGTGAGAGCTCCAGCACCATCACCAGCGACATCATTCATACGTTCTCCACATTATCATAAATGGGGCATAGTTTACAATGCCAAAAATATGCCGGTAGACGAATTCCTTTTCCGACTTGATCGTGTAAAGGATAGCTACGGTGCATCTTGGGAAGAGATTGTACTCAATTTCCACCATTTTGTGAGCGGAACGGTAGAGGTGTGGTACTGGATGTATATGAAAAACAACCCGTATTCATCTTGGGCAGCGCTGAAACTAGCGCTTATTGAGCAATATCGTAGTCTGGAAACCGACTCTGAGTTATCTAGACAAATGGCGGAAAGGAAACAAGCTCCAGGCGAAAGCTTTGATGCTTTTTACGATGCCATTCTGAAGATTAATTCACGGATGAAAAATCCGAGACCTAATGAGGAGTTAGCGGAGATAATTAAACAAAACGTCCGCAGACGCATGGGAGAATTATTATTGACGTTTAAATCTACTCGACTAGCAGACTTAGTTTTCACCTGTCGGGATATAGAGAGATTTTTGGCTCAATATGATCCAATGAGATCTAGAGCGCCTCCAATTTACAACAACCCTCCGAGAAAACTAGTCCACGAAATCGAGGTTCAAACTGATTCTCAAGCATTAGAAATGTCCCATGCCGTAGAAGCTTTCCATCATAATAGGAACCGCGAATCAAAACCAATTTCAGATAACGTCAAATGCTGGAATTGTTTAAAAATAGGTCATACGTTTAGAGATTGTGCTGAGTTACAGCGTAGAATATTTTGTTATCGTTGTGGCAAACCTGAGGTTCTGTCACCAAACTGTAAAATGTGTCCGGGAAACTCGTCAACGAGCCAACATTCAACCGAGAGGGAGTTGGCCAAGATGGGCAACTCGGGGAGTCCTCTATAAACTTAGAAAAATCTGATAAAATTACCATCTTAAAGAACCCTGAAACTAAAAATATCCTGAAATCACCATCCACTAATTCTAGAATTCCTAAGCTTAGACCGTTGAAGTCCTTACATCAAAGGCAAATTGAATACAATATAGCAAGAAAAAGAATCTATACTTACCCTAACCATTTAAAGAAAATTGAAGCTTTAAGAACTAAATTCACCAACAAACGTAAAATTTATAAAGTAGTATCTTCGACAAAATTGTCTAATTACAAGGACGATCCCCGTCCTTACGTTCAGGTAGAATTATTCGAAGAAGAGTGGTACGGTTTGCTCGATTCTGGAGCAAGCGTTAGTTGCTTAGGCAAAGGATCGTTAGAAATTCTGAAAAACAAAAACATCACGTTTCAAAAATTTGCTACCAATATATCTACTGCTGACGGCAAACAACAACCAGTAGTAGGAGTAGTTAAAACGAAAATATCATTTAATGGCAAAACGCATTCTTTAGATCTATTTATAGTACCATCTTTGACGCAGAAACTCTACTTGGGAGTAAATTTTTGGGCCCTCTTTGAAATAGCGCCCCATATAATTCCGTTTAAAGAATCCATTTCTGAGTTAACTCCAGAGAAACCTAATTTCTCTGAATGTGAGCTAACTGCAGAACAGTCCGTTGTGTTGAAAAACACTGTTGAACTTTTTCCGTCATTCGCTGAGCGGGGGCTCGGACGAACACACCTAATGGAACATATCATTGATACTGGCGATGCGTTGCCTATTAAGCAACGGCATTACCCTATCTCTCCAGCGATACAAGCCTTGGTGTACGCCGAAGTGGACCGCATGATTTCTTTGGGAGTGATTGAAGAAAGTTCAAGCCCATGGTCCTCACCAGTTGTGCTGGTGAGAAAACCCGGCAAAAATAGAATGTGCTTGGACTTTCGGAAAGTCAATTCCGTGACAAAGAAGGATGCGAGTCCAATTGGGCACATAGAAGGTTTGTTAGCACGACTTTCAGAGACACGCTATATTTCTAGCGTAGATCTGAAAGACGCGTACTGGCAAGTACCGTTGGAGAAGATGTCGAGGGAGAAAACTGCGTTTTCAATTCCAGGCCGTCCATTGTATCAGTTCAAGGTGATGCCGTTCGGACTCTCCAACGCAGCTCAGAGTTTGACGAACCTAATGAATAAAGTAATCCCGTCCCACTTGAGAGATCAAGTTTTTATCTATTTGGATGACCTGTTGGTCATATCCAAAACGTTTGAGGAACATGTTTCCGTTTTAGAAATTGTGGCAAAGAAGTTAGACGAAGCTGGACTTACAATAAATGTGGAGAAGTCGCGTTTTTGCTTCGAAGAACTTCAATACTTAGGTTATGTCGTAGGGCGTGGCTGCCTCAAAGCAGACCCGTCCAAAATTTCTGCAATTCTCGATTTCCCGGTACCAACGACTGTACGTCAAGTACGTCGATTCCTTGGAATGGCTGGTTGGTACCGGCGATTCATCGAGAATTTTTCTGAGGTAGCTGGACCGATGTCCGACACACTAAAGAAAAAAAACAAGTTTGAGTTCGACGAACAGGCGGTAGAAGCGTTCAACAAGCTTAAGATAGCTTTGACTTCTGCACCAGTTCTCCGTAACCCCGATTTCAGTAAGCAATTCGTGATTTTATGCGACGCTTCAGCCACTGGAATCGGGTGTGTTCTGTGTCAAAGAGATGAGACTGGCGCAGAATATCCCATTTATTACTATTCGCAAAAACTAAACAGTGCACAACGCAACTATTCCGTCACTGAACGCGAATGTCTAGCAGCCGTAAAAGGCATATACAAATTCAGACCATACATTGAAGGTTACAGGTTCTTGGTGATCACTGATCATGCAAGCCTGAGATGGTTGATGAGTCTCAAAGACCCAACCGGACGTCTAGCTCGATGGAGTTTGAAGCTTCAAAGCTTCGAGTTTTCGGTGGAGCATAGAAAAGGCACGTTAAACGCTGTGCCCGATGCCCTGTCTAGAGTGCATGAAGTGGAGGCCTTACGTTTATCTTCCCTAGAAATGCCCATCGAAAATTCAAGTCCATCTAAAGTGTTACATCTTGATTTGAAGGATCCGTCTTTCAAGTCGGAAGAATATCTCCAGATCGTGGAACACATTAATAAAAATAAAGATCGTCTCCCTGACTTGCAAGTATCTGATGGTTTCATATACAAAAAAGTCAGGCACGTAACAGGTAATCCAATTCAAGACGATTTGGCTTGGAAGATTTGGATCCCATCGCAGCTGGGTGAAAGTTTGATAATTGCGGCTCATTGCCCACCTCAGGCAGCGCATGGTGGTATCACCAAGACCCTGCATCGCCTCCGTAACCAATTTTATTGGCCAGCAATGGCTGCACAAGTAAAAATGTATGTGAATAATTGTGAAGTATGCAAAACTACTAAAGCGCCAAATTCTGTTCTTAGAACCGAAATGGGTAAAGGTTTTGAAGTTGAAAGACCATTTCAACACATGTATATTGATTTCCTAGGACCGTATCCTAGATCTAGAAGAGGTAACACCTTTATTATAATCGCGTTAGATCAGCTAACGAAATTTGTATTCATTAAACCATTAAGAAAAGCAACCACCTCAGAGGTAGTGAAATTTTTAGTGGATGACATTTTCTTGATATTTGGAGTTCCAGAGAGTTTATTGTCAGATAATGGTTCGCAGTTTATTAGTAACGACTTTAAAACATTTTTAGAGAATTTCGGGATAAATCACGTGAAAACCGCTGCATATTCCCCACAAGCGAACGCGAGTGAACGAGTCAACCGCTCCATTTTAAGTGCGATCCGAGCCTACATTGACACGAAACAACTCAATTGGGATGAACATCTATCCTTTATTAGCAGTGCTTTACGCACATCACTTCATAGCGCTATAGGCATGACACCATACGAAGCATTATTCGGCCAGCGTATGATTGAACATGGTGCAGATTACGCGTTATTGAGAAAACTGGGTGGACTTAGCCAGTCCGAAATTGACTGGTTACCCAAAACGGCAAGGATGAATATTCTTCATTCTTACCTCAAAACTGCTCTAAATCAGGCCCATGATAGTTACGAAAAAGTATACAATCTTCGTAGCAGAGTAGTGACTTTTAATATAGGCGACGACGTATTTCGTCGAAATTTTGTGTTGAGCGATGCGAGTAAACACCGCAACGCTAAATTGTGTCCAAAGTTCGTGAAGACTAAAGTTACAAAAATTGTAGGTAACAACCTATACAAGGTCAAAGACGCGAACGGTTTTGAAACTGTGGTTCACACTAAAGACCTGCGTAAATAAAGCAAATTAAGGAGCCATCGGCGAATTCTTTTGTGTAATTTACATTTTTTTTTGCTTTGACAAGTGTCATAGCCAGCTGCTCAGCCTGTGCATGAGACGCAAAAGGGTCGTGGGTAGCAATTAAATATCGGAAGTTATATGAGAAGTATACATGATGTATCGAGACTTGAGGATGATTTTCGTTTCCATCGTCAAGGTACCTGTTGGCACCAGGGACATTGAAGATGTTTTGTAGGAAAATCCATTTCTTCACCTACTAAAATTTAACTAGTGAAATTCTTCTAGGTATTCATACCTACTAGAGTAGTCCATGTCATCATACATCAAAACGAACCAACTTGAAAATTTCCCCCTACACACAAGTTATTTGTATAATACAGAAAAATCCTTCTCCGAATGAGATAGATTTAAGTAAAGTTGTTTAAGGAAAGTCCGAAAAAACCAATGTTCATCTCAGTATAAGTAGAACGAAACATCTAATACACCAACCGCATATCTAGTCCATACCGAAACAACATTACAACCACCTAAGAGTAGGCAGTAAAAGAAATTGAGTTGGGATATATGACAGTAGCAGTGAAAAATGAAAATACTCAAACAACAGGTAGAATTTCACTACTATTGAAATGCATACGGAAAAACGAAAATATGAATGGGGATATAGATTAAAAATTAAATCCAAAGATCAGTAGCCAATAAAATAGTAATCCTCAACGGAAGTACTAACGAAAATTTCATTTTTGCTATATGTTGATGCCGTACGTATTCGGTAGTAGTTATTTTAGTTAATCAAAAGAAATACCTAAATGGATAAAAATAGGAAATAGTACCTAAACAACGTACCTACTTACGTGGATAAATGTCCGTGAACCAGTTGATTACATTTACCTACGTACATACTTACCGTGTTTGTTTAAAATAACCCATGAAATGAACCTGAAAATATCAAGAGTAAAATAAAAACAATACTTACCCAATAAATACCAACCAAAATAATACAATCTTTAGTTCCGTCCGAACACTACGCGTAGCTAAACTAAATCTGTAAAGGGGCAAGAAAAAGAAAATTTTTAGAAAAATATTTAAAGTAGTCATCGTGTGAGTAAAAAAGAGAAAAAACGACATAGCTCCAATAAGACGCAAAATGTAGAAGAAAAATGCTGCAAGAAATATGTATGTAAACAAAAGCCTGCAAAAAAATGTATACATACATACATATCTATAAGAGTTTGGTCACGTAGCGACAAAACACAGTGAATCTCGAATAATTCTCGAACACCGTTTAAAATTAAAATAAAGATGGATGAATTAATTGCGAGAATCGAACACTCATTCTAATGAGAACGAAAGAGACTAATATCACATTATTGAGTCTGTCTCAAAGAACCGAACTGCTAAACCGCCAAAAAAATTGCAGATGTAGTAACTCTAGTGTGAGTGATACGCAACGTAAGTGTGCCGAAAACTTTCATTCGGAATTTATATTTGGTCGCAGTCAGTTGATAGACAAAAGAGGTAAAATTATAAAAAAAAGTAATAAGTTATTGAAAGGCTTAAAAATAAAACAAATATAAAGTGAACAATTAACAAAAGAAAGTAGAAAGATAATTTTAAAGAAAACATACACAAAAAAAGAATAAAAAGGAAACATAAAGATTAAAATCAAGAACGAGAAAAACCAACACGCATATTGGATAAGACCAGGTGAGCAAAAAGTTTTTTTCTTTGGTAGTAAAATTTTAGAAAATCTATTACGAGCTTAGGCCCGATAATAAAACGAATTAATTATAAACTAAAATAAGAAAAAGTGCAAAGAAACATAATTAATTAAAAATTATTTCACTTGGGAATACCTACCACGTTTCTTACATGAAAATCTTCGTATTGGAAACGCATGTCACGAACATTCTAGTCTGAAAGGAAAAATTTAGACGTTTTGTCCAAAAGTACGATGCAACAAAAGTGCATACCAATAGATAATCCAACTGAAACGTGTCACGACAAAACCACCCTCGTAGAAATTGCACTCAGGCCAAAGAATCTACGACCACGAAGAAGGAATCGTACAAAAAGCAACAGTACTGTGGAATTAAAATCCCACCCCAATACGTACCAGCAATATCATCTAAATCAAAACGTAAAAACCAGGTAAAAAAATGGAATTTTAAAGATTTTTTTTTTGAAACACCTAAAGAAATACCTACGTCCATATAAAAATCAAAAATAAAATAATCTATATATATATAGATATGTAGACGAAAAATTATAAAAATCCTTCTGATCACCGTTCAGAGATATGGTGATAAAATACAAAAAAAAAAAAAAGATGTACATACGTAGCTACATCACACAAATAAAAACCCATATATAATTTCTTTTATCTTGATAAAATTACTAATATCAAATTTTTCTATTTTTTTGTTGAAACAGATGCACCCCGAGTGGGATATACTTAGCAAAGCGAGCTTGTGAACAATACTCTATTCACAAAAGCTCATTGCAACGTCCACGTCAAAGAACCCCTCACTCGGTTGGTGACATCTGGTTCCTACTGGAGGACCTAAAATTGGAAGTAATAAAACGTCAGCTAATTACAAACATTTTGGAAACAACAGCATATGAGATCATCGGCGATCGAAAGCCGCATGATATAACATCGTTGGAAACAGTACCTACATCAAAAATCTATACTGGTACTCAGCATCAAGTCAGTCGCAGCCACCGAATCCCGTCGAAACATATTATGAATCCTGAGGATAATAAAGTATATTTATATTAGGAAGGAGTGAGGTATGATAGTTATATTATTTATTATATACATAGTGCAAATTTCCATATCACAAACCGATAGTTGCATCAGTTAATAGAAGTCATCTCGATATAATACGATATAAAAAAAAAAAAACCTATGCTAAAGTAACATATAAAAAAATTTATTATTATCTAATTACAAATTATAGAACAAAGAAATCCTAAAAAGGAACTACAAAATAATAACAAAGGAAAATTATAATCCTTTAACTGGTATCTATGAAAAAGAGTTGCACGTATTCTTGGTACTCATTTGCTAGAAGTCGTCTCTATGTACATGGTACTAAATATCAAAAATTCTTAAAATTAGATTGGTAAAAATACAAAAAAAAAAAACTAAAAACAAGTCTTAAGCGAACAACGAAAGACAAATTTCTTTCTTGTTAATAATAATTTAAACAGATATAAATTTATTACAGTACCTACCTAAATTTTGTTGAAATTAGTGAGAATCCTGCTTATACAGAAGCAACACTCTATCACCAAAAGATAATAAATTAATTTTTGCATTTTTGAATGAAACATACTTACCTTTACCTACTTACGTTCGCGAAAAACTTATTCGGTCGGGAAAATCTGAAAAGAAAAAAAAATTAAGTAAAATAAAAATAACTTACCGTCAGTCGAGTCCGGGATATCTGAAAGTAAAATAAGAAAGTTTGGAATTCCGTTTGTCGTTAAATAAATTTGTTTTTAAAAGTGTACATACCTGTTGTGAATAAATGTACCTAAGGTGCAAATAGCCTTCTGCTAAAAATTAAAAGAAAATATTTGGATTAAAGAAGTTCATCTAAGTTCGTCATAGAGGTATTGTTTTACTTAACTTTGTTGCCTATGGTGAATTTAAATTAATTTCTAATAGTAATGTTTGATAACTGGTTGAATTAAAGAACCAAATTAAAGTTTTTTTTTGTGTTTGGAGAAAAGTGCAAGTGATTTTAACTGGGTATTGAATTTTCAATTCTGTTGAAAAAGAAAAAATACAGTTAAGGTCAATTGAAACTTATCGTTGTCAATATAGGTACCTACACACTTGGTATCTACATCTAAAGTTATTTTTCGGTTTGAAAAGATTAAATTTTGTTTGTTTTCGAATTCGTGTATAAAGATTAAAGCTAAATCCGAATCAGTCTGAACGATTCAACTGAAAAATATTTTTTTTTTCATTTAAAGTATTCGAAGACTATTAGAAAGTAGTCATACGCATATTTTCACCCACTGGTCCCACCATTGAATTTTTTTTGGTCAATTACTTCGAACCCTGAAAGAAAAGAAAAGAGTTATTAAAGTGATTTTTTTTTTTATAACGTACATACCTAATCTGAATCTGTATCTGGTTTTGTACATTGTAGAGTGCACTCTCCCTTCGTCGAACCATGTATTTTTAGATAAACTATATTTTGATTTTTAAAATTTTTATATTGATTACATAAATTTTTATAAAGCTAACCAAACGCTCTTTACAGCTAAGGTGAGGTTTGAATGTACCCACCAACATTCTCAAAGATCCTTCAGATCCATTTAAACTAAATTTTGATTTTTATTGTTTTGAAAGTTTTTAACAATTCTTCTCTTGATATTCGGGTGGGGATATATTTTGAACAGTGGAGGCGTCCTACGCATATTTGCGAAAATTTTAATCGATCGAAACTCTTAGTTTTGATTTTTGTTTGAGTTTTACTCATTGTTGAAATCGCGTAATAGGTGCTTACCTATTGTTTTAGCTCGTGTTAAATATAATGCTAATGAATCATTAGCCGCGTTTTTGGAAGAATTTGTTAGTCCTTCTTAATCTGGGCTCGAAAATCGTCGACCTTGCCTGAATTTGTGTAAACAAACTAAGTGTAAGAGGCCTTTATATAGATTATCCAGGAAGCGAACAATTCTGGGATACGTTTTGAAATTTCGAGTTAGGCTTTATTGTATGAAAACGATTACTCAGCGGAGTAGATCGTTCGTAACGTAGTAGAGGGAGTGTGAAATAATTCACCAATCCTCACTTTTGAGTTTTTTTTTTTTGATCTTTAGCAACAATTTTTTTTTGTGTCTGCTGGAGTTAAATTGTTGAATTAAAGTCATTTTTGAGATTTTTGTCAAGAATTCAGTTTGGGCTAATAAAAAGAGGTTGCTTCATAACTTCGATATAGATAAAAAAATATTAAAGGATTTTTATATTGTGAGTCTTTAGTTAAGTTATAAAGAAGGAATAATTCCTTACAAGAATTTTTAGATACTTGTATTTTTGAAGATTTGAGATATTAGTTTTTTTTTTGAATCATAAAGAATATAATTCCTATTAGAATTCTTTTTAGAGATTTATTTTTATGAATTTAAGAAAACAGCAAGTTAAAGTATTTCCAATCAGAATAAGAAATTTTAAGATTAATGATTATTAGATTTAGTTTTTATGAATAAAATTGTTATGGGATTTTTATTTAAAGAAAATCTTTTAGTTTTTTTTTATTGCTGAGTTGAGACGGAAGCTTATGTTTCCATGGGAAGTTTATTCTTGGAGCTGAAAATTAATTTCAGGTGTCATGGATAATTGAAGGCGTGTAGCGGAGAGGCGTGGCTGAAGCCATCCTAATGTGAAGACGAAACAACAACGACAAATTCCAAAACAACATGTAAGAGCAAAGTAGAAACTTATTCCATTCTTCATCAATATCAACACATTTGCGGGATATTCTCACATAAATTCAGTACCAGTGAGAGTGTCATAGGGTAACGTTCTTGGCGGACTAGTCTCCAAAAAGATCGTTTAGGTAGGGAAGTTAGGTACTGTTGGGAAATCAACATCATCTGATTTCCCACACCAATAGGGTCCTAGAAAACTTCAAGGATGAAATAGGACATAGGATGGGTAGGGTTAGGCAATCCTTTGAGATAATGTCATCTTCATCTCAAGCTTTCTATACACTCGTGTTCCACCACAAAATTCTATCACTTTTTTTCTTTAAGATCCACTATCGCACTCGAAACATTCTCGGCCCCTTTGCTTTTCAGCATAGCTTTTCTAAAATTTAAAAGAGTCAACAAATACCAAGACTCCAGGTCTAATAGATGTGACACCGGCTATCATCCCTGCAGCACTACCCACTTCCCTGACCCGACGAGTTCGGCCCCGGCGAAATTCGCAGACCTGACGCAGCGGCGTGATGTTAGCCACCCTATCTGTTCAGGCTTGGACGTGCCCTATCGCAAGAGAAGGTACTAAAAGTCAATGGAACAAATAGGTTTCGGATCCTACGATAACGAAGTTCATTTAGAGGATGATTTCGAAGAACATTTAACTGTCTATTAGGTACAATAGGTAGGGGAATTAAAGGCTCTCCTTTGAATATTACGTTGTTTTTTTTTTTGAAATTTTCTCCCGACATGAATTCTCGTGATTCCGAAGTCAGATTAACTTATTCTCAAGATAGTATAGGTTAGGTGGAGATCTAGTCTAGAAATCTTTCGAGACCATCTGACTACGCCAGATTACAAATCGGACGTAAGGTTTAGTAATCCGTGGTGTCTTTAATTCACGTATTTTTCACCGACATACGTTGAGATGCACTTGACTGCGAGAAGAGAGTGTAGAGATCTTTCGGACCGTTTTCTACTGTCGAGTAGTAGACGTTCGAAAGCATCTCTTACACTTCTACTTTTCCCAGTCGACTACAATCTCAATTCTTTTTATGAAATTGGATCTGAATAGGGATTTCTTTCCATTTCGCTGCATAATTGAAAAAGTACAATGAGGAAGATAATTTTAGACTTAAGAGTTAGCAAGAGTTTAATTGAATTTTTGTCCTGTGTTTAGGGTTTTCTTGGCTTTGGTCATCTTGGGTCAATTCTTTTCGCTTTCCCGTATCTTAACTACGTCTAACGTTGGTCTAGTTTAGTGAAACCCTATCTATCACTCTCCAACAAGCCTCATATGTCAATTACATTAAATTTAATTATTTTTAATTCATATTCAAGATCAACTTAATAATTTCTTAACATTTTTATTGATTTTCCACTAAATCATTTAAAAATCTTGAGTATGGATTAAAAGTTAATTATTTTTCAATTTTTGTAGCGGGACCATCCCATTCCTCCCGTTACACCCTAATGGCAATGCCAACCAAATGATGGATGTTTCGCTTTAGTACAAAATGTATAAAAACAATTAGACCCCATTTTAAAATTTATAAAAACTAATACATCATTATAAAATAATATAAGGTATTTACGTACATACATTAATTTCTTCAGTGTATTATTTATTTTTAAGTTATTTATCAACAAAGCACAATAAAATAATAAAATTAATCAGTTTAGATAGCTAAGCAGGTAGATATCAATATTTTGAGAACCCGATTTAATAAGAAATGCATATAAATATGACCGTGATTCTCACTTTGACGAAAGAAAGGTAGATAACGGTTGAACGTCATAAAGGAATATATTGCATTTTTTGATAAACCAATCAATTTATCAATAAAACAAGATGAATTTTACTTTCATTGTGCTAGTTGTCTTAGTAATGATTTTCGTGGTCATGTGCAATAATAACGTAATACTTGCGTATGCTAAGGTAAGTAACTTTTATTTTGAAATTATTACAAAAATTTTATGTTATTTCGTATACATTTATTTATTTACTAAAACAGTAATTTTATTTTTTATTTTATATTCAGTCAAATGATTTGACCCAATATTGTGCAAGAATCTGCAGCAATGGAGGTTGGGGCTTTAAAAAATGTTTGGATAAATGCCTTAAAAAGCAATAACAGGTAAACTTGTAGCAATCAACCAGTATTAACTGACTATAACTACTTTTATTGTTTAAGAATAAAAGTGCATTGAAATAAAAAGAAATTTATTATATAGAGTGTATATAGTTTGTTTTTGATGATCTCTTTTTTTTATCATTTGAATTAACTACACTTGTGAATAATTTGGTGTTGAAAACTTATTTACAAATAAAAAATTAATTATTATTGTTGTTTTGGATAAAATTTTGTTTCTTGTCATTTTAATTCATTTCGATAGCCGAAAGCCCGAAAATAAATAAAAGCGATCGAAATTCCGACATTTAATGCCGCACAAAATTTCTAAGAAACAGTTTTGGTATTGTATTTGTATGTAGTAATTTGACAAGTGATCTCTTTCAAACTAAAACGGCCACCGGACAGGAAAAGACGAATAAAATGAACAAAAGTAAACTTGGTTTCAATTTCAAATAGTAAACTTGGTTAAACAGAAAGCGGTCTGGAAGGTGCAGGCTCTTAGCTTCATTCAGGTGGAACTACAACAGAATTCAAGTCTTCAAGGATTTGATAAAACCATCTACGGTTCCTTGCGTGCATATAAGGAACTTGTTCTCCAATTTTCCAATTGGGGGTACGTATAAGGGTGATGAAAAATAAATTAAGTTCAACAACATCCAATTGGCTCGGACGTGGGATGTCTTATTGTTATCGACCCTGGCTTAAGATTGATGGATCTGAACGTTGAATGTTGAAATTTTAAGGCGCAATTTTTCAACCATCAGTTAAACTTCCCGGGCAGAAATCTCGACTCGATATTGCATAGGCCAATCTAGTTTTGCCTAATTACTACAGTTGGTCTACCGAGCAATATCTAAGTTAGCCCTCTCTAATTTGTAAATTCTTTGTTTTTTGCTAGTGTATTCCGTAGGAGCGCTATAATACATCTTCCAAGGCAGGCTTTTGATAACTTTTTACTGAGCCATGTATAGGCACTATACATAGGATAGAGTTTCCTATATAATTTTCTACCCGGGCATGTGTGTTGGCAATGAGAAGAATAAAAGCAAAAATCGTAAAAGCGATTTAAAAAAAAGTCAATATTTTACAAATAAGAAGTACGCCAATTTTAAGTGCTAAATAGTTTGCAATCAATTTATACAAAATAAAAATTTTATGTCAACCTGTTTTCCAAATATTGAATTTACAAAAACATAAATTAAAAATTTAATTAAAATCAAAACTAAATACTATGTCCCCACCTAACGAAATTGCGCAATTTCAACAAATCCTCTGAAATCACTCACGAAATAACGTACACAATTTCCCATACAAATACACAATTTCAAAATTATCTCAAACACCTCAATTTCAACGAAATTGCCTTGAAATCACGTTTCATTTCATGTCATTCCTGTAAAACTGACGAATTCAATGAACAGAGCTAACAAAATGCGTCAATTTTAATTTATAGCCAGAGCCAGAAAGAGAAAAACATATTTTTTCTTTTATTCTTTTGATTAAAATTGTCAAACAAAATAATTTTTTTTTTGTATATTCAGTTTTTATATTTCAATTTTCTTATAACTAAAATATTATCAAAATTCATTTATTACTTAAAAATAAGAAAATCCGGAAAAAACTCATTATATCTATCATTTTTTTATTTTTTATAAAACTCAAAACTACACTTAAAACTACTTAAAATAACTTAAGACTAGAACAGCCACAGCAACGGTTTTTTTTCTTTTTAGTGCCACCATGATTGTTTTGTACTAACCTAGCCTACTTTTAAAGCCAAGGACACGCCTAAACCTGCGCAAGTCAAACCAAGGCAATAAAATCAATTAGTGAACTTTTATTATTATTTATTTTTTAAATAAAAATTTTATTAGT
The DNA here is from genome assembly GCA_951217065.1 of Baccha elongata. NCBI lineage: Eukaryota > Metazoa > Arthropoda > Insecta > Diptera > Syrphidae > Baccha > Baccha elongata. Next base: position 230,992,517 of record OX578272.1, on the reverse strand, counting down.
TATTTTACATATGATTCAACCACCAGAACTGGCGATTTTGGTCCAATCTATCTATCTGGTCCCTTTCGGACACAGCCCTACTGAACCGAAGGCGCTCTGCTCCGCTTCACGTCACGACCATAAAGGAGTCGCCTATCCACAGTTTTTCGGCCGACGTGGTAGATCAGCGGTACCGCCGAACTATCCTGTATCAGCCCTCGACTGTCTAAAAAGAGGAAAGTGTCGGGTGGAATAAATCCGCTTAGACACACACTTTCGTAGTATTCATCTTTGGGGTAGTAAGCCCCGAAAATCAAGCCATTAGTTGAAGTCATCGCTCTTGCAATATGACCCCGAATCAGCTTGATCTATTCTGTTTATGTTAGCCCTGTTGTATAGAACCTCGTTGGAATAATATTTTATGTACTCCGACTCTGGTGTTCTGTGCAATCCAAGGCAGTGTCTAAGACACTGCCTCTCAAATACCCGAATCTTTTCCATTTGAGATGTTGCAACGTTGAACCACACAGGACATCCATAGGCAATCATCGGCCTGATTAGAGCCATGTAACAAATCACCTTCACCATGCTATCAAGATGGCTGCTGTAAAACAGGCGTCTTGTCAGGGCAAAGGCTCCCCTAGCCCTGGTCAGAGCAGCATCTATATGTCTGTCGAAATACAGATATTGATCCAGCCAGATGCCAAGGTACTTCACTACACTTTTACTTGCCAGTGGCTGTCCAAGGGGTCCAACGATCACAAGTTTTCGCCAGTTCTTTCTCGTATCCGCAGAAGCTCTAGACAAAGGGGTTCTAAACAGAATAGTTTCGCATTTCTGAAAGTTGATTTTCAACTTCCAGTCATCGCCATATTGCTGAATCTTGTCGAAGTCACGCTGCAAAAGAATTTTGATAACTTCAACTTTTGGACCTGTTCTGTACGCTATTAGATCATCGGCATACGCAATTGCATGAGTTAGACTACTTATAAGATCGCTAGTGTAAATGTTGAAAAGAATCGGCGAGTTAACCGCTCCCTGCTGCAGACCATTTTTTATTTCAAATATTTTGGTAGACGTTACACTGCCACTCTTGACAACAAACTTTCTACCGTTGAGCATATCATAAAGTATGTACAATAATGATTTACTAATACCAAGTCTGGTCAGCTTTAGATACAGACCTTCTAACCATACGGTGTCGAAAGCTTTCTCCAAATCAACCAGACAGGCACCCGTGCACTGTTTTTTCGCATTGTTCCATTGAATTTCAGAAACAAGCTTAGACGCGGCATGAATGGTATCGTGTCCTGCCTTAAAGCCGAACTGTTTATCAGGAATAATATTTTTGTCCTCAGCCCATTTGAACAAAGTCCTATTGAGAACTTTTTCGAATACCTTACTGATACTCGGAAGGAGACTTATCGACCGTAGATTTGCCGGAATGGAGTTATCCTTCCCCTTTTTAGAGAGAGGATGTACCACTGCTGTCTTCCAACGCACTGGATAATATGCATTATTTAGTGCGTTGTTAAACAATGTGGTGTAAATGTCGACTGCATCCTGAGGTAGATGTCGTAGTACAATATTGGATATACCATCTACTCCTGCTGACTTCTTTTTCTTCAATGAATCGAAAATGATCTGAAGTTCTAGCTTCGAAATTAACAGGGAATCAGACCCGTTTCGCTCGGCGATGATGGCGTTTGCCAAGTGTTCTTCATTGAACCTCAAAAAAGAGCGGTTCTCGGATCGCCATTGCGTTATATCATTTCGAAGATCGGAGTGGTGAAGCAGGGCTCTGCTTTCCAGTTCCTGATTTGGGCGAATACTGGTATTCACCTTATACACTTGCTGAAAAGCAGCCCCCACAGCCTCCACTTTCTCCTTAGGATCCTAGATAATGAAGAAATCATCATTAAAAACGGCATCCCCTTTATCTATGCCTGTGTTCAAAAGTAAGTTTTCGTTTTCAATCGTTTTCTGAAGCTTGAGACACGGAAGGTCATTTTGATCTTTTTGGAAGTTGAATCACAGCAAAAAGTCCGTTGTGGTCACTGTCGTAGTCAATCGTTTGTAAACAGTTTTTTGTATCTTGAGTCACTGTATCAGTAATTGTCAGTCTTGAGTCAATTAGCAGTAGGTCCAGAAATGCACCGCTTCTTGGAAATGATGGCCTATCTGTAGCAAAAAGATCGATTCTATACTCAAACAAAATCATTTCAGTTTAAGTGTGAACACTTTTCGTAATTTTCAAATTGATGTTTCAAATAGCGTAATTTCGAGCTAGGTGGGAGCATACTTTTTTTAAAATCTTTGAATTTAGATTTTATCAAATCATTCAGGTCTTTCGAAACAAATTTGTTGAGTCGAAATCTATTAAGCTATTCAAGAGAAAGCTTCAGAAGAAAATCGTTGTAGCCGAAAAAAATATGCTTTTCCAAAGCCGTTATATTCGGCAGGTACCGTTATTTTTTAAGCTAAAAAACACCGTTTCCTCATCTAAGGAATGGTCTACAAACCCTACATACCACATTTAAGGACAGAAAAAAAGACCGACAGACAGAATTTGCAGACCAACTTTTTTCGCCTTCTCTATCATCGTAATGTCATGTTCGATTGTTATCTCAATTTTTTTCTTTTTTACGAAAGCTCAACTTGCCTTTTAGTACCTAAAATCATAATAAATAATGACACTCTGTTTTAAATTTAAATTTTTCAAGTAAATAGCGTGCAAATTCAGCAGCTATGTGGCGAAAAGTTGATTTAGCAAATATTTTGTATTGACTTTATTTTAATTTAATGTTAAGTTTCAAGAAATTGAACAGTTATAAACAGTTGTTCTAAATAAATATTGAATGCAAATTATTAGCAGATACCACACATTGCAGAGAACAATACAATATTTATAGATTGCTGTTAGAAAAAGTAAACATAAAGATTTTTTTTGGGAGCCATAAAAGTATATTTTTTGCCTATACTCATGGGTATAAAAGAACATGCTTAACAGTTATACGATCAATCAGTTTATTTGATAGATAGTTAAGCTATCTGTCAATTTTTTGTACTCTTAACCATAAAAAATGAACTTCTTGAAACATTTTATCTTTGTTGCCACTGCTGTGCTGGTTGTCCTTGTTAAGAATTCTGATACAGTATTAACTGATCGCGTAGCTCAGGAAGCTGATTTAAAGCAGACGATTGGAAGTATTTCAGTTAATACATCGGAGGATGAAGTTTTTTCAAAAATTCGAAATCAATTCAACAAAGCAAAATTATACATATCTGCTGAAAAAGCAAAATCAGCGATTAGGAAGCAAGCTTCTAATGCTAAGACTGTTTCAATGAACAATAAGGCCATTGATATTCTTTTGAAAGGATTTACTAACGGAATCGAGAATATTTTTGAAGCTCAAAATGCAGTGTTAGATGGTTTGATGGCTGCACGAAAAGCTGTAAACAGCGATGAAGCCATCAAGTCTATTGAAGAAGGTTTTGCCAAAGGAATTTACCAAATTATGAAGGCCGGAGGTGAAGTTTACTTAGCCATAGGTGCTGCAACACAACTTTGTCAAGATGGGGCAAGTCAAGGATTGAATGAAGCAATTACGATTGGAACAGGTGTTGGACCAGTATTGTATGGTGGATTGTTTTCTACTAAATCACTTGCAATTCAAGGAATTAAAGCTGGAAAAAATGCCAAAGATCAAGCACTCATGGCATCATTGAAAGGAATGCAATCTATTGTAAGAAATATCTTTCAAATTCAAGTCAGGGCCGGAAAGAAAGCATTTGATTCTATCAAAGAAGAGTTAATGCAAGTTAATGAAACTTCTGATTTGGCGAGAGAAAAATCTGCTGCCGATAGTGTCAACTGTCAAGCAGCCATCAATGCAATCAATCAATCAGCTGCACAAGCTACAAAATCTCTGGCAAACAATACTAAACGTGAAGCAATAAACGATGTCCAAAATGGACTTGTTGAAGCATGTAAGACTTTTACAGTTGCTGCAGAAACAAGTACCTTAGCAATGGATACTGTGAGGAAAAGTCCAAATCAAGATGCAGCTATTGCTTCAGTCGAAAACGCTATTGCAAATTCTAAAAAACAATGCGATAGTGCGGCTTCTTTTGGTCACCAAGCTTTGGGAGTTGCTGCAGAACTTTTGGGAGGATCTGATTTAAGACATGGTCTCTTTGTTGCAATGACAATGGTGGAAACATCTAGAAATGAAATGTCAAATGGACTCGACAGCTCTTCTTTATTAGCAACTCAAGGAATTCAATTTGATGAAATGGAGAGTGGTCTTAAAGCTGGACGGGAAGCTGTGGAAGCAGCTCTTCTTACTGGACTTGCTGGGATTGTAAAGGCTGCGGATTTTGCATTCAAACAAATTTTGTCAGCATAATATTGAGTTTTATTTACATAATTACAAAAGTAAAACACATAATAAAACAGTATTTTCTTTATAGAAATTAAACACTGTAAGTATATTTTTATTGGATTTAATTGGTAATAATATATTTTTAACCTTTTTGTTTTTTATTGCGTTTAAAAAGCATAGGTTCTTATGGCAATTTATGCATTCATAAAAAGAAGTTTTAAGAGAACAATCAAATTACGATGATGGAGAAGCCGAAACATTTTTCTGAAAAAAATGCGACCGATTTTGATAAAATTTGATATTAATGATTTTTTTTATCTTAATATTTTTTCCGGACGTGCAACTGTTTTGATACCGATTGTCTTTTAAACGGCTGCACCCATTTCGACGAAATTTTATATCCTAAAATTTTCGCCAAGCCAGATTAATACTGCAGTCAAAAAAATTAGAAGAGTTTTTTCTAAAAAGTTCTCGGAAAACATCTTAATTTCTCAGTCGTTAACACGTAGTTTACTTGACCCGAGAGCAATTTTTGCCGCCCAGTCGTGCCCTCAGTTTTCGTAAAATTTTGTGTGAGTGCTTTGTTATCGACGGTGAAAAGTCGTCGAATTTAAGAGCCTTTAGCGCAATGGCTAATTGCCACAAGAGCAAGTTTGAGGGGCACATCAGTAGTGCCCTTTATTTTTACTTGTTTTAGCTGGAGCAACTTTGATAAGTTTTATACTACTATAGTATAGTGTTGTAAAGGGTCATCCAATTGGTGGTCCGTATTTTATATAATTGTTTCAGTCACATGCATCAAACCGTTAGATACGTTAAAATATTTAAAAAAAAATATATATTAAAAACATGGACAGAAAATTTTAACACGCGGTGCTAATACATTTTTAAAAATAGGAAGGTGTTTACCATCACAATTAGTTCTCATCGCTATTAGTACGGGAGCCAGCGTCATTTTTATAGTAAAAAATATAGTTAAACACCTGCGACCTGCCACCTCGACAGTGGGGTAAATAATAAAAATAAAGGGCACGACTGGGTTGCACAAACTAACTAACTTTTTTTTTTTATTAAAACAGGGGTTTCATATTTTGTAATATTTTTATTTTCAAAAAAATCTTTTAAAAACAAATGTATGGAATAAAAAGGATTTATAAGAAGGACACCACTTTTGGAAAAAATTCAATTACATGAAATTTTATTAAAATTGATAATATTTTTTCAAGAAAATTAGAATTAGGTTTCGGTTTTTGCCAAAAAAAACCCTTTTCAAAATCGGTTCAGCATGAAAAACTTTCTAATTTAATCTTGAAAGGAATGAACCGATATTGTGGTCGAGATTATTGAATCGAATTTGTAAATAAAAAATCCTTTATTGACTACAACAACAAAGAAAAAATTCAAAATAAAAAGGAAAAACAAAAACGCGAATTACTTTTTTAAAATCGAATTTTATTTGTATGCATTTCGGGTTGACATGCAGCCCATCATCAGCAATTAACAGTCGTTACTAAAAAAAAAAACCATATTTACTTGCAAACGAAGAAAGAGAAAAGAGACAAAAATAAAAACAGTTGAAAAAATTACAACAAAGCAAAACATAAATAGTGTACATTAAAGCTTTACATTTTCATGAAATTCTATAAAAGGTTAAATAAGGGAGACAAAATATTTCCGTTGTCTGCATTCATCACATTCTTTGTCTTAGAAATCGGTTCAGCAGTTCAAAAGATTCGGAGTAATAAAAAACTTCATTAATGGAAAAAAATGAGTCACACTAAATTTTATCAAAATCGGTCTTATGTTTTCCGAGAAAATTTGGATTGTATTTAAGGCTTATTTGCCAGGTACCGTTAATATGTAAACTTATTCTGAAAAAAATAAAAACACAACCTTTGGCTACAAATCCATTGTACGAAATTTTATAAAAATCGATCTTATTTTTTACGAGAAAAATGGAACTGTCTAAAACGCTTGTATGGCAGGTACCGTTAAAAATCTAGTTGTAAAAATTTTTTTTTGTCGAAAAACATCATAATTTTCAAAAAATGAGTCATGTTTAATTTTATCAAAATCGATCGTATTTTTTTCGAGAAAAATTTAATTATCTGTTATGTTTCTATGGCAGGTACCGTTATTTTTAGACCTAGGATAAAAATCAAAAATACTCCTGGGCATATTACTCTAAAAAAAATAGAGTACCAAGTTTGAAGAAAATCAGCAAATCCGTTTAGGGTGTAGGTATCGATACATCATGATGGCGGTCAGCCATCAGACGAATAGGGGGAATAACATGTAGCATATGAAAACATGCACGTGCCGTAACTATTCGGGACTGGTGGAAGTGTGATCATAGCCTCTTTGCGGCGGCCGCTAGTAACAAGCCTTTTAAAAAAGGTTTGGCTAATATGATCAGGCTAGTTCCTCAGGTTGGCAACAGGTTAATTCCCTGTTCCGTAAAATTTTAGAATTACGAACCCGACAACAAGCCTCGGAAACGGACTGATCTCACGACGACAACCAACGCAACGAAAACGGCAAAACGATTTACGAATTTTCTTATGGAACGTACGATCGCTCTATAGAGCTCGAGCTGCTCAGCAGCTAGCCGATGCCCTGTCAAAATATAGAGCTGACATAACAGCACTACAAGAAATCAGATGGACAGGGAATGGTGTTTTACAGAAGAAAGAATATGACGTATACTACAGCTGTCATACAAAACACCATGTGCTCGGGGTAGGCTTCCTAGTCAGCGAAAAAATGAAGTCTACCATCATCGGCTTTAACGCTATAAGCGAAAGGCTATGCACCCTTCGCGTGCGAGGCAAATTTACGAACATTAGCCTCATTAACGTTCACGGACCTACGGAGGAGTCCTCAGACGAAGAAAAAGAGACTTACTACGAACAAGTCGAGAGGACCCTCAATGCCTGTCCAAGGTATGACGTAAAAATCATCCTTGGGGATTTGAACGCAAAAATAGGTCGGGAGCCGGTATTCAGGCATTACGCAGGCACCCATAGTTTGCATGAGAACACTAATGACAATGGACTTCGAGTCTTAGAATTGGCAGCATCGAAAAACATGGTCGTTGCGAGTACCAGGTTCCCGCGAAAAGATATCTACAAAGCCACCTGGGTATCACCTGATGGAGTCACTCGTAACCAAATAGACCACGTGTTGATAGACCGTCGCCACTACTCGAATTTGATGACGGTACGAACGTACCGAGGCGCCAATATCGACTCGGATCACTATCTTGTTGGTATGGTCTTCCGAGGGCGGATTGCCTTGCGAAGACGTATTGCATCCGCCGATCAAGTTCGAATCAACACGGCTGCCCTGCGCAATGAAAATGCCAGTAACACCTTTGGTAATGCGTTAGGACTCGCCCTAGAATCGCTTGATTTAGGGAGAGTAAGTCCTGGGGCCAGTATGCTGGGCGTAGATGAGAAGTGGACACGCCTTAAGAATACTGTCATTAGTACTGCCAACTCCATCTTAGGCAGCAGTCGTAGAAATCGGAACGACTGGTTTGATGATGAATGCAAGCTAGCGACTGAACGTAAGAATGTTGCGTACCGAGCAATGCAACAATCTCATAGAACGCGGGCACGCGAAGAAGAATATAAAGAGCTCAGAAGAATAGAAAAACGGCTTCACAGACAGAAAAAATCAGCCTGGGAGAAGAACTTAATCTGTGAAATAGAAAAAAGCCGAGAGCGAGGTCCGCACCAGGCGCGGAAGTTCTACAAATCCGTCCGAAACATGACGCAGTATACATCACGCTGCACATACTGCAAGGACGGAGAGGGAAATCTGATCACCGATCCACAAAGCATACTGGAGCGATGGGAAGTGTACTTTAATGAATTGCTAAATGGTCAACTCACTGCAGAAGTGGAGGCTCCACTGCTTCAAGACGAATACCCTATGTTGCCGTCACCAAGCATAGAAGAGGTTGAGAAGGCTATAGACCGGCTAAAGAAAAACAAAGCCCCGGGAGCTGATGGTATACCAGCCGAATTATTTCAACACGGTGGGCCAGCTCTACGTCAGGCAATTCATGATATTATAGTGCACGTGTGGGAGCGTGAAGAAATGCCAGAAGACTGGCGAAAAGGTATAATATGCCCCATACATAAGAAAGGAGATGTCACAACGTGCAGCAACTATAGAGGTATCACGTTGTTGAGTACCGCCTATAAGATACTCTCCTCTATCCTACAAGACCGGATAACCCCATACGCTAAAACCATCATCGGACAATATCAGTGTGGTTTCATTCCAGGCAAATCAACAACTGATCAGATCTTTACCCTTAGGCAGGCGATGGAAAAATGTCTAGAATTTAACATCCCAACATACCACCTGTTTATAGACTTTAAGGCCGCCTATGATAGCATAGCCAGGGTAGAACTTTACAAAGCCATGAGAGAATTCGGCATCCCAAATAAATTGACACGACTATGTAGGTTGACCATGACCAACGTAACAAGCCAAGTAAAAATAGCCGGATTGCTATCCAGACCAATCAACATCTTTAATGGACTCCGACAAGGGGATGGTTTGGCCTGCCTCCTCTTCAACCTGGCGTTGGAGAAAGCAATCCGTGACTCTGGCACGGCAACAAGAGGGACCATCGTCAACAGGTCCAGCCAGATACTGGCTTACGCAGACGACATCGACATCATCGGAAGAACCGAGCAAGCTGTACACGATTCCTTCATCCAGATCGAGCAGGCGGCACAAAATCTGGGGCTGCACATTAGTGAAGGTAAAACAAAGTACATGGTGGCGTCGAATGCGAGAGGAACAGTTGGTCAAACAATCAAGGTAGCGGAGCACGAATTTGAAGTGGTGCAATCCTTTAAATACCTTGGGTCAATAGTAGCAGCCGATAACAATATAGAAGAAGAAATACGCGGGCGGCTTCTCAAATCCAACAGAGCCTACTACAGTCTGTCAAAGTTCTTCAAATCCAGAAATCTCACCATAACTTCAAAACTACTGCTGTACAGGACCATGGTCCTGCCAGTACTCACATATGGATCCGAGACTTGGGTGCTTAGCAAAAGGCACTCTGACCTCTTAGCCGCGTTCGAGAGAAAAGTCTTAAGGAGAATTGTTGGCCCCATATGTGAGGAAGGACGATTCCGGAGACGGTACAATCATGAATTGTACGCAATCTACCTTGAAGCAGATATAGTGACAAAAATTAGGCTCGGTAGACTTCGGTGGGCAGGGCACCTAGCTCGCATGAGCGAAGAGGAACCTGCTCGGAAAGTTCTTTGTGGTACATTCTATGGCAGACGACAGCGTGGTAGACCATGCTTGCGCTGGAGAGATGGCGTAGACCAGGACGCCCGGAGCCTTGGGGTGCGCAACTGGATGGCGTCGGCTCGAGACCGGGATAGGTGGAGAGACTTGTTGAAGGAGGCCAGGACCGGACCCCGGTTGTCGAGCCGATGATGATGATGATGATCGATACATCCAGACTGACGGCCGGACAGACTGGCCAAAATGTCAACAAAAATGATATATTTAACGCTTAAAACCAGATACAAATTGAATATTGGATTATTTTACTTTGATTTTTGGTTCAATGTTAAAACTAAAACTTTTAGCAATTTTTCACTTCTACCACAAATGAAGTTAAAGGGTATTCAGTTCATGTGTCTCCACTGATTTTCCTTGATCTTTTTGTCAATATATAATTTGGCTCTAACCTCTAAAGCCATTTAATCAATTTGCTTAAAGTCGGGGAAAGTCGATGAACACGCGTAAACACTCTCTTAATTTGGTTTGTTGCCTAAGTAAAAATCTAAAATTAGCATTAGGTAGTCCTATTACATCCATAACTATTAAAATTTATTTTAGGCCAATCGGACATCACCCTGGTGATGTAGACTCAATACTTGTCTAGTACATCAGCGTGCATCATGATGTCCAATTGAGATGAAAATTTTTTTTCTAAATAGGTATATAATGAAGTAAATTCAATATATTTATTAATTAATCTAAAATTACTACTTCAAATATATAAAGGGTTTTACAATAAGAGGTGTTATGGGAAAAGGATATGGTCCTGTAAGCGTGGTCGTGGCGGCCATTTGGCTGATGTTGTGTTCCATTATTAACGGCATACCTTCCTCTTTATAATGAAATAAACATCCGATCATTTATCTCAAAAAATGCAATTTTTCTTTCAATATCAAAATAACACCTCTTATTGGAAAACCCTTTACAATCTAAAGCGGATTATGATTATGTATAACAAGAGCAAACAGGCTGTCAAAATAGCTGTCAGCGGAAATCAATGTTTAACCTCAAATTTTTCATCATGAAGGATTGGACGGAAACTTCAATAAACGCCATCTGGATCTTCAAGTGATATTCAGTATGTCTTTTGCTCTATCGCGATGTTTTGATTTTTCACTTAATTTAAAAATGATGAAAATACTATACCTGCCCTTATCGTTATAGTTCCAATCGTCCAAATAACTAAAAATATGAATAAAAGACAATTAGGGTATATAATTATAATTATTATATCAATAAAATATTATTTTTATTAATTCATGTTAACAGTGTTTCGAATATAGTTTTGGAGTTTTTCTTATATCATTTCTTAAATTTAAATAGAATTTTTTTTTAAATTTTAAATTACATAATTACAGCTTCATTGTTTATATAAGATTTTTAATTAACGAGAAACAATTATTACATTTTGTTTTCATACAGTGTTTTTTAATTTTTTTTTTCATATTACGAATTTCTTAAGGTTTTTTTTTTTTATAAAAAGTGTTTTGATAAAATTAAACTTAATTGGTTAATGTTTCTTATGAAATAATTGTTATACATAATTAATTTTTAAATAATAACTTTTACTTTGTGGTAAAGATGCCACAATAAATACACTCAGCCGGTGCATGTACCTTAAATGTATTTATTGATAGTTTTTTTTTTTTTGATTATTATTAACAATTTTAAATTTTATTTGTTTGTTAAGTTTATGTGCATTTTAATGAAGACTTACAAATTTTATATTAAAATATTTTTTTTTTGATTTTCATTTTAGAAGATGAAGGAATGCAACACAGTGCAGTGTGCGGATTAATTATACATTCATTACCTGTAAATTTAATTTTATTTATTATAATTTTTTGATTTGATTTTTATTCTAAATATTTATATACTTAAATATATTTTAACTAATTGCACCAACTAAATTGACTACGATTTTAATAAAAATATATTTTATTTCCAATTTTGTTTTGGTTTTTTTTTTTTTTTTTGTTAAACTATATTTGCTTTTCAATTGACATACAATAATTTATTTACTTTATTTTTTCTCTTTTATTATTTAATTTTCTATTGGTCCACTATTATACCATTTCATCTAGATAAGTTTGATAAAAATAAAATATGTTCTTTGAATAAGTGTGTAACAGATATAACAACTAAAAGATAATAAACTATTTATTTATTAATAAATTTATTGAAGACGGGTTTAAGAGCTATTATTGCTGAATTGGAATGGTTTTTGTGATTTCTTATTACGTCTTGTCCATATTAATAAAATAATAGTTGTAAATTTAAGCCATAGTTAAAGAAAGAGCGAAACCTTAGGGTGCACCAGCATTTTTGTCGTGATCTTTAAACCTTGAACTAACTTACTTATATGGCAGGTACCCATTATAGCCGGATTAAAACAAAAATTAAAATTCGTCCTTATCATTAAAAAGTGCTATAGACCAAGTTTGAAGAAAATCCATCAAACCTTTTAGGCTGTATATCGGCGAACAGACAACCGCACATTATTTTAATTTTTCTTTATTAAAAATTTGTTGAAATAAAATGAATTGTCAAATTATAAACAAATTAAAAACGGTAAAATATAATTTACGGCTATTTAAGGCCGTACACAATAATAAATTATCTGTTCTTGCTTGAGACGTCATCAATACATCGTGTGTATCATTTATTCACTGCATTACTGTACTGTTCTAATACGAATAAAAAAAAATTCAAAATCTTTGCAGCGGTTTTCGAAAAAAAAACAATTATTTTTTTCAATGATTTTTCTAAAAAAAAAATGAGTATGCGATTGTTTTAAACTTAATTTATTATATACTAAACCTAAAATTTATAATTATCCGTCAACCGGTTTTTGAAATATTGAATTCACAACAACTGTTCTTTTAAAAATTATTTAAAACTTAGCAAACGAATTTTTGATTTTTTTTTTATTCAATTCAATGTTTTTTATACAATTTCGGTATTGAATTTTGTTCAAATCGCTTTAGCCGTTATCGAGGTAACCGAAATTTAAAAATACCGTTATATGGCAGGTTTACCGTTAAACGATTTTTTAAAGTTTGGTTTTTACTATTTGATAGACTTTTTTGGGTTGAAATCGTTAGAGCCTTTTTCGAGAAAAATAAGGTTTTCAATAACCGTTATATGGCATTTTTTTTGCGACTTACAGTGACCTACATAAAAAACTCTAGGCGTATTATGCTAAAAACCTATCTTTTTGTTAACATAATATATATAGTTATTTTCGGATAAGTTGCGTTTTGAAATTAAAGAGTGCACTTAAGTACTCACCCCGAACGTTTTGCATCAAATTGCATTGAGCGTGGTCACCGGGAAACTGCTGTTGAAAATAACTATATATATTGTGTCTGAAAACAACCGCGAAAGCCTTAAAAGTTATATACAGAGTAATTGGTTTATGGTGCACCAAAAAGCTTGAGCGTGTAGGTGGAGTTAAGATAAGAAAAAAATCGTACGGGAGAGGGGGGTCTATTTTCCCCCGTTTAGGAGGGAGGGGCAATTTTCTAAAAAATTGACTTAAATCAGCCAAAAAATTATTTAAAAACAACGGTGAATGATTCGAAAGCCAGAAAACTACTCTTTTATTTTATTTTTAAATTAAGTTGTTTAATTGAACAGTTTTAAAAAAATAATTTTCAAACTCAAAATTTTGAAAAAAAAAAATTAAAAAAAAAATTAACTATTATTTTTATTTTCAAAATTCAATGCTCTTATTAATTTTCAGTCAAAAACAGAAAACCGGATGCCAAAATGTTTCTTAGTTTTTGAGAAATTAAGAAAATACTAAAAGCACTTTTTCAAAAAAAGTGCCAGATTTCACTTTTTTTTAAAAAAGTGCGTTTAGTATTTTCTTAATTTCTCAAAAACTAAGATACATTTGGGCATCCGGTTTTCCGTTTTTGACTAAAAATTAATAAGAGCATTGAATTTTGAAAATAAAAAAAACAGTTAATTACATAAATTTTTTTTTTAATTTTCTTTTTTTCAAAATTTTGAGTTTAAAAATTATTTTTTTAAAACTGTTCACTTAAACAACTTAATTTAAAAATAAAATAAAAGAGTAGTTTTCTGGCTTTTCAAAAAGATATAACAAGGCTATTGTATTATTCACCGTTGTTTTTAAATAATTTTTTTCTGATTTAAGTCAATTTTTTAGAAAAATGTCCCTCCCGCCTAAGCGGGGGGAAATAGACCCCCCTCCTATACGATTTTTTTCTTGTCTTAACCCCACCTACACGCTCAAGCTTTTTGGTGCACCTTAAACCAATCACCCTGCATGTTGAACATGTTCTGTCTTTAAAGTTAAAACGCATTTAAATATTAGCTGAATTATTTTTTACGATGTAAGATGATTTTAACAAAGGACATACCCTGTTCTACGCCCCTGAATAAAATACCAGCATAGACCATCTGCGGGTAACCACATTCACTAACTATACCAACTGAAATTGTATAATTGTAACAACTTCCCTCCACATATAGATATACAGAAAACTTCTCAATTAACAATGCACTGACAAAGTTATTAAGCCAAACATCCAACCAACACGCACATCTCCATTCTATACTGACTGGCATTCCACCACCCTTTGACATTTTTGTTCACACTCGACAAAATAGATTTATATGCAACTAAAGGATAAACTAGCCACTTGTGCTATAAGCTGCAGCTCAGTTTTAATTGTGGTTTTCAAAAACCCACATCCTTGTCTCATATATGCAAGCAGCACAACTAATTAAAAAAGTTTAAAATGCACACTTTCATCTAACAAAAAAAAAAAAACACACACATATTATGTTGTGCTTGCAAATGGGAGTGTGTGTTTCTGTAAGGATATCAAATTCAACCCCTGGACAAGCAACATTTTAAGAACCAATTTCCCAGTAGTAGCTACATATGGGGCAATTTGCAATTAAGTTTTGTCTTTTGTTATCTGAAAACTATGTTTCAAAGTTGGTGACGTCTGCCAAGCCTTTAAAAAGGAATAAACGAAATAGGACATCCAAAGCTAATCGGGAATAAATGGACACATCCTTGACGATATGGCTGCTGTTTCGGAGGGATTTTTCCTAACCCAAAAGTTTAAATTCACCTTCTTCACTCATCCTTGGATGCTGGGTGCACTTTTGTCCTTTTCTTCTATCCTTTATATCGGACTTGAACAGGATTTGAGTGTGGTTCACGTCAAGTGACAAATGTGTGTTGAGTGTTGAGGAGTTTAACGCCAAAAAATGAAATCGACAAATGTACAACCATGCAGCAGAGAATAAACATACACCACGATGATGAAAACAAAGACATGACTTTCAGTTAATAGGACACCCAACACAAGAAGTTAAAGTGAAAGTTTTTATTATAGTTTTCCAGCTCACAGCTCGGTCGATATATCCTTTGTCCTTTCACATGCGTTTATATGATAAATCATCTCACTCGCTCTCAAGCCATGAGTTCGTTCACAGACTTCACTTGACATTTTCAATGTGGAAGCCAACAAAATGAGAATAAAATTGTGTAGGTTGATTGAACCGGACTGGATATGGGAATGAGTTTGGACGTTGAGCTCGGGTGTCTGAGTAACGAGCAGGCAACTGGAATGGACGGACATTATGGTGACATTACTTTGATATGAGAAAAGTTTAATTTTCTCCTTGCCTAACCTTTTTACTAGGTTAACTGGTGTGTGCAAGGATAGATGTTGAAAGTTTTAGTCTTATAATGGCAATTAATTAATCAAAGGCTTCATAAATTTTGTGGTAATATTTGAACTTAATGTGACAGGTCGTTGGAATATTAATTGATGGGAATATATGTATGTATAATATTGTTATGTTTTTAATGGTTATATACTTCCTGGGTTGAAATGAATAGTTTTAATGTTTTCTGGTAGAAAAGAAAGTAATTACAATAATAGTTAGTGACCTTAATTTATGTTTTTTTTAAGGATTGCATTAGCAAACATATACAACAATCAATCACTGTTAATTATTTTAAGATTAGAAGAAATGGAATTAATACACTAAGGGCCAGTTTTTCATTCCTTATTTACAAAAAAAAACTATAGAATTCATTCTTTCATCATATTAAAATAATAGTTTAGATACTTTTATTTTAATAGGAGCAACTTCTTAATCCAATGGGACATCCTTTTATTAAAAAAAAAAAACTAGAATTCATTCTTCTATACTATTAAAATAATAATTTAGATACTTTAATTTTAATACGAGCGTCTTTTCAGTTCAATGGGACATCGTTTTATTTACAGAAAATAAAACTATAGAATTCATTCTTACATCCTATTGAAATAATAGTTTAGGTACTTTAGTTTTGATAAGAGCGTCTTTTCAATCCAATGGGACATCCTTTTATTTACAAAAAAAAAACTTTAAAACAAATTCTTTCATCCCATTAAAACAATAGTTAAGACATTTTTATTTTAGTAGGACGTCTTCTTAATACAATGTGACATCCTTTTGTTTGGATAAAAAAAAACTATAACACTAATTCATTCATTCTATTAAAACAATAGTTTGGATACTTTTACTTTAATAGGATCGTCTTCATTATTAATTCTTTCATCATATAAAAACAATGCTATTAGAGTTTTGTTTTCATACCTAAACCTTATTAAACCAATTCCGAAACAGAATTGTTTCAAAAGGTCGATACCATAAAAGTTCAATGGTTGAGGCATTTTAAATTAATAGGAGATATTATTACTTTTCTATGGTACACATTATTGAACTTAAACGACAAAATTATATATCTGATGGTATAAGCACATCATTGATTTAATAGGGGCTACCTTTAATTATTAATAAGATAAATAATATTGACCAATTTTAATAGTAAAAAACTATTGAAAACAGCGATTTTCCTATTGATTTTATAGTATTTTTTTCTGAGTGATTCCTCAGTTAGTGAAAAATTTGATTTTTCGACAGTCAGTTTGCACTTATTCCTAGTAATAAATGCCTTAAGTGTAGAATAAAGTTATTTGTTCGTTTCGCAGACAGTTAAGAAGTTATTCCTAGGAATAAATTGTTGAACTGTCAAAAAAGTATAGTTTATTGGATTTTGGAAAAGTAAAATAATTTGTCCGCGATGAAGTTTTTTGATATTTTAGAAGATTTTATAATTGAAGAAGAAATTGAACTGGGTTTAATACGCCAAGTTTCCATCCATCGCCCACAGAGTACTAAAGAAACACACAATTTTAATTAGTCGTGTTTTATGTATACAATTTTCAATAAACAAAACTTACTTCTTTATCCTTCGAGTGACACACACAGGTAGAATGACGAATTTGATACCGATATATTTTTGAAAGTAAACATATAATGACATTTGATTTTAAAGTAGGTATGTCTATTCACTCGATCGCATACTTATAAACAGCTGAAGCATTTTCTCACTCTAACACTGTGAAGTTGGATGTAGTTAATTTTGTTATTCTGTGGAATAGATAACTGTCTCTTTTTCATTGCTTGAAAAATCCAACAGTGTTATCAGACTGTTAAAGAGTCAGTTAATTTTATTCTTCTCATAGCTAACTGACTGTTTAACTGACGAATGAAAAATTGGCCCTTAACTGAGTATTTTGGTGTTTTTCAGTATATGGTGTGTATGAAAGAATTTTACGATTTGACTTAGATTGGTTGTTGAAAAGTCTATACACATGATATGAGGAGTGAGGAGATGTATTTGCGGGATTGCATTTTTGCTCTAGTTGCATTTTTAACATACTATGGTGATTTCGGCAAACAAAACCTCCAAGATGAGGTGCACTTATAAATAAAATAAGTATAGATTTTTCAAACTTTCGCAAAAGAGACAATTGTCCCACATAAAAGAAAATTTTAAAACATAATTCTAAAATCTATGGTTGAAGTTAAGCGGTGCTTAAATGATCAAATGCTTGATTTAATTATTTACAAGTGTTAGTAAAAATAGAAAAATAACTGTATATGCGTCACATATGTATTTAATATTTATAAATTCTATGAATTCTGGCACGAAAATTAATTTTTTTTTGATTTTGCATGATGATTGATCTGATCAGATTGATGTGTGTCTGATTCTTCTTTTTTCTCCGTTTCTTTTTACTACATGAGAGTGCCAACTGATTTTGTCGTACTGTATTTTATCTACGGATGGTATTTTTGAAGTGGAGGCTTTTCCGCATCTTTCTACTTCTAATTCAATCTAGCTTTGTCAATCCTTTTGTCAATCCTGCTATCAAATCTCAGTAGCCGTCAATTTGCTCTCACACTTGTTGTACATTGTCCAACATTGTGAACCATAAAATGTAAGACCTGGATGAACTACTGAAGTTTAGAGCTTTATTTTAAACTTTGCCCCTAGAAGATGGCAAAATTGTTAAGGTACTTCATCCATTTAATCAATCTAACAGATTGAAGTGTGTAAGGGCATTTTTTTAACAACATTCTTTATTGAAAAACCCCTATTAATGAACTGATAAATTGAAGGTAAACAAAAGTCGTACATCACAGGGACTATGATCCTGATGATGAATATAAACAGGTGTCGATTTTCTAATCCACTCAGGCATAATCTGAACATTTAGTTGATCAGAAAAGTTTTTTTCAAAACATAAAATTTTAATGTGTTGGACTTATGATCAATCAAACGAAGAATTATTCTTGTCAAACGCAGTTTCTTCGGGCGGAAGCATGAACGTTAATAGACTCGGATGAGAAGTTACTTGATTGCTTTGAGAGAAAAATTCTTCGAGTGGTTTTTGGTCCTGTGTGTATGAAAGGAGTATGGAGAAATAGATTCAATGAAGAGCTAGATGGCTGAGATGGCTGGGTCACGTGTGAACACCAACGCACCAGCCCAACGAGTCTTTGAGTCCAATCCTTATGGTGTACGCAGCATTAGAAGACCCCCAATATATGGCGCCCACAAGAGGAAAACGACCTCTGCCAAGGTGCGGTGCAAAATTGCAAGCGGCGAGCTAGGAACAGAGCAGCCTCGAGAGACAAAATGGTTAAGGTCATAGTACAACTTGGACTTTGAGCGCCATCTTAAATAAGTTAGTAAGTAAGTAATTAAGGATCTATTATCAATGAAGAGGCATGAAAACTTCGCTATTTTCTATGAACAAAAGATGTCCTCTAAGATAAAAGAAAACATTTACACTGTAGTTGTTCCTCCAACGATCACATAATGCTGTTGACAATATTAGGACTCAAGCATTAGAGCCAGTGAGACAATGCATGCGTGACTTCTAGGGACTGGAGATAACCGACGTATGAAAAGGCGATCAAAACAAAACTAGCGCATGCGAGTGTCGAAAAATTTCGAGCATTACAGAAGTACTTGCTCCTACTGCAACGTACTGATCCTGGACCGAGCAAAAATGACCGCGTTAGAGCTAGACGAATTTCGAGGGCTATAGCGAAATAATGCAACAGATAACAGGAATGTTGGAAGTATGAACGGAATAAGTTACGAACTGGAAGAGATCATGAAGAGAAGGCAATATGGCACTTTGTGCTGTCAAGAAACGAAATAATGAAACACTGGAAGAGGATCCGTTTCCTGGATGTCAAAACAAGATGTTTTATTATGAATCAGAGCAACGAAAGAACTATATACAAATAATAATTTGGAAGGCAAAACAATGTTAATGTTTAGTAATTTGCATTTTATGCAAAATAATGAATAGCGAAGTGAAACAAATAATAAAACCACAGATATACGAATTGCGAAATATGACAACTTGCTTAAGAAAAATTGCAAGACAATTAAAATAAATGAAAAACGAAAGAATGCCACACAAAAAATTGCGAAATGAAAATCGCGAAATTGAGATTTGTTAAAAAAATCACGTAAAGTTCCCTTAAGTGAGACTTTTCATATTAACACTAAGCCAATTTCATGAATTACCAATTTTATAATTTTTGAAAATAGTATACCGCAGTTAGGCTGCATAGAACTCATGGAAAAAAACAAATTCAACCACACCACCATGAACAAAATTATGTTGTTATAAGTCCCAAATGCTTTATTAATGTAATATTATTTCTTATAATAAAGAATGTTAAAAATGTAGATATGTTTATATATATTATTTCAAAATATAAATTGAAAACGAAATTCATCGTATCCTGTTTGAAATCCCTTGTTTCAATCAAGATGAAAACATTTTCTCTTACTTCATCTTAATTATATAAAAGGCCTATTTTCTGTTTTGTTTTTTTATTTAAATCTCAACAACACTGATGCTGATTAAGCACTTGAACTGAACATCATCTTCATCATCTTTTGATGAATTCCTTGAATTCTATCACTCAATTGACATTTCATTTGATTTTGTTTGATTGTCTCTATATCTATATAGAAAGAAAAAGATACTTTATCTTGATTTTAAACATCGTCATCAATTTCTTTGTTCAATGAACTCATTAAGCATTCTTAGATGACATATAAAAACAAAAACAAAATAGAACTGAAAGAACAAAATATAAGTGGGTATTTCTTATATAAAATGACTTTTATGTTGAATAAAGATACTCATATATATATATATATATATATGAGTATATATATATATATATATATATATGAAAAGTTAATCTATATTGAACCTACTTGTATTTTGTATCCAACAAATGTCTTTTTGAATGTCGTCATATTTCAGGTTTTATTTAAATTTTTGAAGTAGAATTCAGTTGAATATAAAATTTTGAGTAAACTACTCCTACTCAATGGTATTGGTGATGTAAAAATAAAATATAATGTTTTACCATACCCGCAGGTATTAAAAACGTCTGTATTTAAGGAAATGAAAGTAGAATCTTAGCACATTCATTCGAGATTCCTTATGACCAGGACCATCAATGTAGATGCATATTCATTTCAAAATAAAACATTTTTTTTTATTATGTATACATATATAAATATCTATTACCTTGCACTAAAAGAGTTCACATTACGTAAGTATGATATATATATATATGTTAATAAATTCATATAGAACATTTGAATTCTGTCCACTGCATTAACTTGTATATACCTATAGTTACAATAAGGCTTTACAAAATGAAAAGAAAAATCATAATGTCCTTTTTACATGCAAAATTGCGTTTGTACTAATTAAACATGCAACCATATTCTTTCATGCAACAAATAACGTAATTTGTAAAGAAATTTTAATGATAATTTAAAACATTGCAGAATTAAAACCTTGAAATATTTTTTTTTTTGCCAAATTATGTCAAATGGCGTTCTTTCTCATGTTGTACTTGTGCATTTATTATATTCACAAAAAATTAAAAAGCTAATGCATATTTATGGCTAATTTCGTAGTTAGAGTAAATTCAAATTTATGACGATTACAATGAAAATATAACTAAGCAGATTTACAAATCAATGTGTGCAATAATGCTTCGTATGTTGTATTGCATAAGTTTAGGCTTAAATGTATGTTTAATTTATTGGGTTTCAGTTTCAAAGTTTATAAAAGATGTCATCAGGATGTCTCAGTTGATAATATAGTGCAGTGTCAAGTAATGGAGTGGTAAGTGTGCTATATATACTTCGCCGGAAGTTTAGGTAATTGCATTTTCAAACCATCCAAAATAACATGTCTTAAATTTTTTTTTCAAAAATGTTTTCGTTAAGTTTTAAACAATTTAAAAAACAAACTGTTTTTGATGATTCAAAATTTCGAAAACCTGTTGAGGGATTAGTATATAACTCAGTTCTAAGATGTAATAAATTAATTCAAAAGACGTGCATACCTTAATTTTTGTAGAAATATTATTTTTTAATTTTATAAAATCCATTTTTTATTTAAACAGCTCCAAGGATTTTTACTTGCTGTATATACGACGTACCTGCTATTATAAGGCAAGTCTTGGATAATCGTGCAAAAAAAATAATAGTGCGACTCACGAAGTTGCTCTTGTAGCAAGTTACCACATAAATAAAATTAAATTTAATAAAATTTAATTTAATAAAAATAAATTTAATATTTTTTTTAATGAAAATGAAAAATACGAATAAAATCATATGAATTGTTTTTAAAAGTGCTAAAACTACTTTTTAGGAAGATTCAAACGAGAATCAAAGTATGCAGAAAATTGTGTTGCCTGAATGCAAGTTCCAAAATCGCTAGAGCGGTTTTTAAATAAATCGATGTTTATACTTAATAATTTTTATAAAAAAAATACGAATTTAAACAACATTTGCATTTTATACACAAAAAATAATTTTTTTTAGTAAAACCGGTCTTTCTAATTTTTTTTTCAATGTAAATCGATTAACTCTTTCATGAGATAGCTCAAAAAGAAAATGACGGTTCTATGGTAGGTACCGTTAATGGGTTTGCAAAATTTTTTTTTACAACTTAATAAAAGACAATCGGATAAAATCCATCTGTAATTTTTTTTTAAGAAAATCGTTGGAGCCGTTTTTGAGAAAATTAAGATTTTCCAAAACCGTTTATGGCAGGTACCGTTGTTTTTTGAGCTAAAAAAAAAATCAATTTCTCTTCTAAGGAAAAATAAAATCGGTATGCAGCCGTTAAGGCTGTAGGTGCTGATACATCAAACTGACATACATACACATAGACATAATTTCCAGACCCACTTTTTTCGACTTCGCTATCATTGTAATGTCATGTTTGATTATTATCTCAATTTTTTATGCACGAATACATAACTTGCCTTATACAGGGTGATTGGTTTAAGGTGCTCCAAAAAGCTTAAGCATGTAGGTGGAGCTAAGACAAGAAAAGGGGGGTCTATTTTCCCCCGTTTAGGAGGGAGGGGCAATTTTCTAAAAAATTTACTTAAATCAGAAATTAAATTATTTAAAAACAACGGTGAATGATAGAAAACCTTGTTATATCTTTTTGGAAAGCCAGAAAACTATTCTTTTATTTTATTTTCAAATTAAGTTGTTAAAGTGAACAATTTTAAAAAAATTAATTTTCAAACTCAAAATTAAAAAAAAAAAACTAAAAAAATTTTAAACTAATTTTTTTCAAAATTTTATGTAATAAACTACTATTTTTATTTTCAAAATTCAATGCTCTTATTAATATTTAGTCAAAAACAGAAAACCGTATGCAAAAATGTATCTTAGTTTTTGAGGAATTAAGAAAATACTAAAAGCACTTTTTTAAAAAAAGGTGAAATTTGGTTAAACCAGTTAATTGTTTTTAACCAGATTTACAAAAACTTCAGGTTTTATTTTACCGTTGATTGATAATGGATATACAAATATTTAACAGATTATATAAATTCAATTTTTAACAAAAGATTGCATTGAGTTTTTGGTTAAACACCAATTAAGTGATAGATAACAAGTTTTTTTTTTTCAATTTCTTTTTTATGTTTCAAAATAAATAATTCAAAATAAAATGTTTCATTTGCTAACTAGATTCCATAAATTATCATACAAAATATACAAAATGGTTGATTATATCATATTGTAACAGCATGAAAAAAAAAGAATCAAACCATTCATTATACTATAACTAGTACGCCTCTGGTCAAATAATAATTATTTTTCACGAATAAATTACTTCCTCTTACACTTCTTTAACACAATATCAACAATCAGTAAGTAAAATTAATTGCTGAGTCCATCTACAGCTGAGCTTAACCGTGGTGTAAGCACCAGCAGCAGCATATCACTTTGCTGGAAGTTTGCAATTTTTTTTTTAAATTCGCCCATTGCATCGTATTATCTTGTTTGTTTACCATCGTGACAGTTCATTCGGGTGTTATCGCGTGTCGGTTGCATTTTAATTTGTTCGTGGTTTCTTTTAAAAAACAAGGTCATGTTATCATCACAAATTCATAAAAAAAATTACCAAAATCTTCAAAGAAATTATATTAAATAAATTCAAAAATTTTAATTGAAGTTATTGGCAAATAAGTTTCATTTTGTATTATTATAGAAGATACAATATGTTGCGGAAGTAATAGTTCTCAGATACTTTTCACTTTGTTACATGTAATTTATTTTTTAAACAATACTTTATTATGGAAATATGAACTGAAAACCTTCTATATGAAACCACGGAACTATTAACCAACTATGCCAAGGCCATCCCGCATGTATTTAATACATTAACGTTCGGGTGTAGATATAATCGCAAGTAACACAAAATGATCACTATATACATTATGTTAAGTTGATTGCATAAATAACTTGGTAGGTGTATCTACTGGTAATTTATAAGTTTAGGACTTATTATCTTAAAAGCAACAGAAGTATTATTTTTTTCTACAGAGATGTATAACTACATATGATTCAGTGTACTTTCGTTTGTTTAACAATTTTTTTCTTTTGCGAGCTCAGTAAGTACATTTTTCGATGAGTGATTAATGTTCAGATACAAGTTATAATTTTAGATTAAATATAAACATTAAAAGTTCGTTCTGTGGACTTGAAATTGATTTAAAGCTTCTTTTGGGTTCGGAATCTTGCATCGTGAAATTTTTCTCATATAGAACGTGAACTAGGATACAATTGATTTGCCTTACTTTGATTCTTCTGACCATTCGGGAGGAAATCGTTTCAAAACGTAAGTACAGCTTCTGTTTAAATTTTAAGTTAAAGAAAAATATCGTGAGATTAATTTCAATAAATAAATGTCAAAGTTACAATTGTAAGAAAACTTTACGATTATTAGCCTGGCTCAAAATTTAAATCAAAATCATCTCTCAACATATGGAAAAAGACTCAAATAAATAAGCGTTATAACTTGCACGAGTTACGGATGTGAAAAGCAGTTTTAGATAAAAGTATCGGTGCTGGAAAAAATATCTGAAACTTGTCTTGTGGTCGATTGTCTTCTCCCGGTGAACAAACAAAATGTTGATATGCAAAAATTCACGGAGTAGATTGTTGAATGCGACAACAATCTAATATTACATGTGTGATCAAGAAAGCAGTATATTCATGTTAGTAGAGGAATTGATGTATGGTTGCATTTTAATTAACAAAGTCAAAGTGTAAAAGTCAAGTGAGAATTTCTGATAAGAGATTCTTTGTTAAAGTTGGAGCACGTCAGGGAAGTTTTTTTTGGTCCTTTAGTCATTATAACAGTCTTGGATAACCAATTAAAACCAATAACCTATGTGATCTAATTTATGACCGATCGATTACTATGTGATCAAAAAATGTCCCTTAGAAGTCCTGGATTGATATTGTACGTTTATATTATAATAATTGTCCGGCTACAGTTCTGCAGCACTTCAACTTCTACTGGAGCAAAGGGCACCAACAAGATCCTTCCATCTGTCCCGATTTGCCTCAACAGGCCTTAGCTGTGGCCATGGCTGAATTTCTTGAGACTGAGATTATTTAACTACAGATGACCTCCAAGTTGTTTTTGGTCTTCCAACGCGTCTACTTCCCTCAGGATTCCATTCGAATGATTGTTATACGTCCAGAATTTACATGTCCAAAATTTTTGACAATCATTAATAAAATTACAATTCCGAAATTATGTCGTTTACTGGGAAAATGTTGCCCTCTAAAGCTTATTTAGCACTGAAGTCTGTTAGTTTTTTTTTTAAAATAACTTACGGTGGCGACTCAAGTGCAGATAACCGACAAATTTAAATTTTAACTGATTACTAACAACTAACACCAGCACTAAGTGATGAGCCAGTGGAACACATATAATGTGTTGGCAAATCTTTGTTCATAAGTTGAAGCTTGCTCTAAGCTCCTTATGAACAGGATCTGATAGTGTAAAAAAAAAAAAAAAGATTCACTAGCATGCTAGTCCTATAGTTTGTTTACATTCACATAAATTGAGTGTTATGGCAGTACGTACTCTGCCAAAGAAACCACAACTCAAGCTATGTATTCAAAAGCAGTTTGTTGTGCTCATTAACTGCAATCTTTTTATTAGAGACACAAATTTTATTAAACACATGTTTTTGATTCTTTTTTACTCGATTTCCAGAACAAAAAGTAGGACCGATAAGGAATATGTTTTACTTGCTATATTCTGTGCTAATTTTCACTTGCAAAAAAGGCAAGTCGTGGCTTGGTGTAAAAAAAAATTCAAATTGCAATCAAATCTTTACATTACGATGATGATGAGAGAAGCTTATAAAAGCAGGCTTCTTATTGCCGGAAGTCAGTCTGTCTGTGTATTTGTTAAGGTTTTCGAATTCCTGTTAATCCTAAAAGTTGGACGAATTTTTTTTTGTTTACTTTGTATACAGGGTGATTGGTATAAGGTGCACCAAAAAGCTTGAACGTGTAGGTGGATAGTTAAGACAAGAAAAAAATCGTATGGGAGGGGGGGTCTAAAAAAATTATTAAAAAACAACGGTGAATGATACAAAGCCTTGTTATATTTTTTTGGAAAGCAAGAAAACTACTCTTTTATTAAATTTTTAAATTAAGTTGTTTAAGTGAACAGTTTTAAAAAAAAATAATTTTCAAACTCAAAATTTAAAAAAAAAAACTAAAAAAAAAATTTTTGAACTAATTTTTTTTAAAATTTTATGTAATGAACTATTGTTTTTATTTTCAACATTCAATGCTTTTATTTATTTTTAGTCAAAAACAGAAAACCGGATGCCAAAATGTATCTTAGTTTTTGAGAAATTAAAAAAAAATTAAAGTAAAACTAGTAAGTAAAGTAAAAAGTTAATTCTTTTTTTTTATTATTTGATTAAAATCGGATGGTATGTAATAAAAAATAAAAAAGGGATAATTCTCTAATTAATAATTGACCTGAGCAGGTCGAATTTGGGAAAACCAAAAAAAAAAAAGTTTTTCTTGGAAAAAAATACTTCTATTTTTCTTAATTTTTCAAAATTTTGAGTTTGAAAATGAATTTTTTTAAAACTATTCACTTAAACAACTTAATTTAAAAATTAAATAAAAGAGTAGTTTTCTTGCTTTCCAAAAAAATATAACAAGGCTTTGTATCATTCACCGTTATTTTTAAATAATTTTTTTCTGATTTAAGTCAATGTTTTAGAAAATTGCCCCTCCCGCTTAAACGGGGGGAAATAGACCCCCTCTCCAATACGATTTTTTTCTTGTCTTAACTCCACCTACACGCTCAAGCTTTTTGGTGCACCTTATACCAATCACCCTGTATAATACACACTATTTGATTTGTACCTGCTTTTCATAATAAATAACAAAAAAAAATACAAAGTAAACTATTTTCATTATTTGAAAAAAAAAAAAATTAAAACCTTTGGTTTGCCATTTCTTTGTCTCCCGAAATTAATGTTTAAAACATTTTTTTCCCAAAAACAGAAACATTTTAAACATTTAAAAAAAAAACTCTTTAAAAAAAGTAAAAAAACAAAATTAAAACAGAGCGGTGGAATGCGTAGTGCATACGACTTCGAAGACTGAGCAAATCTGAAGGCGTGGGTTCGAATCTCATGATGGGTATGTGAAAAGTTTTTCATAATAAAAATTGGATTAAAGCTTGGCACCGTTAATAAGGAGACTTATGATAGGAATTAGCACTACTTAAAATAGCTATGTATATCTCCAGCCAAAAATAAAAAAAAAAACGAATAATAAAATTCGTTAAAACGAATAAATAAAATTCGTTTAAAAATTGGTGGTAGCACCTTTAAGTTGTTGTTGTTGTTCAAACATTCAATGAAAGAAAAATTTTGTTTACTTCAATTTCCGAGTTAAATGACCATCACTTGTCTTAGGTTGTAGTTTGATCTATAAATTGATTAACAGCTGTTTTCCATACCACCTATGTATCTATTTTATGAAGTTTCTACCTCATCGTTAAATACATCAATACATTTTTTTACGAAACCAATACTTTCACTTTATAAAAATAAATAAACCTGTGAAACTTTTAATTTTCACATTATCATTCAGAAACAAAAATACATGTTGAATGAAGCTGAGAAACATGTTGTGTTTCCCAGCTTCTCATTGCGAGAAGCTGTATAGATTATCTTAATACACACGTCATGATAAAGTTCAATGTTTTTGCTACAGTAATGTTATGTAATTGTGATAATTTTTCACTAAATTTTGGCATAATTCTTACTTGATTATAAAAACGGAAATTCTTATCAATCATGAAAAAGAATAATAAGAATAATATTATAAGAAAAAATACGCATACGCCACAGTGAACGTTAGGTTGCTGAACAGTCACAATGAATTTAACAAAAACAAAAAAAAACATAAATAAACAATTTGTTCTCAGGCAACTCTATGGAAAGTTTTTTGTGGTTTTAATAATCATAGTTTAATTAACGAATGCTAGAAATCGACGTGTAAACAAACTTTTTTTTACTCCTGACCTTCACGTCCAAAGTTGACCGGACATGAATAAATCAAACATTATTGTATTTTCGGCGTCAGATTGTATTACAGTTTTTCGTTTATATATCTATAACGGTTAGTTCTAGCTAAAACTATATTATATTACGGTAAATTTAAATTTGGTGAGACAATTTTTAGTTTTGTTTTTAATGTAGTAAATTATCAACTATATTCTTTTTAAAAATCTGTACTAAAAAAGAAAAAAAGTCAAACAAGTGTTTTTAATAGATAATTTGCAGAAGATGCATAAATAGCCAGAGTGTGTAATTTAGACTAAAAGCTACAAGACAACACATACATTATGGAGTTTAAAAGAAAAAATATGTATTAACTAAAATTATGTTTTTATAAACATTTCGTGAAATAATAATAAAATTAAAACATAAGGTGCTATAGCAAAAAAAAAAAAAAAAAACCGTGAAATGTATGCAACTTTTTCATAATTTTTTTTTAAATTAGGTTTTAAATTTACTTAAAAATTTTCTTAAATAGGTTTTCACCAAGATTTTTTTCTTAAACTGAAAATTCGTGAAAATATTTGAAACAAACAGAGCTACATACATAAATGATGGCAAATTTTATTCCGAAGTTATCTGACAACAAATTGCTGCGGAACATAACAATCTTTTCGATGAAGCATGCGTCAAATGAGTTCGTTTAAATGCTGTTTTGAAACAGACACCCCGATCCCATTCCGAGATCATTTGAGATCATTTACGATCTGAACTTCTTCCGAACGGATACCCCGATAGAGCTGATAATTTGTTTAATATATTAGCCCAAAATTATAGTCAGCCTAAGTTTAAGGAATTTAACGCCACACAGTTCTCTAACTTTAAAGTAATTATAGACTCTTTCTGAATACTGACAACTAGTCAGGGGTTTAAAACATTTCTCTAACTTATTTGTGCGGAACACGCCTTAAACAGTGACAGTTCGCTCAGTAAACAAAGTAAACACACCTTTCTAATGTGTCAATAAAATGATGACTTTCTGTTTAATTTCAATTTTCTCCCTCTTTGAGATTAAAATTAATTTAATTTTTTTAAGAACTTTAAAATATATATCGTTAAAAAGTTGATTTTTACAAAGAATGCTGTAATGCCGCTTTCCGAAATAAAGGGTATACAATTTCAGTTTCATGTCGTCAAACAATTCAAAATCTTCGTCCTCCAAAAACATTTTGCAAATTTTTTTTTTGGTTTATAGAAAATGACAAATTGACAGGAGTCAGAGAAAAGCAAGTGCGACACTATCAAAATTAAAATAGGCTTTTCATGATTTTAATTTTGATGCAAGTTTTTAAAGATAAAGTGTAGTTTAACTTATCTATAATTGCCAAAAATTTAATTTTAGACTAGTGTCAAACTAAATTTGATTTAGTTTCGAGTTAAATGGACTATAATTTTGCGCCATTTTCTCTCCCATCTTTTGAGCACATCGTTAGCAATGCCTTACAAGTGTTCTTAGCAGGTTATGTATTTGTAGTTGTCATGTTGCCATAGGCATCAAACACTGTGATCTTTATGTTGAAAAATGTTTTAACATATTTGACATACTGCTGACAAATATGGAAGTTAGCCAGATTGATGCATGCGAACTAGTCGATAATGAAGAAAATTTTAAGTGGAAACATTAATTTCAAAGAGTAAAAACTGTTCTAAAACATTGATGAGCTATAGCTTTTCGCAAAAGCCTAAAATTAAAACAAAAATTAATCTTATGGAAGATACTAACCAAACAAGATGATGCAACAGTTGGTTTGGTTTTAATCCATAGTGATAATCCTTGATTTTCGTGTTCTTGGTCACTTTGGAAAAGAACGAACTCTTTCTTTATTCTTCATTTAAATGCCATTGAAACGTTGGTCATAGTGCCAGTTCACGATATCATCAGCAACTACATAATGTAGTGAAAGACACATCAAGAAGTGGAAGTTCCTACAAAAGTTTATAAAAATGCCGTCACTTCATTATAAATATTCAAGTTTCGTCGTGTTGCTCTTTTATTTTAGAGAAAACACCACTAAAGCTTTATATTAAATCGAAGATGTTGGCATGTCGATAAATCATAAAGCTTACCCGTTATCAAATATAGTTCGTGGCCGTGTGTTAGTCCTACCGTTTTATTATCCAATAATTTCGATGTGATATAAAGAATTTCGGTGTGCCAAACTTTAAAATTTCTCACGTTTTTTTCTAACTTTAATTTTGGCAGAATTGAAATCTGTGGTTATCTTTTATTCCATAAATGAGAAAATAGGTCATGATAATTCGGTTCAGTAATTGCTCGGAGCATAATACGTGTTTAGACAAATTATGAATTATTGTGTGTTTTGCGTAAATTTTCGTAAATTTTAATAGTTTCCTATACAGATTTTCTTTAAGCCAGTTCATTTCAGAAAAAATTGAAATCATTATTACTTTTTTAAGTAAATAAGTGTGTTATTTTTAATATTTTCCATTTATAAACAAAGAAAACGTTTTAGCACAAAGAGCAGCTGTAGATATTTATTGTACTGCTAAACTTTTTTATTTTCAATCCAGAAATGTATTTTCTTAACAAGTTACTATTTCTTAAGTAAATATTTAAAAACAAACAAACTTTGTATCTATTTAAACGATCGCAATATTCATCTGGGGTAAAGTATTTTCACAAACTGATGACCAGATCAGTTCTATAATTTATTAAATTACTTTTTAGATCTTATTGACCAATATTCTTATATTTGAATTGTGTGTTATTACAGATTGATTTTAGTTTTTTTTAAATTTCAGAACGTTATGGATTTCTCAATATGTCTTTTATGTTCTTGGATATTTTGTTGTCTTTGGATGTGTATCACCGCAAGGTTATTATTTTTATATGGCTATAAGTAAAGCTAACTAACAATTATTTTCTTTCTCTTTTTTTTATAGTGAATTCAAAGTTTACTGGAATATTCCAACATTCATGTGTAAAAAATATCAAATAACATTCGATACAGCTGAATATGGAATAATTCAAAATCAAGACGATTCTTTTCGTGGCGATCAAATATCAATACTCTACGATCCTGGCAATTTTCCGGCAATTCTACAGAACACTTCTTCGATGGAATATTTTTATAGAAATCATGGTGTCCCCCAAGAGGGAAATATTTCTGAACACTTGCAAATGTTTGAAATGCATTTGGGTCAACTTATCCCGGATCCTGATTTTTCAGGTATTGCTATAATAGATTTTGAATCTTGGCGACCAGTTTATAGGCAAAATTTTGGAACACTCAAACCTTATAAGACTCTATCGATGCAAATTGAACAAAAAAATCATCCCCGATGGTCTAAGAAAGAAATTGAGAAGGAAGCAGAAATAAATTTTGAAATTGGTGGAAAGGCTTTTATGTTGGAAACTTTAAGGACAGCCAAACGATTGAGACCAAATGCTAAATGGGGTTATTATGCATTTCCATATTGTTTTAATAATGGTAATGGAAATATTCCAGAGAAATGTGCAAAAGGAGTTCAAGCTGAAAATAATATGTAAGTTTGTAGAGATAGTAGTAGAATTTCCTTATTTGATTTATTCTATATTAAGGATTCAATGGATGTTTCAATCTTCTGATGCAATTTATCCATCTGTGTATTTGCAAGAACAAATGCCATCATTGAATCGAATTCCATTTGTAAGAGGAAGAGTTATTGAAGCTTTGCGTGTTGCTAATAGATCAAGTGGAATAAATAAGAAACCAGATGTTTTAGTGTATCATAGATATTTATTCACAGATACTCATAACTATATAAGTGCTAAAAATACATTGGAAATCTTACAACAAGTTAAAAATCTAGGTGCTGATGGTGTAGTTTTGTGGGGTAGCTCATTTGATCTTGACTCAAGGTATGTGAAATTCTTTTAAAATTTAATTTTTAATTCAAAAACTTTCTTTTTTTCAATTTTACAGAACAAAATGTCAAGAGTTTGAAATGTATTTTAAAGAGAAGCTAGGACCTGTTGTACGTTTTATTAATATGAGTGATAGTGATTTGATTTATGAATAAAAACAAGATGAAGAAAAAGTAAGCGTTTTCTTTCGTGTTATTTGCATCCTCAAACCTTAGACTTTCTGAAGTTACCGTGAGTTAACAAGATGTGAAATTTTTTATTGGAAAATATTTTAAGATTCGAAATTAAATTAATGTTTAGAATGGTTACGAATTAATTTCACATTTAGATCTCATATTTTCTATTTGATAGGTGTTAAAATAAATAAGCTAAAAATTTGTTTAAACGAGAAAGTCTTGTAAATTTCTTAAACATTGGATGGTATGATGTAACTTGTTATAAATTGTAAGTGGCACTACAGACGTTTTTGATATCATTTATATTTTTGATTTGGAAGCCTGGCCATAACTATTTTGTCACACATTGATATCTGTGCGTTTTTGAAGTGGAAGTGTTACAAGAAGTATCAATACAAGCTCTTATACTACAAGCATGTTATGAAAGGAAAAACCATTCCGAAAAAAAGCTAAAAAAATTATTGGTAGCATTGGATCAAAAAACATGAAATGACTAAAATGGTTATGCAGTTCACTAGGAAATGCATAATGTTGTTAATCAGGCTTGAGGAAGACAGATGTTTTTAACTTCAATAAAGGAAATTTTCATCGTAATGAAACAACTTGTATGAAAGTGGTTTAGCCGTCGCGTCGGGAAAAAAATTGATTTGAGGAAAGAGTAAATTCGACCACTAGTATATGTAAGTAAGGCGATTATAATGAACAATCTGCACGAATTCACTTCCGATTCCGATAATGGCCTGTGGCTAATCAAATTTATTGCCGTAATATCATAATAACATGGCGAATGAGATTCCAAAAGTTCACTATCCCAAAAGGCATCTGGATTGCTACTAGATTGAGTGGAGCTGAAATCTAATTTATGACATCGCATCGAAAGACACTGCTCTATACTAAATTATATATCCGTGTATAAAGAGGGGCTTAAATAAACGGACACCAGCAACTGTTACTGATTGGTACAAAAACTTTGACTATGACTATGACATATGACTACGTATAATTGCGAGAAAAAATAACAGTCACGGATAATAGAATCTCCTGCTCATTCAAAGATATTGTTTTTTTTTGCCAGTACTTTTTTTATTATGAAAGATCATTGTCCGATGTTTCAGCAAATCTATTTGTAAATGTCAACTTGAAGATCAAAATAGGAAAGATTTCGATCTTAAAGCACTTCATTTGAATAAAGGAGATGACTAGATAGATAACACGCACTTGCTCTCGGCGCAAGTTAGCTTCGTGTTAACGACAGGGAAATTCGGTTATTTTTTTTTTCGAGAAAAATGAAAATCAAAAAAACTAAAAAAAAAACTTTTTTACATTTTTTTTTGTTTGAAGTGTTAATAATGATTAGCAGAACTTTTAGGATATACAATTTCGTAGAAATCGGTGCAGCCGTTTAAGTGATCGGTATTAAAAAAGTAACGTTAATATAGGAGGACCGTTAACCTTTTTTTTCGTTAAAAAATTATATTGAATATTATTCAGGTATAGCTGTAGTTTTAGAATATTAAATTTCGTCAAAATCGATGCAGTCGTTCAAAAGATATTCGGAGCAATAAACAACGGTTCTGTGGCAGGTACCGTTATTTAAGATAAAAGACATCACTTTTGTGTTATTTTGGATGAAATCTAGTTCTTCCTTCGGCTTATTTGGTCATTAGTAATGGCAATGAAACAAAATAAGTTTACATTGATTTTCCCAACGTTTCGACAGAGATTTCTGTCCTCTTCAATATTAATAGAACATGTTTGCACATATTGCTTCAATAATTGTTAAACTTACGTTATTCAAAACTAATTTAATAAAACAAATGATCAAACATTATAAAAAATGAACAAAATTATTTAAATTTTAAATAATAAAATACAAAACATTGAACACTAGGTTATAATATTTTTTAAATTTATATATTAAAAATAAATCACTTCGACTGACGAAGTATTGTGGAATTAGAGAGCAGTAGACGGATGAGATGTTGTGAGTGTCTTGTTTCCTATTCATGTTATTTTTCGTGTTCAGAACGTGAAAAGTTTCCAAAGTGTAACTTTTTTGAAGTGTGTCTTTCAGATTGAAGGATTTTTACCCCTTCAAAATCGGGATTGTGGCTTTTTTCTATGCTGTTACACACAGCAAGAGCTGTTTTTCAGAGCTGTTTGATTTTAAATCTGACTTATGATTGGCCATTCGTTGTTTTAGAAACTGCTTGGTAGTTCCCACATAGCACTGATTGCACGTTTCTCTTTCATTGCCCATGCAGTTAATTTTGTAGATGACGTCTGTCCGTTTGTAGCTTTCCGGTTTAGCTTTGAGTTGACTGAAGATAGGCGCTAATGTGTTGTGTGACTTATAAGCTATGCGGATATCTTGAATTTTTGGTGATATAATTTTTCTTAAAATTTTCCGCAAGCTTTGGAACATCAACCATATTTTTGTAAAACCCAACTTCGCAAACAGCTTCATTTTCCCGAACGGGTTTAATTTTATGTTGAAGTATTAAACCTCTAATGAGCTCTCCCGGGTAAC
Organism: Baccha elongata; assembly: GCA_951217065.1. Lineage (NCBI taxonomy): Eukaryota > Metazoa > Arthropoda > Insecta > Diptera > Syrphidae > Baccha > Baccha elongata. The sequence continues at coordinate 230,957,891 of OX578272.1, read as the reverse complement.
CGTTATCAACAAGGATCTGCGTGACAACTTTCTCATTGGTAGAGTGAAACTGCTTATTACTTAACGTACTTTGCTTGATTAGAACGGTAATTGACAAGTCGTCCAGATGCAGTTGGTTTTTGATGCCAATTAAACAATAAACGATTGTCATGTCGATGGATTTTGACATCTAAAAAGCTAATCATCATATTTTCTTCTCTTTCAACAGAGAACTGAATTTTTTGGTAAAATTTGTTCAGTAGCCGTAATGTGTCGTCTATTTTTCGGTAGTCGATTATCACAAAAATATCGTCTACGTACTTGGATAAAAAGTGAGGTTTATCGGCCTTTAAAAAAGTTTCATCCCACAGATGATCCAGCACCAAGTCCGCTATGGTTGGCGATAGCGGGTTCCTCATAGTCGTTCCATGGATTTGCTTGTAAATGTTGTTTTTATATTGCAAGTTATTATTTTCTTTGAGGCAAAAGTCGAGAATTTCAAGAAATTTTGATTGTGTTAGTTTGGTATTTGGTTGTATCGTTTCCCATCTCTTTTTTTACAATACTTGTGGCAAGATGTAAGGGTATGTTAGTAAAAAAAAAATGCTACATTAAATGACGCTAACACATCATTTTCGGATAATTCTACCAATTTAGCTTTCTCTAAAAACTGAAACGAATTTTTAACAGAGTAAATATAATTTATATCGCTGTAAAATTTTACGGTTGTTTTTACTATGACCAAATAAGCCGAAGGAAGAACTAGAACTAAAAATCACTCATATAAAATTTTATCAAAATCGATAACTTTTTTTTTTGAGAAAAATAGAATTATCGGTAACGCTTATATGGTAGGAAAATAATAAAAAAAAACATATTATTCAAAGAATACTTTTTACCAAGTTTGAAGAAAATCGGTCCAATCGATAAGGCTGTAGGACCGATCTGAAATTTTTTTTCAGAATCAACCTGCTATATAACCCTTTTATATTGCTGGGACCATCTTTTGAACGACTGCACGGATTTTGATGAAATTTCATATTCCAAAACTAAAGCTATACGTATACCTAACTGAAAAATATTGCAAAGAAAAATTTGAAAAAAAGTCATTTTTGAAAATGTTTTTTTTTATGTAATTCTAATTTCCTCGAAAAAAATACAATCAATTTTGTTAAAATTTCATGTAATTAAATATTTGCCGACGGGCGATGTTGATAATTTAATAATTTTAACAAGAACAATTAATTTAAATTTATTTACAGCGTCGTTTTGGACGGGTTTTATATCAGCTAGTAGTACCCATAACCTTAAGTAAAAAAGAAAAGCTGCAAGAAGTTCTTGGAAGCAAAGTTACAAGAGTGGACATATTCCCCAGAGTAGATCGCGGTTAGTTGACTTTTTACTTTACGTATTTAAACATTTTGAGACCCACTGGTAAGTGGACACATTTTTTGTTTACTTGCAGGAGATTGGAGTGCAGATTTCTAAAACAGTTCTTATTTTGCGAGTAGCTGTTCATCAATCAAAATGGCATTAATAATAGACATCGGAAAAGAGAGAGTAAAAATATTATATTAATTTTTTTTCGCAAAAACAGGCAACAAAAAATTAAAAGTCACAATAATTTGCAAAACTTTTCGAAATTATTCGAAAAAAAAATCTTAATTTAATTTAATTCATACCGGAATAAATTAAAGTCTTTCCAAGTTATGTACAATCAAATTAAAATGTCAACGATGTAATTATTTATCTACTTATTACAAAAAAATAAACTTAACCCATCAGTATTATATAAAAATATTTCCAACATACACACGACCCAACCTACCTTCCTCTACCGCACAATAATTGACAACGTAATCAACTTAATTTATACATCACCATTCATTCAATATGTCCGCACACGCATTCAAGATTTAAACTTTTTAATTGCAATTTAATACTTAAATTCTTCTTTTTTGTCGTTGGATTATTTTGGTCGTTTGCTTCGAATCTGATGTGTAAAAAATAAAAAAAAAAAAAAGAATTTAATAAATAAAAGGATATATGCCTTCCGGAATAAAATGACCGCAGTGTCCTGCCTGAATGCCAAAGGACTGATGTGCCCCCAAGCTGCATTTGACGATTGATACTCGTCCTCTTCTAACTATTAAATAATTCAACGAATTTGTCTGCCACAACACCAAAACCACATCATCTGATGGCCCTCATTCAAACGAAATTGGATAAATGTCAACTGCAATATCCCTGCAATGAGAACTCTTAACCCGCATTGAAAGTTGAACACAAAACCTATCGATTGGATTAAAAATTTGGTCATATGGGACAAAATATCAATTAATTTTGTATCAAAATGTACGGAAACCTTACGTTTTATTAATGTGTTGCTAGTTATTTTTTTTTGTTCAGCTACAAGCTCTTTCAATTGTGAAAGATTATAGGTTGTTCCAAGCTTGATAGGGTTTAACTTTACTATTGTAATAAAGCTTTGAGCCATATAGTCAAACATTTTATAGAATTCTTGATATTTAAATTAATTTAAAATGCGTTGTGATGTTTGAAAATACATAATTATATTGAATCACTTGTTGGAACACCCTACAATTTAAAAAAAAAAAAAAAAAAAAATAGGTATTCATTTCAATGCACACAAAGTGTAAATAAATTATTTTGATTGTGGTTTGTAGTGTCATCATTATTGATATAAATTTTATGACATGCATATATGCAACCTTTTTTTTTTTAAATATATTTTAATTTAATTTATTAAATTGACAATAATATATGTATATATTTTTATCTAGGGAATGTGAGAGAAGGTATATATATTGCTAATGTGGATTTTATCAATTAATGTTGCCTTAAACTGTTAATTGATGTTAATTGGTTTATAATTAATTGCTTTTGAAACTAAGAGATAGTGTAATGATTCATATTTGTGTTTTTAATTTATAGATTAACAAATAATAATTATATTAATTTTTGTTTCCTTATATTATCACAGTTTTCTATGTAATATTTATATATCTTAATTTAATATTTTTTTTTATATTCTCTCTTATAATTGGCAATGTTTTAAAAGTTTATTTATCTAATTAAATTTTATATTTGATTTTATAAAAATTAATTGTGATTTTTATTTGCTATATTCAAATTAAATTATATTTACAGTTTTACTATAGATTTTTTTTTTGATTTTCCAGGATTATTTAATTTATTTAAAGAATATTTATCCTTTTTTTTGTGTAGGTACATCATTTGTTAATTGTTTTTTTTTAATTTATTTCAAATTATATTTTTTGCTTAAAAACTTAATTTATTTTCTTTCACTTGTTATTTAGATAAGTCAGTAAACAATATTTTTTTTAACATTGTTACTCTTAATTTGTTATTTACCACGTAAGAAATAAAATGCAATATGAAAAAAAAAGAAAAAAATTATTTTAGGTAGGTAGAAATTGCAAAAACAATTTCTCTGTTTTTGAAATAAGATTTCAGCAACGAAGTGGGTAAGGACATTAAAAGAAAAAGACTTAACATGCGTCAAGGTTTCACAAAGAACCGAAAAGTCTGATTGTATCTGAAAAACTATTTCTGCTATTTTAATAAAATTCTGCATTATGATTGTTTGATCTTGATCTCAAAAAAAAAAAACTGAAAATCGAATTGAATTACTTATTGTACAATCAAATGTTGTGAAATGAACCCAAATTCCAGTTCCTAAGCAGATTTATATGAATGGGTGCCCGGAATTCCGGGTTCGAATCCTGAAAACACCTAAGGTTTTCTTATCAGGGGCTTTTCTTCTTGTGCGGATGTGACAAAGATTTTCATTGTGCTGAAAAGTGCACCTCACCTTACTCGTTCGGACTCGACAAAAAATTATAGGTCCCATCCAATTCTGTAGAACTAACAACGGATTGTCTGAGAGTGTAAGTTACTAGACCTTTATTCTTTGGAGCTTTCGGTGTTAGTAAAAAACAAAATATTTTTTTCGTACAGTTTCTAAAGCAACGAGAATCGAAGCCTTCTATTAAGAATTACCCCTTAAAAACTCTATTTCGGGCCATTAATAAAATATTAACGTTTGTTTCTACACATAAAACTTTTGAAACAGATTTATTTACATAGTTTCAATAGAAGATTATATGCTTTACATACATCCTTTGAGAATAAAGTGTTCTAAGAGTACATATGTATATGAATGGTTTTAAATGCTTCATTAAGAAATTATTGATACAGTTGATGCTGACAATATTTTGGCTATTTTTACAGCATACCCCCACGAAAGAAATAGTATGTTTTAAAAGCAATTAAAAATTTCGAAATCCTATGATTTTTAGACGACGTATTTTTTTATTTTTTATTTCGCTGCAAATCCGTTTTTTTTCAACTTTAAATAGACCAAATGTTAACACAACACGTCTATACAAAATCTAAAAACACACTTTTTATCGGCTATTTTCTGTCAGCCTACTTCTTTTTCAACCTTTAAATGTTTACAGATTAAAAGACAATTATGTCAGCTTTATAATTTTACATTTTGAGCATGCTCTTCATACAAGCAGAGCCCCAGTGTGCAACGGCTGCAGCAATGGGTAACACAGCTATACAAAAAAGCAACGGTTGCTTCAGCATGTTTGTGTTGCTTCAACGGTTGCCTCGTCTCGTGTATATCATAACATAACATTTACAAACTGATGGTCGAACAAACTTTTTCAGGTATCTACTTTTAGTCAGAAAAAGACAATCTCCGGTTCTTTTTCGACGTTTTTTGTGTTTCTTTATTTCAAAGCCCAGAAATTACTCGTAACCATTTTTATTGTTAAAATTCAGTTTTTAAATAAACTGTACCTACTTATTAAAGAGAAAAGTTATTTTCCACAAAATAGTTAAACTATTCCTCAAATTGTGTATAGGAAATGACTTCACACAATATATGGGTAAGTTATTTCCCATTAAGTTCTCTCTGCATCTATAAGATACAATTTTTATTCGAAAAAGAAGATCTTTGTCCCATTATCCCCGCCCGAAGAAAAAGTTTTCTTTACTGTCCGATTTTGGGTATATGGATAGTTTTTTATTCAATTTTGAACATTCAATGAAAAACATAGCATACTTCTAGGAGTTGGTTAAATGAAAATAATCTATTTTAGTTGGGATTACAAAAATTTAAATGCACATAATAATATAATATTATATTATAATATGTCCGGGAGGCGACCGTAGGTTTACCTATTTCATCGCGTCCCTTGAACAATTAAACACTTACCGATAGGTTTAGTCTTGGTCGGACAAACTTTTTTAGGTATGTTTGGTCAAAAATGGCCATTTCCATTGTTTTTTTCGACGATTTTTCAAGTTTCTTTTTTTTAAAGCCAAAGAAATCACTCGTAACCATTTTTATTATTAAAAAATAGTCTTTAAATAAATTGTACTTATTAAAAAGATAAGTTATTCTCCACTAAAAGTTAAACTATACTTCAACGTGTGTGGGAAATGACTTCACTAAAAAAAAGTGAATCTATTTCTCACGACAGGATACATTATTTCCCGAAAAGTTATCTTCTTGCATATATAAATAAATTTATATAAATAATATAAAATTCTTGGTCAAAAAATAGGTTATCGTCATATTCAGCCCTATCGCGAAAAATATTTCCCCTGAGTTTTTTCCCATTTGTGGAAATTTGGTATCGCGAAAAAAATTTCCCCTGAGTTTTTTCCCATTTTTGGAAATTCGGTATCGTGAATAATGTTCGAAAAAATTCCCCTGGAAATATTGCTATCGCCAATAATATTTTCTATGGAAATGCATCGTCAGTTTATCTTGATTTGTTCCCCAGGTATATTGTCGGGAAATTGGCGGAAAAATGTAAGCATTTATTTTTTGTACGTAAAGAAGTTAAAATATTTATAAACGCAAATAATTTTTTTAAGGTCTATCGCAACAAATAAAAAACAAATTGAAGTCTTGGTAAACTTTATGGAAATTTATCCCGATATTGCCACTGGGTATTCCAAAAAAAGCAAAGAAGAAGTTCAAGAAATTTGGAAATCAATTGGAGATGAGCTGAACAGCAACGGTCCACCAGTAAAATCTGTTTTTGAGTGGAAAAGGGTAACATTTGTAAAATTTTTGTTCCATACTGCCTAAAACATGTTTAATTTAATTTGTTTCAGGTGTGGAGTGATAAAAAAAAATATGTAAAGAAAAAAGTGGCAGAAAACATGAAGTCGAAAAAATCTACTGGTGGAGGCCCTAGTAAGGAATACAAGTTTTCCGACCTAGAAGACAAAATTATTTGTATTTGTGGAATGAGCGAATCTGTGGAAGGCCATTGTGGTACTCTAACGTTTGGATTGCCATTCAGTTCCAAAAAACGAAAGCTGCAATCCCAAGATTCCCAAGAAGATAAAGAAAACACTCCTGCTTTGCCGATTCAAGAAGGAATTTCAGAAGCAGAACTGGAAACTGCTTTAGAGTCCTTGGTTTATGTAGAGGCCACCACATGCAACACTTTAAATGCCACACCATGCGTTGACAATCGTCCAAAAGACAACACCCCAACAGTAGCTACAAGAGGTCGGACAAGTATGAAAAATTCTATGGAGTTTCTAGAGAAAGAAACTCATCTGCAAGAAAAACTTTGCGAGCAGATTGGTGAAGCGGTGCAAATAATGAAGAGCCACCAAGTCGAGATCCAGGCTAGTGTCAAAAAAATTTACAGATCAATTGACCGAATTCATGATCAGCAAAAACTTCTTTTAAAAGAAACCATTCGTCATAACTCCGAGTTGGAAAGACTCCGGATTTATGAAATTGAACAAAAAATTGAACTAAAGAAGCAATTTCTGGAGATAGAAAAAGCTAAGCTTGCAAAATATTAGTGCCTATTTTAAGTCAAACTTATGTATATAATATTGAAGTGCTTTATTTTGTTTTAAATTAATTTTTATTTTTTTTTGTTTTACTTGTACCTACTTTTTTTTTCTTATATGTAATTAAAGTTATAAATCTTAAAGAGAGTTTCCTATATTTCTTCGAATGCGTTGGGCCTCAGTCATGTACTCTGTACTACTTAAAGAAGTTTCAAAATGGTTTTCACTGTCTTCTTCTACAACGGGTACAATTTCAATGTCTGTCTCGGATTTAAAATGAATACATGCGTTATGCATCGCACAGCAAACATTAATGATTTGTATTGCTTTTTTTGGGGTATAATGAAGTTCTCTTGCACCTAGTAAACATCTCCACCTGCTCTTAAGAACACCATTTGTTCTTTCTATAATGTTGCGGGTTTTTGAGTGAGCATCATTAAACTTGCTTTCAGGTGTTCCAGTTTCTGGTGTTCTGTGAGGAGTCAAGAGCCATGGTTCTAATGGGTAACCAGCATCTCCTAAAAATATAAATTGAACACATTTACAATGAAATTGTAGATAAACTTACCCAATAACCATGTATTCCTATCACCGTTCAAGTATTGTTGTTCCATCCATGTTCGTATATCACTCACGTTCCACACAAGAGAATCATGAACATCAAGCAAATACCTGAACATCGGCTTATTAACACGGTAATACTGATGAAATCTATATGGATTAAAATCAAATATTTGATAAAAAATGGAATTTGAATTTGGTGTATATATGTAGGTATACTCACATCGTTGCTTGCAGTTCTAGAGGATTTGATTTATCTCTCAAGTTTCTTCTTATTGATATTTGAGTCTGTCTTTCGATTTCGTCTGAGTCTTGCACTGCTATTACAAAACCAATACTATTTATCATTTTGAAATATCTATCACTATTTAACTTTGTTTACAAACAACAAACCAAAACAATTTACAGTTTTTACCAAGTAGTATAAGTAACGACAAGAAAATGCTTTTACATTGGACTTCATTTCGTGTCTTTAGAAGCTAAACTGTCAAACATTGTTATATCTGCACAATTATATATGGAAAAGGATTTCGTCCCCTTTATTGATTATCTTTGGTAAAACGTTCGAAAAACTTCGAAAATGGTTGCTTTCATTTGTATGTTGGCAGAATTTGTTTCTTGGGAAAAACAAGTTCGTGGGAGATTGACGATGGCAAAATGTTGTTCCCGGGTAAACAATTTGTTCCGGGGTAAAAAATTTCCCATGATATTGGCGATAAGGCCGATTATGTATACACGAAGAAAAAAAACTATTTTCTTTTGTCGGATTTATTGATGTATATGTATATGTATCTAGGTACATATATATTTTTTTATTTGTTTTTTTATTGAATTTTTAACATTGTATCAAAAACAAAGCATAATTTTAGGAGTTTATTAAAAGAAACTTATCAATTTGTGATGGGATTCAAAAACTTTTAATGCTCATAACTTTTTTCATATAAATTTTTGCAGCAAATAACTGGTATATTGGTGTTGTGCAGTCCACTGCCATTCTAAAACATATTTTTCATGTATTTATTCGAGCGGATATAGTGTAGAGAACAGCTTCAAAAGAGACCGGAAGTGGCCATTTTCTGACTAAAGGTACCTTAAAAAAAATGTCCGACCATCAGTTTTGCATACGTTTCATAGAAACTTATCGGTTAGTTCAAATCTTATCGAAGGACGATATGGAACATGTCACTATTATTTAGCTTTAATAAGGCAAATCACTATTGTCAGTCGAACTAATAACATTTGTAACTCCAGATCTAAACAAAGATGACATAATAAGTTTTTTTGGGACTTGCTAAAAAGTTCACACACTAAAGTCGTAATATTATTATATCCAGCAACTGGGAAGAGGAATTCTAAAAGAGCAGATTCCGATTCAACCTGCATAATACAGAAATGCAAAAACGTTTCACATAAAAATTATAAAGAAGAATGGGAAGAGAGACAAAAACTTCTGCTCCAACTCAGAAAAAAGAAACAAATTAAGTGATTGTGATCACATGATAGACAGACCAATCTTATTCGTGCCTTAGATGCTGTGGAAATTCATAAAAAAAAACAACTTAAATCAAAATCAAGAGGAATACTCTCCACAACGGCAACAGAACTATGGCTCCACTACCACCTTACGTTATGTTAGACAGCGGAGAGTTCCTTCAGAAATTGCGCCTCTTGCCGGGGATTATACAGTTTAGATCCAAGAAGAGTATTAGCTAATTTCCTTCGATGTCACAAGATCTTTAGAAATTCCCCCTCCCAAAAAAAACTTAGTTTTTTTTATGGGGAGCAGGTTTTGAAGCCAGCAAAATAACCACGGGAGTGAAATATGAACTCTTTAAACACGACGTAACTTCGTTGATTAATGCATTTTTGAACATGGACATTAACAAAATATAGTAATTTTTAGCTTTATTCAATGCTAAAATTATGTTAATGTAATACTGATAAATTTTTTTTTTAATTAAACTGTTTTTAAGGGAAAATTTGTACCTCAAAAAGTTCTTAAGTTGAACACAAGTCTTTATGACATACTTTTTCTTGCCCTTAAATTATGTTCAATCTAAGGAGATTTACGTTTGACCAAACCATTAAGTGGAACTCAAAAAATTATGTTGTATTAGGCCTTATATTTAGTACGAGAAAACGGGCCGTTTAGATCCGTTTCCTAAAAGGGTACTTAAATATTTATGTTCTACATAAATCTTTAAGTGACCGTTTATTCAAAGGAAAAGTACTACTTAAGGATTTATGTCGAACATATATGCTTAAGCATGGTTTGAGCAAACGGCCCTTAGATTGCTCTTACAGCCAGATAGTAAAATTCAAATTTGATTCAAATATCGGATATTTGATTAATCGGATATTTAATCAACAAAAAAAAAAAACGATCGACCGTATCGATTTATTCTTCAGAGAGTTACCAAGTAACCACTATAAATCAGTCAATTCGTTTAACATGTCACTAGATGAACGGACAGATACATGATGCACGAAATCTACTATTTTTAAACATTGTTATCATCTTAATGTTAGTATTATTTTTCATGGACCCGATACTTTTCAAAGATTGTATACAGGGTGATTGGTTAAAGGTGCACCAAAAAGCTTGAGCGTGTAGGTGGGGTTAAGACAAGAAAAAAATCGTATAGGAGGGTGGCCTATTTCCCCCGTTTAGGCGGGAGGGGCAATTTTCTAAAACATTGACTTAAATCAGAAAAAAAAATTATTTAAAAACGACGGCGAATGATACAAAGCCTTGTTATATCTTTTTGGAATTCTTTAAGTATTTTCTTAATTTCTGAAAAACTAAGATACATTTTGGCATCTGGTTTTCTGTCTTTGACTAAAAATTAATAAGAGCATTGAATTTTGAAAATAAAAATAATAGTTAATTACATAAAATTTAAAAAAAAATTAGATTAATTTTTTTTTTTATTTTTTTCTCAAAATTTTGAGTTTAAAAATTAATTTTTTTAAAACTGTTCACTTAAACAACTTAATTTGAAAATAAAAGAAAAGAGTAGTTTTCACCGTTGTTTTCAAATAATTTTTTTTCTGATTTAAGTCAATTTTTTAGAAAATTGCACCTCCCTCCTAAACGGGGGAAAATAGACCCCCCTCCTATACGATTTTTTTCTTGTCTCAAGTTTTTTAAACTCTCAAGTTTTTTGGTGCACCTTAAACCAATCACCCTGTATTCTACTATTTCCATGCATTTCAATTTAAATTTTCAACTGAAGATATTGATGGACTTTTCAACTTCAAATTAACAAATGAAGTCAAAATGTATCTCAAAACAAAGTGAACAAACCAATCAAATTTGCATATAACCCAAAGACTTTAATATTCCAAGTCCTGTCACATCTTTGGTAACACAAAATCCAATACCTAACGTAAGATTTCAATAAAAAAAATCCTACAACATTCCTCTACCTCTACATAACATAACATACCTTGTGCATAGTCCATCACTATCCATTGACACAAATTGAGTCCTCGTTGCTTGCACTTCCAAGGACATATCAAACAGAACTCGATTTTAAAGTTTTAATGCAAATTTATCCATCGAGTATATGGAAAGTGGTGAGCTAGACATCAATAAAAAGGGAAAAACATTTTTTTTTGTATTCTTTCATAGAACAGCAAGTTAGGTGTTTTCTTTTACACAAAAAAGGACATCAATGTTATTCAAGTATTATAGACCTTTGGTCAAACAACGTTGTGTTAGGCTTAGATAGGGAAACAAAAAAAAAAACTTTTTCATTTTAACATAATTTTCGTTTTCAAATAGGCAAATGGAAAAAAATACGAACAAAAAAGGAAATTCTATTTCATATATCCATGTGTTGGCAGACCCATGAGAACATCGTTTGTAAAATCATTTTATTTCCCAAGGCATGCATACCTATGATGATGGGAAAACTAATTCCAAGGATATTACATGGTTTTGCTTTTTGCACTTTACTTTAATATCACTAGGGGAGAGTATTTTTTTTTTATTTTTGTTATTGAATCTTTACAGTTTAGTTTTTTTGTTTTTCCTATTTTGCAATTTATTAGAAAGAAATTAAAAAAAAGTATATTTTTTGTATTTAAATTTATAAATAGATAGATACTTTCATGTTAATCTTAAGAGAATAAATTTAATATTGCTTTTTGTAAATATATTTTTTTGTTTGCTTAACTTATTGAATTTATAGACAAATTTTAAATAAAATTTTGTATGTGAAAGTGTTGTTTAGGTATCTATGTTGATATTTTGTGTACATAAATTTTGTTCTGTGAAACAAAAATAAAAAAACTAAAGGATCGTGTTTCCAATGAAACTTTTTTCTGTTCTAGTTATTATATCTTTTACAGTGTTTTTTTTTAAGAATACATTTTATTAATTAGTGATTACATTTTTTTTGTGTATTTTAATTACCTATCATTAGATTGCCATTAGACATCTAATGCTAGGTCTCGTTTCAGAGATAATTTGGTCGTGATACACAGCAGAGGAGTCCCATATTTTTATAAATTGAATTTCGTCTTCGTTTCGCTGGCCATGGTCCATTTGTGTCATTTGTAAGGGCAGCATTTCTTTCTGTAAAATAAGAAAAATAAAAATTATATTAAACTGAATTCAAATTCGTGATGAGATATTCAAAAATCCAGAGCATAAAGAACTCATTTTTATGCTAACATTAATTTTTCAATTTTGAAGTTGGAAAAATTTTATACGAAAAATATAATGGAAGGTTTTTATATTAGTTGGCGCTGGACCATGCCTAACATGAGCCTATATCGGCCCCTTGAGTTTTGTCTTATGGGACTATGTGATACACCCGCCAAAGGGGTATACAAAAAATGGTCAAATGGTCGTTTGGCCACCATTTTGTTGGAATTTTTGTTTGAAGATATTTCCGTACCTACTCAGTGGTCCGATTTTAATTTTCACTCATTTCATTAACGGGTCACGAGACATGGGCTAACTTATATGACATTATAATATTTTAGCTTAAAGCTATTAAAAAAAGCTTAAATATTTATAAATTAATTAATGAATAATAAATAATTAATTATTTATTTAATAATGATCTTGTACTGGCGATAGTATAATTTTTACGGAGTACATCAATTTTTTTTAATCTATAACACTGGCCATGCAAAAAATCGCTAAAGCATAAAACGCATAAAAATAAAAATTGAAAAAAAGCCCAAAGTTATTCTTTTGCGATTCTTCATCTTTTTCTATTTGAGTGATTATTCATAATGGAAGAACTCACAAAACACATAGTCACAAAATTGGCCAAAACAGTCCTTTTCTTAGGAAAAATAGTCCAAAATGAATGTAATTACAAAAAAAATGCAAATGTTGAATCACCCAAAATTTTTGGGCGAACCTGAAAAATAGAAGAATAGCCAAACAGATTAAAAATAAAAACCTATAGTCGTCCCAGGTCATACAATTTTGTTCTTGTGGCAAGTTATTTTCGTGTTGACGACTGTAAAATTAATTTTACCATTTGGTTAAGAAGTTGTTTCAGAATATTTTGTCGAAATCGGTGCAGCCATTCAAAAGATAGCCGGAGTAATAAAAAACCGTTCTGTGGCAGGTAACGTTAATAAGCAGATTCTGGAAAAAATAAAGGGCACAAATACCTTTGTGTTCACGACTGGAAAATTCATCTGACCAGTTTTTTTTTTATAAAAAAAAATCAATATTTTTTATTTTGAAATATTTTTTTTCGAAAAAATCTTTTAAAAACAAATGTATGGAATAAAAAAAGATTTATATGAAAAACATCGCAGTCGGTAAAAAATCAATTACATAAAATTTTATCAAAATTAGTAGAATTTTTTCAAGAAAATTAGAATTATCGGTTTTTCTAAAAAAAAAATAAAAGGCACGACTGGGTCGCACAAACTTGCTCTCGTGGCAAGTTACCTGTGGGTTCAAATTACAAACAACGAATTAATAGGTAAACATCGTATGAAATTTTATTAAAAGTTATAAGCTAATACCTCATAAAGATTTAAACCAAAGTCACAGTATGAAAACAATTAAAAAAAAATCAAAATCGTTAAAGCGGTTTTCGAAAAAAATTAATTTCTTAAAATAATTTTTCGAACAATTTTTTCTAAAAAAAAGTAAGTATACACGATATTTAAACTTAATTTTATATACCTTACAACTAAATTTCAATAAAATCTGTCAACAGGTTTTAGAAATATTTAATTCTCAAAAACAGTTTTTTTTAAATTATTTAAAACTAAAAAAAAAAAAACAATTTTGACAAAAATTTTTATGTCATGTTATTTGAAATAACTATGACAGTTTAAGTATTGAATTATTTAGTTAAAATTTAAAAATACTGTTATGGCAGGTACCGTTTAACGAATTTTTCTGAAAGTTTAATTTTCACCGTCTGATAGAACTTTGACACTTTCCTACACATGTGCAATTTGGTTGAAATCGTAAGGGCCGTTTTTGAGAAAAAATCGATTTCGATAACCGTTATGTGGCAGGTACCGTTATTATTAGACTCACAATGACCTACAAAAAAAGCTCTGAGCGTATTACACTAAAAACCATACCTACCAAATTTGAAGTAAATCGGTCCACCCGTTTAGGCTGTATGTGCTGAGACAGACAGACAGACAGAATTGCGGGACCCACTTTTTTCGTCTTCTCTATCATCGTAATGTCATTTTTGATTGTCATTTTTGATCTCAACATTTTTTTTTCGTACGATCCAAGACTTGCCTTTAGTGGTGACGTGAAATAATACCAAACGAAATAACACCAAATCTTAAATTTGGTCTTATTTCGTTTTTCGAAACGAAATAATACCAATTTGGCTTTATTTTGATTACTTAAACAAAATAATGCCAAAAAAGTAATGGAAATAACGCCAAATTTGTTTAAATACAAAATTTGGCGGTATTTCGTTTTCAAAATGGAAATAAAGCCAAATTTTTTATACATAGAGATGGTGACGTGAAATAACGCCAAACAAAATAACGCAACCTCCCTGCCTGGGGCTACTATAAGAATCGCAGTGGGTGCGAGTTTGGGTATATGAAAAGTTTTTGAATAAACAACTCTGCATACACCCAAACTTGCAGGGGGGCAGCATGCCCCCCCATATGAACCTCGCTGTTTATACGCCATAATTAAAATGTGTCTTGTTCTTGATCATTGGAAACGAAATAACGCCAAATTGGCTTTATTTCCATTTCTAAATTGAAATAAAACCAAACATCAAATTTGGTCTTATTTCGTTTTTGAAAACGCAATAAGACCAATTTGGCGTTATTTCGTTTGGCGCTATTTCACGTCACCTCTTATAGATTCTACCTATAGGGCAAGTAAAATGTTGTTTGCAGTATTATTTAAGTTTAGTTGCAGTAGTTTTAGAAAATTCAATTTGCTGATGAAAAATTTTCAGATGCGGGACATCACCGTTGATAACAAATTAGTCATATAAAATTTTACCGAAATTTGTCGTATTTTTTTCTAGAAAATTGGAATTATCGGTATCATTATTTGTATGTCTAGGTGAAAAAAAAAAAAAAAAAAATAAACCTCCTGGGATATTTCTCTAAATATAGTTGTTTTCTAAGGAAGATTTTTTTGTTACCTTTGAACACACCAAAGTATATGTACTATCTAGAAACCGGACTTTCATCTCTTTTTGTTTCAACTCTTAAATTGAACGCAGATTACTTGGTACGAATTGTAAATATGGAGGACAACAGACTGCCTAAAGTTGTTTTTTTGAATTCTGTACGCCGAAAAAACTTATTCTATAAAGATTGGGTCGATCATGCAGCTAACTGCGGAATAGTATTGAGCTTGAATAACGCGGATGCCCTACAATGGAAAAGGTCTTTATATGAGGTTATTCAAAAAATTGATGAAAATGAGAGGTATTCTTTTATAGAGCAAGCAAGGTTTTCGAGTGAAAGAACGGTTAACGCTACAATCAACTACAATTTGATGAAAAAAATTACTTTAAGCCAGAATATTCGAGAAAAATGATCGGTATGGTATTCAAAATAAGAGGTGAGCTGATAAAACTTAATTATATGCCGCATAAAAACGATCTGGATGGTATTTGTTCTCTGTGCAATTTGCGAGTTAGTGAGTATATCTTCCATTTTATTGGAATGTGTCCAGTATTACGAGAGTTTAGAAGAATTTACTTTGAGAAGAACTACTTGCAAGAGGAAGATGTGAAAATCCTTCTTAATGGAGAAGAATGGTTCCGTCTTTTTGAATACGCAGAAGAGGCTATTTCTTATAGAAGCAAAATTACTAACGAAGACTATTAAAATCACTTATTTCTTATTTTTAATTTGTTTTAACTAAACTAAAAGTTGTAAGAAATGTAACAACAATGTATTCTGTTTTGAAAAAGAAATTAAACTTGCGATTGCTAAATAAATTAAAAAATTAAAATTTACGTTTTTAACTAAACTCAAAGTCAATAGCAAAATGTCTACTTTATCTTCTTTATCTTTCAAATAATTGTGCAAATCTTTAGCATCAAATCTTACAAAACTAAAAAATTTATATATATTGTCACTCGGGCAGACGGCAGAAAATCCATGCCCTTAATTTATTCATGTAAGAAGCAATCGATGTACCTTTCTAAAATTTAATTTGAATAAAACTATCTATCTATCTATCTATCTAGTTTGAACCAAAGTTTAAGGAAAATAGGCCCAACCTTTAAGGCTGCATACGACATATGCATGCACATCCAGACAGACAGAAAGAATTATCGGACTTACTTTTTTCGTTTTCTCTATCATCGTTATGTCCTGTTTTATTGTCTTATAGTACGTTCAATCGCCAGTAAAAAGAAGCAAATAAAGATGTAAATGATGCACAAATGCAAAGGTTCAAACTAATATCAATGAACGAAAAACTATTTTCTTCTCTAAATATAAGTTAACTATACAAAAATCGCATTATGTAGAAAAAAAATACTGGGAAAAAAAACCTGAGGACTAAAGCTGAGTTTTATCTTTTACCAACATTTTGAAAGAATCCATCTACAGATTCTTAAAATGTTTTGTTATCAAAAAATTGTTTTAAAAATAATAAACACTTTACACAAATATTATAGAAATAAAATGCACCACTGGGTGACACAAATTATAAAAGGCGAAAAATGGCAAAAATTGCCTTAACTTATGTGTTGTTGTTGAATGACCTTAACAAATTGTATGGTAGCAGATATAGCTATCATTAAAAGGTTGTAAAGCAAAATAATTTAAATTCCATCTTGTGTTAAATGTCTTAAAAAAAATGAAGCCCTTGTCAATTTTTGGTCAAATTCGTAAAAACCGTTAATACCGAATAACCATTTTGTGAATATTTAGCCGCAAATCCTGAAATGGTATATTAAGAGCACTGGGAATATAACGATTACAAAGTCTTATCAAAATCCTTTGAGCCGTTCTTGGGAACATTTTGAAAAACTAAAACTATTATGGCCGAATATCCGGCCGAATAAAGGGAATAAAAAAAATGGTACTAATTTAAATCCGTTCAGTTTAAATTCTGAAGGATCAGAATTTTCTCTTACTTGGGATACAGTTAGTGTCTGTTTGTTGGAATAAAGGTAGAATTTGAACAATGTGATTGGAAGAGTTACCGCTACATCGATTTCCTTACTCACTAACGGTGTTCAAGTCGTCTAAAAGACCAGCACTTATTCCAGTGATATGAATGACGAAGTTATTGTTAAACAACCAAAGAAAGAACGTTTCTTCTATTGAACTCGTTCTGTCTCCCGTCGCTGAATTGAAAAAATTCTAAATAAAAATTATAAAGGGTTATGATATGAGCAGGCATGTTAAATATTAGGGTGTAGTTTTAAGGATCATTTCCTTCTCAGTATAGGGAAGGTCTCAATAGATTTTTTGCTAATCACTCTTTATTCCGGACCTGATATAATCTGTCACATACAGAATGAAGGTTTGCAGGTCCAAATTCAATTTGACCGTAATACTTGCTCTGCAAGAAATACTCATCAGTTCACCTCAGAGCCCAACTAACAGATATATTTTTCCTTTAGCCGCACTACCCCCATATGAATATGTGATTTAACCGTACGTGCATATCTGTCCCTCCTGTTTTTCAACTCAAACTATTTTTATATATATTTATACTGTGTTAAAACATATGAATGGTTACTGAACACCTAAACTGAAAAAGAAGTAGAATAATTTATTACATTTTCATTTTATTTTGGAGCCATTTCAAAATTATTACAAAAATTTTTGAGTTATTTCCTTAAATGTTTTTAAAATAGCAAGTGATAAATAACACATACCGTCATTACAAACAGGAATGTCTTGTCTCATTTGTCATACAATCAAATGCAAATGTTGGAATTTTCAGACATTTTATTGCAATTATTACAACAAAATAAAATAATAAAAGCAAGAGGGAGCCCCCAAACAAAACCCAACCATAAATCCCAAGTGCGAGTATTTTTTCCATTCCTCTTCTTAAATTGATAAATTTATTGAATCGTTCCGTCTCCTCTCCGTGTGTATTTGTTTTCCTTTAAAACAAAATAGTATAAAAAAATCTAAAACAAACGAAATAAAGTGAAAAAAAAACAAATATTATACTTATACGCCAGAGTGTGCCATTAGGCGAACAAAATTGATCATTGTTTTGCGTATACATTGCCACAATCAATCAAATGGAATGGAATGAAATCAAATATTTACTTCGCCTGATTAATTTATAAACCTGATCCTGCAGCCAACGAACTGTAAAAGCCCCACAAGTATACTACTATCACCATGAACAAAAATAAAAGGAAGAAACAAATTGCTCGCCATATGTATGTATGTGTGTATGTATGTACGAGTCTGATATAGAAAAGGAATTGATTTCGAATTTTTGATTCAAATTCTTTTTTTTTTTTTTTCTTATTTCTTTTATTTAGGGGGAAATGTGATAAAAGCCATCAACACTCACATAATATGTTTGTAGAATGTGTTTGCCATGTCCTTCTACGAAAATTGGAAAAGAAACATTACATATAATATTGGAAGCCAGATGTGTGAGAATTTCAACAGTTTTGATGAGTTTACGGTTTCTGGATGATAAAGTTTATACCACAAATCCATAAAAGTCCTTTCAATAATTTAAAAATCATATTTTCTCACACTTTTTTAATTTATTTTGATTTTGAAAGAATTTGTATCAAAACAAGGATTTAGGGCGTTCAAAGAGAAAAACACATATGGCGAAGACAATTTTTCCAAAATTGCTATTGTTCGGTGTTTTGTTCGCTGTTTATCTTTCATTTTTATATAAATGTGAAGTTTTGCCAACTTTAACTTTCATTTCCACATGGTGGATTTTGGTTTGGATACCCATGTACCTAACCTCGATAATAGAGTAAAGTCTATTTGAAGAGATTTTGTGGATCTATAACATAGATGGGATGCAAAAACCACTTATTAGGATGGAATAAAAATTCTGCTTGTTTCGATACAGTATGACCTTGAAGCTTACGCTGAAGCAATGACACTTGATGATGCACTGTAAGTTTTAATATTAATAATAAAGTAAAGTAAAATTAATAATAAAGTAAAGTAAAAGAAATCAAAAATCGATTGCCAAATAATAGTTTAAATGATTTCTCAATTCCATAATGCATCGTCAAAGAAAAAATTAATACCTAAATAAAAATTCGTTTCATTTTGTTTCCACACTCTTTCTCTGAGTGTGGAAACAAAATGAAACGGTAGCAACGTAATTTTTTATACACTCGCTTTTAAATTCATGTTGCGGCTTTTGAAAAAAATTAATTTGAATCGAAATGGTAGTACTTACTTTGATTTAAATATTTACAAAAACAATTCATTTAAGATTTAGCCCAGTCAAACTGTAGCTTCATCATCATCATCATCGGCTCGACAACCGGGGTCCGGTCCTGGCCTCCTTCAACAAGTCTCTCCACCTATCCCGGTCTCGAGCCGACGCCATCCAGTTGCGCACCCCAAGGCTCCGGGCGTCCTGGTCTACGCCATCTCTCCAGCGCAAGCATGGTCTACCACGCTGTCGTCTGCCATAGAATGTACCACAAAGAACTTTCCGAGCAGGTTCCTCTTCGCTCATGCGAGCTAGGTGCCCTGCCCACCGAAGTCTACCGAGCCTAATTTTTGTCACTATATCTGCTTCAAGGTAGATTGCGTACAATTCATGATTGTACCGTCTCCGGAATCGTCCTTCCTCACATATGGGGCCAACAATTCTCCTTAAGACTTTTCTCTCGAACGCGGCTAAGAGGTCAGAGTGCCTTTTGCTAAGCACCCAAGTCTCGGATCCATATGTGAGTACTGGCAGAACCATGGTCCTGTACAGCAGTAGTTTTGAAGTTATGGTGAGATTTCTGGATTTGAAGAGCTTTGACAGACTGTAGTAGGCTCTGTTGGATTTGAGAAGCCGCCCGCGTATTTCTTCTTCTATATTGTTATCGGCTGCTACTATTGACCCAAGGTATTTAAAGGATTGCACCACTTCAAATTCGTGCTCCGCTACCTTGATTGTTTGACCAACTGTTCCTCTCGCATTCGACGCCACCATGTACTTTGTTTTACCTTCACTAATGTGCAGCCCCAGATTTTGTGCCGCCTGCTCGATCTGGATGAAGGAATCGTGTACAGCTTGCTCGGTTCTTCCGATGATGTCGATGTCGTCTGCGTAAGCCAGTATCTGGCTGGACCTGTTGACGATGGTCCCTCTTGTTGCCGTGCCAGAGTCACGGATTGCTTTCTCCAACGCCAGGTTGAAGAGGAGGCAGGCCAAACCATCCCCTTGTCGGAGTCCATTAAAGATGTTGATTGGTCTGGATAGCAATCCGGCTATTTTTACTTGGCTTGTTACGTTGGTCATGGTCAACCTACATAGTCGTGTCAATTTATTTGGGATGCCGAATTCTCTCATGGCTTTGTAAAGCTCTACCCTGGCTATGCGGCGGCCTTAAAGTCTATAAACAGGTGGTATGTTGGGATGTTAAATTCTAGACATTTTTCTATCGCCTGCCTAAGGGTAAAGATCTGATCAGTTGTTGATTTGCCTGGAATGAAACCACACTGATATTGTCCGATAATGGTTTTAGCGTATGGGGTTATCCGGTCTTGTAGGATAGAGGAGAGTATCTTATAGGCGGTACTCAACAACGTGATACCTCTATAGTTGCTGCACGTTGTGACATCTCCTTTCTTATGTATGGGGCATATTATACCTTTTCGCCAGTCTTCTGGCATTTCTTCATGCTCCCACACGTGCACTATAATATCATGAATTGCCTGACGTAGAGCTGGCCCACCGTGTTGAAATAATTCGGCTGGTATACCATCAGCTCCCGGGGCTTTGTTTTTCCTTAGCCGGTCTATAGCCTACTCAACCTCTTCTATGCTTGGTGACGGCAACATAGGGTATTAGTCTTGAAGCAGTGGAGCATCCACTTCTGCAGTGAGTTGACAATTTAGCAATTCATTAAAGTACACTTCCCATCGCTCCAGTATGCTTTGTGGATCGGTGATCAGATTTCCCTCTCCGTCCTTGCAGTATGTGCAGCGTGGTGTGTACTGCGTCATGTTTCGGACGGATTGGTAGAACTTCCGCGCCTGGTGCGGACTTCGCTCTCGGCTTTTTTATATTTCACAGATTAAGTTCTTCTCCCAGGCTGATTTTTTCTGTCTGTGAAGCCGTTTTTCTATTCTTCTGAGATCTTTATATTCTTCTTCGCGTGCCCGCGTTCTATGAGATTGTTGCATTGCTCGGTACGCAACATTCTTACGTTCAGTCGCTAGCTTGCATTCATCATCAAACCAGTCGTTCCGATTTCTACGACTGCTGCCTAAGATGGAGTTGGCAGTACTAATGACAGTATTCTTAAGGCGTGTCCACTTCTCATCTACGCCCAGCATACTGGCTCCAGGACTTACTCTCCCTAAATCAAGTGATTCTAGGGCGAGTCCTAACGCATTACCAAAGGTGTTACTGGCATTTTCATTGCGCAGGGCGGCCGTGTTGATTCGAACCTGATCGGCGGATGCAATACGTCTTCGCAAGGCAATCCGCCCTCGGAAGACCATACCAACAAGATAGTGATCCGAGTCGATATTGGCGCCTCGGTACGTTCGTACCGTCATCAAGTTCGAGTAGTGGTGACGGTCTATCAACACGTGGTCTATTTGGTTACGAGTGACTCCATCAGGTGATACCCAGGTGGCTTTGTAGATATCTTTTCGCGGGAACCTGGTACTCGCAACGACCATGTTTTTCGATGCTGCCAATTCTAAGACTCGAAGTCCATTGTCATTAGTGTTCTCATGCAAACTATGGGTGCCTGCGTAATGCCTGAATACCGGCTCCCGACCTATTTTTGCGTTCAAATCCCCAAGGATGATTTTAACGTCATACCTTGGACAGGCATTGAGGGTCCTCTCGACTTGTTCGTAGTAAGTCTCTTTTTCTTCGTCTGAGGACTCCTCCGTAGGTCTGTGAACGTTAAAGAGGCTAATGTTCGTAAATTTGTCTCGCACGCGAAGGGTGCATAGCCTTTTGCTTATGGCGTTAATGCCGATGATGGTAGACTTCATTTTTTCGCTGACTAGGAAGCCTACCCCGAGCACATGGTGTTTTGTATGACAGCTGTAGTATACGTCATATTCTTTCTTCTGTAAAACACCATTCCCTGTCCATCTGATTCCTTGTAGTGCTGTTATGTCAGCTCTATATTTTGACAGGGCATCGGCTAGCTGCTGAGCAGCTCGAGCTCTATAGAGCGATCGTACGTTCCATAAGAAAATTCGTAAATCGTTTTGCCGTTTTCGTTGCGTTGGTTGTCGTCGTGAGATCAGTCCGTTTCCGAGGCTTGTTGTCGGGTTCGTAATTCAAAAATTTTACGGAACAGGGAATTAACCTGTTGCCAACCTGAGGAACTAGCCTGATCATATTAGCCAAACCTTTTTTAAAAGGCTTGTTACTAGCGGCCGCCGCAAAGAGGCTATGATCACACTTCCACCAGTCCCGAATAGTTACGGCAAGTGCATGTTTTCATATGCTACATGTTATTCCCCCTATTCGTCTGATGGCTGACCGCCATCTGTAGCTTCACGTTACAAAAAATATACAAATTAATTTTTTTTTCAAATTCTATGTTTTTTGGGTAGCTGAATCCGAATCTGAAGAAATCCAACAAAATTTCCTGGTGCATTTTGAGATATAAGCAAAAACAGTGGAATTTTCGCACTGTTTTCGTTTTTTTGCTAACATCTCAGAAACTATGCGTCTTAACTGAAATTTCACTCACTACAAAATGAAAGACCATGAAATTTCCTACAAAATTCATTATTTCTCAGACGTACCGTTAGCCCGTTAGAGCGCATTGAAATTTCAACATAATTTCCCATTTCTGTAAAAAAACAATTTTATTTTACATTATGATTTTTCAACGGTTTGTTTTGTTTGTTTTTTTACAGAAATAAGAAATTATGTTGAAATTTCAACGCAATTTAACTGGCTAACGGTTTGTCTGAGAAATAAACAATATGCAAGAATTTTGTAGGAAATTTAATTTCAGTTGAGACGCATAGTTTCCGAGATTTAAGCAAAAAACCGAAATCGCGGTTTTTCGCGGATATCTCAAAACGCACCAGGAAATTTTGTATGATTTCTTCAGATTCAGATTTAGCGACCCAAAAAACATAGAATTCGAAAAAAAAATCCATTTGTATATTTTTTGAAACATGAAGACGATTTTAACTACGCTTTGACTGGACTAATTTTGCTCCTTTGAATTCAAATGAAACGCCTCTTTAAATCAAAGTGGTGTCAACCTTAATTCAAAGTGGTGGAATTATGTTTCAGCTAGTCCTAAATTGTACTTTGATTTTAAGTTTGTTTAATTTGATTTTACGTTGTTTTTTGGATCAGTTTTAATGGACTCTAAATTTATTAAAAATCGATGTAGCCGTTTAAAAGATATTCGGTATTAAACAAAAAATAATTATTTTATCGTATGGTA
The DNA here is from genome assembly GCA_951217065.1 of Baccha elongata. NCBI lineage: Eukaryota > Metazoa > Arthropoda > Insecta > Diptera > Syrphidae > Baccha > Baccha elongata. Next base: position 230,934,414 of record OX578272.1, on the reverse strand, counting down.
ACTACCGATAATAATAATTTTATGACACAAAAATTTATATATGAAAAACATCGGTTTTAAAAATAAATGTTATAAAATTTATTCAAAATGAATCGTGTTTTTTATCACCGTTGGCAACTAATCACGACAAATCACTCGTATGAAATTTTGTCAAAATCGATCGTATTTCGTTTTTGGATTATCCGTAACGCTTATATGGCAGGTATCGTTGTTTTCAGACCTGGGATAACAATCAAAAATACGCCTGGGCCTGGGCATATTACCCTAAAAATACAATGTAATACAAATTTGAAGAAAAACGCCCCCAATAGACATGGTTTTTATCTGATTTTCTTTCGTTCAGTTGAAAAAAAAATGTTTGCAAGCCTTTTAACGGTTCCTCCTATAGACCCGTACGGGTGATTTTTTAGCTGGTTTGGTTTTGGCAACACTGGTTTTGATAGCTGACGTGTGTTTAGTACCTTTTGTCACTGTCAAACAGCTTCAGTTTGGTTCGAAATGTTCGAAATGCTTTTTTATCGAAAAATTGTGTTCAGCGATGCGGCTCATTTTTGGTTGAATGGGTACGTAAATAAGCAAAATTGCCGCATTTGGAGTGAAGATCAGTCAGAAGCATTGCAACAGCTACCAATGCATCCCGAAAAAGCCACTGTTTGGTGCGGTTTATGGGCCGGCGGCATTATTGGGCCATATTTCTTCAAAGATGATGTGAATCGCAGCGTTACTGTCAATGGTGAACGCTACCGAGCGATGATAATAAACTTTTTTTTGCCCGAAATGGAAGTTCTTGACTTGCATGATATGTGGTTTCAACAAGACGGTGCCACATGCCACACAGCACGCGAAACAATGGCGCAATTGCGAGGCGAGTTTGGTGAACAGTTAATTTCACGTTTCGGGCCGGTCAATTGGCCGCCTAGATCGTGCGATTTGACACCATTAGACTATTTTTTGTGGGAGTATGTTAAGGCTAATGTCTATACGGACAAGCCCGCTTCGATTGACGCACTGGAAGCCAACATCCATGCATTCATTCGTGAGATACCGGCCGATATGTGTGAAAGAGTATGCCAAAATTGGACTCAGCGGATGGGCTACCTGAGACGCAGCCGCGGTCAACATTTGCATGAAATTATCTTTAAACATTAAATTGCAAGGTTCAAACTATCGATTCAAATAAATATTTCATTCATTTTTTTGAATTTTTTGTGTTTTTTTTTTTAAAAGTTCTAAACCTCTTAAAAATCACCCCTGTAGAAGCATCCGTCGTCAAACTTTAAAGAAATCTATTAAGTGAATAAAATGCAAATTATGTAGTTCTTAAGATTGGCGAAATTTTATAAAAAATTATTAAGTAAACATCGATTTATTTCAAAACCTCTTTAACGATTTTGGAATTATTTTCTTTTGGTAAACTTATATTTAGCCAACAAAATTTTCTGCATACTTTGAATTTGGCTTGAATCTTTATTAAATGTAGTTTTAGCACTTTTAAAAACAATTGATATATTTCGTATTTCTCATTTATATATGCAAAAAAAAAAAAAATATTAAATTTATTGTTTTTGTTGGCAACTTGCTACAAGAGCAAGTTAGTACGACCCAGTCGTGCACTATTTTTTTTTAATCTTACGAAAAAGATTTTTTTTAAATACTTTGATATTTTTTTTATTTTTTTCTAAAAAATATGGATTTAGTATTTTTTATTAATTTTCTGTTTTTCTGTTAGTCAAAGCTGGAAAAAACAGTTCTTTTTTTTAAGTTGTTCATATTATTGTTGAAAAAGAGTACACATGCCTTAAAAACTGAAAAGTGTCTTTCTTTCGGAAATTTGTTACAAGACATAGTTGACTATCAGAATAAGAAGTTTTGTCAAAAGTTTTGTCAAGTAAGTTACATAAAAAACAACAAACAGCTATAAATCTTTTTCTGAAAGAAAACCCATGAAAAAAGTCACTTCTCAAAAAAAAAAAAAAAAATTGCTCGCAGGAAATTTTATCGAATACTTTCGTTGAGGCTTATGTATGTTTATGGAAAGTATTTTCATTTTTTTACAAAATATATTGAACTTGGAATACGTCTGGTTAAATCACACTCTGCAAATACTAAGTATCAAGTTCATTAAAACTGACACAGTTCCACAGAATTGTTGGATTTTTTTTTATTTTTGCCATTAAAAAAAAATGGCGTCCAAACGACACCAGATCCGGAGATCGGTTTCGTCTTTACGATCTTAGAAATAAATATCGAACACAAAAGAACTTCTCCGAAAAATCACCTGGATCTTAGTTGATCGTACTTTTTATTAGAAGAGCCAATGCGGACACTACCTAATTTACATCACCAAGAAAAAAAAGTGAAATTAGTTCTGACTAGTGGTTAAGTATAGGTTTCCGCATGTGAAGTTAGTTCCCGTAAAATTAGTTCACTGCACCAAAATATAAACTTCATAAGAAAGCACACAATACAAAACAACTTCTGTATTACCTTTTTCTACAAAACCTTTCTTATATTAAAATTATCCGTGGACTGCAAGTCAAATATAATTAAATTTCTGAATGCTTAACTTAAAATGATTCCCAAGCTAAAACTACTCAAATCCGCAAATGAATTCCGTTTACTTATTTTTTTTTCTTTTATTCAGAATGTCTTGTTTCTGAAAAAATTCCACAAGTATTTACCATTTCCCATCCTCATTCTTCATTTGGCTCATAGAAATTTATCTCATAATTCATAAAACCAAGCAAACCTTTCAACCGGAACCGGAACAGCTTCAGACAATTTCCTGCCTCAAAAATATTCAGCTTTCAGTTGATTTAAGTAATTTTTTTTTTCTTCTTCTTATGATAAATGCTGAGTTTTTTATTGCTTGACTATGATGGTAAGACAGACAAGAAGCGGAGGAAATATGGTAAAGGATGTAAGTAACCACAAATGATGGCAGTTACTATGTAGCTTTATATGTAGGCACCATTATGATGGTAGAAGAAAGGTGATGCATTGCCTTGAATAAACTAAATAGACGGTTAAGTCCGTTTATGGTACATGAAAAGGGATGTGTCTTCTTTTATAATATTTGTGGCATGGTTGGGTGCGTATTCTTATATATTTTTTTTTTGTTTTGTTCATGGTTGAAAATGCAAAGAAGGATAACTAGAAAATTATAGCAGGACTTATTTCCAAGAATATTTTTACCGTCGTCGTTGTCTTCACGTGAATTCTCTTTTGTTGTAAAGTAGTTGCAAGAAAGGAAGAATTTTATTCTTTTTGTTGAAGATTTATTTGTTTTGAAAAAAAAGAAGATAATATTTTTACAATTAGCTGAACGAAAGAATCGCTGAGTTAATGCATCTCCCTTGATGATATTATGATGTTTTGTCGTAATGTGAAAACAATTTCATAAGTAATATGATAGTAACGAAGAATGTATTCTTTTTAAATGTGAATTTACTCATTTGAAGACAAAGGAAAACACAAGACATCTGCCAGATGATGATGGAGTCTGAAATGTGACAGTCGACACTCCTTGCTACTTTAGTTTAATGCGATCAAAATACAGTGGTACTGGATTTCAATATATGTGGACAAAAAAGGTAAAGTTATACATGTTATAAATAGTGCCTGGCCACGTTGACGCAGAAATCAACTGACGTGGTGATACAAAAAAAAAATTGATAGGATAGGAACCGCTGAAAAGAAAAAACACACCTATTTACTTGCGAATGTAGGTTGTAGGTTAGTTCGTAAGACAAGTTATATGCATTATGTACAAAAAAAAGTTTTGAGATCTCAATCAAACATGACAGTACGATGATAGAGAAGACGAAAAAAGTAGGTCTGGAAATTCTGTTTCTCTGTCTGTCTGTCTGTTTGTTTCGAAAAAGCTTATTAACGATACCTTCCATGAAACGGTACTTTTTTAATACCGATTATCCTCTAAACCGCTGCACGTATTTCGACAAAATTTAATAATCTAAAAGCTCTGCTTAAGCTGATTAACACTGAAGTGAAAAATTTTGGAAAACATTTTTTTATTAATAAATTTGTTGAATTGCATTTTTCTCGAAAAAAAATTCAATAAAATTTTGTCTTTTATCTTAAATAAATTTTCCCAGAAGATTTTAACCGTTACCTTCTATAGAACGGTTTATATTTGAAACAGATTATCTTTTCAACGGCTGCACTGATTTTGACTAAAAATCATGAGATAAAAAAAATTTAAAAAAAAAGTTCAAACTTTCTAGTTGAACACGAAGGTAACTTGCCCTAAGAGCATGTTTCTGCGATCCAGTCATGCCCTTTATTTTCCTAGGAATCTTTTTGCATTTAAATTAAATGAAAAAATACAAAAATTCAAAAACTCAAAAATAATGCAAAAAAATTCCAATAAAAAAAAATTAAATTGAGCCTAAAGGATATCTTTTTTGTTTTAGTTTTTAAATTTACTTTTTGGCTGTTCTCTTAAAATATTTAGTGTAATTTCAGGTGGAGTGAAATAAGGGCCGCGGAAATAAGTCCCGTGGGCATTAATTTCTTTTCAAAGTGGCAATAAGACCCTCTACTAAAAAGCATTAAGGTGGTGGGGGCAGCATGCCTCCTTTACCAATCTCAACTGTTGGGAAATAACACCCGCGGGTTTATTTGCCATTTTAGGGAGGAATGAATGCCTGTGGGAGTAATTGTTTCCTTTCAAAGTGAGAATTAAGACCCGTGGGCCTTAATTCCGCGCTCCTTATTTCATTCCACCATAATTTTAATTTGTTTCAATGAATTCTGGTTTAAGTTCAAGCCTGAATGACATTTTATTAAAAAAAAAAAAATTAGTGTAACTTTTGTTAGCCAATTGATACTAAAACAATTGGATTCACATTTTAAAACAGCCACATCCTCAAAACACAAACAATTCCTATTTGCTAATGATTTTATTACAAAATATGCCAATTCTTTATCATTGCTGTCCAAAACATCACGCTAAGATTAACAGACGAACCACAAAGCTCATCTTCAAAATACCTCAAACACCAAGCAATACAGTACAATTAAATTCCATCAGCATAGGCAAAAGCTCAGAAGAACGGATTCCCACTCCCATTTTTAAAACAAGATGTCAAAACCATAATTCTAAATTTGCCAGCGTTTAAGAGGACGATTTTTTAAGGGCTTCCATATTAGAGAGGATACGAAGAAAATTCTTGATTATCAAGAGACTCTGCAAAGAAGCAAATATAATCAAATTCACAGATTTCTATGTTCCTATAAAATAAATAATACTTGTTTTTATTTAGAACAATCATTCGGATCCACAGATACAAAAAATGTTAACCAGCCAATAAGTTCTGATTTGTCTTAGAAGCTTAGGTTATGTTTAAAGATCTAATTTAACTCAATGACATTATGGAAATCAATTTCTAACGCTGAGTAGAAATTACCCTCTCGCTCCCTAAATCAATAACACAAAAATAACAATCGGATTAAGCACCCCAAGAAGACGTTCATAAAATAAAAACAAATTTTAATCAATACAATTGATTTCTAATTTAAAAATAAGAAAAACACTCATATTGTTATGCATATTTATTTATTATAAATATTTCAAAAAATAAAATAAAACAATTTTTGGCCAAGGATATTGCTGTTGCGGGATACTGTACAGAAAATGTATTTACATATAACGACATGATTAATGTAGTCATGCGAAAGAAAGTCTCCCTTCAATGTGAACGTTTCGGATCTGTTGATAAGTTAACACCATCAAAGCTTAAAACAATACCACTTACTCACACAACAATCAAACTAATAATTCAAATATTTTCGTTTTATTTTTTTACAGTCTTTTTTTTTCAATCTAATCGAAAATGTTTGTGAATCCTTGAGAGATTGCTTCACATGTAGGTACATGATTCATTTTGATGAGAGGCATTTTGTTGAAAATTTATTTTGTAATTTATATAAAATGGAGGGTGTCTTTTATATGGGAACACATTTTGATATTAAATGGGGGTTGGATTTTTTGGGGTAATGGCCATTTAGTTGAAGTTGTTTAAAATTTAGTGGGAAACCTTTAAGGTTAGGAACAAAATTGCTACACAAAGGAATTTAAGTGATAAAAAATTCCTTATTTTATACTTCAGTTTTTAATAAAAAAAAAATATATTCACTAATATTTGATTTCATCCAGATTAAAAGCTTAAACTAAATTCAAAAACAAACGGAAATACAGCGGATATGTGCTTGAATCCAGTCGGAAGAAAATAAAACAAATCGATAATCAAAAAAAATCTTACAAATCTTGTAACTAGCTGTTACCCGTCGCGTTGCTGCCGCAGAAATATTAAGAGAGAAAACATTGTTTTTATTAGGCCGAAATTTAGCTTTTATTTTTATTATTCCATTATTTAAATATTAAGATGTGATTTTGAGTCAGTCATCAATCTCATTAAAAAAGATTTTTCGAAAAAGCCAGCCCAACGCCATCTATTGGGAAAATGAAACAGCCTTAGTTATTCCTTATAACATCAGATATCCTCCAGTGAAAGTCCAGTCGAAATAGGTCCATCCGTTTTCCGAAAAATCTACCCCATCTGGTGGATGAATAAAATATCATAAAATATTTCCTACAACATTAGCTATCTGTCAGTGAAAGTCCCGTCAAAATCGGTCCAGTAGTTTCTGATCAGTTCGTATATATGAATATATGTCAAAAGCTACTCGAGCGCCAACTATGGAGTAATTAGCCTATGTTACGCGCTACAACATCAACTATTGGCCAATGAAAGTCCCTTCGAAATCGGACCAGCTGTTCTCGAGATTAGCAAGGACAAACAGACAGACAGACAACAATTTGTTTAATGTATGTTTTGTCAAAATTTATCGTTTTTTTCGAGAAAAATCGAATTAAAATATTTTTTTTTTAAAGCATTTTTATAAAATTTTGGTTTTAGCAGAGCTCTTAGGATAATAAATTTTGTAAAAATCGTTGTTGCCGTATAAGAAATAATCGATGTAAACAACTACGGTTCTATGGTACCGTTAATAATATTTTTCCGAAAAAATATTTTAGATGAAAAAATGACTTATGTAAGATTTTATCAAAATCGAAAAAATCGTATTTTTTTTCGAGAAAAAATAGAATTTATATATAACGCTTGAATGGCATAAAATCAAATACATTTAGTGGAACCAACAGCTCCGAAGAACCACGGAATAGTGACTTACACTCTCAAAAAATCCTTTTATGTGCGTTGTTATTTGAGTCCTACCAAAGGCCGAAGCCGAAGCCAATGGTATTATGATATTTACTATCACATTTTTATAAAAACAAAATAATAAAATTTAATGGGTTTCGGTAGAAAATGTTTAATATCTAAATTTTTAATATCTAAGTTTGTATTTATTAAATCACATACAGACTTGGAGCCCACAGCAATTGTTGAGTGTGATTGATAAATATAAACAATGGTGTTATTCGATAGCACTATAATTGGCATTTTCAAAAGCGCCGTCTTGCTGTAAAAAATGGGGGCATTTGTGAGAAAGACTGTATCAAAAGTTCATTTCATTTTTGTATAGACAAAATAATTTTAATAAGCATTTAAAATTAAATTAATAATTAAGAGATATTACATGTAAGGAAAGACGAGCGATACTGAGAACGCTTCAAATTCAAGGCTCTCCGTATGTATAATCAAGGCAGAAACTGGAGTTAAAGCTAGTAGATCGACTGTTTTTCGGGCGATACAGAAGGCCGACCATATTCGCCATCAAAAATTGAAGAGCAAACCACCACTGAATGCCGCATGTAAAAGCCAATCGCTTGAATTTGCAACAAGTCACATCAGGTGGAATCGAGAGTAGGATACCGTAGACTTTTCTGAATATAAAATTTTATTTGGACGGACCTGATGGATGAAGCTTTTATTTTCATGATTTGAGAAAAGAAGAAATGCATTTCCAAAGGCGGCACAGCAAATGAGGTGGTGTAATGGTATGGAAAGCAATAAGCTATTACGGAACTCTGGAGCTGGATTTCAAAAGCACCAAAATGACCACAATCACTTACAAATCGATACTGGAGAGAGATTTTCCGCAGTTTTCTGAAATATTTGATGGACATCGATGGACTTTCCAACAAGACAATGCACCGATACATACGGAACGGACAACAAAAGCCTGGATTCAGAACCAAAATGTAAACCTACTTGCATGGCCACCATATTCACCCGACCTGAACATCATGGAAAACGTGTGAGGTTGGCTTTCAAAAAAGTCTACGAAGGAGGAAGGCAGTATGGTGAAACGGAAAAGATAATTGAAGCCATAAAACAAACCTGGTCCGAAATTTCGCTTGGTTTTTTGACAAAACTCTATGAATCTCTACACAGAAGGCTACTTGAAGTTATTCAGCGATCAGGAGGTAGTACCCATTACTAAAAACTGTTGCAATACTTGGAATAAAACTAACATTTAATTATTCAAACAAAAATGTTACTGTTTAATTGTTTTTTTAAGCTTGAAACAGGTAAATTTGTTAATCAAGTGAAACAAATAAAGCAGGTACATTTTATGACCTTTTTGGGAAAAGCATCATGAATATTGAAAATTTCCCAAAATACCGAGGGGTTTGAAAAATATCGCAAAATGAAAATAGAAAACTGCCTGTGCTTAATCAAATGACACGGAGTGTATGTATGTATGTATGTGCCCTGAGACGAAATATGTTGGGGTAAGATATTTTTCAGTGGGCTTTCTGCTTGCACAACGGCAACTATAATGTTTTTGAAATACAAAGTGTATTGGGTTTTCAATCACGATCAAAAATTGCTGTGGGCTCTAGGTCTACTAAGAAACAGGGTCGATATAATAAAATTATAAAAAATGGTGAAGTTTATTTAATAATTAAAATCCAACAACTTGATAATAAGAAATAAATAAAAGTTTGTCAAAATTTTCTCCGTGCAAATTAGATCTTCTATCAGCATAATCTGTCCAGCAGAACTGAATAGTTGCTCGCTTATTACAATGGTGGGAGTTGCTGTATGTGTAAATACTTGATGTCAAGCAATGAAAAATATCTGCTTTGATTGTGAGCAAAATGGTTCTTTTAGATAAGATTTGGCTGCATATTATATATATACAAGAATTCAACATTCGGCTTCAGCAAAATCTTCGGCCTCATTTGGCCGAAGCCGAACGTTTTGCCGAAGGTGTATTTTTGGCCTATGGTGGCCAAAGCCGAATCAAACCCGAATGTTCAGTCGGAAACTAGTTGTTAGTTCTACAGAATTGGAGGGGACATGCACTTTTCATGACCATGATACACTTAGAGTTTGGAGTATTTGTCACTTCCTCGAAAGAGGCAGTGCCCCTTAAACACATTCGGTGTAAGTTAGGTGTTAGGGCTCGAACCCAGCCCACCGGCGTGATAGTTTGACACACTAACCACTACGCAACGGGGTACTACCATTTTCTTGTATGATGAGTTTCTTTTTCATATCAGCCTGGGAAGCTCGTTAATTTATTTTTTTTTGCTTTGGCATCACCTAATTGAAAAATTGCATTAATAAATAAATTTTTTTAATAAAAACTGAACGCTTGATGATCAGATTTAAATATCTATGTGTCCAATTTTTTCTGTATACACCTGTAAGCAAAGCCCCAAGACAAAACATAGGGGACATAATATAACGGCACTAAATATAAAATGTTTTTTCTTCGAAGAAGGGCTTTTAGTTATTTATAATTTTCCCAAAAAGTAAGTAAAATTTATAAGAGCAGTGACTTCCGAATACATAAAAATTAAAAAAAAATTAATTTGGAATTAAAAAGAAAAAAAGAAATTTCGAAACTTTTAGTTTGAAAATTAATTCTACAGAAACAGTTTAAACAACGACGAGATATGTGGCTTTATAAAAAGGTATTACATGCTATTGTACCTAAGTGTTACAAATATTTTTTGTTCTATGTTTTAAAAAAACAATATATGTGAGAGATGGAATTACCAAGAAAAGGGACCAGCAGATCTGCCGGAAACATATTTTTGTTTTGTCTGGTCTCTCAGGTAAAAGAATTTGTGCATAGTTTCAACTCAATTTGATGAATGGAATAGCGGCACGATTTCGGTTGTATTGCTATTTTCGACGGAAATGAGAGTGAAATGTTGCTGCTTCTACTTCGCGAGAAAGAAAAAGATAGAAAAGAAAGTTCTTTTAAGATTTATGAGATTGATTGAATGGCGCCCAACGTAGGGTCCGTGGTTAATGTCGCTTCTACTTATACAAAAAAAAAAAAAAACAAAATAGAAAAGAATGTTCTTTTAAGGGATAGAAAATTGACTGAACGGCGCCCAACGTGGAGTTCAAACTTAAATTGTAACAAGAATAATGGCGCCCAACAAGGTCTAACGGTTTTTAGTTACAAAACTATGAAAAAAGAGGATTTTCTTATGAAGAATGTCGCCTTGGATATTTTTTTTTTTGTTTATTTTTTTAATTTAAAATTTTTAAATTTTATGTCTCTTGCTGTCAAGAGGCTGCAATCACTTGTCATTAAATCGCGAATCGCAAATCTATTGGACCATGCACCTAGGGTTTTTATGGGATATATTATCCGGTTTATAGGAGTTGAAAGTTTGGTGCAAAAAACTTTTGTTCATGTGGAATTTCACACTGTACCAAAAAACTACTCTATTTACCTAGTCCGCAACAAAGCTTGTTGAGAGTACATGTCATACAATATAACATTATATTGCAGCTGTAAGAAATATGCCAGAATGCATACAAAAGTTGAAACGCTCTTGCATTTACAAATTTGAGTGCTCTTCAAAATCCTTAAGTATAAAAATCTTAAGTAAGAGTTGAGTAACACACTAACAAAAACTGTCGTGTTAATGCAACCATTTCTCTATGTCAGAGCGCACAATTTTCAAATAAAATCTTGTTACAATATATCTACGGATGAAAGAATATGCATGATGTTCTTCTATTTACAAAATTTAAATAAAACTTCTTCCGCTCAATCAAACCTTTCAAAAAGATGCACACAAAAGTTTCGTCATAATTTGTTCCAAGAATTACTATACACAACCAGACGAAATATATTTTCTTCAAAGTTCATACAAACACTCGTTTTTTTTTTCATTGCCACTTCCTAGGATCTTTGGGTAGCGTGTTTTTTTATATATAAAAAAAAAACTTTCAAATATCTCAACACAACTCTCTCAACCCACTTGCCCTCTTTTCTACCAAAGAACAAGCAGAGTAACGTAAATATTTGAGTTTTATTCATAAAACCTAGGAATCCATCATGCGGAACCAAAAACAACTTCAGACAATTTCCTGCCAGCATAAAACCAATCGGCCATTTTGTGGTAGTAGTAGTAGGTATATGGTGTTGTGATGGATGCTGACTTTTCCTCCTGACACATCTTCCTTCACTGGTTAAATATTTTACACCCTTTTTGTGAGCGCTCTTTTGATAGAAATGTTTACACAGACTTTGAACGAACATTTGGAACTCCTTCAAAAAATGAACAACTCAAAATAGTGAAATGTGCAATAACGGTTCTGCTAGTAAAACTTAATGGAAAATTCGAAAACACTTTATCCGGCTTTTCATTTTTATGATGTTATATTTAGTAAAGGAAAAGAGAAAGAGCCCTTATGATAAATGGAACTGGATCCGTTCCTGAATGCTTTCAAGGACTTTAGCAGCTACTAATTAAATATATTATTAATATCACCTTTCAGTCACACCATGATGAACTGAAAATTCCTCCGTTATGTACAGCTTAAGAGGTTTTAAAAGATTCATGCAAGAAGCTGCACTATGTAGATGGTATTGTTGATACTTGGAGTCAAGTTATGGCTTTGGGATAGGCGAACATACCTTTCCTCTTATGCGATACTTATGGTGTTGTGTATAATTTTACTACGGTTCGGGTGATAAATTTTTTGAGCTGACTATATAAAAAGGTAAAATATATTGACGTTTCTGTTTAAGTACAGGTTGTTTCACAGAAAAAAGCGAATATTCATGTATAGGTATTTTACATTAGATATTTGATTTGGTAAAGTACATCATGACTCGGTCGAATTAAATAATATTTTAATACAACACTTGAAGTCTTTTCGTTTAATTAATATTGGCGACGATTTAAATATATTTTTAAGTTCATCAACTACAAAATTGGGTCGCATGAACTTGCTCTCTTAGAAAACAATTTTTTTTTTAAATAAGTCATGCTTTGAAAACAGGATGATTCGCAAACTTCGTGTCTAGCACTTTTTGGTGATTCCCTAGAGGAGGAATTCGAATTTAACGGTTTTAGTTTTTCCAAATTTTCTCGAAAATGGCTGTTACGATTTTGATGAAACTTTGTGTACGTTATATTTGGAGTTTTGTCAAAATACTTACATTTCAGGTTTTTGGCCAAAAATTCACATAACGGAGAATTGAAGTTTTGGCGATTAAAATAAAGTAGGTATGGTGAATGCTGCAGCTTGCAAATTTTCGGCCAGTGTCACTAAACAATCATTTCGCATCTTCAATTTCGCCATTTCCAATAAGTTTTTAATTTATTTGCTTTTTAAAGTTTAGCAGTTTTTTATATGGCATAGTATTGTTTTTCGTTTCTCTTTTATTTATTTGGCTTTTTGTACTTTTGCTATTTTCAGTAGCAAAAGAATAAATAAATTAATCGAAATGTTGATTGCAAATTGATAAAAAAAAAACAAAATGAATAGAAAATAAAACTTAAATTGCCAATCAAGGTGAAACTATTTTCCAAATGAATTTCGCCAAATAATATTGAACTGATTTTGAGTGGGTGCTTCTTTACAGATTTCTAGACCAATGGACCTTATGACTGTTTTGTACTTTGACCTTATGACTAATTCCTATTGGTCTTAATGTCCATGGAAATTATGTCCGTGGCCCTTATGTGATACCCACCTCCAAAAATAATGAAAATTTTATATATTGTTTAAAAACGAGTTCCATCTTCAAAATGTTGACACTTTTTTGCTAAAAACTTTTTACGGGGAAGATAAAAAAAACAGTGTTTTTCTTGGAAAAAAATACTTCTAGTTTTTCTTAATTTCTCAAAAACTAAGATATATACATTTTGGCATCCGGTTTTCTGTTTTTGACTAAAAATTAACAATGCATTGAATTTTGAAAAAAAAAAATAATAGTTAATTACATAAAATTTTGAAAAAAATTAGTGTAAACATTTTTTTTAAAATTTTTTTTTCAAAATTTTGAGTTTGAAAATTATTTTTTTTAAATTTTAATTTTTAATTTAATTTTTTCTGGCTTTCCAAAAAGATATAACAAGGCTTTGTATCATTCACCGTTGTTTTAGAAAATTGCCCCTCCCGCCTAAACGGGGGGAAATAGACCCCCCCTCCCATACGATTTTTTTCTTGTCTTAACCCCACCTACACGCTCAAGCTTCTTGGTGCACCTTATACCAATCACCCTGTATAGACCGATTTGTCCGAAAAATCGCCCAAAAATAAAAAAAACTCCAAAAATGTTTGTTGAACTTGCATGAAAAAAGACCCAAAATATTAAAGCAAAATCGCCCAAAAATTAAGATAAATAATAGCCCAATTTTTTAAGGACGGGCGGGCGGCACGCGCGGCGGAGCCTGCGTGGCAGCTTGGTTGGCAGGTGAATGGCGTGGGAAAATTCGTCTTACCGTTTAGGCTATGTAGCTCGATGAACAGACAACCGCAAATTCGCACCACATACGGCGCATACAGAGAGAGAACGACGACCGGCATGACGAAAGTTACCTTTTTGGGTTTTTCTATAATCGTAGTGTCATGTTTTTTTGTAAAAATCTATTTTTTAAATGAAAACAATACTTATACTTGCTCAGTGAACGACTAACAGAAGTCGAGAAAATCGTTTAAATGCCTTTTTCAAAATGGCGGACAACGCAGACATTTTTTTTTGTGTGAACTTTGTGGATTTAGACTGTTCAAATAGCTTTCTTTGAAACAAAAATATAATCTCGCCTACAGTATTTTTTTTATAAGTTTTAAAGCCAATTCACTGCGGCTTTAATATAGTAGAGGTATAGGTACATACCTGTAATCGCAAGTAAAAAGTGTAGTACATGCCTAATAATAACGTAGGAGCAAAGTGCCGAAATATAATTACAACTATGTAAATCAATCTAAGACACTCACTCCTAATCGTAAAGTCAACCTGAAAAGTCGAGTCAAGTCAAGTAATGATTAATCAGTTTTTCCTTGCTTTTTTTACAAATATTTGAGCTTTAACTTAATTTGTATTTATTTATTTTATTACTATCAATAAATTGAATTCAAACGATCATTGATTGAAAATATGCGTTTTTATTTTAACCACAATAATAATATTTTTTTCTACCGAAAAGCTCTTAGTAATTATTTTTGTCCGATAGATAAGCCATTCTTTAATTAATTTAAACAATGAGTTTTTTTTCAAAATGGCGGCTTAAGTAAGCCTCACACCATGCATTGGGCCATTTTTGTTTGATACTCCTGAAAGACACGAACCATATCCATTATGCAATCATAAAATTGAATGGGTATTAAGTTGCATAATGGAACCCTAATTTTGTATCTGCCAACTTCCTTATAAGGTATATTAAGCAATTGAGGATAAGGACCAAATAGACGCTGTACAAAGCACTCATCATTCAGGTGGTTCTGTTATATCGTGCAGAAGCATGGACCCTTTCCCGATAAAAAAAACTCGCACTTAAATGTCCTTATAAAGGGTTTTTCAATAAGAGGTGTTATTTTGATATTCAAGGACCCAATCAGCAAAGACACGACGTTGTTGATGATCAGTCGGCTTGAGTTCTTGTGTTAACTGAACTTTAAAAGCCTTAAGACCCAATTCTTTATGCAAAATACGGTTTAATGACGTTTGTGGAATGCCTAATTCCAAAGAACGACGAGGAATGGACAAACCTGGGTTTTCTTCAACACTTTGGGCTACAACAGCAATATTCTCAGTTGTTCTTGAGCAACGTGCACGGGTTTTATTCTTCACATCACTAACTTGTCCCAACAGCTCGAATTTGTCCACCAATTTCTGTATTGCGGTCCGACAAGGTGCTTCACGACGACCCAAAAATGTTTTAGTTTAACGAACCGTCTCTGCCAAATTTTCACCAGTGAATTTTAATAATTTCAATGCGTTGTTGAAGCGTGTATAATTCCATTTTTATGGCGTAGTTTCTACTTGTCAAATGTCAAAAAATGACAGCTTCAAAAGTGACAACTACTGATATAGCGGGCTATTCAAAATAACACCTCTTATTGGATAACACTTCTCAGTTCATTTTGAATCCTAAAATTACGTCTGCAACCCCTTAATTGGTTGAACTAAAAACAAATTTTAAAATTTCACGAATTAAAATAAACATAATAAATAGTAGATACACCCTGCTCGACAAAATAATAACCTCTTTAATGTAGGACTATGTTTCGTTTTTGTATACAGACAACCAACAGATTAATGAAGAGTAAGTGCAATGTATGTTAAAATAGCATAATTAAGGCTTTAAGCAACTAACAAAGCTAAGAAAATGAAAGACAAATTCGGTTCTTTAACAAAAATTACTTTTGAAATGTTAAGTTCAAAGGATAATTTCAGTTTTCTTTTTGTTTTAATAGAAGATTAATCATTTTTAATTTGAATAGAGTGCCTGGCTTAATCATGATGTGTTGGTATATACGTATATATGGTTGTTTCCTTCTATATTATTTTTGGCTTTCATTTTGTAAATTAAAATCATGGCAGTCTGCTTATGAATTTTGTATCCTTTTATATTACGTATATCTCTTATTTCATACACAAAGTTTATGTCATTAAGTTCAAGGATGTAATAAATGGCTCAGTTTTGCGTGTGTGGCTTCTACATACATGTTATGCACTAAAGCATATTTTTGTTCATATAAAAAGAAGAATATAGTATAATTAGGAGTGAAGATTATGGTTTTATTTTTTGTTGGTGTCAAGTAAATACTAATTCTGGACACGTGTCAGTCTTTTGAGAGTCTTTTTTTGTACTTGTTTCTGGTTAATGGATGTCATAAAATGAAGGAAGGGGATTATTTCATTGAAACTTACTCACTTTCTTGTTTCATAGTCAAAGCAGGCAATTATCCTGGTATGTCCTGTCTTTATCCTTACTTTATATATAATAATAACATGCCGCCAAATAAATCGTTTGTTTTATTTTTGTGGGCTAATGAAAGTTTAATGACCGACCGTCAGTGGTGGCTATTTAAGAAAATTACGTGCTCAATGAGCCCACTTTAAGAGTACCTACTGCTGGGTCATTCTTTTTAAAGTGATTAAGACTTAAGGCATGAGTGCTTTATTGAGATAAAAGAACAACATTTTAAAGAATCTTAATTACACGACTATACAGGATGAATTTTGTAGTGCCGTGCCGATGAGTAGTCATTTGAACATAGCACACAAAACAAGCATTTTAGTACTACTTCTGGGATTTGCTTCAATAACATTATGTGTTTTTTAGTATGAAATTGCTCTTTATATTATCTTCCATAGAAATTCGGTTAAAGGGAAGAAAGTACCACAATAAGTGTCCTACTTACAACGTAATTTTTTTCAAGGAGAACATGGCCTTAAAAAAAAAACACTGCCGATTAGGAAAAAAGACCAATTAACCCTTATAACAGGGTTGCCAACTATACTTTTAGTAACAAAAAATGAAATAAATAAACCTAGAAACTATTTTAAATGACACAGACATACATTTTCCAATGTTCAGCATATAATTTTTGTTTATATAATACAGATAAATTTGTAAAATTTTAGACCAAAGTTAAAAAAGTGTTTTTTTAATTTTTTTTTTTAATTTTTTAAGTGTTTTTAAAGTTTTGTGCAATTAAATACACAATATCATTTTGCGTTATTTTGAGCCCTTTAAAAAAAAATAATTTTTATTCAAAACAAAACTTAAAAATAATGTGCTTGCTCAAAAAAACATTTATTTTATATTTAATTAACGGTACATTGATATTTTAAAAATAATAAAAGTAACGTTAATTATTTAATATTCATTAAATTAAATGTTCAGTCAGGTGAGTATTTTAAAAAATGGTTTTTCAAATAAGAGGTGGTTTTTCTTATTTTCGATTCTTCAAAAGTAAAAACATTTTAGCATCCAATTGTCTGTTTTTGACTTAAAACTAATAAGAGCACAAAATTTTCGAAATAAAATTTATACTTAATAACATAAAATTAAAAAAAAAAAAATTATTAGAAATTTTAAAATAATTTTTTTTTTTAATTTTTTAATTTTAATTAAATTTTTAAAAACTGTTCAAAAAAATAACTTTATTTTAAAAGAACATAAAAGAATAGATTTCAGTACCGTTGTACAGTTGTTTTTAAATATTTTTTTTTCTGTTTTAAGTAATTTTTAAGAAAATTTTCCCCACCTCCTAAACGGGGGGAGATAGACCCTCCTTTCCGATACGATTTTTTTTGTCTTTACCCAACAAATTTACATTTACAAATTTATTTGGGAACACTTTTATAATAATAAGTAAAATATTATATATTTTATGCTCAGTTTAATTAAATTCTACGTAATTTTACAAAAAAATTAAAATTTATTAAAAACAATCCTTAAATATACTTATTTGTTTAAATTTGTTGATATATATTGCTTGAACCTAAACAAAAACTTTATTACACAGGATTTAATTTTGCTAAGGGTAGCATATCCTTTTTTTTATAATTATGTCATTAAATAAATCAAATTTTCAGTCAAAATTGAAAAAAACATATTAAAAAAAAATGTTTTTTTTTTAATATTTTTGAAAACAATTTTTTTTAACAAACAATTAAGAGAAATAGACATAATTTGTTTACGCAGTTTTACATACAATTTTTATATCCGCAATTTGAGAACTTTCAGATGGTTGTGCTGATATTTTTTTTTTTTTATAAATTGGTTTGTAACGGGTGTTTTTTTTCGAGGTGTAGAACTTTAAGCTGGCATTACTTTTCAAGACGGCGACCGATTTAACAGCTGTCAAGTGATTTATTCTCAGTTTGGTTTGGCAATTTATCATGAATAGACTCACGCCTGAACAACGCTTGCAAATTGTGCAATTTTATTTCAAAATAATGGTTCTGTGCGGAATACGTATCGCGCACTACGTCCTTAAGCGATGTTTGGAGTAAAGCTAATCCTCAAGTGTATGTCGAAACACCGTTACATCGAGAAAAACTGACTGTTGGTGAGCTTTATGGGCTGGTGGAATCATTGGTCCGTACTTCTTCAAAAACGATGATATCCACAACGTTATAGTCAATGGTGATTGGTATAGAGCCATGATTACTAACTTTTTCATTCCCGAATTGAACAATCATGATGTCCAGGAGCTGTGGTTCCAACAAGACGGCGCTACATGTCACACAGCTCGTGCCACAATCGATTTATTGAAAGACACGTTTGGTGACCGCCTAATTTTACGTTTTAGACCTGTGAATTGCCCTCCAAGATCTTGTGATTTAACACCGCTAGACTATTTTCTGTAGGATTATGTAAAGTCATTGGTCTATGCGGATAAGCCACAAACGCTTGACCATTTGGAAGACAACATTCGCCGTGTTATTGCCGATATACGGCAGATTGGACTACATCCGAGCCAGCCGTGGTAGTCATATGCCAGAAATCATATTTAAAATGTAATGCCACAAGATTATCTTTCGAATATATACAAAATAATGTCAATCGAATATTCCATCGTTGTTTTATTGCAATTTAAAGTTCTATACCTCTAAAAAAACACCCTTTATAACTAAAACAAAAAACAGGATAGGAAGATATAATGTCTTAATAGTGCATTTTTTGTGTTTAATTTTAAAACCAGAAGTTTCTTAAGATATAATTGTTTATAATATATAATTAACACTAAAGTACAGTAATTTTTTGTTTGTTCAACACCTACAAGTGCTGATTTTTCTGAAAAGTTGTGTCGTAACATGATGTTAAATAAGTTATATCTGATTCAAATGAACAAGTCTTATTTAAATAAAATTTGTAGTTTTCAAATAAATAGTTATCATAGCCAGGCAGCGATAAAAGCAATTTCTGCTGTTGAAATAAAGTCCAAGCTTGTGAAAAGCTGTCGCGAAGAGCTTAAAGTTCTTGCCACACAGCATAATATAACACTCTGCTAGGTCCCCGGTCACGCGGGTATCATCGGAAATGAAAAAGCCGATGAATTGGCAAGAAAAGGCTCAGCACTTAGCCTAGAACTCTCAGAAAATAGCGTAAGACCTCCGTTATGCGACCTCAAACTTAACATAATGTGTGAAATCCTGGCAAAAGCCAACTCAAGATGGGCAAACCTAAACACTTGTGAGGTAGCTAGAAAACTGTGGCCGCAGTACGATAAAAATAGAACGAATGCAATCATTCAAATTGACAGGAAGTCAGTATCGACGTTGGTAGGTGTTTTAACTGGCCATAACATGCTAAGATATCACGCCAAAAAACTACGTCTAACTGAAAACGATCTATGTAGAGGTTGCAGTGACGAGGAAGAACATGATGATATAACACACTACCTCTGTCACTGCCCCAGTCTCTGCCATCTAAGAAATAAAACTCTGGGGAAATACTTCTTCGAAAGCATCAAAGAACTATCAGAGTGCCCAATATCAAATCTATATAGATTCGCAAGAGGAAACGGATGGTTGAACACCCCGGGATGATACTAAGGAACTAAATATGGACTACGAGTATGGTAAGATGAGGAATTGGTAGAACCTCAAATGGGCATCACAATGGGTCTACATTGACCTAAGTGTGCTGGGGCTGAGCTATTTGCTCAACTACAGCAACCCGCAAACCTAATCTAACCCATCATAACAATAATATCTTATTTTTTTCTATTCCAAATGAACTCTTTAGTTAAAAAAAAATGTTCATCCGAAATACATAGTTCAAAAAATTAATTCATTTGAAGTAAATAGTTCAATTGAACTATGTATGTAGTTTAGAAGTTCCACAACAAAATCGTGTAAAGAATGAGATTCAGAACGCACAGGCGGTTGCCTCGATTTGTTTGTAATAATAATTTTGTAAATTTAACTTTTTGTATTTTGTATAAGTTACATAGAAGATTGAACTAGTGAACTTAATGAACTATTAGAGCAAAAGAGTTCAGTTAATGCTTTTAACTAAAATAAACATGCCTATATATAGCTCTGGGCCCTTTATAGTTAGTGTTGATTACATCTTCATTATTATTTAAGTATATATCTTAATATATTTACTACAAAAACCAAAAACCAAAAACGTTCAGAGGAATAGACACATATTTTTAACATAATAAAGCCACAAAACCATCATCCCATTTATGCCTCTTGATAAATTGGATGACCTTTTTCCAAATGCAATATTCTGTCTTGAATTCTCCAATAAATATTTAATTTCGATTCACCTGAAACAACAGACGAACATCATTTTTCTCTCTTCATTAATATTACACCTTGATCGACGAAATGGAAACAAATATAAATCCTTTTTTTTTTTTTTTTTTGTTTTGCACTTTCAACCTAAAAGTTTAAAGTTCACTCATCCAAAAAATTTTGGATATAGGTATACAAAAAATTCCCAAATGAAAATCATCTCACGTTTGCTGTCAGGTGCATGCATTAGATATCTGAGGTAGACAACGCATGTTCCTTCGTTAGAAAAATATCAAATAAAATTCCCATTTGGCACACATGAACTAAAAACGTGACACACCAGTCAAGCAGTTTCCATTTCTGGGGATTCCATGACCATATCTCTTTGCTGATGTTGGCTTGCCTTATCCCTCCCACTCCCAACTGAAAAGAACACTACAGAATTAAATGAAAATGACATTCAAAGAGTTGGCACTGGAAAATAAATAAAAGTGATGCTTTTATCGTTGAAGATTTATTTCTTTTTGTCGTAGAAACACATTACACACAAACATATGAACAATACAATAACTTGGAGTTATTATTTTCATATGTGTGTTCTTTTCGACTCATTCTTTGGAATCAACACACACATTCAAACCATTTTCAGCAACAACTGATGGATTTTCTGTGAAAAAGTCTTGTTTGTTTGACTAATGAAAATTTATAGTGAACAGTGAAGTCACACAGCTACTTTCACAAATCTTTGAACTTGAATAGTTTACTTTGCGAATCCTAGTTTGCAATATTTCAGTATTTTGAAAACATGCATTGCTCTGGATTTACAAAAGTGGAGATTTACAATGCTTTGT
Organism: Baccha elongata; assembly: GCA_951217065.1. Classification (NCBI taxonomy): domain Eukaryota; kingdom Metazoa; phylum Arthropoda; class Insecta; order Diptera; family Syrphidae; genus Baccha; species Baccha elongata. The sequence goes on along the minus strand of OX578272.1, from coordinate 230,913,100 downwards.
TTGAATCCGAAAATTGAAAATATGGAAAGATTCTAAGAGTCACGTCAGAAAAATAGTCACTGTATTTGAAATTTTCCAAAAAGTTCATCTTATTGACTACTGAGCATCACAATGGGTCTACATTGACCTAAGTGCGCTGGGGCTGAGCTATTGGCTCTCCTACAGCAACCCGCAAACCTAACCTATTGACTACTGGAAAAAATTCGTCAACTTTTCGACGTCGACAAAAAAGGACTCCACATAAAATTTAAATAAAATTAATTAGATTTGTTTCGAGACAAATGGAATTCAAAAAATCTAAATTTTTATAAAATACTTTTTTCCAAAATAATTGAGTTAAGGAGAATTCGAAGAGAATAAAATTTTGTCAAAATCGGTTCAGCGCTATATCGAAAAAGTATCGTTCTATGGCAGGTACCGTTAATAATCTTCCCAAGAATTTTTTTTTTAGATGAAAGACATCATCCTTGGCAACAAATCAGTCATATAAAATTTTATCAAAATTAATAGTACTTTTTTTCAAGAAATTTGGAATTATAGGTATGTACCGTTATTTCATGACCTAGGATAACAATAAAAAAAAGTCCGGGAATATAACTCAAAGAATACTTTTTACCAATTTTGAAGAAAATTGGCCCATCCGTTTAGGCTGTAGGTTTCGATACAGACAGACAGACAGACAGAATTTTCAGACCCACTTTTTTCGCCTTCGTTGTCATCGTAATGTGATGTTTGATTGTAATCTCAAAAAATGCATAACTTGCCTCAGTTCGCAATTTAAAATTGAAAGATGTTTCAGCAAGGAAAAGGTTTATTAATGATTGATTGCCAAACCGAAATAAATTTAGAAAAAAGGAAGAATTGTCAAATCACTTTGTTACTAATTTGAAGGATATCCGCCTCCAAAAAGACACCGTTTAAATATATATGTTATGTTAGAAATCTAACTTTACAAAAATAAGACAAAGACATCGACAAGTCGACTTTAATAAAAAAAAAAAAAAAAAACTGTCATTGTTTCATTGCCGGACAACTTACCACCGGCATTTCAACTCCCGCCATATCAAAATCATAACAAAAGTTATAGTATTTTCACATAAACCCCATTTAACTATTTTTAAGAACAGTAAATATTTACTTTATTATTGGTGTTATATTGTACTATTCGTACTAGAATGTGAGTTTTATTACTTGACCATTCTTTATTCCGTCAATTTTCATTGAATGTTTTGAACAACAACTACAACAACTTAAAGGTGCTACCACCAATTTTTTAAAAAATTTTATTTATTCGTTTTTTACGAATTTTTTTATTCGTTTTTATTTTTGGCTGGAGATATCTTAATTCTATGTTACAAATATAATAATGGTGGTTTTTTACTTGCGATTATAAGTATACTATAATGGAAGTTATGCATTCATAAACAAAAAAGTTTGAGATAACAATCAAACTTGACATTACGATGACAGTGAAGTCGAAAAGTGGGTCTGCCAATTCTGTCTGCCTGTATTGACACCTACAGTCTTAACGGATGGGCCGATTGGTTTCAAACTTGGTATTCCATGAAATAACGGTACTTACCATAAAAAGCGTCACCGATAATTCCAAATTTCTCGAAAAAATACAACAAATTTTTATAAAATTTAATATGAGGGATTTGTTTCCAATAGCTGTCTTTTATTTAATTTTTTTTCTTCCGGATAAGCTTAATTATTAACGGTGCCTGCAATAGAACACGTACTTTTTCGATCGCGATTATCTTTTAAAATCTGAACCGATTTTGACGAAATTTTATATTCTTTTATTACTTCTTAGTTTAGTTAGTACTGCAATTAAAACTTTTGGAAAAAAGCTTTTTCTGAAAAGTTAGTTTTTTTAGTTCCATTTTTCTCGAAAAAAATCCGAAAAAATTTTATAAAATTTTTTAGTCGACTAATGCCCCGTTTCACCAAAATACACCTAAAAGCATTTTAGGTGTATTTTTGGTGAAAATATTAAGCTAAAATGCCAATATATTGGCATTTTAGCTTAAAATGGTTTGCACAAAAATAAGGAGGTGAATTTTTAAAAATCTGGAAACTTTATGTAAACCCAGGATTTTTATTCACCACTCATGACTCTCTTTTATTAGAGCAAGCGAGAAGAGAGCATATCATCCGAAAAATTTCAACGTTCCCTTTGCCTTGCATTTTTTTTATATTCATGCAGCAAAATTTTCTGCATACTTTAATTTTGGCTTGAATCTTTCTAAAAAGTAGTTTTAGCTCTTTAAAAAAAATTTCATATACTTTAACTCTTATTTCTCATTTATTGTATAAGAAAAATTCGAAATTTTAATTTTATTTTTGTGGCAACTCTGCCACAAGAAAAAGTTCGTGCGACCCAGTCGTGCACTTTATTTTTTTAATTTTTATACTTACGAAAAAATGTTTGATACAAAATTTCGATGTTAAACAATGCTAGTAAATGCTGATTTTAATGACTACAACAACACACTTGAAGATTAATTCAAGTCTTTCAAGCAGCTTATGAAAAAGTATGATTCAAATCTTCAAACTATTTAAATAACTTTCTTTTTTCTTCTAAAGGAGGTTTTATCGCGTTTCCTCCAAAAATTATTTAATTTAATTTATTTGCTTAGAATCTTGATAAAGTAATGTTTAAGTTGTAAGATATTTATCAAATTTCATTATATGTATAATGAGGGTTAACAAAACTTCGTGAATCTTATCACGAAATAAAAATCAATCTTAATAGGGTAAACGGCCCTATTGTTGGCACCCCCCCAAATTATTGGAATTTAGAGCTTAAATAACTTCTTTTTTTTTTTTAAATATATGTAATAATAACGTTTGCCACGTTATTTAATTTAATTATCTCAGCGTTATTTGGCATCATTTCTTTTTGCTTTTAAATGTTGGCAGCGGTGAAAAATAGCTTGTCAAAATTCAATCACAAGTTCGCGCCTTTTTTTAAGTGAACTTTGTGAAGTCCATAAGGGAGGTGGTGATACATATATATTTGTAGTTTTTGTTATACGAGTATAAGGAGAAATTAAGTTAAATGTGATTTGATAATTAAGAAGCAAATAATAAATAAAAATAAAAATAATAATACATTTTAATATTTCTACCAAATTAAATTGATTATATTAAGCTGTGTTAGGTAACAATTGGAATAAAAATTACTGGTTTTCTTATTATTGGCACATGGCAATCAGTGGCAAAAGTGAAAATCATTGGGTTGATTGCGACTATGCCAATCATTGGCTAACATGCCAATCATTGGGTAGAGTGCCAATCTTTGGGATGATTGGCACTATGTCAATCATTGGGATAGTTTTCAAATTACAATTTTCTTACATCTTTGAGTTTTTCTGAATAAATAAAAGGAACAATATGTAGTGCCAACCAGCACTATACATGTGGTACCAGTCACAGAAAAAATGTGCCAATCACTGGTAAAACATTACCTAGTTTAGTTTTGATTTATTATTAATTTATTTAATTGATGAATAACGTTTTTTGTTATGTTTTATAATAAAAAATTTAATAAAATTAAAAAAAAAAATTAACCTACAGTTCCTTTATTTTGCTGAATTGTTAAGTGAAAAATATGGGCTGTTTCCTTAAAGTGCCAATGGATGGGTATGGTTTTATCTAAAAATGCTGAAAAATAACAATTAAATATTTCAGATATCAAACAATTAATCAAGGAACGAAGTTTTTAAATATGGGAAATATTTTCAGGGAAATAATGGTGTATTAAAATATTTGAATTAATTTTTTACTTGATTTAATTCTGTTTGGCAATTACCGCCAATTATTAATTGTTATTGTTAATTGTTAATGGCTATTGTTGGATGGTAAATTTTGAAATCAAAATTAAAGTTGTATTTAATTCCCAAAATTAATTTAATTAATAAATAATTATTTTCCCAAAATAATGTAAGTTGTGTAAAGAAAAATTACGTTTTTTCATTACATTATTTCTCTGCAAATAAATAGTTTCGTCAATTTTATTAAAAAAAGGATTTAATGGGTTTCCTAACAATTTTAATAACAATTTTTAATAAAAATAGATAGTAATAAACATCAGTTATAAATATTTACTATTTATTTTTATTTATTTATTTATTTATTTATTTCGAATAAGAAACTTAATCTTAAGATATAATATTTTAAATTGATCAAGCCTAAGAAAAGGACTTTGATTTACAAAAAGAAAAGATATACAAAAAAAAAAAACGATATAAAAAGAAGATAAATTTACAATATTCATAAGAAAAAAAAAATATATATATCGTAACAAAATACACTTTTATTATTATTAATATTAATTTAAAAATTTAAAATTAATACTAGCACTAGATTTTAAAATTTATGCTAGCACCAAATGTAGCAAAAGCCAAGTTAATATCAAATAAAATACAAATTTATATGGTAGACAAATATGTTAGCAAGTCACGGTTAAAACACGTTTAGTTATTTGCTTTTCTTAACTGACGAGTTAGAGAGTTCCAAATGCGAGCAGCGTTAATCAAAAACTGGCGCTCAGAAACATGGCAAGTGTGTGAAGGGATTACAATTTGATTTTTACGAGTTGATGAGGAGAACTGGATTTGGTTATATAAAAGTGAAGGTACTTTACTTAGGTCGAAATAATCTTGAAACCAGTGTTTTATATTTAAGGTAGTTTTCAAAACTAACACCGATTAAACTCTTTGAAGGTCCAGATATGTGGTCACGACGCTTGAGCCCATATACATATCGGACAACATTATTAAATACTACATTTAATCTTCTTAAGGAACAAGAGTCTAAACATGAAAAAATTTCACAACCGAATGTTAAGATAGGAACAACGAGCGTTTTAGCCAACATTTTTCTAGTTTCTATGGGTGTGAAACTTTTAGTGAGAGATAACGTTCTCAGAGCTCCATATGCTTTTAAAACTGTTTTATTCACATGGGTTTTCCAAGTCAATGACCTGTTGAAGCATATTCAAAATTTTTAAGTGTGTCAACATACTCTACTGGTGCTCCGTTTAACTCTACCACTGGGAAGTATGATAAATCAAGTGGTTTTTTTGATATTACAAGACATTTTGTTTTGTTTGGATTGAGAACAAGACCACAGCAATTTGACCACTCCAAGATATTTTTTTAGGTCACAATTTAATTTATTTACACAGTCTTCAATCATACCCAAGTCAGAACTAATTAAAAGTTGGACAGCATCAGCAAACATGCGTGTATCACAATATTTTATGGCAAGTGGAGCATCATTTACGTAAAGCGAGAAAATAGAGCCTTGTGGAACTCCACGGGTTAAAGGAAAAAAATCTGAAGATTGGTTACCACTTATCACAGCTTGGCTTCGTGCTGACAAGTAAGAAAAAATTAGCTTAACAGCTTCAGGGGAGAAATAAAATACAGTGGATAGTTTATGGCATATAATATGATGATCAATAGTGTCAAATGCTTTAGAATAATCAAGAAGAACCAAAAATGTAACTTTATCACCATCCAAGGCTCTTCTTGTTTGTTTGTTAACCTCTAAAAGCGCAGTAGTGCAACCATGTTGCGCTCCAAAGCCTTTAAGAGGAGTTTTTAGGAAGAATAAAGAATCTTAAGTCTTTTAAGTTAAAAGTTTTATAAAGTTCATTGTTTTCATTTCGTGTATACTTTCTATGGGCATTCAAATTAAATCCACAACACAAAATTGCAAACTATTCGCTTCCTTATATTGAAACTGCAACTAAAATCTTCTTACATTATAAAACTTACCAAGATACGTTTCATGTTGTGGCATATATTCTTGCATTTCTGCCAGCAGCATTGCAAGTTCCTGTGAGTCCTTTGTTATGCTGCAAAGTTCCTCTTGATTGAAATCGGGTGTTATTTGTTTACAAAGTAAAATTTGACTTATTACGTTGCCAAGATTCGACGGACCAGCACGGTTTTCTAAAAATAAGAAAAAAAGAGGCACAAAGAAAATAAATTCTTCTATCAAACTTATTTTATTTATTTTCTTTTCGTTAAATTTGAAAAGTTTATTTATGTTTTTTTTTTTCTTGTTAGAACTAGAATCTAATTGTAATAACGATCCTGAAATTGTATACAAAGGTTTAGAGGTACCGCAAAAGAAAATGCATCCAGGCGTGATTTACCGTCGTATTATTGATTTCTGTATAGAGACTCCACTTCCTTTGTACTTTTTTTTTATTTTTCTATGATATTTTTTTTTTCTTCATGCTAACTTTTAAAGGATAATCAAGGATATAAAAATATTCTAAATTAGAGAAAACTAAATTCTTTTATTGCAGTTGCTGTTACAGGGTGGGGTGAAGGTCAAGGTTAAAGTGAGTTTCCTGTTTGAATGATTCAGTTAAATGTCAAATTTAGATTTTGTAATTTTAAAATAATTCGGTAATTACATAGGTAAGTTCAAAGGGTAATTGTTTTCATGAATGAATGAGCTAGAAAATTACTTACGGATGAATTAAATTTTGAAGAATATCTGATTTGTTAGTTAAAGATTATTAAGTTTATTAATGATTCAAATTCTATATTCTCATGTAAAAATTAATTGAAAAAAAATCAACCAAGTAGAAAACTTAGCATTATTTGATTTTAAGTGGACTTTCTGAATTATTATTAAAAAAATAAAGCATTTTGCTGGAAACGTCATCTGACGAGCCCACAAACTAGCACCGGGTAAAACGCTATTTTTGTCTTGGACTATAAAGGCCGCTTAACGCAGTACTTTACTGTATTCGATTTTTTTTATTTTCTTGCAGTTTTAAAGTATAATAAAATTCACAACTGTCGGTTTGTTGCAAATATTCAATTCAAGTGCTGACCCAAGTTTTATCGAAATCGATTTAGTCGTTATCAATTTATAACCAAAAACCTGAAATGCGCATTGAAAATTTAGCGTTAAAAAGGTTTTATCAAAATCGATAGAGCCGTTTTCGAGAAAATTAGGAAAAACTAAAACCGTTATATGGGAGGTACCCGTTATAGCCGGGCTAAAAAAAATTCGAATTTGTCTCTAGGGAATTGCCATACCGTTTAGGCTGTAGCTCGGTGAACATACAACCGCACATACGCACATCCGCACAGACAGACCGACGGATGGCATGATGAAACCTACTTTTTTGAGCTTCTCGATCATCGTAGTGTCAGGTTTGATTAATTTTTTTTTTTCACGAAACCAATAGTTTTGAGCAACGGCTGGGTCGGACAAACTTGCTCTTGTGTAAGATTACTAACCTTCGGCTTAGGAAGAAACTATAATAAAAACTCGGAAGTAAAAATAGTTTCTATAGCATTTTTATGGTAGGTACCGTTAATAAGGTGATTTTGAAAAAAAAAATTCTAACGAAAAACTTCGTTATTGGCAGAAAATTTATCAAAATCGATCGTATATTTTACGAGAAAAATTGGATTGTCCTTAAGGCTTTTTTGCCAGGTATACCGTTAATATGTTAACTTATTCTGAAAAAATGAAAAACAAAACCTTTGTCTACAAATCCATTGTACGAAATTTTATAAAAAACCATCATATTTTTTACGAGAAAATTGGAACTGTCTAAAACGCTTGTATGGCAGGTACCGTTAAAAATCTAGTTGTAAAAAATTGTTTTGTCGAAAAACATCACCGTTTTCAAAAAATAAGTCAAGTTAAATTTTATCAAAATCGATCGTATTTTTTTCCAGAAAAATTGAATTGTACGTTTATATGGCAGGTACCGTTACTTTCAGACCTAGGATAAAAATAAAAAAACGACTGGGCATATTACTCTAAAAATACAGAGTACATACCCAGTTTGAAGAAAATCGACCCAACCGTTTGGGCTGTAGATGTCGATCGACTCACATTAAATTTTATTAGGTATTTTCCAGAAAATGGAATTTAAATATCAGATTTTTAAGAAAACACATCGAACACATCAAGATATTAGTAGAACAGCCGTTTAAAAGGTTATCGGTATTTAGAAAGTACCGTTCTTTGGCAGGTACGGTTGATAATCTTTGAAAGACCTCACCGTTGGATGCATATAGAGGTAGGGGTCAACTGGTTGATTTTAATTTGGCATTTTTCATTTCGCAATGAAATTTTATTGTTCTGCTTTTGATTGTTTGGCAATTTATTGTTTAGCAAGTTTTCACTACGAAATTTTTTACCTCGCAATTATTATCTGGCATTTTATTATTTCGCATTTTATTATTAAGCTTTTAAATCGTTTGGCCTTTCGGTATTTTACGTGTTAATGAATTTCGCGCGAAATTCACTTTTTTTTCTTATGGATTCAGGAAACACATATTTTTTCGGAACTTTTTAACTTGTAACTTTTTTATATATTATCTAATTGTAATTTTAAATAACTGTCGAGAAAATAAGGAAAACAATTTTCGGCAAAACAACTTATTGCCATTTTATAATTTGCGTGAAATTTTTTTGCGAATGATCAATTCGCCAGTTGATTTAAAACCAAAATAAATTTTGTTAAATAATTATTGCGAGACCATTAAAATTAATTGACCCGCACCCACAGGTATCACTCTTATATAATGTTATCAAAATGTATTGTATTTTTTCGAAACAAAATGAAGTTAAAAAAAATAACTTTTTAGAAAAAAACTTTTTACAATTTTTTATTGCAAATCAAGCTTAACAGTAATTTAGAATATAAAATTACATTAAAATAAGTGCAGCTGTTTATCAAAAAGTAACAGACTATGGCAGGTACCGTTAATAAACTTCCCAGTAAGTAAAAGACATCATCGTTGTCAACAAATCACTCATATAAAGTATTATTAAAATTGATCGTATTTTTTTCAAAAAAAATGGAATTCAAAAAAGGAACTTTATATAAAAAACTTTTCCCCAAAACTTTTGTTAGCATAGTACTTTTAGAATATACAATTTCATCAAAAAAGTACCGTAATATGACAAAAACCGTTAACAGTGGTCTTCGGAAAAAAGACATCACCATAATGGCACAAACTCACTCCATATAAAATTTTATCAAAATCGATCGAACTTTTTTTTAAGAAAAATGGAATTATATATTAAACTTACATTTTACGTTACTCGGACGACTGCGTCGGATGCTTGTATGCATACACTAAAACTGATATCCGACAATCTATAATATTCACAATAAACACAACAAATATGCACTTATACAGGGTGATTGGTATAAATTGCACCAAAAAGTTTGAGCGGGTAGGTGAAGTTAAGACAAGAAAAAAATCGTATGGGAGGGGGGTCTATTTCCCCCCATTTAGGCAGGAGGGGCAATTTTCTAAAACATTGACTTAAATCAGAAAAAAACTTATTAAAAAACAACGGTGAATGATACAAAGCCTTGTTATATTTTTTTGGAAAGTCAGAAAACTACTCTTTTATTTAATTTTTAAATTAAGTTGTTTAAGTAAACAGTTTTAAAAAAAATTTATTTTCAAACTCAAAATTTTGAAAAAAAAAATTTTAAACTAATTTTTTTCAAAATTTTATGTAATTAACTATTATTTTTATTTTCAAAATTCAATGCTCTTATTAATTTTTAGTCAAAAACAGAAAACCGGATGCAAAATCTATCTTAGTTTTTGAGAAATTAAAAAAAAATTAAAGTAAAACTAGTAAGTTAAGTAAAAAGTTAATTCGTTTTTTTTATTATTTGATTAAAATCGAATGGTAAAAAAAGTGTTTTTCTTGGAAAAAAATACTTCTAGTTTTTCTTAATTTCTCAAAAACTAAGATTCATTTTGGCATCCGGTTTTCTGTTTTTGACTAAAAATTAATAAGAGCATTGAATTTTGAAAATAAAAATAATAGTTAATTACATAAAATTTTGAAAAAAATTAGATTAAATTTTTTTTTTTATATTTTTTTTTTCAATTTGGAGTTTGAAAATTAATTTTTTTAAAACTGTTCACTTAAACAACTTAATTTGAAAAAAAAAGAAAAGAGTAATTTTCACCGTTGTTTTTAAATAATTTTTTTTCTAATTTAAAACAATGTTTTAGAAAATTGCCCCTCCCGCCTAAACGGGGGGAAATAGACCCCCCCTCCTATACGATTTTTTTTTGCCTTAACTCCACCTACACGTTCAAGCTTTTTGGTGCACCTTATACCAATCACCCTGTATACAAAACAAAGTTATAAAATAGCCTACAAATATAAAATATACACAAAAACTTAATTTTTCACAATCTATAATTATTTTTTTGATGTTGATTTAGATAAAATAACCGGAAAACTGACAAAAAATTCAAACAAGTTCTGATTTGTCATTTGATCGGCAATTCTAGGCCGTCATCGCCCGATGCCGGCTAAGCGGTGCGGTGTACGGGGTCTCATTCATTTGCGTAAGTTTGACTCAAACTCAATCGGTCGAGTTCGGGCGACGATATCCGATCATACTTTGGCCGATGACGGGTCTGGTGTACGCGAGCCGTTAACACTGTAGGTGTTGAAACATATATAGGTACGGACAGAATTGCCAGACCCACTTTTTTCGACTTCCCTATCATCGTAATGTCATGTTTGAGTGTTATCTCACAAATTTTTTTTGCAGGAGTAAATATAACTTTCATATAAAGGAAAATTCCATCAACGATACCATCCACATTTTTTTTTATTTCAACTCTCTCTGTCATCTCTTGTTATGGTCTAAAACTTATTTGAATAAGAAAGCATACCGATTTTTCTTTCGAATATTTTTCTTAATTTCCAAATATTTTGTTTTTAATTTTTTCTTTGTTAATTAATTAAGTTGGAAACTTATATTGATGTATTTTTATGGAATTTAGTTTTAATTCAATTAGTTCTAAGATCTTGTGTGACTTATTTATTTTAAAAAAATATTTACAAAACGTTTTTTTAAACTAAAAACAAAATAAGTTTTTAAACTTGCTCTTATCATTTTATAATTTTTATTTTCATATTTTCTAAAGCATTTTTTTCGATAAATTATAAATTCGATAAATTAAAAAAAAAAAAAATATTTTCAACAATTCAAGATCGATTTTCCATGAAAAAGTAAATATGTCCATTTTCAAAAAAATGCAAACAAATCTAACTAATATTTGTAAATTTAATTGAAAAAAAATTGTTTTAGTAACAAAAAAAAAAGCATTAAACAAAATATCCCGACCGCCAAATTAACCAAAAAACTTCAGCGTATAGTGTTGTCAGGACTATAAGTCGCAAGTTCTTGTTTTTAAATCAATATGATGTACTCCTTTTCCGAATATATAACTTGGACTATTGCAGGTACCAACATAAATATGACCGCTAATGAAAACGTTAATTTTAGTAAATTTCTCAGTAAAACAAACTTTCCTGCTCATCGTTAAATTTAAATATGAGTTCATCATCGCAGTTTAACCTGAAACTTGAAATTCTTCCGCATAAAGCTTTAACTCAATTTATCATATGAATCATTTCACTCTCCAAAATGCTTCACCGACAGACATTCTGATATCTGGAACAAAATGGAAGAATTTTCCAGATACTTTAATTCATTCATAAATTCATTGAATAATTTTCTTACTTCCATTAAATTTCCATTGACAAATGACACCAATACAATTTATTATTAGTTGCAAAATAAGCTTGTTGTTTTTTGTTTTGTATCTGTGGTTAAGTTAAACACTATCTTAAGGTCACTGATGAAGATGAAGTGTATCTGTTTGTGTCTGAACTCTGCTATAGGAGAGATCTTACTTTAATATTTGCTACTCGAGGGAAGTTTTGTGCAAAGCAGATATATTTTATTGTGTTCAGAATTTCAAATGAGACCTCATCTCTCAAGGTTTGTTTATGTTGTTGACACTTTAGACTACTAAAGTATCGTATAGATACTGTACTACTTGTTTGTAGGTGTGTAGAGAAGGAGGCAATATTATTAGCCTTTGGCTTGACATTGATTTACTACCTGCCACTAGACCACACCAAGTGGTGGCAATAAATACAATTCACACAGCAACTTCGGTTGTTTCAGTTGCCATTGATTACCACCTACGGCAAGGTATAAGGAAGACGGTTTGTTTTTGGTTGGGAAATTGTTTTGTTAAAAATTACAAATCCAAAAGTATTTTTTTTGTGTTTTGATTTGTGAGGCAAGTGTGAGAGTTTGGATTATTTGTTTGGTTTACTGTCATAGACAAAGATTTGTATTTTGTGACATGGGTGGGAGGTGTTTATGATTTATCTGAATCGATTGGAAATTCGATATCAGAAAAGTAATAACTTTATATTGACGCAAACATCTAAGACTAACTTTTTCTAGGGTGGTTATATGTCGTCTTGAGTTAATTCTTATTAATCTACCCGGTTCTCTGAAAGTTACCAAAACTGATGGATTGCATTTTTTTTCATTTTTTTTTTTATTAATAGTCGATGATCATGTGAATGTAAAGGATGTGGCGTTCATGCGAAATCTTCTTTTATATTTATTTGTTTCATATTTAGATAAGTAAAGGGTGTTTTTTTTTAGAGGTATAGAACTTTAAATTGCAATAAAACAACGATGGAATATTCGATTGACATGATTTTTTATTTATTCGAAAGATAATCTTGTGGCATTACATTTTATATATGATTTCTGGCATATGACTGCCACGGCTGGCTCGGATTTAGTCCAATTTTCGATGACTTTTTCCAACATTTGTGACCGTATATCGGCAATAACACGGCGAATGTTGTCTTCCAAATGGTCAAGCGTTTGTGGCTTATCCGCATAGACCAATGACTTAACATTACCCCACAGAAAATAGTCTAGCGGTGTTAAATCACAAGATCTTGGAGGCCAATTCACAGGTCCAAAACGTGAAATTAGGCGGTCACCAAACGTGTCTTTCAATAAATCGATTGTGACACGAGCTGTGTGAAATGTTGCGCCGTCTTGTTGGAACCACAGCTCCTGGACATCATGATTGTTCATTTCAGGAATGAAAAAGTTAGTAATCATAGCTATACCGAGTTGTTCAGGCGTGAGTCTATTCATGATGAATTGCCAAACCAAACTTAGAATAAATCACTTGACAGCTGTTAAATCGGTCGCCGTCTTGAAAAGTAATGCCAACTTTAAATTTTATACCTCGAAAAAAAACACCCGTTACTAAATAATTATTCCTTTTGAAAGCAACTCCAAAATTTAAGGATGTTTGTTGCAGAGACATTTTCTTCTGAAAATCTTACGAATTCAGTAAGTAATTGTAATGTTTGCAAAAGGTTGTCAAAATTGAAAAAAAAAACGAAAATGCGACTCCACACTTGAATTGGTCTGTCAGTCTAGATTTTCGGAATTGGAATTCTAAGTTTAAAAATAACGTTATAGGTACCTGCCATGTATAGCGTTTATGAAAAAGATTTTTTTTTTTTCAAAAACATTTCTAACGATTTAGGTTGAATTTGCCAAGAGTTCTACAGTACAGCGTTAAAAGCCTTTCAAATGGTTAAATCGTGTATCCAAGAAAATAGTTCTAAAACTGTAGATGGCATAAAACAATATTTTTTATTTTTTATATAATTTTATTTTTTCTCCTAGTGTCTCTCCTCGTTCTTTTTTTTTTTTAGGTCAGATAGTTCTGTCTGTCTGTTTGGCTGTCTGGGTGAAACTTGGTAAAAACTAATCATTGAGAAATATCCCCGGACATTTAATTTATTTGTTGTATTGAAATAACGGTACCTACTATATAAAAGGTATCGATAGTTCCACTTCCCTCGAAAAAATACGATCTCGGTGGGTTACGTAATAATTGTTGAATATATCAATAATATTAAGCCAATTCAACCTTTAGCAATATCACTGGTTTAATACTTTTATGTTCTAAAGAACTTTACTAGATATGTATGTTTTTAATATTTTTCAGTAAAATTATATTTTCAGTTAGTTACTTGTATTAAAAATAAATTAAATTATAATAATTACTTTTATTTCTTGGTTTTCATCATACGCTGGCTGAATATTCTTTCACCAATAATAGCAATATTTAGAAAAATTATGAAAATCGATCCCAGGCGAACATTTTTATGTACAGTGGTCACAAATTTTGATATTTTTCAGTGATTTTTTTTAACGTAATCCTTAATTACCACGTTATTGAATGGAATCTCGAAATCAAAAATAACTTTGTAAGTGTCGAAAGAAAAATTAAGTTTGACTGAGTCATTGTTCAAACTATTTTTGTTAGCAAACACTTCATATTTTTTTTTTTAAATTTGCACATTACCCACGGCAGGTTGTTTAAAAAATTGGCCCATTTTATCATATTTTTAAAATAGTTCAACACTTGCCACATCCCAATTCCATAATCATGTTACCAACATTTAATCCATTTTCGAGCAAATAAAAATTAATTTTTTTTGTTAAATAGGAACGTATTATACCTTATTGATGTTGGAGTCCAGTAAGCCATTCCTTCAAAATATTGTTCACGCTGCTTAAGTCGTTAACACACTAAAAGTCCTGATCCCTGGGAGGTGATCCGGAGGAGGGCGAGGAGTATAAAGCCACCAAAAGGGGGTTTTTGGGGACTTACAAAATTGGGATTTTGGGGACTTACTGTTATACCACGGAAATAGTGCGTCGTAGGGAAATTTTTTTAAGAATAAACAAAAAACCAATCAAATTTTGTACAATTTTTGTTTTGATCAATTTTTTCCAAATATCCACAGTTTCCGAGATACACGCATCGCAAGGGAGAAAAATTACAAAAACAAGTGTTATTCTTATATTTTTCATCAAGCCATTCCATTATATCGTTTAAACTATTAATCTGACTAGCAAAAATTCTTGGATAAAATTAAAGAAAATTAAATTAAGCATACAAAATTACCCTTAAAAAATATTTGGCAAAAGACCAAATCAACCTTGCTTAAATCAATCAATTTTTAAAAGGTAATTTTTAAAAAGAAATTTAATTCTCTATGACTTTATCCTAGAACTTTTTTTTTTTAGGTTTTCGGTCTTTTGGGATTTCGTGATATTGGATTTCGGTATTATGTCGCGGCTACCGATAAAAAGTGTTAAGACCTTTTTTTGTAGAAAATCATATAGCTACAATTTTTACCTAAACAATTTTTTGCATGAAGTTCATAGTTTTCGAGAAATTTGCAAAAAACTGAATTCTCCCCCCCCTCCCAACAAAAAATAGCTCCGGGCCAAATCATGGGTATTTATGAGGCTTTCCTCAAGATATAAAAACAAAGGTCTCCAGCAAAATCCAGCTTTGTCGGAATTATTTCATAATTTTGCATTTATTTTGTCTAATTTTCCTGGGCGATAAATATTCGCTTACGCCAAAAATATTTATTTGACATTCACTTTGGCAAATTAATTATTAAATTTGTTGTTTCAAAAAATGTTTCTATCTATTATTTTTCTCTAATTTTAGACGATCTGATTGTTTTTGTTTTTAAATGAAATAATTTATAATGTAGGAGGTATAGACGCTAAACACTCCATTCAAAAGCAGAACGCAACATCATATAAAACTTAGTTAAAATCGTAGAGAAGAAAAGTGTGTTTTTTTTTATTAAAATGTAAAAAAATGTAAAATGCTGTAAAATGTAAAAATTGATCAAATAATTTTTGACGTTTCTTTCCATTCGTACAACAGACAGGCTAGACTTGAATTTTCTTCTATAATCAGTGCATCAACTACAAGAAAAAACATTTGATTCATCAATCATTTTCAAAAAATACAGACCTCTCAATAAAATTAAGTGTTAAATGTGCCCCAGTTTCCCCTAAATTAATAGTTTGCGACAAGAGTAAATACACGTGAGACCCATAGTTGTGTCTTTTATTTTATTATGTCGCAGAAAAGTTAAGACGATAACAACAACTTATATAAAGTTAATGAGAAGCGGTATTTAACTCGCTTTAGGAGGCCAGATAATCCGATACCAAAACCCCGCTTTGTGGATATGAGAGCTACCGTTGGTTCATAAAAAAGTCAATTTCCGCTCATATCTCTTAAGTTGCCTAGCTAGTATTGAAAATCATTACTGACCTCAGCAACATATGTAAAGGGTGTTTTTTTTTTGCAATAAAACAACGATGGAATATTCGATTGACATAATTTTTTTTTATTTGAAAGATAATCTTGTGGCATAACATTTTAAATATGATTTCTGGCATATGACTGCCACTGCTGGCTCGGATGTTTTTCTGGATGTAACGGTGTTTCGACATACACTTGAGGATTAGCTTCACTCCAAATGCGTCAAATTTTGTTTGTTGACGTAGCCATTCAACCAGAAGTGCGCTTCATCGCTAAACAAAATTCGCTTATGAAAATCGGGAACAACGGCCATCTCGTTTTGGGCCCATTCGACACAATTTGCAAGCGTTGTTCAGGCGTGAGTCTATTCATGATGAATTGCCTAACCAAACTGAAAATAAATCACTTAACAGCTGTTAAATCGGTAGCCGTCTTGAAAAGTAATGCCAACTTAAAGTTCTATACCTCGAAAAAAAACACCCTTTACATATGTCCAGAGTCGCTTTCAAAATGTTTCTGCCTTCCAGAATGTTATTGACAACATTGAATGGAGATGACTCTTAAAATCGTTCGCTGCTCATCATCATTTGCATGGGCTCGCACCCAAGACTTTAGACTTCGTTTTCAGAACACTAGAAAACTCCATTTTGTTGTCTTGAGAACTAATATGTTAAAAGATAATCACCTTAAATAAGTCGTTTTTGTTCAGAACAATCTCGTCGAGCTTTAAAAATAAAGGATATCTCTGAACTGTTTGTTCCAAATCTTTCAAAACTCATCTACTCATACATGTGTGATTTAATTCTGAGCCAGCAATAGATCTAAAAAAAATCGAAATATGGTTATACTGATGTGAAAATTACCATGGTTATTTTGATAGATCTTTGAAAATAAGATATAATTAGATGCTTAACCAGCTTATTAAGTTATATGAAAATCTTTAATGGTTTTGTTCCATTCTTCCCCTTTTTGAGGTCCATTACATAAAAAGAGCCTCCGCTAAGATATCTAAATTATTATCCAATTTTTCATTCGCAGTTCTCTTAAATTGCTGCTCATCTGCATTGATCACATAAACTAATGACCGAATCTCGTAAATTAAAATGAAAAATTACCATTTGCTATTATCCAACCTTGTATAAATATAGCCTCATCTGCCAAAAAGAAAAAAAAAACTATACTAAGTACCTACTTAAAAAAAAAAAATAAGATAATATTTACAAGATGTTCAGCAGAACCATTATAATAAATTCTCTTGCCCAGACGAACTGAAAAGATATTAAATCGTATTGCTGCACACGCCATTCCATTCTTCTTCAAAATGAATAAAAATATCTTATCCTTCGTGTTGGAATAAGCAAAAGGTACCGAATGCGAATCTGTATCTGGCCGCCTTTTAAAAATCCCAAGATGATTAAAAATCACATTATATATACGAACGAAAATAGAGCTGCCCCACTGTTCATTCAAAATGATTATTACTAAATTGACCTAGATCCTTGAAGGATCTGATAGAGCGTATAGGGTTAAATAAATACGTAAGCTTTATTGCTAAACTTACCATAATATCCAGACATATCCATTGGAACTACTTGTATAAGACGATAGCTCTTTACTAATTCCCGTAAAAATAACTGCGACAAATAGAAGAGCAGGACTAGATGTGGATTGTCCGTTAAAACGCCATCAGCAACGGCACTGCAATAAGATATAAAATGCAATATAAATGAAAGTGTGTGTGTGTATTTTTTTTCTTGTTTCGTCCAAAGAAAATAATAATAATTATTAAGACTGGGAACTGAGAAAAATAAAAAAAAAAAACAAAAACGAAACAATTTCCTTTTGGCAATTAAAAGCAATTGTTTGGAAAGGAAGGAAGGAAGGATGTGCTATGTGATCATTAAAAAAACGATGCAAATGATAATGAGGTCTTATGGAAGGAAAATTTGTTTTGTTTTTCCTGCGGCTTGATTTATTACTTTGGGTAAAAGTTATGAGGTTGTTGTAATAAAAAATACCCAAAAAAGCGAAGCGCATCAAACAGAAATTATTGTGGGAAACAGAACCGCAAATTAATCTGGATGGTTGTTATGTTTATAAATACTTTGCAACATTTTTTTTGTTGGTATTATTTAAAAGTTTATTTCTCATGTTTAATTATAACTGAACAAAGGTTGCATCATTTCAAAATGAGGTACCACGATGTTTAATTCACAATGGCAACTTTTTGGTAAACCAAAGTAATTAAGAAAAAGATGCTGGATGGTTCGTTTTTATAAGTATAACATTAAAATCTATACCTTAGCAGAACAGAAGAAAGAGAAGAACAAGAAATTTTTTGGAAACCATAATGTTTGTGTCTACTAGCTGAAATTGTTTCAAAGCACATATTTTTGTACATTAACGTATTTTATGCTTAGTTCTTTCTAAAGCTAGGGGTGGGCAATTGCTCCCATTGCCCCCCTCTATATCCACACCTGCCTATAGTTTTCTTTCACTTTGCTCTTTTTTGATTACCATTTTAATGAAATATCGAAATCAAAACACAAATGTTTGCAACTTAAATTTAAATTTTATAGAAAGTGACCTTTGGCTCATTTTGAAAAATCTTAAAAACTTTTAGCTTTTACATACACTCCGTGTCACTTGCTTAAGGACAGGCAGTTTTCTATTTTCATTTTACGATATTTTTCAGACCCCTCGGTATTTTGGGAAAAACCAAATGCACAATGAATAAAGGATATATTAGGTTTATATTGTAAAAAAAAATAAGATTATGTTGATAATTGCAACATTTATGATGCTTTTAACAAAAAGGTCATAAAATGTTACTGCTTTTTTTGTTTCACTTGATTAAGGATTTCCAAAGCTCCAAAATGACCGCAATCACTTGTAAATTGATACTGAAGAGAGCTTTTCCGCAGTTTTCTGAAATATTTGGTTGACATCGATGGACTTTCCAACAAGACAATGCACCGATACAAACCGCACGGACAACAAAAGCCTGGCTTCAGAACCAAAATATAAACGAACTTGCATGGCCACCATATTCATCCGACCTGAACATCATGGAAAACGTGTGGGATTGGCTTTCAAGAAAAGTCTACGAAGGAAGAAGGCAGTGTAATGAAACGGAAGAGATAATTGAAGCCATAAAACAAGAGTGGTCCGAAATTTTGATTGATTATTTGATAAAACTCTATGAATCTCTACACAGCAGGCTACTTGAAGTGATTCAGCGATCAGGAAGTACCCATTACTAAAAATTGTTGCAATTCTTGGAATAAAACTAACATTTAATTATTCAAACAAAAATTTTACTGTTTAATTGTTTTTTAAGCTTGAAACAGGTAAATTTGTCTACTGTCCTTAATCTAGTGAAACAAAAAAAGCAGGTACATTTTATGACCTTTTTGGGAAAAGCGTCATGAATATTGAAAATTTCCCAAAATACCGAGGGGTTCGAAAAATATCGCAAAATGAAAATGGAAAACTGCCTGTCCTTCATCAAGTGACTTGGAGTGTATGTATGTTATTTATTTAACTTTACTTAACTTTTCTTTAAAAAAAAAGTTTTTAAAAACGTTTTTCTTCAATTTCAAAAGGATTACATATGTTGATCCACCCTTGTTTAACATGTCCACCCCCCATAACTAGGTTGCTCATAAAAATGGTCATATTAAAAGAAAATCTCTACCCACTTCTGAAAACCACGTGCATGATATTAAATCCTTCTTTTTTTTTTTGTCGAATCATTCATTCATCTCAGGACCCTTTAATCACACGCCTCCTAAAACTATATACTTACAAATCAATCAAACGAATTGACTGTGGTTATATCATAATCATTTCAGGTGTTGTACAAAACTTACTAATAGAGGCAGTGTGACCAATGAAATATTTTAAATCATGCTAAGTCCAGTATTTTAGCAAGTTTTTTTTTTTAAGAAAAAGTGCTAAAAATCATGCTAAACATTTTTTCGAATACAAAACCTGCTAAAAATCCTGCAAAAAGCTTTAAACTAATAAAAACAATGTTTTTTTTTAGAAAAAATAGTATTTATTAAGCAAACATAACAAAAACATAAAAATTACTTCGTGACACTAAAACTATTTTATAAATAGGAACACAAATCAGTTAAATTCAGTTTTTGTAAACAACATTAAAAATATTGGGCTTCATTTAAAGCCTCCTCAAAAGCATCAGGCAAATCTTTTTCTTCTTCAGGTGTATTATAGAATGTTGCTAATACCACTTCTTTCACGATTTTGCTTGGAATGGCGAAACTGTCACAACAAACTTCTGGCAAATTGTCTCTGATAAGTAGAATACTATTAAGCATGTTTATTTTCGTTGGTCTTTTACTAAATTCGTGAAGCTAAAAACTCTGAAATGTTCTGATCTTAAGATTGTATTGGGCTTTGTTCACACTTACGTTTGTTTTGATTTGACTAACCTTTTGTAATTCTATACTTCGGCTAAACTGAAATCCTGCTAAATTTTCAAACTATAATATAGAATCATGCTAAAAAAAATGCTAGCATGATTTGGTAAAAAAACCTGCTAAAAATAAAATGTTCCTGCTAAATTTAGCAGGAAAAATGCTAAATTGGCCACACTGAATAGAGGTGTCATGAATTATTGTGTCTCCAGCTTTACTCAAACCTTAATCAAATCGTGGAAAAGGTTCAAATGCATAAAGTATCCCTTTTCAATTGGAAATACAACACGCTAACAAAAAATTCTATTTTACTACAGCAATCATCCCAACACATGTGTGACTATGACTAGTCGTTAAGTTCAATAGTCGATTGGGGAAGAAAAAGGAAACTATAGCATTTACGAGTCGAGATAGACGTTTCTATAGGTATACCTTTTTGATGAGATTTCTGTTTACATATTCCTTTAGATTATGACTTTATAAAAGTATAGCAATGAAATCTTTTATTAATAGCATTGACTCGTGGAGGAAACATTATAGTGTCCTCAGATAGGTATATTTTCTATCTGGGTATATATATTGGCATTTTGGGGCTGTTTAGGGAGGAATAACGCACGCACATTATAAGGGAACTTATTAGTCGTAAACTTTTATTGCTCCTACCTATACTCGTATCCCAATAAATAATAATTGATTCATCGTTAATGGAACTAACTTTTAATGGTAAAAAAAAACATGAAGTGGAATAAAATAAAGTTTTTAGTTGTTGAGTTTGGTAGTGATTTGACAGAAAAAGTTTCGAGAGATAAAATTATTAATGTTATATTGGTGTGTCGTTTTTGTTAATACAAAACTTTGAAAATAAACAAACATATAAATTTAATATTTCATTAACTTTTTGTTCCTTGATAAAAAAAACTCTAAATTTACCTAGTACCAGAATTTATACTCAAAACACCTTCAAAACAAAAACAAAACTTTTTAACTGGTTTAATTTTTGAACTCCTTAAATACAGCAATCTTACTTCTTAAATTTGTTTCGAAAAAACAAGTAAAAAAAGGATATAATGATTCTTTACAAAAATCAGATCATAATTATTTAACGTTCTGTTATAAGTTGATTGAAAAGTGACTTTACTTTGAAAAGAGCTAGGCATAGCTCTTGAAGAACAATAACATAAACTTAAGTGAAAAAGTTATCCTTTTTTTAAGAGAATACTAAATAATATAAGTAAGATGGCTGAAGTATTTTAAGCATTCACATAACATCACGTTCATCTTATGAGCTTTGAAATGAGACGATTAGCATTAGAGTAAAATATTTAAAAGGGGCTTAGACATAATATTCTTATTTTAGGGTCTGAATAATTAAGTAGCAAAGTTTAATAAATTTCCAACATTTGACAAAAGTCTATGATGGAGACAGTATCTAATTTCAAAAAGTTTCATTTATAATTTATTAATATTAATTTGAGAGATGATTATAAGTGTTTTCAAAAATTACTTTTTATATAACTCATCATAAGAAAAAATTAAAATTCGGTTAAAATATAGGTACAGGTAGGTACTCTATATATTCAACTGACGGTCGGACAAACTTTTTCATGTATACGTTTGATCAGGCCATTTCCGGTATCCATAGAAATCACGCGTAAAAATTTTTATCATTAAAAACCAGTTTTTGAATAAACTGTACTTATTGAAAAGATTAGTCATTCTTCACCAAAAATGATACCTCAACTTGTGTAGGAAATGACTTCAACTAAAATAAAATGCACGACTGGGTCGCACCAACTTGCTCTCGCAGCAAACTATGGGGCTAAAAATAGCAATTTTTCGAATTTTGTTTCGCAGTATTATTTTGGCTTAACAGGTGTGTGATAATATCAAATATCTTCCAAATCGGTGCAGCCGTTCAAAAGTTAGTCGGTGTAATAAAAAACGGTTCTATGGCAGGTACCGTTATTAAGCTGATTCCGAAAAAAAATCCTATGAAAGACATCACCTTGAGCAACAAATCACTCGTATAAAATTTTATCAAAATTGATTTTTTTTCGAGAAAATTAGAATTATCGGTTTTTCAAAAAAAAAAACTTTTTCAAAAAATTACTTTTTTTTAATTTTTTTCTTGTAGTATTATTTTGGCTTAGCAGTTGTTTAATAATATCAAATTTCTTTAAAATCGGTGCAGCCGTTCAAAAGATAGTCGGAGTAATAAAAAACGGTTCTATGGCATGTACCGTTAATAAGCTGATTCTGAAAAACAATTTTTAGATGATGGACATCACCATTGGCAACAAACCACTCATATAAATTTTTTTTGTTATTTTTATGCCTAGGTCAAAAGAAAAAAAAATTTCCGGGGATACTTCACTAATAATAGTTTATGCCAAGTTTGAAGAAAATCAGCCCCACTGTTTATGCTGCAGGTGTCGGTACATCCAGACATCTAGACAGACAGACAGACAGAATTGTCGGACCTACTTTTTTCGTCTTCTCTATCATCGTAATGTCATGTTTGCTTGTTATCTTAAAACTTTTTTTTACGAATGCATAACTTGCCTTATAGTACCTATAGAGCAAGTAAAAAAGTTATTCTATTTCTCACAATAGGGCACTTAATTATTTAAAATTATCTTCCTGTACCTATTATCTTCCTTTACCGATTTTTGGTATATGGAATGGATGCGTTTTTTATTCAACTTTTAACATTTGATCAATAAAAATAGCATATTTCTAGGAGTCTATTAAATGAAAATAATGAATTTGTGTTGGGACTCAAAAAATGTAAATGCTAATAACTTTTTTCATATATAATGCCATTCTAAAATATATTTTTTCAATTTTTTTTCCGAGCGGATATAGTGTAGAGAACAGCTTCCAAAGAAACCGGAAGTGGCCATTTTCTGACTAAACGCAAATGAAAAAGCTTGTCCGACCATCAGTTTTGCATACGTTCCATCGAAACCTATCGGTTAATTCCCATTT
The DNA here is from genome assembly GCA_951217065.1 of Baccha elongata. Taxonomy (NCBI): domain Eukaryota; kingdom Metazoa; phylum Arthropoda; class Insecta; order Diptera; family Syrphidae; genus Baccha; species Baccha elongata. The sequence goes on along the minus strand of OX578272.1, from coordinate 230,889,642 downwards.
TATCGAAGGACGCGATGAGATAGGTTATCTTACGGTCGCCTCCTCTACTATGAGAACTAATTTTATCTGAAGAAATAGATAAAGGATGTTTCAAATTTAAAATAAGCTATAGGTGCACTACACTTCTACTCTCATGTATACATGCTTTCAAAGGATGAGCGATAGAAGAGTTAAATAAATTGTAACGCTTGGTTAAAAAAAACATTTAATATGCAATTTTTTTTCTGTCTTTATATTTATTTAGCAACGAACACCATAGTAGGAAGGGGATAGGACCCCCTCCCGTCTCCAGTTGTTTGTTTAAATAAGTGTTTAAGCCTTCTGAGTAGCCGCAGCCCCGACCTTTTTGGGTTTGTGAAGTGCACGAAGCCTCACGTTCGACTTTCTAAAATAATCTAAGAATTGGAGCTATGTCGGTATAGTTAGATTTGCTTTTAAAAATTTAAGTAGGTATATACATCCTGATATAAAAGATTTAAAAAAAAAAAATTGTATACTATAATGATATTGCTGCAGATTTAACAAAATACAAATAAAAACATCCTCCCGAGGTGTTAAGTCAATATACAATGTTCCACACACAAGGGAACATTGATATTGCACCCCTGGGATATCTTTAATATTCCCATTCTTCTTGTTGTGCTTGTGTGTCAGAAGAATTTACGACCGCAGAAATCAGTAATAGTGTCGGGTGAATGTGCAGATTTTACACCCAAACAAATGTGTCAGCCTTAAGCTCTTATTCCTTCCATCGAACACATATTTATCCTTCCCTCAGATCCAATTTTAGCTTTATGGTCTGTGTGTGCAAAAGAACCCAACTGGTCTCTTCATCATCAATGGGTGGTCTGGTCATGTTGGTCACAATAGCCCCAAACCATGTAATAAAAACGTTCAACCAGCAGCACCAAATGAAGAGTTCTTTGCTACCTCGCTTCCTTAAACATTTTTTTTTGTGTTAGCATCCAACGTAGCTTAATTAGAAAGCATATTTCATTAGCAATAAGGATGCTGTGTCGTCCGTAATTCTTTTCTCTTTCGTCCACACTCGCTGATGTCGAAAGGCACTGCTTTAACCGCGCATTTTCATTGACAACACAAACAAATAAGGCAGGCGGCTAACCCGTTTGCTTGGGTGCGTCGTTTTTCTTTATGGTTTAACTGGTTGGCTGAGCTCTGAGTATTTAACTCTAATGAAGTTTCCGTTTCCGGAGTCGAAATACTGAAAAGGTGATAATTCTAACAGCATTCCCTTCAGTATATATATTTACTTTGTGTCCTAATCGGGGAATTTCTTTGGCTAAAGTAAATATTTGACTCCGTTATACCAAAAGGGGTTGGTTTGGGAAGTTCGTGGTGACTTGAATTGCAAAAACGTGTCGCGCAAGGAGTTCTTTATGATAAAAAAAAAAAACCATTTTACGACGTGTATCTATCTGTCTTGGGGTTGAATTGTAATTGTATATAGCACAATATTTTATTCACTAATTAGCAACTCTGCCTCGACAGGATATCATTTCTATATTAATCCAATTAACCAGACGTTGCAATGAATACTTTATTTGATTACGCCAGTCAGTGTGGCATATTGGTGGGATAATGGCGAAGCTAAATAATTAATAATTAGCTTCGAGGACCTCGATGTTTCAATTTCACTCTCGGGTAACATAAAACATTTAACCAATATCAAAGTGGGAGGATTTATGTACTCTGTTGGAGCTTGAATGTCTGAAATTTTTTAACATCAAAATTGTTTTCAATTTGTTTAAAGGTGTTCATTTAAAGAAAAATTGTTTATGAGAATAAAACAAATTTAAAGGGACTATTCCTTGTGAACAAAGATGTAATGCAATATGACCTCATTCGCTATTGATTATGTGTAGGTACGGTTGCTCAACTTTCAAAGCGAATACAAAAGTTCCTTCAATTATCTCTAATTCATATCAGGATTAAAGGCGACAAAGCATTCGTCAGAACTGTTGACCTGCAGGTGCAGGTGTTTAGCCTTCTAATTCACATCGGGTTCAACTTAAACGAATGCTTACTGAATATTTTCGTCTGGTTTCCAGGGTGCGGTAAACGGTTGGACAATCCAATTTCGTAAACATCGTTTGGTGTCTTAATTATTTTGGGGAGTGGGGAAAATGTGCAAATAGCGACTATCCTATGGATTGAATATGTAAGCCTAAAATAATAAAGCAATTATGATGAAATTCGCTTGAAAAGCAGTTTGCGCTAAACAAATCAACCAATCCTGACATGGCTGTTTTAACCGATATTGTCAAAAATTTGTACCACAAGCAATCAAAATTGGTTTGACAAATTTTGGTATGAGAGCGAAAAATCTATCATTTACCTTCATGGAATTAATACGACTAAATTAACTAATAACAACAATTTCAAAATCCTCTATCCACTTTCAGATTTCAACTATTAGATATGTTGAATTACTTTGCCCTCGGAATCCATACATTTCTGGGCCGATCATTTCTGCTTTATAAAGATAATCAATTACTTCCGTAATGCTCGAGGTATTGGACTTGTAATAGGTGCGGGGTTGTAGGGAAGAGGCGGCACCCTACGACTAGGGCTGCCAAATGAAATTTTATGAAATTCGGGACAACCATGACTCGAAAATCGGAACAAATCGGGACAACTAAATCGGGATGTAGAAATATATAAACATTTGTCTAAAGTGTGGAAACGGGTCATAATATACCAAGTGTGAACTCCGCTTGTGGTAAGAGGCGACTTTTATAATATCAGCATATAAGGAAGCGATGTAAAAATACTTGAAAGATTACCCAAAAGCGTGCATGAGAGTTTTTGGATAACGGCTTATGGGACTTGAGATCACCGGTGCAGAGTGGAACAAACAAATGCAAAAACACCAGCATTCAATAGGCGAATGGGCTACAAACATGGAGCAATACAACGTTTTATGAGGTCAACTGGACGAACCGGTTGACCTTAGTGTAGAGCGGTGAAGAAGAAAAGCTGTGGTGCTATAGTTGGTTCACTTCGTATTTGCAACATTGGTCTAATGGGAGAGCTTTTTCAAAAACATTGACTCCTATCGGAGTTGGCACCGCAAATAACTTAAGAAATTGCCCTTGAAAACGAAATTATACGCACAAATTGCGTATAATTGAGATCTGTAGGTAGCTAAAAGACAAACACATTTACTTACAGAGGACATTTATAAATAAATTTGATTTATCAAATTTGACAGATGACAGAAATGGGTGGAATGAATGTTTTGACAATTGATGTAAGAAAAGAAGGACAATTGATGAAGACGAGAGATGTCATTTAAGGTTTAAGACCATTGGTGTTTAAACTACCAACAAAATTTCGTACCAAAAATGAATGCATAAATTTATATGCGTTCTATGGACAATCCTATTTGGTATTTACGATTGACCGCATAACATTGAAACCAGATTAGATACAAATATTTTCTAAAAACATGGAAAGCATCTGTGCGTAGCACATGTTATTGTAGTTTTAATTTATATCTTTGGAATTCCACACAAAGTTGAATGAATTGAAAATTCGGGACAATATTGGGACAGAGTTGAAATCGGGATTGTCCCCCCAAAATCCAGACGTCTGGCAGCTCTACCTCCGACACGAAGAGAAAAAGTTGTATATAGGTTCCGAAAGTTTATAATTTTTCAATTATGCTTGAATGTGATTTTGAAATTTTGTATTTTTCCAATATTTTGATGAAGCTTAAGATTTTTTGAAAATTTATTTTTAATTTTTCATGAGTTTGTAAAAAAAGCGTCGGGTGGAAGAAGGGGTAAAATAAGTGTTTTTTTTTCATTTTTCTATTTTTTGTAAACTTGGAAATATGTAAATATGCTTCAATGTAAAATATGAAGTAGACATTTGTGAATAAAATGTTATTGTCCAACTAGATTTTCACCAGTTGTAGACTAAACAAAACTATGTTCAGACGCCTGCCAGACTGACTACAGAAAGAAAGTTAAAATACCTTGAACCCGCGAAGCGGGCCATCTATGTACTGTAAAATAAGAAGACTGCTGAACCAGGTGCCTGCCAAAGACAACTATACAAACCCTAATCGATTTTAAAAACCAAAAATAAAGTTCGAGGCAATTCGGGATTCGTAATTCGGGATTTATTAATTCGGGATTTTGTAATTCGGGATTCTCATATTCGGTATTTTGTAATATGGGATTTTGTAGTTCGTCATTTTATAATTCGGGAATTTTTCGTTCGGGATTTTGTAATTCGGATTTTCTTATTCGGGATTTCTTAGCCAACCCAATTCAAACATGTTAGAAAAAGATAATAATTTCGGTAAATTTTGCCACAGTGAATTGTGTTTGTGTACCACATTGCATTGTGCACTGTGAATTAGCCGCCTTCGTTAATTTACATATACTGGGTGTCCCGAAACTCAAAGTCAAATGGGTACCGGGTGATAGGGTAGGTTATACCCGTACTGGGAAAAGTAAGAAAACAAATCAATCTCACATCAATCGTTGGTTGAAGTTAGAGAATTAAATTTCCTTTGAAAAATTAACTCTTGAAAATGGGTTGTTGAACGTAAACGACCAAATTAACCTTATAAGAAAAATAGAAAGTTATAACTTTACAAGTAAAAAATAAATTAATAACGGTTAATTTGGTCTTTTGCATTCAACAACACATTTTCAAGAATTAATTTTTCAAAAGAAATTTAATTCTCCAACTTCATCCAACCATTTTTTTTTGTCAGAAAAACAGTTTAGAGTTAGACGATTGAAGGAATGTTTTCCTTTTTTTTTCCTTTACGATGCGTGTAGCTGAGAAACGGTTGAGATTTGGAAAAAAGTGAACCTAAGAAAAATTGTAGACAATTTGATGGCCTTTTATTTATTCTCCGATAATTTTTCGCTACGACGCACCATTTCCATTTTAAGCAGCCTGAACAATATTTCGTAGGAACGGCTGACGAACTGGACTGCTACATTAATATAATAAAATACTTTCCTATTTAAAAAACTGTGACTCAGTCAAATTTTATTTTGCGAAACTTAAAAAATTTATTTTTGGATTTGTGATTGTGATCAATAGCATTGTTATTAAAGATTACGTAAAAAAAAATCACTACAAAATTTGAAAAGTTTGCTTTAGACCAAACAACTGAAGTAAAACAAACTAGCAAACTATATTACAGAGACAACAAGCTAAAAATGTAAAAACTGCATTTAATTATTTTGCTGATGGAATTTCCGTAGGTACCTACAAAAAATTAAATTTCCTGAAAAAAATAAATGCGTTTTTTGCATAAGTACCTTTTTGTTCCACTCAAAATTTTATTATCATAAAAAATTTGTTGAGTTTAAAGTAACAGGACGTATTTCATCGATAAACGTAGGTAGCATTTTTGTTTCGAATCGAATGAAGACATAATAAATTATCTATCTAACCGGCCTCAGTAGTTAGGTAGATACATATACCTACCTACTTTTTTTGTTGTCCACCTAAGGACAAAAATGTTTGCTTTTTAAATGGCATTTTGTAAGATTTTTCAAAACTGTGAACATTATGTACATTGTACATTATGTACATACTTACATATACCTTACCTACGCATCAAACCAATATTAAAAAATTGTTGAAATCAGATTTTTTCACGAAAAAATTTTATACAAAAATCAACCATCCGTCTACAAAGGCGAAGTTTTAAATGGAATAAAAAAAATACGCAACATAAAGAAAAACAGAAAGAGTACAGACTACAAACCGAGTGTGCAACACGATTACACGACAGTCGAGGCACGAGAGACGACAGACGAGACACGAGGCCGAGCGATTCCGTCTTCTCAGGCCACACTTTCTCTCATTTTCTTAATTCTCTATATCTATTCCTTTGATTTTAATTGTACTTCTATCAAAGGATGACATCATCGGCGACGGACAAATACTTTTGTGTATCCATTTTCACTATTTTTCTAAATATTGCTATTATAACGTAACCAAGCGAGATTGATTTTTTGTCTTACTTTTCCAAGTACGGTTATAACCTACCCTATCACCCAGTACCCGCTTGACGTTGAGTTTCGGTACACATTGTATGTATTTTTTTAATTTAGTTCTTTGTTTAATACTAGCTACCCATAACCCAACGTTGCTCTGCTTTACCCCTATTAGTGTCTGTGTTGTTGATCACAAGGCTAAATAAACTCGGTCGACAAAATCTATTCCACAGGAATAATATATATTTTTCAGTGTGAAAAAGAAGCCTATCCAGACTAATCTATATATGTGCCTAATTTCATTTAGATCCGTTCAGCCGTTTTTGAGTCCATAGAGAACATACATACATATGTACATGCGCACAACCATTTTTTATTACAAGATGATTTGAGATTTTTTTTTTTTTTTCGTAATTTTTTTTATGTTTTATTTTATGTTATTTATGTTAATTTAGTAACAGGATAGACACTTAGTAAATGCAAGAATTTCCAAATGCGTTAATCACAAATTTCTTAAGATGGTCAGGTGGTTATTGTTCCATTAAAATACTATGAAAATGTATATACAATGATTGTGCATAGAATAATTCCTTATAAAAGAAATATGGGGCTATTTCTTTAAATTCACTACCTACCTAAATATCTAATTACAAAAACAAAAAATGAACAAAAATAATTGAAATCCGTTCAGCAATAATTAGTTAAACGTGATCTGAATTTAAAAATAACAAACACATTAACATAAATTCAATTTTTATATATTTTATAATTTATTTAACATGTTCCCCTTCCCCCCTCATAGATTCAGACAAAATATCAGTTCAATCAAAAAATCTCCCCCAAATCACAAAAACAAATAACTTTTAATTATGGAAATGCATATTTGATGAAAAAAAAAAAAGATCTCAAGTTCAGAATCATGTAAACAAAATACAATTAAATTAAGAATGCAGAAGAGATGTATAAGATGTAAGTCCTATTTTCATTAAGGACATTAAGAGATTTTGTGACATGATGGTTGGAAAAGAAAAAAGAAAGAAATTGAGTTAAGATATTGTATTTCTATTAAGGATTCAGTTCATGAATATTCCAATAAAAGACACGCACAAAAGCAATTTAAATGTAAGCTTTCTTATATTTTATACGTTCTACTTTATAAATACAGTGAAGGTAAAAACTGTTTAGTTGACTGTTTAATTATTTCTCGATGTGAATTTTAAATGAATGAACATAGAAAAAATTCTACTCTCAAAACGGTTACATACACTTGATTTAATGGATCTAATAAAAAAAAAATTATACCCATTGTTCCTTAAATCTACCTACACTCTATGCATATCGTTGTCAGTTCTAATTAAAGGTATGGTGTTAAGCATGCTTTGAATTATATTACCAAAGACGCGAAAACAATGTTCAGGTGCTTGAAAAAACGAGGGACTAAAATAAATTAAAATTACCTAGTATACAAGGTTTGTCAAATGAAGTGTTATCAATTAAAAATACTGTGGTTCCCCACCGTGCATCGGATGCATCTTATAGTTTAACGATTTGCATTATTTATTAAATATTCAGTGATTTTTGAAAGTTAGCTTATATACACTCCGTGTCACTTGATTAAGGACAGGCAGTTTCCCATTTTCATTTTGCGATATTTTTCAAACCCCTCGGTATTTTGGGAAAAACCAAATGCACACTGAATGAAGGATATATTAGGTTTATATTGTAAGAAAAAAATTGTGATTATGTTGATAATTGCAAGATTTATGACGCTTTTCCCAAAAAGGTCATAAATTGTACCTGCTTTTTTTGTTTCACTTGATTAAGGACAATAAACAAATTTACCTGTTTCAAGCTTAAAAAACAATTAAACAGTAAAATTTTTGTTTTTATAAATATAATGTTAGTTTTATTCCAAAAATTGCAACAGTTTTTAGTAATGGGTACTACCTCCTGATCGCTGAAACACTTCAAGTAGCCTGTTGTGAAAGAGATTCATAGAGTTTTATCAAATAACCAATCGAAATTTCGGACCCGGCTTGTTTTATGGCTTCAATTATCTCTTCTGTTTCATCATACTGCCTTCTTCCTTCGTAGACTTTTCTAGAAAGCCAACCCCACACGTTTTCCATGATGTTCAGGTCGGGTGAATATGGTGGCCATGCAAGTAGGTTTACATTTTGGTTCTGAATCCAGGCTTTTGTTGTCCGTGCGGTATGTATCGGTGCATTGTCTTGTTGGAAAGTCTATCGATGTCCACCAAATATTTCAGAACACTGCGAAAAAGCTCTCTCCAGTATAGATTTGTAAGTGATTGTGGTCATTTTGGTGCTTTTGAAATCCAGCTCCACACACAGTTCCGTAATAGCTTATTGCTCCCCATACCATTACACCACCCCCTTTGCTGTGTCGCCTTTAGAGATGCATTTCTTCTTTTCTCAAATCATGAAAATAATAGCTGTATCCATCAGGTCCGTCCAAATTAAATTTTTTATCATCAGAAAAGTCTACGGTATGCACCTCTCGATTTCACCCTCGATTTCACCTGATGTGACTTTTTGCAAAATTAAGCCGTTGACATTTACGTGAGGCATTCAATGGTGGTTTCCTTTTCATTTTTTAATGGCGGCGAATGTGGTCGGCCTTCTGTATCGCCCGAAAAACAGTCGATCTACTAGCTTTAACTCCAGTTTCTGCCTTGATTTTACTTAAGGAGAGCCTTGAATTTTAAGCTGTTCTCAGTATCGCCCGCCTTTCCTTACATGTTAGTGATCTTCTAATTCTTCCTTTGCGGTTATTTCCATACCTTGCCGGGTCCTTAAGATAATTGTTGACAACACACCTGCTTCTTTCAATCTTCTTGGCTATAAAACGGATCGATGTCCCTTCTTCCCGGTAAGCTCGAATTTGGCCGATTTCCTCCTTGGTTAATGTTTTTCCTCTGCCCATAGTCCCTCATACTTCAAGTACCCTTTTATTTGATTGAAATAACGGTAACAATAGTTTAGCATCGCCCGCAAATATGATGATCTTTGAACGAGTTAACACATTATACACATATCATTAATATATAACACAAATAAAGGAGGGTCAATGTGGCTTCCTTGGGGAACAGCAGAGTAGGTACACATTTATTAGTTTGAATACTATTTGCTTAAAAAGCACGCATTGAGGTTTTTCACCGAGATCGCTTAGAACACGATGTAGAACGACGAAACTTCCTTCTACTTGTAAGGAATTGTATCGACTGTCAATAAGCTTTTCATTATATACCATCAGAACATCCAACGCGAAGTTGTTTTTTTATGTCAAGTAAAAACAAAACACTCCACAATTATTAATACTGAGTATCAAGTTTGAAAACCAATAGAGTAAGTACTAGTCCGAAAAGCCAGTCCTGAAGGGAAGTTCAAAAAACTTCAAAGGTGAAAGTTGAAATAGAGATATTGCTTGGTTTGTTAGAGCCAACTAGTGCTGTTGAGAAAAGCGGTAAAATCATTTATACTTTCGTTCGACAGCACGTTTAGGTTGTCGAGAAACAGGCTACCGAATGATTGGAAGCGAGACCTAGCCAGACAATAGCAAAGGAAATGCTCAATAGTTTCCTTCTCTAGCGGATTTCTACAACTACGACAGTAGCTGTTGAAAGGTATGCGCAGTTTAGCTGCATGTTCGCCTATTGGCCAATGGCCAAAGCCTCGTTCTTACCAAAGGGAGGACCATTAGAAAAGAATATTTGTTACATGAATTTTACCAGGCGCTCATAAATCCCAGAAATGTAGCAGGTATCCGACTATCATTTTGTGTTGGCCTAAATAACGCAAAGTCGACTGTCACTCAAAAGCTGCTGGATCTGGATTTGGTGAAAGCCTCGTTCTTACCAAAGAGGGGACCATTAGGAAAGAATATTTGCTACATGAATTTAACCAGGCGCTCATGAATCCCCGAAATGTACCAGGTATTCAACTATCATTTTGTGTTGACCTAAATATCGAAAAGTCGACCGTCACTCAAAAGCTGCTGGATCTGGATTTGGTGAAAGCCTCGTTCTTACCAAAGGGGGGACCATTAGGAAAAAATATTGGTTACATGAATTTTACCAGGCGCTCATGAATTCCAGAAATGTAGAAGGTATCAAACTATCATTTTGTGTTGGCCTAAATATCGAAAAGTCGACTGTCACTCAAAAGCTGCTGGATCTGGATTTGGTGAAAACCTCGTTCTTACCAAAGGGGCGACCATTAGGAAGGAATATTTGCTACATGAATTTTACCAGGCGCTCATGAATCCCAGAAATGTAGCAGGTATCCAACTATCATTTTGTGTTGGCCTAAATATCGAAAAGTCGACCGTCACTCAAAAGCTGCTGGATCTGGATTTGGTGAAAACCAAAGGGGGGACCATTAGGAAAGAATATTTGATACATGAATTTTGCCAGGCGCTCATGAATCCCAGAAATGTAGCAGGTATCAAAGCCTCGTTCTTACCAAAGGGGGGACCATTAGGAAAGAATATTTGCTACATGAATTTTACCAGGCGCCCATGAATCCCAGAAATGTAGCAGGTATCAAAGCCTCGTTCTTACCAAAGGGGGGACCATTAGGAAAGAATATTTGCTACATGAATTTCACCAGGCGCTCATGAATCCCAGAAATGTAGCAGGTATCAAACTGTCATTTTGTGTTGGCCTAAATATCAAAAAGTCGACTCTCAAAAATTGCTGGATCTGGATTTGGTGAAAGCCTCATTCTTACCAAAGGGAAACCATTAGGAAAGAATATTTGATACATGAATTTTACCAGGCGCTCATGAATCCCTGAAATGTAGCAGGTATCCAACTATCATTTTGTGTTGGCCTAAATATCGAAAAGTCGACGGTCACTCAAAAGCTGCTGGATCTGGATTTGGTGACAGCCTCGTTCTAACCAAAGGGGGGACCATTAGGAAAGAATATTTGATACATGAATTTTACCAGGCGCTCATGAATCCCAGAAATGTAGCAGGTATCCAACTATCATTTTGTGTTGGCCTAAATATCGAAAAGTCGACGGTCACTCAAAAGCTGCTGGATCTGGATTTGGTGACAGCCTCGTTCTAACCAAAGGGGGGACCATTAGGAAAGAATATTTGATACATGAATTTTACCAGGCGCTCATGAATCCCAGAAATGTAGCAGGTATCCAACTATCATTTTGTGTTGGCCTAAATATCGAAAAGTCGACTGTAACTCATAAGCTGCTGGATCTGGATTTGATGAAAGCCTCGTTCTTACCAAAGGGGGGACCATTAGGAAAGAATATTTGATACATGAATTTTACCAGGCGCTCATGAATCCCAGAAATGTAGCAGGTATCAAAGCCTCGTTCTTACCAAAGGGGGGACCATTAGGAAAGAATATTTGCTACATGAATTTTACCAGGCGCTCATAAATCCCAGAAATGTAGCAGGTATCAAAGCCTCGTTCTTACCAAAGGGGGGACCATTAGGAAAGAATATTTGCTACATGAATTTTACCAGGCGCTCATGAATCCCAGAAATGTAGCAGGTATCCAACTATCATTTTGTGTTGGCCTAAATATCGAAAATTCGACTCTCAAAAGCAGCTGGATCTGGATTTGGTGAAAGCCTCGTTCTTACCAAAGGGGGGACCATTAGGAAAGAATATTTGATACATGAATTTTACCAGGCGCTCATGAATCCCAGAAATGTAGCAGGTATCCAACTATCATTTTGTGTTGGCCTAAATATCGAAAAGTCGACTGTCACTCAAAAGCTGCTGGATCTGGATTTGGTGAAAACCTCGTTCTTACCAAAGGGGGGACCATTAGGAAAGAATATTTGCTATATGAATTTTACCAGGCGCTCATGAATCCCAGAAATGTAGCAGGTATCCAACTATCATTTTGTGTTGGCCTAAATATCGAAAAGTCGACTGTCACTCAAAAGCTGCTGGATCTGGATTTGATGAAAGCCTCGTTCTTACCAAAGGGGGGACCATTAGGAAAGAATATTTGATACATGAATTTTACCAGGCGCTCATGAATCCCAGAAATGTAGCAGGTATCAAAGCCTCGTTCTTACCAAAGGGGGGCCCATTAGGAAAGAATATTTGCTACATGAATTTTACCAGGCGCTCATGAATCCCAGAAATGTAGCAGGTATCAAAGCCTCGTTCTTACCAAAGGGGGGACCATTAGGAAAGAATATTTGCTACATGAATTTTACCAGGCGCTCATAAATCCCAGAAATGTAGCAGGTATCAAAGCCTCGTTCTTACCAAAGGGGGGACCATTAGGAAAGAATATTTGCTACATGAATTTTACCAGGCGCTCATAAATCCCAGAAATGTAGCAGGTATCAAAGCCTCGTTCTTACCAAAGGGGGGACCATTAGGAAAGAATATTTGATACATGAATTTTACCAGGCGCTCATGAATCCCAGAAATGTAGCAGGTATCCAACTATCATTTTGTGTTGGCCTAAATATCGAAAAGTCGACTGTCACTCAAAAGCTGCTGGATCTGGATTTGGTGAAAACCTCGTTCTTACCAAAGGGGGGACCATTAGGAAAGAATATTTGCTATATGAATTTTACCAGGCGCTCATGAATCCCAGAAATGTAGCAGGTATCCAACTATCATTTTGTGTTGGCCTAAATATCGAAAAGTCGACTGTAACTCATAAGCTGCTGGATCTGGATTTGATGAAAGCCTCGTTCTTACCAAAGGGGGGACCATTAGGAAAGAATATTTGATACATGAATTTTACCAGGCGCTCATGAATCCCAGAAATGTAGCAGGTATCAAAGCCTCGTTCTTACCAAAGGGGGGACCATTAGGAAAGAATATTTGCTACATGAATTTTACCAGGCGCTCATAAATCCCAGAAATGTAGCAGGTATCAAAGCCTCGTTCTTACCAAAGGGGGGACCATTAGGAAAGAATATTTGCTACATGAATTTTACCAGGCGCTCATGAATCCCAGAAATGTAGCAGGTATCCAACTATCATTTTGTGTTGGCCTAAATATCGAAAAGTCGACTGTCACTCAAAAGCTGCTGGATCTGGATTTGGTGAAAGCCTCGTTCTTACCAAAGGGGGGACCATTAGGAAAGAATATTTGATACATGAATTTTACCAGGCGCTCATGAATCCCAGAAATGTACCATTAGGAAAGAATATTTGCTACATGAATTTTACCAGGCGCTCATGAATCCCAGAAATGTAGCAGGTATCCAACTATCATTTTGTGTTGGCCTAAATATCGAAAAGTCGACTGTCACTCAAAAGCTGCTGGATCTGGATTTGGTGAAAGCCTCGTTCTTACCAAAGGGGGGACCATTAGGAAAGAATATTTGCTACATAAATTTTAATAGGCGCTCATGAATCCCAGAAATGTAGCAGGTATCAAAGACTCATTCTTACCAAAGGGGGGACCATTAGGAAAGAATATTTGCTACATAGATTTTACCAGGCGCTCATGAATCCCAGAAATGTAGCAGGTATCAAACTGTCATTTTGTGTTGGCCTAAATATCGAAAATTCGACTCTCAAAAGCAGCTGGATCTGGATTTGGTGAAAGCCTCGTTCTTACCAAAGGGGGGACCATTAGGAAAGAATATTTGATACATGAATTTTACCAGGCGCTCATGAATCCCAGAAATGTAGCAGGTATCCAACTATCATTTTGTGTTGGCCTTAATATCGAAAAGTCGACTGTCACTCAAAAGCTGCTGGATCTGGATTTGGTGAAAACCTCGTTCTTACCAAAGGGGGGACCATTAGGAAAGAATATTTGCTATATGAATTTTACCAGGCGCTCATGAATCCCAGAAATGTAGAAGGTATCCAACTATCATTTTGTGTTGGCCTAAATATCGAAAAGTCGACTGTCACTCAAAAGCTGCTGGATCTGGATTTGATGAAAGCCTCGTTCTTACCAAAGGCGGGACCATTAGGAAAGAATATTTGATACATGAATTTTACCAGGCGCTCATGAATCCCAGAAATGTAGCAGGTATCAAAGCCTCGTTCTTACCAAAGGGGGGACCATTAGGAAAGAATATTTGCTACATGAATTTTACCAGGCGCTCATAAATCCCAGAAATGTAGCAGGTATCAAAGCCTCGTTCTTACCAAAGGGGGGACCATTAGGAAAGAATATTTGCTACATGAATTTTACCAGGCGCTCATAAATCCCAGAAATGTAGCAGGTATCAAAGCCTCGTTCTTACCAAAGGGGGGACCATTAGGAAAGAATATTTGATACATGAATTTTACCAGGCGCTCATGAATCCCAGAAATGTAGCAGGTATCCAACTATCATTTTGTGTTGGCCTAAATATCGAAAAGTCGACTGTCACTCAAAAGCTGCTGGATCTGGATTTGGTGAAAACCTCGTTCTTACCAAAGGGGGGACCATTAGGAAAGAATATTTGCTATATGAATTTTACCAGGCGCTCATGAATCCCAGAAATGTAGCATCATTTTGTGTTGGCCTAAATATCGAAAAGTCGACTGTAACTCATAAGCTGCTGGATCTGGATTTGATGAAAGCCTCGTTCTTACCAAAGGGGGGACCATTAGGAAAGAATATTTGATACATGAATTTTACCAGGCGCTCATGAATCCCAGAAATGTAGCAGGTATCAAAGCCTCGTTCTTACCAAAGGGGGGACCATTAGGAAAGAATATTTGCTACATGAATTTTACCAGGCGCTCATAAATCCCAGAAATGTAGCAGGTATCAAAGCCTCGTTCTTACCAAAGGGGGGACCATTAGGAAAGAATATTTGCTACATGAATTTTACCAGGCGCTCATGAATCCCAGAAATGTAGCAGGTATCCAACTATCATTTTGTGTTGGCCTAAATATCGAAAAGTCGACTGTCACTCAAAAGCTGCTGGATCTGGATTTGGTGAAAGCCTCGTTCTTACCAAAGGGGGGACCATTAGGAAAGAATATTTGATACATGAATTTTACCAGGCGCTCATGAATCCCAGAAATGTACCATTAGGAAAGAATATTTGCTACATGAATTTTACCAGGCGCTCATGAATCCCAGAAATGTAGCAGGTATCCAACTATCATTTTGTGTTGGCCTAAATATCGAAAAGTCGACTGTCACTCAAAAGCTGCTGGATCTGGATTTGGTGAAAGCCTCGTTCTTACCAAAGGAGGGACCATTAGGAAAGAATATTTGCTACATAAATTTTAATAGGCGCTCATGAATCCCAGAAATGTAGCAGGTATCAAAGACTCATTCTTACCAAAGGGGGGACCATTAGGAAAGAATATTTGCTACATAGATTTTACCAGGCGCTCATGAATCCCAGAAATGTAGCAGGTATCAAACTGTCATTTTGTGTTGGCCTAAATATCGAAAATTCGACTCTCAAAAGCAGCTGGATCTGGATTTGGTGAAAGCCTCGTTCTTACCAAAGGGGGGACCATTAGGAAAGAATATTTGATACATGAATTTTACCAGGCGCTCATGAATCCCAGAAATGTAGCAGGTATCCAACTATCATTTTGTGTTGGCCTAAATATCGAAAAGTCGACTGTCACTCAAAAGCTGCTGGATCTGGATTTGGTGAAAACCTCGTTCTTACCAAAGGGGGGACCATTAGGAAAGAATATTTGCTATATGAATTTTACCAGGCGCTCATGAATCCCAGAAATGTAGAAGGTATCCAACTATCATTTTGTGTTGGCCTAAATATCGAAAAGTCGACTGTCACTCAAAAGCTGCTGGATCTGGATTTGATGAAAGCCTCGTTCTTACCAAAGGCGGGACCATTAGGAAAGAATATTTGATACATGAATTTTACCAGGCGCTCATGAATCCCAGAAATGTAGCAGGTATCAAAGCCTCGTTCTTACCAAAGGGGGGCCCATTAGGAAAGAATATTTGCTACATGAATTTTACCAGGCGCTCATGAATCCCAGAAATGTAGCAGGTATCAAAGCCTCGTTCTTACCAAAGGGGGGACCATTAGGAAAGAATATTTGCTACATGAATTTTACCAGGCGCTCATAAATCCCAGAAATGTAGCAGGTATCAAAGCCTCGTTCTTACCAAAGGGGGGACCATTAGGAAAGAATATTTGCTACATGAATTTTACCCGGCGCTCATAAATCCCAGAAATGTAGCAGGTATCAAAGCCTCGTTCTTACCAAAGGGGGGACCATTAGGAAAGAATATTTGATACATGAATTTTACCAGGCGCTCATGAATCCCAGAAATGTAGCAGGTATCCAACTATCATTTTGTGTTGGCCTAAATATCGAAAAGTCGACTGTCACTCAAAAGCTGCTGGATCTGGATTTGGTGAAAACCTCGTTCTTACCAAAGGGGGGACCATTAGGAAAGAATATTTGTTATATGAATTTTACCAGGCGCTCATGAATCCCAGAAATGTAGCAGGTATCCAACTATCATTTTGTGTTGGCCTAAATATCGAAAAGTCGACTGTCACTCATAAGCTGCTGGATCTGGATTTGATGAAAGCCTCGTTCTTACCAAAGGGGGGACCATTAGGAAAGAATATTTGATACATGAATTTTACCAGGCGCTCATGAATCCCAGAAATGTAGCAGGTATCAAAGCCTCGTTCTTACCAAAGGGGGGACCATTAGGAAAGAATATTTGCTACATGAATTTTACCAGGCGCTCATAAATCCCAGAAATGTAGCAGGTATCAAAGCCTCGTTCTTACCAAAGGGGGGACCATTAGGAAAGAATATTTGCTACATGAATTTTACCAGGCGCTCATGAATCCCAGAAATGTAGCAGGTATCCACTTATCATTTTGTGTTGGCCTAAATATCGAAAAGTCGACTGTCACTCAAAAGCTGCTGGATCTGGATTTGGTGAAAGCCTCGTTCTTACCAAAGGGGGGACCATTAGGAAAGAATATTTGATACATGAATTTTACCAGGCGCTCATGAATCCCAGAAATGTAGCAGGTATCCAACTATCATTTTGTGTTGGCCTAAATATCGAAAAGTCGACTGTCACTCAAAAGCTGCTGGATCTGGATTTGGTGAAAACCTCGTTCTTACCAAAGGGGGGACCATTACGAAAGAATATTTGCTATATGAATTTTACCAGGCGCTCATGAATCCCAGAAATGTAGCAGGTATCCAACTATCATTTTGTGTTGGCCTAAATATCGAAAAGTCGACTGTCACTCAAAAGCTGCTGGATCTGGATTTGGTGAAAGCCTCGTTCTTACCAAAGGAGGGACCATTAGGAAAGAATATTTGCTACATAAATTTTAATAGGCGCTCATGAATCCCAGAAATGTAGCAGGTATCAAAGACTCATTCTTACCAAAGGGGGGACCATTAGGAAAGAATATTTGCTACATAGATTTTACCAGGCGCTCATGAATCCCAGAAATGTAGCAGGTATCAAACTGTCATTTTGTGTTGGCCTAAATATCGAAAATTCGACTCTCAAAAGCAGCTGGATCTGGATTTGGTGAAAGCCTCGTTCTTACCAAAGGGGGGACCATTAGGAAAGAATATTTGATACATGAATTTTACCAGGCGCTCATGAATCCCAGAAATGTAGCAGGTATCCAACTATCATTTTGTGTTGGCCTAAATATCGAAAAGTCGACTGTCACTCAAAAGCTGCTGGATCTGGATTTGGTGAAAACCTCGTTCTTACCAAAGGGGGGACCATTAGGAAAGAATATTTGCTATATGAATTTTACCAGGCGCTCATGAATCCCAGAAATGTAGAAGGTATCCAACTATCATTTTGTGTTGGCCTAAATATCGAAAAGTCGACTGTCACTCAAAAGCTGCTGGATCTGGATTTGATGAAAGCCTCGTTCTTACCAAAGGCGGGACCATTAGGAAAGAATATTTGATACATGAATTTTACCAGGCGCTCATGAATCCCAGAAATGTAGCAGGTATCAAAGCCTCGTTCTTACCAAAGGGGGGCCCATTAGGAAAGAATATTTGCTACATGAATTTTACCAGGCGCTCATGAATCCCAGAAATGTAGCAGGTATCAAAGCCTCGTTCTTACCAAAGGGGGGACCATTAGGAAAGAATATTTGCTACATGAATTTTACCAGGCGCTCATAAATCCCAGAAATGTAGCAGGTATCAAAGCCTCGTTCTTACCAAAGGGGGGACCATTAGGAAAGAATATTTGCTACATGAATTTTACCCGGCGCTCATAAATCCCAGAAATGTAGCAGGTATCAAAGCCTCGTTCTTACCAAAGGGGGGACCATTAGGAAAGAATATTTGATACATGAATTTTACCAGGCGCTCATGAATCCCAGAAATGTAGCAGGTATCCAACTATCATTTTGTGTTGGCCTAAATATCGAAAAGTCGACTGTCACTCAAAAGCTGCTGGATCTGGATTTGGTGAAAACCTCGTTCTTACCAAAGGGGGGACCATTAGGAAAGAATATTTGTTATATGAATTTTACCAGGCGCTCATGAATCCCAGAAATGTAGCAGGTATCCAACTATCATTTTGTGTTGGCCTAAATATCGAAAAGTCGACTGTCACTCATAAGCTGCTGGATCTGGATTTGATGAAAGCCTCGTTCTTACCAAAGGGGGGACCATTAGGAAAGAATATTTGATACATGAATTTTACCAGGCGCTCATGAATCCCAGAAATGTAGCAGGTATCAAAGCCTCGTTCTTACCAAAGGGGGGACCATTAGGAAAGAATATTTGCTACATGAATTTTACCAGGCGCTCATAAATCCCAGAAATGTAGCAGGTATCAAAGCCTCGTTCTTACCAAAGGGGGGACCATTAGGAAAGAATATTTGCTACATGAATTTTACCAGGCGCTCATGAATCCCAGAAATGTAGCAGGTATCCAACTATCATTTTGTGTTGGCCTAAATATCGAAAAGTCGACTGTCACTCAAAAGCTGCTGGATCTGGATTTGGTGAAAGCCTCGTTCTTACCAAAGGGGGGACCATTAGGAAAGAATATTTGATACATGAATTTTACCAGGCGCTCATGAATCCCAGAAATGTAGCAGGTATCCAACTATCATTTTGTGTTGGCCTAAATATCGAAAAGTCGACTGTCACTCAAAAGCTGCTGGATCTGGATTTGGTGAAAACCTCGTTCTTACCAAAGGGGGGACCATTACGAAAGAATATTTGCTATATGAATTTTACCAGGCGCTCATGAATCCCAGAAATGTAGCAGGTATCCAACTATCATTTTGTGTTGGCCTAAATATCGAAAAGTCGACTGTCACTCAAAAGCTGCTGGATCTGGATTTGATGAAAGCCTCGTTCTTACCAAAGGGGGGACCATTAGGAAAGAATATTTGATACATGAATTTTACCAGGCGCTCATGAATCCCAGAAATGTAGCAGGCATCAAAGCCTCGTTCTTACCAAAGGGGGGACCATTAGGAAAGAATATTTGCTACATGAATTTTACCAGGCGCTCATAAATCCCAGAAATGTAGCAGGTATCAAAGCCTCGTTCTTACCAAAGGGGGGACCATTAGGAAAGAATATTTGCTACATGAATTTTACCAGGCGCTCATGAATCCCAGAAATGTAGCAGGTATCAAACTATCATTTTGTGTTGGCCTAAATATCGAAAAGTCGACTGTCACTCAAAAGCTGCTGGATCTGGATTTGGTGAAAACCTCGTTCTTACCACAGGGGGGACCATTAGGAAAGAATATTTGCTATATGAATTTTACCAGGCGCTCATGAATCCCAGAAATGTAGCAGGTATCCAACTATCATTTTGTGTTGGCCTAAATATCGAAAAGTCGACTGTCACTCAAAAGCTGCTGGATCTGGATTTGATGAAAGCCTCGTTCTTACCAAAGGGGGGACCATTAGGAAAGAATATTTGATACATGAATTTTACCAGGCGCTCATGAATCCCAGAAATGTAGCAGGTATCAAAGCCTCGTTCTTACCAAAGGGGGGACCATTAGGAAAGAATATTTGCTACATGAATTTTACCAGGCGCTCATGAATCCCAGAAATGTAGCAGGTATCAAAGCCTCGTTCTTACCAAAGGGGGGACCATTAGGAAAGAATATTTGCTACATGAATTTTACCAGGCGCTCATGAATCCCAGAAATGTAGCAGGTATCAAACTATCATTTTGTGTTGGCCTAAATATCGAAAAGTCGACTGTCACTCAAAAGCTGCTGGATCTGGATTTGGTGAAAACCTCGTTCTTACCAAAGGGGGGACCATTAGGAAAGAATATTTGCTATATTAATTTTACCAGGCGCTCATGAATCCCAGAAATGTAGCAGGTATCCAACTATCATTTTGTGTTGGCCTAAATATCGAAAAGTCGACTGTCACTCAAAAGCTGCTGGATCTGGATTTGATGAAAGCCTCGTTCTTACCAAAGGGGGGACCATTAGGAAAGAATATTTGATACATGAATTTTACCAGGCGCTCATGAATCCCAGAAATGTAGCAGGTATCAAAGCCTCGTTCTTACCAAAGGGGGGACCATTAGGAAAGAATATTTGCTACATGAATTTTACCAGGCGCTCATGAATCCCAGAAATGTAGCAGGTATCAAAGCCTCGTTCTTACCAAAGGGGGGACCATTAGGAAAGAATATTTGCTACATGAATTTTACCAGGCGCTCATGAATCCCAGAAATGTAGCAGGTATCAAACTATCATTTTGTGTTGGCCTAAATATCGAAAAGTCGACTGTCACTCAAAAGCTGCTGGATCTGGATTTGGTGAAAACCTCGTTCTTACCAAAGAGGGGACCATTAGGAAAGAATATTTGATACATGAATTTTACCAGGCGCTCATGAATCCCAGAAATGTAGCAGGTATCAAAGCCTCGTTCTTACCAAAGGGGGGACCATTAGGAAAGAATATTTGCTACATAAATTTTAATAGGCGCTCATGAATCCCAGAAATGTAGCAGGTATCAAAGACTCATTCTTACCAAAGGGGGGACCATTAGGAAAGAATATTTGCTACATAGATTTTACCAGGCGCTCATGAATCCCAGAAATGTAGCAGGTATCAAACTGTCATTTTGTGTTGGCCTAAATATCGAAAAGTCGACTGTCACTCAAAAGCTGCTGGATCTGGATTTGGTGAAAACCTCGTTCTTACCAAAGGGGGGACCATTAGGAAAGAATATTTGATACATGAATTTTACCAGGCGCTCATGAATCCCAGGAATGTAGCAGGTATCCAACTATCATTTTGTGTTGGCCTAAATATCGAAAAGTCGACTGTCACTCAAAAGCTGCTGGATCTGGATTTGGTGAAAACCTCGTTCTTACCAAAGGGGGGACCATTAGGAAAGAATATTTGCTACATAAATTTTAATAGGCGCTCATGAATCCCAGAAATGTAGCAGGTATCAAAGACTCATTCTTACCAAAGGGGGGACCATTAGGAAAGAATATTTGCTACATAGATTTTACCAGGCGCTCATGAATCCCAGAAATGTAGCAGGTATCAAACTGTCATTTTGTGTTGGCCTAAATATCGAAAATTCGACTCTCAAAAGCAGCTGGATCTGGATTTGGTGAAAGCCTCGTTCTTACCAAAGGGGGGACCATTAGGAAAGAATATTTGATACATGAATTTTACCAGGCGCTCATGAATCCCAGAAATGTAGCAGGTATCCAACTATCATTTTGTGTTGGCCTAAATATCGAAAAGTCGACTGTCACTCAAAAGCTGCTGGATCTGGATTTGGTGAAAACCTCGTTCTTACCAAAGGGGGGACCATTAGGAAAGAATATTTGCTATATGAATTTTACCAGGCGCTCATGAATCCCAGAAATGTAGCAGGTATCCAACTATCATTTTGTGTTGGCCTAAATATCGAAAAGTCGACTGTCACTCAAAAGCTGCTGGATCTGGATTTGATGAAAGCCTCGTTCTTACCAAAGGGGGGACCATTAGGAAAGAATATTTGATACATGAATTTTACCAGGCGCTCATGAATCCCAGAAATGTAGCAGGTATCAAAGCCTCGTTCTTACCAAAGGGGGGACCATTAGGAAAGAATATTTGCTACATGAATTTTACCAGGCGCTCATAAATCCCAGAAATGTAGCAGGTATCAAAGCCTCGTTCTTACCAAAGGGGGGACCATTAGGAAAGAATATTTGCTACATGAATTTTACCAGGCGCTCATGAATCCCAGAAATGTAGCAGGTATCAAACTATCATTTTGTGTTGGCCTAAATATCGAAAAGTCGACTGTCACTCAAAAGCTGCTGGATCTGGATTTGGTGAAAATCTCGTTCTTACCAAAGGGGGGACCATTAGGAAAGAATATTTGCTATATGAATTTTACCAGGCGCTCATGAATCCCAGAAATGTAGCAGGTATCCAACTATCATTTTGTGTTGGCCTAAATATCGAAAAGTCGACTGTCACTCAAAAGCTGCTGGATCTGGATTTGATGAAAGCCTCGTTCTTACCAAAGGGGGGACCATTAGGAAAGAATATTTGATACATGAATTTTACCAGGCGCTCATGAATCCCAGAAATGTAGCAGGTATCAAAGCCTCGTTCTTACCAAAGGGGGGACCATTAGGAAAGAATATTTGCTACATGAATTTTACCAGGCGCTCATAAATCCCAGAAATGTAGCAGGTATCAAAGCCTCGTTCTTACCAAAGGGGGGACCATTAGGAAAGAATATTTGCTACATGAATTTTACCAGGCGCTCATGAATCCCAGAAATGTAGCAGGTATCAAACTGTCATTTTGTGTTGGCCGAAATATCGAAAATTCGACTCTCAAAAGCAACTGGATCTGGATTTGGTGAAAGCCTCGTTCTTACCAAAGGGGGGACCATTAGGAAAGAATATTTGATACATGAATTTTACCAGGCGCTCATGAATCCCAGAAATGTAGCAGGTATCCAACTATCATTTTGTGTTGGCCTAAATATCGAAAAGTCGACTGTCACTCAAAAGCTGCTGGATCTGGATTTGGTGAAAACCTCGTTCTTACCAAAGGGGGGACCATTAGGAAAGAATATTTGCTATATGAATTTTACCAGGCGCTCATGAATCCCAGAAATGTAGCAGGTATCCAACTATCATTTTGTGTTGGCCTAAATATCGAAAAGTCGACTGTCACTCAAAAGCTGCTGGATCTGGATTTGATGAAAGCCTCGTTCTTACCAAAGGGGGGACCATTAGGAAAGAATATTTGATACATGAATTTTACCAGGCGCTCATGAATCCCAGAAATGTAGCAGGTATCAAAGCCTCGTTCTTACCAAAGAGGGGACCATTAGGAAAGAATATTTGCTACATGAATTTTACCAGGCGCTCATAAATCCCAGAAATGTAGCAGGTATCAAAGCCTCGTTCTTACCAAAGGGGGGACCATTAGGAAAGAATATTTGCTACATGAATTTTACCAGGCGCTCATGAATCCCAGAAATGTAGCAGGTATCAAACTATCATTTTGTGTTGGCCTAAATATCGAAAAGTCGACTGTCACTCAAAAGCTGCTGGATCTGGATTTGGTGAAAACCTCGTTCTTACCAAAGGGGGGACCATTAGGAAAGAATATTTGATACATGAATTTTACCAGGCGCTCATGAATCCCAGAAATGTAGCAGGTATCAAAGCCTCGTTCTTACCAAAGGGGGGACCATTAGGAAAGAATATTTGCTACATGAATTTTACCAGGCGCTCATAAATCCCAGAAATGTAGCAGGTATCAAAGCCTCGTTCTTACCAAAGGGGGGACCATTAGGAAAGAATATTTGCTACATGAATTTTACCAGGCGCTCATGAATCCCAGAAATGTA
Organism: Baccha elongata; assembly: GCA_951217065.1. Classification (NCBI taxonomy): domain Eukaryota; kingdom Metazoa; phylum Arthropoda; class Insecta; order Diptera; family Syrphidae; genus Baccha; species Baccha elongata. Next base: position 230,865,851 of record OX578272.1, on the reverse strand, counting down.
GCAGGTATCAAACTGTCATTTTGTGTTGGCCTAAATATCGAAAATTCGACTCTCAAAAGCAGCTGGATCTGGATTTGGTGAAAGCCTCGTTCTTACCAAAGGGGGGACCATTAGGAAAGAATATTTGATACATGAATTTTACCAGGCGCTCATGAATCCCAGAAATGTAGCAGGTATCCAACTATCATTTTGTGTTGGCCTAAATATCGAAAAGTCGACTGTCACTCAAAAGCTGCTGGATCTGGATTTGGTGAAAACCTCGTTCTTACCAAAGGGGGGACCATTAGGAAAGAATATTTGCTATATGAATTTTACCAGGCGCTCATGAATCCCAGAAATGTAGCAGGTATCCAACTATCATTTTGTGTTGGCCTAAATATCGAAAAGTCGACTGTCACTCAAAAGCTGCTGGATCTGGATTTGATGAAAGCCTCGTTCTTACCAAAGGGGGGACCATTAGGAAAGAATATTTGATACATGAATTTTACCAGGCGCTCATGAATCCCAGAAATGTAGCAGGTATCAAAGCCTCGTTCTTACCAAAGGGGGGACCATTAGGAAAGAATATTTGCTACATGAATTTTACCAGGCGCTCATAAATCCCAGAAATGTAGCAGGTATCAAAGCCTCGTTCTTACCAAAGGGGGGACCATTAGGAAAGAATCCCAGAAATGTAGCAGGTATCCAACTATCATTTTGTGTTGGCCTAAATATCGAAAAGTCGACTGTCACTCAAAAGCTGCTGGATCTGGATTTGGTGAAAACCTCGTTCTTACCAAAGGGGGGACCATTAGGAAAGAATATTTGCTATATGAATTTTACCAGGCGCTCATGAATCCCAGAAATGTAGCAGGTATCCAACTATCATTTTGTGTTGGCCTAAATATCGAAAAGTCGACTGTCACTCAAAAGCTGCTGGATCTGGATTTGATGAAAGCCTCGTTCTTACCAAAGGGGGGACCATTAGGAAAGAATATTTGATACATGAATTTTACCAGGCGCTCATGAATCCCAGAAATGTAGCAGGTATCAAACTATCATTTTGTGTTGGCCTAAATATCGAAAAGTCGACTGTCACTCAAAAGCTGCTGGATCTGGATTTGGTGAAAGCCTCGTTCTTACCAAAGGGGGGACCATTAGGAAAGAATATTTGATACATGAATTTTACCAGGCGCTCATGAATCCCAGGAATGTAGCAGGTATCCAACTATCATTTTGTGTTGGCCTAAATATCGAAAAGTCGACTGTCACTCAAAAGCTGCTGGATCTGGATTTGGTGAAAACCTCGTTCTTACCAAAGGGGGGACCATTAGGAAAGAATATTTGCTACATAAATTTTAATAGGCGCTCATGAATCCCAGAAATGTAGCAGGTATCAAACTGTCATTTTGTGTTGGCCTAAATATCGAAAATTCGACTCTCAAAAGCAGCTGGATCTGGATTTGGTGAAAGCCTCGTTCTTACCAAAGGGGGGACCATTAGGAAAGAATATTTGATACATGAATTTTACCAGGCGCTCATGAATCCCAGAAATGTAGCAGGTATCCAACTATCATTTTGTGTTGGCCTAAATATCGAAAAGTCGACTGTCACTCAAAAGCTGCTGGATCTGGATTTGGTGAAAACCTCGTTCTTACCAAAGGGGGGACCATTAGGAAAGAATATTTGCTATATGAATTTTACCAGGCGCTCATGAATCCCAGAAATGTAGCAGGTATCCAACTATCATTTTGTGTTGGCCTAAATATCGAAAAGTCGACTGTCACTCAAAAGCTGCTGGATCTGGATTTGGTGAAAACCTCGTTCTTACCAAAGGGGGGACCATTAGGAAAGAATATTTGCTATATGAATTTTACCAGGCGCTCATGAATCCCAGAAATGTAGCAGGTATCCAACTATCATTTTGTGTTGGCCTTAATATCGAAAAGTCGACTGTCACTCAAAAGCTGCTGGATCTGGATTTGATGAAAGCCTCGTTCTTACCAAAGGGGGGACCATTAGGAAAGAATATTTGATACATGAACTTTACCAGGCGCTCATGAATCCCAGAAATGTAGCAGGTATCAAAGCCTCGTTCTTACCAAAGGGGGGACCATTAGGAAAGAATATTTGCTACATGAATTTTACCAGGCGCTCATAAATCCCAGAAATGTAGCAGGTATCAAAGCCTCGTTCTTACCAAAGGGGGGACCATTAGGAAAGAATATTTGCTACATGAATTTTACCAGGCGCTCGTGAATCCCAGAAATGTAGCAGGTATCAAACTATCATTTTGTGTTGGCCTAAATATCGAAAAGTCGACTGTCACTCAAAAGCTGCTGGATCTGGATTTGGTGAAAACCTCGTTCTTACCAAAGGGGGGACCATTAGGAAAGAATATTTGATACATGAATTTTACCAGGCGCTCATGAATCCCAGAAATGTAGCAGGTATCAAAGCCTCGTTCTTACCAAAGGGGGGACCATTAGGAAAGAATATTTGCTACATGAATTTTACCAGGCGCTCATAAATCCCAGAAATGTAGCAGGTATCAAAGCCTCGTTCTTACCAAAGGGGGGACCATTAGGAAAGAATATTTGCTACATGAATTTTACCAGGCGCTCATGAATCCCAGAAATGTAGCAGGTATCAAACTGTCATTTTGTGTTGGCCTAAATATCGAAAATTCGACTCTCAAAAGCAGCTGGATCTGGATTTGGTGAAAGCCTCGTTCTTACCAAAGGGGGGACCATTAGGAAAGAATATTTGATACATGAATTTTACCAGGCGCTCATGAATCCCAGAAATGTAGCAGGTATCCAACTATCATTTTGTGTTGGCCTAAATATCGAAAAGTCGACTGTCACTCAAAAGCTGCTGGATCTGGATTTGGTGAAAACCTCGTTCTTACCAAAGGGGGACCATTAGGAAAGAATATTTGCTATATGAATTTTACCAGGCGCTCATGAATCCCAGAAATGTAGCAGGTATCCAACTATCATTTTGTGTTGGCCTAAATATCGAAAAGTCGACTGTCACTCAAAAGCTGCTGGATCTGGATTTGATGAAAGCCTCGTTCTTACCAAAGGGGGGACCATTAGGAAAGAATATTTGATACATGAATTTTACCAGGCGCTCATGAATCCCAGAAATGTAGCAGGTATCAAAGCCTCGTTCTTACCAAAGGGGGGACCATTAGGAAAGAATATTTGCTACATGAATTTTACCAGGCGCTCATAAATCCCAGAAATGTAGCAGGTATCAAAGCCTCGTTCTTACCAAAGGGGGGACCATTAGGAAAGAATATTTGCTACATGAATTTTACCAGGCGCTCATGAATCCCAGAAATGTAGCAGGTATCAAACAATCATTTTGTGTTGGCCTAAATATCGAAAAGTCGACTGTCACTCAAAAGCTGCTGGATCTGGATTTGGTGAAAACCTCGTTCTTACCAAAGGGGGGACCATTAGGAAAGAATATTTGATACATGAATTTTACCAGGCGCTCATGAATCCCAGAAATGTAGCAGGTATCAAAGCCTCGTTCTTACCAAAGGGGGGACCATTAGGAAAGAATATTTGCTACATGAATTTTACCAGGCGCTCATAAATCCCAGAAATGTAGCAGGTATCAAAGCCTCGTTCTTACCAAAGGGGGGACCATTAGGAAAGAATATTTTCTACATGAATTTTACCAGGCGCTCATGAATCCCAGAAATGTAGCAGGTATCAAACTGTCATTTTGTGTTGGCCTAAATATCGAAAATTCGACTCTCAAAAGCAGCTGGATCTGGATTTGGTGAAAGCCTCGTTCTTACCAAAGGGGGGACCATTAGGAAAGAATATTTGATACATGAATTTTACCAGGCGCTCATGAATCCCAGAAATGTAGCAGGTATCCAACTATCATTTTGTGTTGGCCTAAATATCGAAAAGTCGACTGTCACTCAAAAGCTGCTGGATCTGGATTTGGTGAAAACCTCGTTCTTACCAAAGGGGGGACCATTAGGAAAGAATATTTGCTATATGAATTTTACTAGGCGCTCATGAATCCCAGAAATGTAGCAGGTATCCAACTATCATTTTGTGTTGGCCTAAATATCGAAAAGTCGACTGTCACTCAAAAGCTGCTGGATCTGGATTTGATGAAAGCCTCGTTCTTACCAAAGGGGGGACCATTAGGAAAGAATATTTGATACATGAATTTTACCAGGCGCTCATGAATCCCAGAAATGTAGCAGGTATCAAAGCCTCGTTCTTACCAAAGGGGGGACCATTAGGAAAGAATATTTGCTACATGAATTTTACCAGGCGCTCATAAATCCCAGAAATGTAGCAGGTATCAAAGCCTCGTTCTTACCAAAGGGGGGACCATTAGGAAAGAATCCCAGAAATGTAGCAGGTATCCAACTATCATTTTGTGTTGGCCTAAATATCGAAAAGTCGACTGTCACTCAAAAGCTGCTGGATCTGGATTTGGTGAAAACCTCGTTCTTACCAAAGGGGGGACCATTAGGAAAGAATATTTGCTATATGAATTTTACCAGGCGCTCATGAATCCCAGAAATGTAGCAGGTATCCAACTATCATTTTGTGTTGGCCTAAATATCGAAAAGTCGACTGTCACTCAAAAGCTGCTGGATCTGGATTTGATGAAAGCCTCGTTCTTACCAAAGGGGGGACCATTAGGAAAGAATATTTGATACATGAATTTTACCAGGCGCTCATGAATCCCAGAAATGTAGCAGGTATCAAACTATTATTTTGTGTTGGCCTAAATATCGAAAAGTCGACTGTCACTCAAAAGCTGCTGGATCTGGATTTGGTGAAAGCCTCGTTCTTACCAAAGGGGGGACCATTAGGAAAGAATATTTGATACATGAATTTTACCAGGCGCTCATGAATCCCAGGAATGTAGCAGGTATCCAACTATCATTTTGTGTTGGCCTAAATATCGAAAAGTCGACTGTCACTCAAAAGCTGCTGGATCTGGATTTGGTGAAAACCTCGTTCTTACCAAAGGAGGGACCATTAGGAAAGAATATTTGCTACATAAATTTTAATAGGCGCTCATGAATCCCAGAAATGTAGCAGGTATCAAAGACTCATTCTTACCAAAGGGGGGACCATTAGGAAAGAATATTTGCTACATAGATTTTAACAGGCGCTCATGAATCCCAGAAATGTAGCAGGTATCAAACTGTCATTTTGTGTTGGCCTAAATATCGAAAATTCGACTCTCAAAAGCAGCTGGATCTGGATTTGGTGAAAGCCTCGTTCTTACCAAAGGGGGGACCATTAGGAAAGAATATTTGATACATGAATTTTACCAGGCGCTCATGAATCCCAGAAATGTAGCAGGTATCCAACTATCATTTTGTGTTGGCCTAAATATCGAAAAGTCGACTGTCACTCAAAAGCTGCTGGATCTGGATTTGGTGAAAACCTCGTTCTTACCAAAGGGGGACCATTAGGAAAGAATATTTGCTATATGAATTTTACCAGGCGCTCATGAATCCCAGAAATGTAGCAGGTATCCAACTATCATTTTGTGTTGGCCTAAATATCGAAAAGTCGACTGTCACTCAAAAGCTGCTGGATCTGGATTTGATGAAAGCCTCGTTCTTACCAAAGGGGGGACCATTAGGAAAGAATATTTGATACATGAATTTTACCAGGCGCTCATGAATCCCAGAAATGTAGCAGGTATCAAAGCCTCGTTCTTACCAAAGGGGGGACCATTAGGAAAGAATATTTGCTACATGAATTTTACCAGGCGCTCATAAATCCCAGAAATGTAGCAGGTATCAAAGCCTCGTTCTTACCAAAGGGGGGACCATTAGGAAAGAATATTTGCTACATGAATTTTACCAGGCGCTCATGAATCCCAGAAATGTAGCAGGTATCAAACTGTCATTTTGTGTTGGCCTAAATATCGAAAATTCGACTCTCAAAAGCAGCTGGATCTGGATTTGGTGAAAGCCTCGTTCTTACCAAAGGGGGGACCATTAGGAAAGAATATTTGATACATGAATTTTACCAGGCGCTCATGAATCCCAGAAATGTAGCAGGTATCCAACTATCATTTTGTGTTGGCCTAAATATCGAAAAGTCGACTGTCACTCAAAAGCTGCTGGATCTGGATTTGGTGAAAACCTCGTTCTTACCAAAGGGGGGACCATTAGGAAAGAATATTTGCTATATGAATTTTACCAGGCGCTCATGAATCCCAGAAATGTAGCAGGTATCCAACTATCATTTTGTGTTGGCCTAAATATCGAAAAGTCGACTGTCACTCAAAAGCTGCTGGATCTGGATTTGGTGAAAGCCTCGTTCTTACCAAAGGGGGGACCATTAGGAAAGAATATTTGATACATGAATTTTACCAGGCGCTCATGAATCCCAGGAATGTAGCAGGTATCCAACTATCATTTTGTGTTGGCCTAAATATCGAAAAGTCGACTGTCACTCAAAAGCTGCTGGATCTGGATTTGGTGAAAACCTCGTTCTTACCAAAGGGGGGACCATTAGGAAAGAATATTTGCTATATGAATTTTACCAGGCGCTCATGAATCCCAGAAATATAGCAGGTATCAAAGCCTCGTTCTTACCAAAGGGGGGAGGGACCATTAGGAAAGAATATTTGCTACATGAATTTTACCAGGCGCTCATGAATCCCAGAAATGTAGCAGGTATCAAACTATCATTTTGTGTTGGCCTAAATATCGAAAAGTCGACTGTCACTCAAAAGCTGCTGGATCTGGATTTGGTGAAAACCTCGTTCTTACCAAAGGGGGGACCATTAGGAAAGAATATTTGCTATATGAATTTTACCAGGCGCTCATGAATCCCAGAAATGTAGCAAGTATCCAACTATCATTTTGTGTTGGCCTAAATATCGAAAAGTCGACTGTCACTCAAAAGCTGCTGGATCTGGATTTGATGAAAGCCTCGTTCTTACCAAAGGGGGGACCATTAGGAAAGAATATTTGATACATGAATTTTACCAGGCGCTCATGAATCCCAGAAATGTAGCAGGTATCAAAGCCTCGTTCTTACCAAAGGGGGGACCATTAGGAAAGAATATTTGCTACATGAATTTTACCAGGCGCTCATGAATCCCAGAAATGTAGCAGGTATCAAAGCCTCGTTCTTACCAAAGGGGGGACCATTAGGAAAGAATATTTGCTACATGAATTTTACCAGGCGCTCATGAATCCCAGAAATGTAGCAGGTATCAAAGCCTCGTTCTTACCAAAGGGGGGACCATTAGGAAAGAATATTTGCTACATGAATTTTACCAGGCGCTCATGAATCCCAGAAATGTAGCAGGTATCAAACTATCATTTTGTGTTGGCCTAAATATCGAAAAGTCGACTGTCACTCAAAAGCTGCTGGATCTGGATTTGGTGAAAACCTCGTTCTTACCAAAGGGGGGACCATTAGGAAAGAATATTTGATACATGAATTTTACCAGGCGCTCATAAATCCCAGAAATGTAGCAGGTATCAAAGCCTCGTTCTTACCAAAGGGGGGACCATTAGGAAAGAATATTTGCTTCATAAATTTTAATAGGCGCTCATGAATCCCAGAAATGTAGCAGGTATCAAAGACTCATTCTTACCAAAGGGGGGACCATTAGGAAAGAATATTTGCTACATAGATTTTACCAGGCGCTCATGAATCCCAGAAATGTAGCAGGTATCAAACTGTCATTTTGTGTTGGCCTTGTGAAGTATTTTATAAATCAAAATGAAACACTCTTGTTTGGAGGGTAATACAGGAATGATATTTTATTCTTAATAAAATTATAGCAAAGCGTTAGTAACAAAGAACAAATAAAAGAATGTGCTGTGTGCACGAAATTGGAATTGTGTGGAAATGAGTTTGAGTGGGTAGAGTAGAGATAAAGTATAAAGTATCATACAGAGTATTCAATAAAATGCAACGATGCAATGAGAAGATTTATATTAAAAGATATGTGTACTAAAGTATAGATAACACCTCCCTCCTTAGAAAAAGGAAATAGTAGAAAGGAAATTATTGAAATGAGAATTTACAATTTTTTTTTTTTTTACAATATTTTCTTATTAATTGTTTAAAATATTTGTCTTAGAACTATTTTATACAGGTTTTCTTTTTAATGTAATTATAAAATTTAAAAATAAAGGAATTTGGTTTATATACATATTAAATTATTTTTAATCGGAGGTTGAAAATCCGGGTGATAAACTGTTTCTGGATGATGAAATTGATCGTCTGGAAGAAATGTAGTTGATGCGAGTTTTTGGAGATTTACTGTTTCGGGATGTTGAAATTGGTAAACTGTTATTTTCTTGTTCTTGTATTGCATGCATGGTAATTGATTGAGAATGATATGGTTCTGAAGTTGATTGACCGCTACACTGATTGTATATGTTGACAAGACACCCTGATGATGATCCTCGTCTTTTGCGTTTACAGCATAGTAATCGGAGAAATGTATATAATCCAATACAAGAAAATATTTTATGTAAAATACTGCATACTATTATAAAAGCGATTATTTTAAGCGATATTATACCCCAATTTCCATGTTGAATTATGGTATGATTATTTAACATGTGGTCAAGTTGATCATCAATATATTTTAGTCGATGTGCTGCATGTTTTAGATCATCAAGTTTGATATTTGTAAGATGAATTGGTGAAAGATAAAACGTGGCATTTGTTTTATTCATTGATGCTTTGGAACAACAGTCGTCTTCAAGGATATTTATGCTTGGAATGATATTGTGATATTCTGTGCTCATTTTTCCAGTTGCAATTAGTTGGACAAGTCTGGAGTAAGCGCGACATCCTTCTGAAAGTTTCAGGATCCCTGTATCTTTTATGATCTCATCAAATATGTCTTTATTTGGACAGTCGACAGTAATTCTCTGTGGTTCACTTAGTACATAAATCCATTGATTGAATTTAAGTGGTTGCCAGATTTCTAGATTTCCTTTAATGGTATTGACTTTACAGGTTTTTGGTAACTTGTTGTTTGCTGAGATGAGAATTGTTGTTTCACATATCGGTTTATCCATTGTGGAATACACCAATTGATTTTGGCAGATGTAGTCTTCGTCAGATAATTTTTTGCAAGGGTCTAGATTATTTATTTGTTTATAAGATTGTTTATTATTTGACAATGTTATGTATTGAAAAGTAGGTTCTATGTAAATATAAGTTGAAGTATCTTGTACAATTGGTAATGGAATTAATTTGTAAATATTATACAATAGATTGGTTATCAAAGGAATTTGTATGACAAATATTAAACGTTCATTTAAATAGAATGCTTTTAATGTACTTATTTCGAATATCTTATAAGCATAGTTATATTGTAAAGGTAGGGGAAACATTTTTCCATTTGTTAATGTTTTTACATTATTATCGAGTTCATTTATAAAATTTTTAGGAGTTATAATACATGGATGTATGATATTAGCTTTGATAAGTAAAATTGCATCTGTTAAAAGGTCAAATTGTTCATCGAGTTCATTACTTAAGTAAGTTAAATAGTTTATATGATCTAATAATATGACAGAATTTTCAATAGAACTCTTGGTTTCTTTAAAGTTTTCAATAAAATTATTTAATTTGTTTATATTAGCATTAAACGTTTCCTCGTGCATTTTCAAAGCACTAATAGAATCATTAAAATTTGAAATTGTACTTGTAATCACTTTTGTTTGTTCTTTCATTAAATTTTGTAAATTTGAATTATCTTCTTCAAAATGTTTAATTGCTTCATTGTAATATTGTGCATCGTCTGCATCGGGATTACCGAAAAGCCAGTTTAGGGCATAACCGCCACCATTGAATATACCTCTTTTCTGTTTTCTTTTTTCATGCGGATGATTCAATAAATGGGATAGAGTTTCTTGTTTTTGAAATAAGTTATGAATTTTGATAGACAAAAATTTCAAGGTTTGAGAACAATGAAATGAAAGATTTGTTTCGGGACAAAATGATTGTGTTTGTTTAAAAACTTTTTCGATGTTATTAAGTTTCCTTGAATAAAAGGAAATATTAGTATAAATGATTAATTCATATTTATCAGAATAAAATTTTACATGACCTATTTGCTCATAGTATATGCCACTACTAGTTTTTATTGGTTGAATCTCGAAAGAAGAAACTTCCTTTATTAACAAGATGATTAATCTGGAAGAGAAGATAATGGTTTTAGTCTATTGACATGAACACGAACAAATTTATTTTTTATTTTAATTGTAACGTTTTGATTTTTGTGAACTTTAATTATTTTGTAAGGACCCTTAAAGTTCGGGCTAAGCTTTTTGCTTTTACCAGGTTTACTGTCAGTAGACTCTAAATAAACTTCATCATCTATTTTATATTCGTATGTGTTAACATTTTTGTCATAATGTTGTTTTGAATTTTGCTTTGAGCGTATTATATTATCACGTGCAATTTGATGAGTTTTGTTTAGTCTATATTTTAAGGAGTCATGATACGAATCATAAGAATACCTAAACTCTGGGTTGGATGTAATTGAACTTGGAAGAATAGCTTTGTATCCAAAGAGTAATTCAAAAGGCGTAAATTTTGTAGAAGCATGGACACTTGTATTATAGGCAAACATTGCTAGCGGAATGTACTCATTCCAGTCTGTTTGGTTGGAGTTGATAAAATGCTTTAAGTAATCTTTCAAAGTTGAGTGCGAGCGTTCTAATGCTCCATTAGTTTGCGGGTGATAAGCAGTAGCAAACTTGTGTTTGATATGTAATAGTTTAGATACATTTTTCATTAGATCTGAGGTAAAGTCAGATCCCTGATCAGTGAGAATACTTTTAGGTATACCGAACATGGTAATGAAATGCACAAGGTTTTCTCCTACTGTTTTAGCTTCATGATTCTGTAATGGAATTGCATAGGAATACTTAGTAAGGTCATCTTGCATAGTTAATACAAATTTTGAACCATCCTCACACAAAGGTAATGGACCGACTATGTCTAGTGATAACCTTTCAAACGGTTGAAAGCTTGTACTCGTTATTTCCATTGGAGCTTTATGTTTTTTCCTAATGGTTTTATTTATCTGACACGAAGTACAATTTTTAATATACCTTTGAATGTCTTTCCTCATTTTTGGCCATTTATATTTGACAGAAATTCGCTTAAACATCCTGTGGTAACCACAATGCCCTGAAAGAGGACTATTATGGTTCTCTTTTAAGATAATAGGAATTTGATCGCTCATTGGATTTGTAATAGTATCGTTAAATAAAACTATTTTTATATTTGAATTTCGGAAAACAAACAATATTATCTGTTTACATTTATCATATTTAAACTGGTTGAAATCATCAACAGGATTAGCGATTGCTATTGAATTGATATTATCTTTCTCTAATTCAATTTTTAGATTTTGTATGGTATAAAAGAAATCCGCGTATAAGGGTTTTTCGAAGTACATATGTTTGATAAAACAATGATATATATTTTTTCCATTTTTGTTTTGAGATTTGGAGATGGAATGGAGCCCATGAGAAGAGTTAATAATTATTTCTGGATTTTTCGACAATGATAAAATATTATCCATATAAGGATTTTCTTCGGAAAGATCAGTTGCAGTTAAATATGCTATATGATGTTGACATTTAAGTATAGTTTCTGAGCTTTCGGTAAAATCATAGATATTTGGAGTAAGCGAATTGTAATAGAATTTAACGTAATCTTGAAATGATTCTTTTATCTCGGTAAACAATACATTATTATTTGAATTTATTCGTGATAAGCAGTCGGCATTCATATTGACACGACCAGGCTTATAAACAATTTCGTAATCATATTGCTCGAGCTTTAGTCTCCAGCGGACTAATTTTGAACCAGGATCTCTAACGTTGAATAACCACACTAGTGGTCTGTGATCCGTAACGATTTTAAACCGGTGACCATAGAGATATGGTCTAAAATGATTTGTAGCCCATACAATGGCTAATAATTCTCGTTCAGTCGTACTGTAATTAGATTCTGAACGATTAAGTGTTCTGCTTGCATAGGCAATAGGCAAATCAGTACCTATTGCACCTTGGCTAAGGACTGCTCCAATTGAAAAATTGGAGGCATCGGTTGTAACGATAAATTCCTTAGAGAAATCTGGATACTGTAATAATGGTTCTGTAGTCAGTATTTTCTTCAAAATATTAAAAGAATTTTCTTGGTCTTTTGACCAAACGAATATAGCATCCTTTTTTAGAAGTTTGGTTAAGGGTCTAGTAATAAAAGAGAAATTTTGAATAAACCGACGGTAATATCCAGCTAATCCAAGGAAGATTTTAATATCTTTTGGATTTTTAGGAGTAGGATAGGATAAAACATCTTTTATTTTCTCGGGATTAGGTTTTACTCCATCTTTTGATATGACATGACCCAAATATGCTACGTCTGTATGCATGAATTCGCATTTATCAGGCTGTAATTTGAGATTATGCATTCTAATTCGATTGAATATTTTTTTTAACTTCATTTCATGATCTTGAATATTGGACGCGTAAATGACAATATCATCGAGATATACGAAACAATATAATCCTTGATATCCTGAAAGAACTGAATCCATTAACCTTTGAAAGGTCGCAGGAGCGTTCTTCAACCCAAAAGGCATTCGATCAAACTCGAAGTGTCCTAATGGTGAAGAAAAAGCTGTTTTAGAAGTATCGTTTGAATTCACTTTGATTTGATGGAAGCCAGAGGCTAAATCAAGGGTTGTGAAATAAACGGAATGACCTAATTGATCGAGGATTTCAGATATGTGCGGGAGAGGATACGCATCTCCTATAGTAACATTGTTTAATTTTCTGTAGTCTACAACTACACGCCATTTTTGAGCGCCGGAAGCATCCTGTTTCTTGGGAACTACCCAAAGAGGTGCAGACCATGGGGATTTGGATGGTTTGATAACATTTTGATCAAGCATTTGCTTAATCTGTCGTTTCACTTCGCTTTTATGAGCTTCTGCATAACGATATGTTTTAGCAGCGATTGGGGGTGAAGATCCTGTATTGATATCATGTGTTATGGTATCTGTACAAGTCAAAGAATCTCCTTCTAAGAAAAATATGTCATTAAACTCTTGACAAATTTTCAGTAACGAAGTTTTTTCTTCATCATTTAGATGTGAAGTTCTAATATTTTTTAAGAGTTCATGCTCTCTTGTATAAGAAATATTTTTTGGATGATTGCTTGAACTTGATTTATTAAAATTTTCTGGAATAGGTTCAAGACATAATTTGATTTCTGAAAGAGTGTAATTTTCTTCAGTAGTATTTAAAATAGAAGCATACGCTTTAGATTTAGAGCCGACTTTAGTAACAGCTTTACTTAAAAATACTCCGTTTTTTAAAACTATATTAGGTAAAATACCTTCTTTGATTTCTGGATTTTGAACTATAACCTCAATAAGAGTTTCAGTTCTAGGTTTAAGAATTTGAATATTATTGATTTTATTTTCGGTTTCATAAAGAATAGGAATTTTTCGCTTGTCAACTATAATCATGTGATTTTCGTAGTCAATTGAAGCTTTATATGCTTTTAAGAAGTCATTGCCTAAAATTCCGTCAAAAGGAATGTTTGAATTTCGATTTAGAACATGAAATTGGTGATTAAAGAACTTTCCTGATATTTTCAAAGACAGAATAGAACAACCACTCGTTTCTATTGAGTGATCAGGACTTATACCATTAAGGGTAATTTTATTATTAAGATATACCACTGTGTTTTCTTTTAAAGACTTTGCTTTAACTATAGATACATTTGCTCCAGTATCGATAAGAAGTTTGAGTTTAGCGTTTTTTGAAGAGTCACATAATATAGAGATAGTTGAGGAACATTTTCCTTCAAGTAAAATTTGCTCTTCTTTAAATGGATGATTAAAAATGTTGCTTGTTTTATTTATTCTTCCAGCAGAGCAACTACTGTTGAAGAATTTGAGCGGTTTTTTGGATTTTGATTTGAAATTGAAATATTCTGTTGTTTTTTATTATTATTGTATGTTCGTTTACGGCATTCCTCGATTAGATGCCCATATTTTTTACAATATTTGCAATGTTTTTGGTTAGGACCGTAAGATTTGGGACTATTTAAGTTAACGGAGTTTGAGCAAGAAGCTTGATTGATCTGTTTTGAATTATTTCGAGGTGGATTTTGATACATTTTTTGAACTTGTTCTTCAGCTATAGCAATTGATATTGCTTCATTAAGTGTTTTAATTTCTCTTATCCTAAGAGAATTTGATATCCGTGGTAAGGAAAAGAAAATGAATCGATTTATAGCTATCTCATTCAGCATCTCTAACTTTCCAGTAAGGTGAGCACCTTCTGGTGTAGCATTTATGGTTCGTTTTAAAAGCGTTTCCACTCGATAAACGAATTGTGCAACGGACTCATCAACATTTTGTTTTAGATTTGTTAAATCACATAGAAGTTGGGAGTAATGTTTTTTGTCTTGATACATTGTTTTAAGAAATGCTTTGAGCTCATCCCAATCTTTAAAAGTTCTATTGACACAAGCCGCTTTGGCTTTGCCAGAAATTTGCGTTTGTATATAGTCTAATAGAATGTATTTTTGGGTTGCATTTGCCAGGCCAAAGGCTTTGTTACAATCTGCAATAAACCCATTTAATTGATCCCTGTTACCGTCAAAACCTTTAATGAATTTAATGAGAAAAGTAATTGGGAGTTCCGAAGAATCTCTACGTTCATTATTTATATCATTTTTAGCTTCATTTTCACTTATATCTTCATTATCACTCAAATCTCCTTCTCTAACACTATTTATATCATCATTCGACATGATTTTATTTTATTCAATGAATCACAACAACGCACAATTAGCACAATAAGCACAATAAGCACAATTTTATTAAACCAAATGCGAAACAAAAAAATGTGATTTATCAAGTACTTACATTGATATGAACACCATACTTGATCTGATTTGAATTAATTAATTATATAATTTTTTTTTTATAATCTTTTCTTCTGACACCAATTTGTGAAGTATTTTATAAATCAAAATGAAACACTCTTGTTTGGAGGGTAATACAGGAATGATATTTTATTCTTAATAAAATTATAGCAAAGCGTTAGTAACAAAGAACAAATAAAAGAATGTGCTGTGTGCACGAAATTGGAATTGTGTGGAAATGAGTTTGAGTGGGTAGAGTAGAGATAAAGTATAAAGTATCATACAGAGTATTCAATAAAATGCAACGATGCAATGAGAAGATTTATATTAAAAGATATGTGTACTAAAGTATACATAACAGCCTAAATATCGAAAATTCGACTCTCAAAAGCAGCTGGATCTGGATTTGGTGAAAGCCTCGTTCTTACCAAAGGGGGGACCATTAGGAAAGAATATTTGATACATGAATTTTACCAGGCGCTCATGAATCCCAGAAATGTAGCAGGTATCCAACTATCATTTTGTGTTGGCCTAAATATCGAAAAGTCGACTGTCACTCAAAAGCTGCTGTATCTGGATTTGGTGAAAACCTCGTTCTTACCAAAGGGGGGACCATTAGGAAAGAATATTTGCTATATGAATTTTACCAGGCGCTCATGAATCCCAGAAATGTAGCAGGTATCCAACTATCATTTTGTGTTGGCCTAAATATCGAAAAGTCGACTGTCACTCAAAAGCTGCTGGATCTGGATTTGATGAAAGCCTCGTTCTTACCAAAGGGGGGACCATTAGGAAAGAATATTTGCTATATGAATTTTACCAGGCGCTCATGAATCCCAGAAATGTAGCAGGTATCCAACTATCATTTTGTGTTGGCCTAAATATCGAAAAGTCGACTGTCACTCAAAAGCTGCTGGATCTGGATTTGGTGAAAGCCTCGTTCTTACCAAAGGGGGGACCATTAGGAAAGAATATTTGATACATGAATTTTACCAGGCGCTCATGAATCCCAGAAATGTAGCAGGTATCAAAGCCTCGTTCTTACCAAAGGGGGGACCATTAGGAAAGAATATTTGCTACATGAATTTTACCAGGCGCTCATGAATCAAAGAAATGTAGCAGGTATCCAACTATCATTTTGTGTTGGCCTTAATATCGAAAAGTCGACTGTCACTCAAAAGCTGCTGGATCTGGATTTGGTGAAAACCTCGTTCTTACCAAAGGGGGGACCATTAGGAAAGAATATTTGCTATATGAATTTTACCAGGCGCTCATGAATCCCAGAAATGTAGCAGGTATCCAACTATCATTTTGTGTTGGCCTAAATATCGAAAAGTCGACTGTCACTCAAAAGCTGCTGGATCTGGATTTGATGAAAGCCTCGTTCTTACCAAAGGGGGGACCATTAGGAAAGAATATTTGATACATGAATTTTACCAGGCGCTCATGAATCCCAGAAATGTAGCAGGTATCAAAGCCTCGTTCTTACCAAAGGGGGGACCATTAGGAAAGAATATTTGCTACATGAATTTTACCAGGCGCTCATAAATCCCAGAAATGTAGCAGGTATCAAAGCCTCGTTCTTACCAAAGGGGGGACCATTAGGAAAGAATATTTGCTACATGAATTTTACCAGGCGCTCATGAATCCCAGAAATGTAGCAGGTATCAAACTATCATTTTGTGTTGGCCTAAATATCGAAAAGTCGACTGTCACTCAAAAGCTGCTGGATCTGGATTTGGTGAAAACCTCGTTCTTACCAAAGGGGTGACCATTAGGAAAGAATATTTGCTATATGAATTTTACCAGGCGCTCATGAATCCCAGAAATGTAGCAGGTATCCAACTATCATTTTGTGTTGGCCTAAATATCGAAAAGTCGACTGTCACTCAAAAGCTGCTGGATCTGGATTTGATGAAAGCCTCGTTCTTACCAAAGGGGGGACCATTAGGAAAGAATATTTGATACATGAATTTTACCAGGCGCTCATGAATCCCAGAAATGTAGCAGGTATCAAAGCCTCGTTCTTACCAAAGGGGGGACCATTAGGAAAGAATATTTGCTACATGAATTTTACCAGGCGCTCATGAATCACAGAAATGTAGCAGGTATCAAAGCCTCGTTCTTACCAAAGGGGGGACCATTAGAAAAGAATATTTGCTATATGAATTTTACCAGGCGCTCATGAATCCCAGAAATGTAGCAGGTATCCAACTATCATTTTGTGTTGGCCTAAATATCGAAAAGTCGACTGTCACTCAAAAGCTGCTGGATCTGGATTTGGTGAAAACCTCGTTCTTACCAAAGGGGGGACCATTAGGAAAGAATATTTGCTATATGAATTTTACCAGGCGCTCATGAATCCCAGAAATGTAGCAGGTATCCAACTATCATTTTGTGTTGGCCTAAATATCGAAAAGTCGACTGTCACTCAAAAGCTGCTGGATCTGGATTTGATGAAAGCCTCGTTCTTACCAAAGGGGGGACCATTAGGAAAGAATATTTGATACATGAATTTTACCAGGCGCTCATGAATCCCAGAAATGTAGCAGGTATCAAAGCCTCGTTCTTACCAAAGGGGGGACCATTAGGAAAGAATATTTGCTACATGAATTTTACCAGGCGCTCATAAATCCCAGAAATGTAGCAGGTATCAAAGCCTCGTTCTTACCAAAGGGGGGACCATTAGGAAAGAATATTTGCTACATGAATTTTACCAGGCGCTCATGAATCCCAGAAATGTAGCAGGTATCAAACTATCATTTTGTGTTGGCCTAAATATCGAAAAGTCGACTGTCACTCAAAAGCTGCTGGATCTGGATTTGGTGAAAACCTCGTTCTTACCAAAGGGGTGACCATTAGGAAAGAATATTTGCTATATGAATTTTACCAGGCGCTCATGAATCCCAGAAATGTAGCAGGTATCCAACTATCATTTTGTGTTGGCCTAAATATCGAAAAGTCGACTGTCACTCAAAAGCTGCTGGATCTGGATTTGATGAAAGCCTCGTTCTTACCAAAGGGGGGACCATTAGGAAAGAATATTTGATACATGAATTTTACCAGGCGCTCATGAATCCCAGAAATGTAGCAGGTATCAAAGCCTCGTTCTTACCAAAGGGGGGACCATTAGGAAAGAATATTTGCTACATGAATTTTACCAGGCGCTCATAAATCCCAGAAATGTAGCAGGTATCAAAGCCTCGTTCTTACCAAAGGGGGGACAATTAGGAAAGAATATTTGCTACATGAATTTTACCAGGCGCTCATGAATCCCAGAAATTAGGACCATTAGGAAAGAATATTTGCTACATGAATTTTACCAGGCGCTCATGAATCCCAGAAATGTAGCAGGTATCAAAGCCTCGTTCTTACCAAAGGGGGGACCATTAGGAAAGAATATTTGCTACATAAATTTTACCAGGCGCTCATGAATCCCAGAAATGTAGCAGGTATCCAACTATCATTTTGTGTTGGCCTAAATATCGAAAAGTCGACTGTCACTCAAAAGCTGCTGGATCTGGATTTGGTGAAAACCTCGTTCTTACCAAAGGGGGGACCATTAGGAAAGAATATTTGCTATATGAATTTTACCAGGCGCTCATGAATCCCAGAAATGTAGCAGGTATCCAACTATCATTTTGTGTTGGCCTAAATATCGAAAAGTCGACTGTCACTCAAAAGCTGCTGGATCTGGATTTGATGAAAGCCTCGTTCTTACCAAAGGGGGGACCATTAGGAAAGAATATTTGATACATGAATTTTACCAGGCGCTCATGAATCCCAGAAATGTAGCAGGTATCAAAGCCTCGTTCTTACCAAAGGGGGGACCATTAGGAAAGAATATTTGCTACATGAATTTTACCAGGCGCTCATAAATCCCAGAAATGTAGCAGGTATCAAAGCCTCGTTCTTACCAAAGGGGGGACCATTAGGAAAGAATATTTGCTACATGAATTTTACCAGGCGCTCATGAATCCCAGAAATTTAGCAGGTATCAAACTATCATTTTGTGTTGGCCTAAATATCGAAAAGTCGACTGTCACTCAAAAGCTGCTGGATCTGGATTTGGTGAAAGCCTCGTTCTTACCAAAGGGGGGACCATTAGGATAGAATATTTGATACATGAATTTTACCAGGCGCTCATGAATCCCAGAAATGTAGCAGGTATCCAACTATCATTTTGTGTTGGCCTAAATATCGAAAAGTCGACTGTCACTCAAAAGCTGCTGGATCTGGATTTGGTGAAAACCTCGTTCTTACCAAAGGGGGGACCATTAGGAAAGAATATTTGCTATATGAATTTTACCAGGCGCTCATGAATCCCAGAAATGTAGCAGGTATCCAACTATCATTTTGTGTTGGCCTAAATATCGAAAAGTCGACTGTCACTCAAAAGCTGCTGGATCTGGATTTGATGAAAGCCTCGTTCTTACCAAAGGGGGGACCATTAGGAAAGAATATTTGATACATGAATTTTACCAGGCGCTCATGAATCCCAGAAATGTAGCAGGTATCAAAGCCTCGTTCTTACCAAAGGGGGGACCATTAGGAAAGAATATTTGCTACATGAATTTTACCAGGCGCTCATAAATCCCAGAAATGTAGCAGGTATCAAAGCCTCGTTCTTACCAAAGGGGGGACCATTAGGAAAGAATATTTGCTACATGAATTTTACCAGGCGCTCATGAATCCCAGAAATTTAGCAGGTATCCAACTATCATTTTGTGTTGGCCTAAATATCGAAAAGTCGACTGTCACTCAAAAGCTGCTGGATCTGGATTTGGTGAAAACCTCGTTCTTACCAAAGGGGGGACCATTAGGAAAGAATATTTGCTATATGAATTTTACCAGGCGCTCATGAATCCCAGAAATGTAGCAGGTATCCAACTATCATTTTGTGTTGGCCTAAATATCGAAAAGTCGACTGTCACTCAAAAGCTGCTGGATCTGGATTTGATGAAAGCCTCGTTCTTACCAAAGGGGGGACCATTAGGAAAGAATATTTGATACATGAATTTTACCAGGCGCTCATGAATCCCAGAAATGTAGCAGGTATCAAAGCCTCGTTCTTACCAAAGGGGGGACCATTAGGAAAGAATATTTGCTACATGAATTTTACCAGGCGCTCATGAATCCCAGAAATGTAGCAGGTATCCAACTATCATTTTGTGTTGGCCTAAATACCGAAAAGTCGACTGTCACTCAAAAGCTGCTGGATCTGGATTTGGTGAAAGCCTCGTTCTTACCAAAGGGGGGACCATTAGGAAAGAATATTTGATACATGAATTTTACCAGGCGCTCATGAATCCCAGAAATGTAGCAGGTATCCAACTATCATTTTGTGTTGGCCTAAATATCGAAAAGTCGACTGTCACTCAAAAGCTGCTGGATCTGGATTTGGTGAAAACCTCGTTCTTACCAAAGGGGGGACCATTAGGAAAGAATATTTGCTATATGAATTTTACCAGGCGCTCATGAATCCCAGAAATGTAGCAGGTATCCAACTATCATTTTGTGTTGGCCTAAATATCGAAAAGTCGACTGTCACTCAAAAGCTGCTGGATCTGGATTTGATGAAAGCCTCGTTCTTACCAAAGGGGGGACCATTAGGAAAGAATATTTGATACATGAATTTTACCAGGCGCTCATGAATCCCAGAAATGTAGCAGGTATCCAAATATCATTTTGTGTTGGCCTAAATATCGAAAAGTCGACTGTCACTCAAAAGCTGCTGGATCTGGATTTGGTGAAAACCTCGTTCTTACCAAAGGGGGGACCATTAGGAAAGAATATTTGCTATATGAATTTTACCAGGCGCTCATGAATCCCAGAAATGTAGCAGGTATCCAACTATCATTTTGTGTTGGCCTAAATATCGAAAAGTCGACTGTCACTCAAAAGCTGCTGGATCTGGATTTGATGAAAGCCTCGTTCTTACCAAAGGGGGGACCATTAGGAAAGAATATTTGATACATGAATTTTACCAGGCGCTCATGAATCCCAGAAATGTAGCAGGTATCAAAGCCTCGTTCTTACCAAAGGGGGGACCATTAGGAAAGAATATTTGCTACATGAATTTTACCAGGCGCTCATAAATCCCAGAAATGTAGCAGGTATCAAAGCCTCGTTCTTACCAAAGGGGGGACCATTAGGAAAGAATATTTGCTACATGAATTTTACCAGGCGCTCATGAATCCCAGAAATGTAGCAGGTATCAAACTATCATTTTGTGTTGGCCTAAATATCGAAAAGTCGACTGTCACTCAAAAGCTGCTGGATCTGGATTTGGTGAAAACCTCGTTCTTACCAAAGGGGGGACCATTAGGAAAGAATATTTGCTATATGAATTTTACCAGGCGCTCATGAATCCCAGAAATGTAGCAGGTATCCAACTATCATTTTGTGTTGGCCTAAATATCGAAAAGTCGACTGTCACTCAAAAGCTGCTGGATCTGGATTTGGTGAAAGCCTCGTTCTTACCAAAGGGGGGACCATTAGGAAAGAATATTTGCTACATAAATTTTAATAGGCGCTCATGAATCCCAGAAATGTAGCAGGTATCAAAGACTCATTCTTACCAAAGGGGGGACCATTAGGAAAGAATATTTGCTACATAGATTTTACCAGGCGCTCATGAATCCCAGAAATGTAGCAGGTATCAAACTGTCATTTTGTGTTGGCCTAAATATCGAAAATTCGACTCTCAAAAGCAGCTGGATCTGGATTTGGTGAAAGCCTCGTTCTTACCAAAGGGGGGACCATTAGGAAAGAATATTTGATACATGAATTTTACCAGGCGCTCATGAATCCCAGAAATGTAGCAGGTATCCAACTATCATTTTGTGTTGGCCTAAATATCGAAAAGTCGACTGTCACTCAAAAGCTGCTGGATCTGGATTTGGTGAAAACCTCGTTCTTACCAAAGGGGGGACCATTAGGAAAGAATATTTGCTATATGAATTTTACCAGGCGCTCATGAATCCCAGAAATGTAGCAGGTATCCAACTATCATTTTGTGTTGGCCTAAATATCGAAAAGTCGACTGTCACTCAAAAGCTGCTGGATCTGGATTTGATGAAAGCCTCGTTCTTACCAAAGGGGGGACCATTAGGAAAGAATATTTGATACATGAATTTTACCAGGCGCTCATGAATCCCAGAAATGTAGCAGGTATCAAAGCCTCGTTCTTACCAAAGGGGGGACCATTAGGAAAGAATATTTGCTACATGAATTTTACCAGGCGCTCATAAATCCCAGAAATGTAGCAGGTATCAAAGCCTCGTTCTTACCAAAGGGGGGACCATTAGGAAAGAATATTTGCTACATGAATTTTACCAGGCGCTCATGAATCCCAGAAATGTAGCAGGTATCAAACTATCACTTTGTGTTGGCCTAAATATCGAAAAGTCGACTGTCACTCAAAAGCTGCTGGATCTGGATTTGGTGAAAGCCTCGTTCTTACCAAAGGGGGGACCATTAGGAAAGAATATTTGCTATATGAATTTTACCAGGCGCTCATGAATCCCAGAAATGTAGCAGGTATCAAAGCCTCGTTCTTACCAAAGGGGGGACCATTAGGAAAGAATATTTGCTACATGAATTTTACCAGGCGCTCATGAATCCCAGAAATGCAGCAGGTATCCAACTATCATTTTGTGTTGGCCTAAATATCGAAAAGTCGACTGTCACTCAAAAGCTGCTGGATCTGGATTTGGTGAAAGCCTCGTTCTTACCAAAGGGGGGACTATTAGGAAAGAATATTTGATACATGAATTTTACCAGGCGCTCATGAATCCCAGAAATGTAGTAGGTATCCAACTATCATTTTGTGTTGGCTTAAATATCGAAAAGTCGACTGTCACTCAAAAGCTGCTGGATCTGGATTTGATGAAAGCCTCGTTCTTACCAAAGGGGGGACCATTAGGAAAGAATATTTGATACATGAATTTTACCAGGCGCTCATGAATCCCAGAAATGTAGCAGGTATCAAAGCCTCGTTCTTACCAAAGGGGGGACCATTAGGAAAGAATATTTGCTACATGAATTTTACCAGGCGCTCATGAATCCCAGAAATGTAGCAGGTATCAAACTATCATTTTGTGTTGGCCTAAATATCGAAAAGTCGACTGTCACTCAAAAGCTGCTGGATCTGGATTTGGTGAAAACCTCGTTCTTACCAAAGGGGGGACCATTAGGAAAGAATATTTGCTATATGAATTTTATCAGGCGCTCATGAATCCCAGAAATGTAGCAGGTATCCAACTATCATTTTGTGTTGGCCTAAATATCGAAAAGTCGACTGTCACTCAAAAGCTGCTGGATCTGGATTTGATGAAAGCCTCGTTCTTACCAAAGGGGGGACCATTAGGAAAGAATATTTGATACATGAATTTTACCAGGCGCTCATGAATCCCAGAAATGTAGCAGGTATCAAAGCCTCGTTCTTACCAAAGGGGGGACCATTAGGAAAGAATATTTGCTACATGAATTTTACCAGGCGCTCATGAATCCCAGAAATGTAGCAGGTATCAAAGCCTCGTTCTTACCAAAGGGGGGACCATTAGGAAAGAATATTTGCTACATGAATTTTACCAGGCGCTCATGAATCCCAGAAATGTAGCAGGTATCAAACTATCATTTTGTGTTGGCCTAAATATCGAAAAGTCGACTGTCACTCAAAAGCT
Source organism: Baccha elongata (assembly GCA_951217065.1). Taxonomy (NCBI): domain Eukaryota; kingdom Metazoa; phylum Arthropoda; class Insecta; order Diptera; family Syrphidae; genus Baccha; species Baccha elongata. The sequence goes on along the minus strand of OX578272.1, from coordinate 230,842,231 downwards.
GCTGGATCTGGATTTGGTGAAAGCCTCGTTCTTACCAAAGGGGGGACCATTAGGAAAGAATATTTGATACATGAATTTTACCAGGCGCTCATGAATCCCAGAAATGTAGCAGATATCAAAGCCTCGTTCTTACCAAAGGGGGGACCATTAGGAAAGAATATTTGCTACATGAATTTTACCAGGCGCTCATGAATCCCAGAAATGTAGCAGGTATCAAACTATCATTTTGTGTTGGCCTAAATATCGAAAAGTCGACTGTCACTCAAAAGCTGCTGGATCTGGATTTGGTGAAAGCCTCGTTCTTACCAAAGGGGGGACTATTAGGAAAGAATATTTGATACATGAATTTTACCAGGCGCTCATGAATCCCAGAAATGTAGCAGGTATCAAAGCCTCGTTCTTACCAAAGGGGGGACCATTAGGAAAGAATATTTGCTACATGAATTTTACCAGGCGCTCATGAATCCCAGAAATGTAGCAGGTATCAAACTATCATTTTGTGTTGGCCTAAATATCGAAAAGTCGACTGTCACTCAAAAGCTGCTGGATCTGGATTTGGTGAAAACCTCGTTCTTACCAAAGGGGGGACCATTAGGAAAGAATATTTGCTATATGAATTTTACCAGGCGCTCATGAATCCCAGAAATGTAGCAGGTATCCAACTATCATTTTGTGTTGGCCTAAATATCGAAAAGTCGACTGTCACTCAAAAGCTGCTGGATCTGGATTTGATGAAAGCCTCGTTCTTACCAAAGGGGGGACCATTAGGAAAGAATATTTGCTACATGAATTTTACCAGGCGCTCATGAATCCCAGAAATGTAGCAGGTATCAAAGCCTCGTTCTTACCAAAGGGGGGACCATTAGGAAAGAATATTTGCTACATGAATTTTACCAGGCGCTCATGAATCCCAGAAATGTAGCAGGTATCAAAGCCTCGTTCTTACCAAAGGGGGGACCATTAGGAAAGAATATTTGCTACATGAATTTTACCAGGCGCTCATGAATCCCAGAAATGTAGCAGGTATCAAACTATCATTTTGTGTTGGCCTAAATATCGAAAAGTCGACTGTCACTCAAAAGCTGCTGGATCTGGATTTGGTGAAAGCCTCGTTCTTACCAAAGGGGGGACCATTAGGAAAGAATATTTGATACATGAATTTTACCAGGCGCTCATGAATCCCAGAAATGTAGCAGGTATCAAAGCCTCGTTCTTACCAAAGGGGGGACCATTAGGAAAGAATATTTGCTACATGAATTTTACCAGGCGCTCATGAATCCCAGAAATGCAGCAGGTATCCAACTATCATTTTGTGTTGGCCTAAATATCGAAAAGTCTACTGTCACTCAAAAGCTGCTGGATCTGGATTTGGTGAAAGCCTCGTTCTTACCAAAGGGGGGACTATTAGGAAAGAATATTTGATACATGAATTTTACCAGGCGCTCATGAATCCCAGAAATGTAGTAGGTATCCAACTATCATTTTGTGTTGGCTTAAATATCGAAAAGTCGACTGTCACTCAAAAGCTGCTGGATCTGGATTTGGTGAAAGCCTCGTTCTTACCAAAGGGGTGACCATTAGGAAAGAATATTTGATACATGAATTTTACCAGGCGCTCATGAATCCCAGAAATGTAGCAGGTATCAAAGCCTCGTTCTTACCAAAGGGGGGAGGGACCATTAGGAAATAATATTTGCTACATGAATTTTACCAGGCGCTCATGAATCCCAGAAATGTAGGAGGTATCAAAGCCTCGTTCTTACCAAAGGGGGGACCATTAGGAAAGAATATTTGCTACATGAATTTTACCAGGCGCTCATGAATCCCAGAAATGTAGCAGGTATCCAACTATCATTTTGTGTTGGCCTAAATATCGAAAAGTCGACTGTCACTCAAAAGCTGCTGGATCTGGATTTGGTGAAAGCCTCGTTCTTACCAAAGGGGGGACCATTAGAAAAAAATATTTGATACATGAATTTTACCAGGCGCTCATGAATCCCAGAAATGTAGCAGGTATCAAAGCCTCGTTCTTACCAAAGGGGGGACCATTAGGAAAGAATATTTGCTACATGAATTTTACCAGGCGCTCATGAATCCCAGAAATGCAGCAGGTATCCAGCTATCATTTTGTGTTGGCCTAAATATCGAAAAGTCGACTGTCACTCAAAAGCTGCTGGATATGGATTTGGTGAAAGCCTCGTTCTTACCAAAGGGGGGACCATTAGGAAAGAATATTTGATACATGAATTTTACCAGGCGCTCATGAATGCCAGAAATGTAGCAGGTATCCAACTATCTTTTGTGTTGGCCTAATTATCGAAAAGTCGATTGTCACTCAAAAGCTGCTGGATCTGGATTTGGTGAAAGCCTCGTTCTTACCAAAGGAGGGACCATTAGGAAAGAATATTTGATACATGAATTTTACCAGGCGCTCATGAATCCCAGAAATGTAGCAGGTATCCAACTATCATTTTGTGTTGGCCTAAATATCGAAAAGTCGACTGTCACTCAAAAGCTGCTGGATCTGGATTTGGTGAAAGCCTCGTTCTTACCAAAGGGGGGACCATTAGGAAAGAATATTTGCTACATAAATTTTAATAGGCGCTCATGAATCCCAGAAATGTAGCAGGTATCAAAGACTCATTCTTACCAAAGGGGGGACCATTAGGAAAGAATATTTGCTACATAGATTTTACCAGGCGCTCATGAATCCCAGAAATGTAGCAGGTATCAAACTGTCATTTTGTGTTGGCCTAAATATCGAAAATTCGACTCTCAAAAGCAGCTGGATCTGGATTTGGTGAAAGCCTCGTTCTTACCAAAGGGGGGACCATTAGGAAAGAATATTTGATACATGAATTTTACCAGGCGCTCATGAATCCCAGAAATGTAGCAGGTATCCAACTATCATTTTGTGTTGGCCTAAATATCGAAAAGTCGACTGTCACTCAAAAGCTGCTGGATCTGGATTTGGTGAAAACCTCGTTCTTACCAAAGGGGGGACCATTAGGAAAGAATATTTGCTATATGAATTTTACCAGGCGCTCATGAATCCCAGAAATGTAGCAGGTATCCAACTATCATTTTGTGTTGGCCTAAATATCGAAAAGTCGACTGTCACTCAAAAGCTGCTGGATCTGGATTTGATGAAAGCCTCGTTCTTACCAAAGGGGGGACCATTAGGAAAGAATATTTGATACATGAATTTTACCAGGCGCTCATGAATCCCAGAAATGTAGCAGGTATCAAAGCCTCGTTCTTACCAAAGGGGGGACCATTAGGAAAGAATATTTGCTACATGAATTTTACCAGGCGCTCATAAATCCCAGAAATGTAGCAGGTATCAAAGCCTCGTTCTTACCAAAGGGGGGACCATTAGGAAAGAATATTTGCTACATGAATTTTACCAGGCGCTCATGAATCCCAGAAATGTAGCAGGTATCAAAGCCTCGTTCTTACCAAAGGGGGGACCATTAGGAAAGAATATTTGCTACATGAATTTTACCAGGCGCTCATGAATCCCAGAAATGTAGCAGGTATCAAACTATCATTTTGTGTTGGCCTAAATATCGAAAAGTCGACTGTCACTCAAAAGCTGCTGGATCTGGATTTGGTGAAAGCCTCGTTCTTACCAAAGGGGGGACCATTAGGAAAGAATATTTGATACATGAATTTTACCAGGCGCTCATGAATCCCAGAAATGTAGCAGGTATCAAAGCCTCGTTCTTACCAAAGGGGGGACCATTAGGAAAGAATATTTGCTACATGAATTTTACCAGGCGCTCATGAATCCCAGAAATGCAGCAGGTATCCAACTATCATTTTGTGTTGGCCTAAATATCGAAAAGTCGACTGTCACTCAAAAGCTGCTGGATCTGGATTTGGTGAAAGCCTCGTTCTTACCAAAGGGGGGACTATTAGGAAAGAATATTTGATACATGAATTTTACCAGGCGCTCATGAATCCCAGAAATGTAGTAGGTATCCAACTATCATTTTGTGTTGGCTTAAATATCGAAAAGTCGACTGTCACTCAAAAGCTGCTGGATCTGGATTTGGTGAAAGCCTCGTTCTTACCAAAGGGGTGACCATTACGAAAGAATATTTGATACATGAATTTTACCAGGCGCTCATGAATCCCAGAAATGTAGCAGGTATCCAACCATCATTTTGTGTTGGCCTAAATATCGAAAAGTCGACTGTCACTCAAAAGCTGCTGGATCTGGATTTGGTGAAAGCCTCGTTCTTACCAAAGGGGGGACCATTAGGAAAGCATATTTGATACATGAATTTTACCAGGCGCTCATGAATGCCAGAAATGTAGCAGGTATCCAACTATCATTTTGTGTTGGCCTAAATATCGAAAAGTCGACTGTCACTCAAAAGCTGCTGGATCTGGATTTGGTGAAAGCCTCGTTCTTACCAAAGGAGGGACCATTAGGAAAGAATATTTGATACATGAATTTTACCAGGCGCTCATGAATCCCAGAAATGTAGCAGGTATCCAACTATCATTTTGTGTTGGCCTTTATATCGAAAAGTCGACTGTCACTCAAAAGCTGCTGGATCTGGATTTGGTGAAAGCCTCGTTCTTACCAAAGGAGGGACCATTAGGAAAGAATATTTGCTACATAAATTTTAATAGGCGCTCATGAGTCCCAGAAATGTTGTAGCAGGTATCAAAGACTCATTCTTACCAAAGGGGGGACCATTAGGAAAGAATATTTGCTACATAGATTTTACCAGGCGCTCATGAATCCCAGAAATGTAACAGGTATCAAATTGTCATTTTGTGTTGGCCTAAATATCGAAAATTCGACTCTCAAAAGCAGCTGGATCTGGATTTGGTGAAAGCCTCGTTCTTACCAAAGGGGGGACCATTAGGAAAGAATATTTGATACATGAATTTTACCAGGCGCTCATGAATCCCAAAAATGTAGCAGGTATCCAACTATCATTTTATGTTGGCCTAAATATCGAAAAGTCGACTGTCACTTAAAAGCTGCTGGATCTGGATTTGGTGAAAACCTCCTTCTTACCAAAGGGGGGACCATTAGGAAAGAATATTTGCTACATGAATTTTACCAGGCGCTCATGAATCCCAGAAATGTAGCAGGTATCAAACTGTCATTTTGTGTTGGCCTATATATCGAAAGTCGACTGACTACTTACCAAAGGGGGGACCCTTAGGAGAGAATATTTGTTACATGAATTTTACCAGGCGCTCATGAATCCCAGAAATGTAGCAGGTATCAAACTGTCATTTTGTGTTGGCCTAAATATCGAAAAGTCGACTGTCACTCAAAAGCTGCTGGATCTGGATTTGGTGAAAACCTCGTTCTTACCAAAGGGGGGACCATTAGGAAAGAATATTTGCTACATGAATTTTACCAGGCGCTCATGAATCCCAGAAATGTAGCAGGTATCAAACTGTCATTTTGTGTTGGCCTAAATATCGAAAAGTCGACTCTCAAAAGCTGCTGGATCTGGATTTGGTGAAAGCCTCGTTCTTACCAAATGGGGGACCATTAGGAAAGAATATTTGCTACATGAATTTTACCAGGCGCTCATGAATCCCAGAAATGTAGCTGGTATCAAACTGTCATTTTGTGTTGGCATAAATATCGAAAAGTCGACTCTCAAAAGCTGCTGGATCTGGATTTGGTTAAAGCCTCGTTCTTACCAAAGGGGGGACCATTAGGAAAGAATATTTGATACATGAATTTTACCAGGCGCTCATGAATCCCAGAAATGTAGCAGGTATCCAACTATCATTTTGTGTTGGCCTAAATATCGAAAAGTCGACTGTCACTCAAAAGCTGCTGGATCTGGATTTGGTGAAAACCTCGTTCTTACCAAAGGGACGACTATTAGGAAAGAATATTTGATACATGAATTTTACAAGGCGCTCATGAATCCCAGAAATGTAGCAGGTATCCAACTATCATTTTGCGTTGGCCTAAATATCGAAAAGTCGAGTCACTCAAAAGCTGCTGGATCTGGATTTGGTGAAAGCCTTCTTCTTACCAAAGGGGGAACCATTAGGAAAGAATATTTGTTACATGAATTTCACCAGGCGCTCATGAATCCCAGAAATGTAGCAGGTATCAAACTGTCATTTTGTGTTGGCCTAAATATCGAAAGTCGAATAGTTCTTACCAAATGGGGGACCATTAGGAAAGAATATTTGCTACATGAATTTTACCAGGCGCTCATGAATCCCAGAAATGTAGCTGGTATCAAACTGTCATTTTGTGTTGGCATAAATATCGAAAAGTCGACTCTCAAAAGCTGCTGGATCTGGATTTGGTTAAAGCCTCGTTCTTACCAAAGGGGGGACCATTAGGAAAGAATATTTGATACATGAATTTTACCAGGCGCTCATGAATCCCAGAAATGTAGCAGGTATCCAACTATCATTTTGTGTTGGCCTAAATATCGAAAAGTCGACTGTCACTCAAAAGCTGCTGGATCTGGATTTGGTGAAAACCTCGTTCTTACCAAAGGGACGACTATTAGGAAAGAATATTTGATACATGAATTTTACAAGGCGCTCATGAATCCCAGAAATGTAGCAGGTATCCAACTATCATTTTGCGTTGGCCTAAATATCGAAAAGTCGAGTCACTCAAAAGCTGCTGGATCTGGATTTGGTGAAAGCCTCGTTCTTAGCAAAGGGTGGACCATTAGGAATGAATATTTGATACATGAATCTTACCAGGCGCTCATGAATCCCAGTAATGTAGCAGGTATCAAAGCCTCGTTCTTACCAAAGGGGGACCATTAGAAAAGAATATTTGCTACATGAATTTTACCAGGCGCTCATGAATCCCAGAAATGTAGCAGGTATCAAAGCCTAGTTCTTACCAAAGGGGGGAACCATTAGGAAAGAATATTTGATACATGAATTTTACCAGGCGCTCATGAATCCCAGAAATGTAGCAAGTATCCAACTATCATTTTGTGTTGGCCTAAATATCGAAAAGTCGACTGTCACTCAAAAGCTGCTGGATCTGGATTTGGTGAAAGCCTCGTTCTTACCAAAGGGGGGACCATTAGGAAAGAATATTTGATACATGAATTTTACCAGGCGCTCATGAATCCCAGAAATGTAGCAGGTATCCAACTATCATTTTGTGTTGGCCTTAATATCGAAAAGTCGACTGTCACTCAAAAGCTGCTGGATCTGGATTTGGTGACAGCCTCGTTCTTACCAAAGGGGGGACCATTAGGAATGAATATTTGATACATGAATTTTACCAGGCGCTCATGAATCCCAGAAATGTAGCAGGTATCAAAGCCTAGTTCTTACCAAAGGGGGGACCATTAGGAAAGAATATTTGATACATGAATTTTACCAGGCGCTCATGAATCCCAGAAATGTAGTAGGTATCAAACTGTCATTTTGTGTTGGCCTAAATATCGAAAAGTTGACTCTCAAAAGCTGCTGGATCTGGATTTGGTGAAAGCCTCGTTCTTACCAAAGGGGGGACCATTAGGAAAGAATATTTGATACATGAATTTTACCAGGCGCTCATGAATCCCAGAAATGTAGCAGATATCAAAGCCTCGTTCTTACCAAAATGGGGACCATTAGGAAAGAATATTTGCTACATGAATTTTACCAGGCGCTCATGAATCCCAGAAATATAGCAGGTATCAAAGACTCGTTCTTACCAAAGGGGGGACCATTAGGAAAGAATATTTGATACATGAATTTTACCAGGCGCTCATGAATCCCAGAAATGTAGCAGGTATCAAAGCCTCGTTCTTACCAAAGGGGGGACCATTAGGAAAGAATATTTGATACATGAATTTTACCAGGCGCTCATGAATCCCAGAAATGTAGCAGATATCAAAGCCTCGCTCTTACCAAAATGGGGACCATTAGGAAAGAATATTTGCTACATGAATTTTTCCAGGCGCTCATGAATCCCAGAAATGTAGCAGGTATCAAAGACTCGTTCTTACCAAAGGGGGGACCATTAGGAAAGAATATTTGATACATGAATTTTACCAGGCGCTCATGAATCCCAGAAATGTAGCAGGTATCAAAGCCTCGTTCTTACCAAAGGGGGGACCATTAGGAAAGAATATTTGCTATATGAATTTTACCAGGCGCTCATGAATCCCAGAAATGTAGCAGGTATCAAACTGTCATTTTGTGTTGGCCTAAATATCAAAAAGTTGACTCTCAAAAGCTGCTGGATCTGGATTTGGTGAAAGCCTCGTTCTTACCAAAGGGGGGACCGTTAGGAAAAATTATTTGCTACATGAATTTTACCAGGCGCTCATGAATCCCAGAAATGTAGCAGGTATCAAACTGTCATCGAAAAGTCGACTGTCACTCAAAAGCTGCTGTATCTGGATTTGGTGAAAGCCTCGTTCTTACCAAAGGGGGGACTATTAGGAAAGAATATTTGCTACATGAATTTTACCAGGCGCTCATGAATCCCAGAAATGTAGCAGGTATCAAACTGTCATTTTGTGTTGGCCTTAATATCGAAAAGTCGACTCTCAAAAGCTGCTGGATCTGGATTTGGTGAAAGCCTCGTTCTTACCAAATTGGGGCCCTTTAGGAAAAAAATATTTGCTACATGAATTTTACCAGGCGTTCATGAATCCCAGAAATGTAGCAGGTATCGAAGCCTCGTTCTTACCAAAGGGGGGACCATTAGGAAAGAATATTTGATACATGAATTTTACCAGGCGATCATGAATCCCAGAAATGTAGCAGGTATCAAAGCCTAGTTCTTACCAAAGGGGGGACCATTAGGACAGAATATTTGATACATGAATTTTACCAGGCGCTCATGAATCCCAGAAATGTAGCAGGTATCAAAGCCTCGTTCTTGCCAAAGGGGGGACCATTAGGAAAGAATATTTGATATTTGAAGCCTCGTTCTTACATGAATTTTACCAGGCGCTCATGAATCCCACAAATGTAGCAGGTATCGAAGCCTCGTTCTTACCAAAGGGGGGACCATTAGGAAAGAATATTTGATACATGAATTTTACCAGGCGTTCATGAATCCCAGAAATGTAGCAGGTATCGAAGCCGCGTTCTTACCAAAGGGGGGACCATTAGGAAAGAATATTTGATACATGGATTTTACCAGGCGATCATGAATCCCAGAAATGTAGCAGGTATCAAAGCCTAGTTCTTACCAAAGGGGGAAACATTAGGAAAAAATATTTGCTACATGAATTTTACCAGGCTCTCATGAATCCCAGAAATGAAGCAGGTATCAAACTGTCATTTTGTGTTGGCCTAAATGTTGAAAAGTCGACTCTCAAAAGCTGCTGGATCTGGATTTGGTGAAAGTTTCGTTCTTACCAAAGGGGGACCATTAGGAAAGAATATTTGCTATATGAATTTTACCAGGTACTCATGAATCCCAGAAATGTACCAGGTATCAAAGCCTCGTTCTTACCAAAGGGGGGACCATTAGGAAAGAATATTTGATACATGAATTTTACCAGGCGCTCATGAATCCCAGAAATGTAGCAGGTATCCAACTATCATTTTGTGTTGGCCTAAATATCGAAAAGTCGACTCTCAAAAGCTGCTGGATCTGGATTCCCAGAAATGTAGTAGGTATCCAACTATCATTTTGTGTTGGCGTAAATATCGAAAAGTCGACTCTCAAAAGCTGCTGGATCTGGATTTGGTGAAAACCTCGTTCTAACCAAAGGGGGGACCATTAAGAAAGAATATTTGCTACATCAATTTAACCAGGCGCTCATGAATCCCAGAAATGTAGCAGGTATCCAACTATAATTTTGTGTTGGCCTAAATATCGAAAAGGCAACTGTCACTCAAAAGCTGCTGGATCTGGATTTGGTGAAAGCCTCGTTCTTACCAAAGGGGGGACGATTAGGAAAGAATATTTGCTACATGAATTTTACCAGGCGCTCATGAATCCCAGAAATGTTCTTACCAAAGGGGGGGGCCATTAGGAAAGAATATTTGCTACATGAATTTTACCAGGCGCTCATGAATCCCAGAAATGTAGCAGGTATCCAATTATCATTTTGTGTTGGCCTAAATATCGAAAAGTCGACTGCCACTCAAAAGCTGCTGGATCTGGATTTGGTGAAAGCCTCGTTCTTACCAAAGGGGGGACCATTAGGAAAGAATATTTGCTACATGAATTTTACCATGCGCTCATGAATCCCAGAAATGTAGCAGGTATCGAAGCCTCGTTCTTACCAAAGGGGGGACCATTAGAAAAGAATATTTGATACATGAATTTTACCAGGCGCTCATGAATCCCAGAAATGTAGCAGGTATCAAAGCCTCGTTCTTACCAAAGGGTCCAGAAATGTAGTAGGTATCCAACTATCATTTTGTGTTGGCCTAAATATCGAAAAGTCGACTGTCACTCAAAAGCTGCTAGATCTGGATTTGGTAAAAGCCTCGTTCTTACCAAAGGGGGGACCATTAGGAAAGAATATTTGCTACATAAATTTTACCAGGCTCTCATGAATCCCAGAAATGTAGCAGGTATCAAACTGTCATTTTGTGTTGGCGTAAATATCGAAAAGTCGACTCTCAAAAGCTGCTGGATCTGGATTTGGTGAAAACCTCGTTCTAACCAAAGGGGGGACCATTAGGAAAGAATATTTGCTACATGAATTTTACCAGGCGCTCATGAATCCCAGAAATGTAGCAGGTATCGAAGCCTCGTTCTTACCAAAGGGGGGACCATTAGAAAAGAATATTTGATACATGAATTTTACCAGGCGCTCATGAATCCCAGAAATGTAGCAGGTATCAAAGCCTCGTTCTTACCAAAGGGTCCAGAAATGTAGTAGGTATCCAACTATCATTTTGTGTTGGCCTAAATATCGAAAAGTCGACTGTCACTCAAAAGCTGCTAGATCTGGATTTGGTAAAAGCCTCGTTCTTACCAAAGGGGGGACCATTAGGAAAGAATATTTGCTACATGAATTTTACCAGGCGCTCATGAATCCCAGAAATGTAGCAGGTATCGAAGCCTCGTTCTTACCAAAGGGGGGACCATTAGAAAAGAATATTTGATACATGAATTTTACCAGGCGCTCATGAATCCCAGAAATGTAGCAGGTATCAAACTGTCATTTTGTGTTGGCGTAAATATCGAAAAGTCGACTCTCAAAAGCTGCTGGATCTGGATTTGGTGAAAACCTCGTTCTTACCAAAGGGGGGACCATAAGGAAAGAATATTTGCTACATGAATTTAACCAGGCGCTCATGAATCCCAGAAATGTAGCAGGTATCCAACTATAATTTTGTGTTGGCCTAAATATCGAAAAGGCAACTGTCACTCAAAAGCTGCTGGATCTGGATTTGGTGAAAGCCTCGTTCCTACCAAAGGGGGGACCATTAGGAAAGAATATTTGCTACATGAATTTTACCAGGCGCTCATGAATCCCAGAAATGTAGCAGGTATCAAAGCCTTGTTCTTACCAAAGGGGGGCCATTAGGAAAGAATATTTGCTACATGAATTTTACCAGGCGCTCATGAATCCCAGAAATGTAGCAGGTATCCAATTATCATTTTGTGTTGGCCTAAATATCGAAAAGTCGACTGTCACCCAAAAGCTGCTGGATCTGGATTTGGTGAAAGCCTCGTTCTTACCAAAGGGGGGACCATTAGGAAAGAATATTTGCTACATGAATTTTACCAGGCGCTCATGAATCCCAGAAATGTAGCAGGTATCGAAGCCTCGTTCTTACCAAAGGGGGGACCATTACCAGGCGCTCATGAATCCCAGAAATGTAGCAGGTATCAAAGCCTCGTTCTTACCAAAGGGGGGACCATTAGGAAAGAATATTTGATACATGAATTTTACCAGGCGCTCATGAATCCCAGAAATGTAGTAGGTATCCAACTATCATTTTGTGTTGGCCTAAATATCGAAAAGTCGACTGTCACTCAAAAGCTGCTAGATCTGGATTTGGTAAAAGCCTCGTTCTTACCAAAGGGGGGACCATTAGGAAAGAATATTTGCTACATGAGTTTTACCAGGCTCTCATGAATCCCGGAAATGTAGCAGGTATCCAACTGTCATTTTGTGTTGGCCTAAAAATCGAAAAGTCGACTGTCACTCAAAAGGTGCTGGATCTGGATTTGGTGAAAGCCTCGTTCTTACCAAAGGGGGACCATTAGGAAAGATATAAGCTACATGAATTTTACCAGGCGCTCATGAATCCCAGAAATGCAGCAGGTATCAAACTGTTATTTTGTGTTGGCCTAAATATCGAAAAGTCGACTCTCAAAAGTTGCTGGATCTGGATTTGGTGAAAGCCTCGTTCTTACCAAAGGGAAACCATTAGGAAAGAATATTTGATACATGAATTTTACCAGGTGCGCATGAATCCCTGAAATGTAGCAGGTAGGTATCCAACTATCATTTTGTGTTGGCCTAAATATCGAAAAGTCGACTGTCACTCAAAAGCTGCTGGATCTGGATTTGGTGAAAGCCTCGTTCTTACCAAAGGGGGGACCATTAGGAAAGAATATTTGCTACATGAATTTTACCAGGCGCTCTTGAATCCCAGAAATGTAGCAGGTATCCAACTATCATTTTGTGTTGGCCTAAATATCCAAAAGTCGACTGTCACTCAAAAGCTGCTGGATCTGGATTTGGTTGAAGCCTCGTTCTTACCAAAGGGGGGACCATTAGGAAAGAATATTTTTTACATGAATTTTACCAGGCGCTCATGAATCCCAGAAATGTAGCAGGTATCCAACTTTCATTTTGTGTTGGCCAAAATATCGAAAAGTCGACTTGTCACTCAAAAGCTGCTGGATCTGGATTATTTGCTACATGAATTTTACCAGGCGCTCATGAATCCCAGAAATGTAGCAGGTATCAAACTGTCATTTTGTGTTGGCCTAAATATCGAAAAGTCGACTAGTTCTTACCAAAGGGGAGACCATTAGGAAAGAATATTTGCTACATGAATTTTACCAGGCGCTCATGAATCCCAGAAATGAAGCAGGTATCAAACTGTCATTTTGTGTTGGCCTAAATATCGAAAAGTCGACTAGTTCTTACCAAAGGGGAGACCATTAGGAAAAAATATTTGCTACAAGAATTTTACTAGGCGCTCATGAATCCCAGAAATGTAGCAGGTATACAACTATCATTTTGTGTTGGCCTAAATATCGAAAAGTCGAGTCACTCAAAAGCTGCTGGATCTGGATTTGGTGAAAGCCTCGTTCTTACCAAAGGGGGGACCATTAGGAAAGAATATTTGTTACATGGATTTTACCAGGCGCTCATGAATCCCAGAAATGTAGCAGGTATCCAGCTATCATTTTGTGTTGGCCTAAATATCGAAAAGTCGACTTGTCACTCAAAAGCTGTTGGATCTGGATTATTTGCTACATGAATTTTACCAGGCGCTCATGAATCCCAGAAATGTAGCAGGTATCAAACTGTCATTTTGTGTTGGCCTAAATATCGAAAAGTCGACTAGTTCTTACCAAAGGGGAGACCATTAGGAAAGAATATTTGCTACATGAATTTTACCAGGCGCTCATGAATCCCAGAAATGAAGCAGGTATCAAACTGTCATTTTGTGTTGGCCTAAATATCGAAAAGTCGACTAGTTCTTACCAAAGGGGGGACCATTAGGAAAGAATATTTGCTACATGAATTTTACCAGGCGCTCATGAATCCTAGAATTGTAGCAGGTATCCAGCTATCATTTTGTGTTGGCCTAAATCTCGAAAAGTCGACTGTCACTCAAAAGCTGCTGGATCTGGATTTGGTGAAAGCCTCGTTCTAACCAAACGGGGGACCATTAGGAAAGAATATTTGCTACATGAATTTTACCAGGCGCTCATGAATCCTAGAAATGTAGCAGGTATCAAACTATCATTTTGTGTTAGCCTAAATATCGAAAAGTCGACTGTCACTCAAAAGCTGCTGGATCTGGATTTGGTGAAAGCCTCGTTCTTACCAAACGGGGGACCATTAGGAAAGAATATTTGCTACATGAATTTTACCAGGCGCTCATGAATCCCAGAAATGTAGCAGGTATCAAACTGTCATTTTGTGTTGGCCTAAATATCGAAAAGTCGACTGTCACTCCAAAGTTGCTGGATCTGGATTTGGTTAAAGCCTCGTTCTTACCAAAGGCGGGACCATTAGGAAAGAATATTTGTTACATGAATTTTACCAGGCGCTCATGAATTCCAGAAATGTAGCAGGTATCAAACTGTCATTTTGTGTTAACCTAAATATCGAAAAGTCGACTAATTCTAAAGGGGGGACCATTAGGAAAGAATATTTGTTACATGAATTTTACCAGGCGCTCATGAATCCCAGAAATGTAGCAGGTATCCAACTTTCATTTTGTGTTGGCCTAAATATCGAAAAGTCGACTGTCACTCAAAAGCTGCTGGATCTGGATTTGGTGAAAGCCTCGTTCTTACCAAAGGGGGGCCATTAGGAAAGAATATTTGCTACATGAGTTTAACCAGGCGCTCATGAATCCCAGAAATGTAGCAGGTATCCAACTATCATTTTGTGTTGGCCTAAATATCGAAAAGTCGACTCTCAAAAGCTGCTGGATCTGGATTTGGTGAAAGCCTCATTCTTACCAAAGGGGGGACCATTAGGAAAGAATATTTGCTACATGAATTTTACCAGGCGCTCATGAATCCCAGAAATGTAACAGGTATCCAACTATCATTTTGTGTTGGCCTAAATATCGAAAAGTCGACTGTCACTCAAAAGCTGCTGGATCTGGATTTGATGAAAGCCTCGTTCTTACCAAAGGGGGGACCATTAGGAAAGAATATTTGCTACATGAATTTCACCAGGCGCTCATGAATCCCAAAAATGAAGCAGGTATCAAACTGTCATTTTGTGTTGGCCTTAATATCGAAAAGTCGACTGTCACTCAAAAGTTGCTGGATCTGGATTTGGTGAAAGCCTCATTCTTTCCAAAGGGGGACCATTACGAAAGAATATTGGCTACATGAATTTTACCAGGCGCTCATGAATTCCAGAAATGTAGCAGGTATCAAACTGTCATTTTGTGTTAACCTAAATATCGAAAAGTCGACTAATTCTAAAGGGGGGACCATTAGGAAAGAATATTTGTTACATGAATTTTACCAGGCGCTCAT
This sequence comes from Baccha elongata, assembly GCA_951217065.1. NCBI lineage: Eukaryota > Metazoa > Arthropoda > Insecta > Diptera > Syrphidae > Baccha > Baccha elongata. The sequence goes on along the minus strand of OX578272.1, from coordinate 230,827,101 downwards.
GAATCCCAGAAATGTAGCAGGTATCCAACTTTCATTTTGTGTTGGCCTAAATATCGAAAAGTCGACTGTCACTCCAAAGCTGCTGGATCTGGATTTGGTGAAAGCCTCATTCTTTCCAAAGGGGGACCATTACGAAAGAATATTGGCTACATGAATTTTACCAGGCGCTCATGAATCCCAGAAATGTAGCAGGTATCCAACTATTATTTTGTGTTGGCCTAAATATCGAAAAGTCGACTGTCACTCAAAAGCTGCTGGATCTGGATTTGATGAAAGCCTCGAAAGAATATTTGCTACATGAATTTCACCAGGCGCTCATGAATCCCAAAAATGAAGCAGGTATCAAACTGTCATTTTGTGTTGGCCTTAATATCGAAAAGTCGACTGTCACTCAAAAGCTGCTGGATCTGGATTTGGTGAAAGCCTCATTCTTTCCAAAGGGGGACCATTACGAAAGAATATTGGCTACATGAATTTTACCAGGCGCTCATGAATCCCAGAAATGTAGCAGGTATCCAACTATCATTTTGTGTTGGCCTAAATATCGAAAAGTCGACTGTCACTCAAAAGCTGCTGGATCTGGATTTGATGAAAGCCTCGAAAGAATATTTGCTACATAAATTTTACCAGGCGCTCATGAACCCCAGAAATGTAGCAGGTATCAAACTGTCATTTTGTGTTGGCCTTAATATCGAAAAGTCAACTGTCACTCCAAAGCTGCTGGATCTGGATTTGGTGAAAGCCTCGTTCTTACCAAAGGGGGGACCATTAGGAAAGAATATTTGCTACATGAATTTCACCAGGCACTCATGAATCCCAAAAATGTAGCAGGTATCCAAATGTCATTTTGTGTTGGCCTAAATAACGGAAGGTCATTGTCATTTATTTGGTGTAAGTCTCATCTCATTTTTTATATGTCGGCTAACATTTTGTTGGTTTGGATATATTGTAGCTTTATATCACCATCTTGAATTTTCTTACGAACGAACTTTTTTTTTGTTTCTATGAGCTTGATTTTTGCAGAATGAACGTTGTTTGTTGCCAGTTGAATTGCAATTTTGTTGTCACAGAAAAGATTAGTATTCTTTGCGCAGTCGGGGAAAAATTATTTTTCCATGCATGCGTTTCAACCAAATTGCAGCAACCATAGCCTCGAACTCCGATTCCGTTGTTGAGAGTGCAACAGTTGGCTGTCGCTTGGATTAATGAAATACGCACTATAGAAATTTAGTCAGTACTGGATAAATATTTCCCATCAGATGTGTATCCTGTCTGAGGCAACATTACATATTATAATTATTGTCTTGATTAGACATATTCCTGATGCCATATCGCAGACCACCAATGTTGACCTCACAATTTCATAAAGCTACAATTCCTTGCATATCAACGATTCCAGAGACATTATACGTTCAATAAAAGAGAACGACGAGATGGTAAAAAAGATACCAAGTATTTCTTCACAAAGAAATTTTGAATGTGTTCTTCTGCATAGAGTCGTATCTCGTGTAATTTAGTCTCAATATCTTTAAAGCCGGTGCAGTATGTTTCTATATATTATTGGCATATTTACCTAGGAGGCACAAAATCATCTTTTGCTGGCTCATATAGCTTCGTACCTACGTTTTATCCCAACTTTTTACCTCGCTACTGTTAGATCCTCAACAAATCTGTTGATCGCATTTGACATTTATATGTTACTTCCTGGAGTTCGTATAGCTCTGCGAAGCAATCATGTTTTCTCTCTCCAAAGTCAGTTTAGTAGTGGTATTGTCCATGTTTTCTTACTACAACTATTCCAATGTTCTTCAGTCGCATACAGCTTAGGGGAACTATTAGGTGTTTTCGGTTTGTTAGGTTAACATTGTACCTTTATTTGCCTGTGATGTGCGATACTTAAGTTGCCTCTTCCGAATAGTTGGATTCACTGAAGGGATCTCTACTATGGCAGGAATAATCTACGATGCTTTCTATAGAAAAAAATGTTATACATGCATAGTGTTAGTTAGTTAAATAACTATGGTATTAAATTTCTTAAAATTTATGCATTTAAAAAAATCAAAGTCCTTTATTAATAACATAATTTCAACCCACCATAAGTTTCTCTCCTTGATGATAAAAGCAATAAAAATCTTGTGCAACGCCTTTAAACCTTGTAAGTTATTTTCTTTATCGCCTTTCTTTTTTCAAATACTTCTGCGTGTTGCATTCCTACTTGATTAACCCTAAGTAATAAAAGTACCCTTACTTTTTCAACAATGTAAACCCTTCCTATGACTATACAAGTAACAACTTTAAGTGCACTCTATACAATCACTTCATTGAATGACTTTTAAAGTCAACGTCTACCACACCGATTGTTAAATCCACAACGCAAACCAACCGCAGGGCATTCAAACCAAACACAATTTCGCATCCTACGCAAACTTAACATCCCCTTCCCCTCATCATCTACATAGAGCTAAAGAACATTTAACTATAGAGGTTCATTCGAGGGAGCACCAGGTCCGCCACTAAAGAAAACTTTTTCTACACGCCAAACTGCCATACGCGCTCTAGAGAAAGATTGTAATCAAGGTAACTAGGTCAAGGATGTACTCGCTTTTTTTTTTTTTTCATTTCCATTAACGCAATTTCATGATGATTGCATGCAAATAAAAGGAGCAAAATTACTTGCATCCCCTTTGGCAAGCTTTTATATCTACTCACTCGCAACTCGTCTTAATGTTGCTAAAATGAGTTGTTGCGTGATGAGGAATCCTTAAATTGTACTTATACACTCTGGTTTGACTCTGTTTCGAATGTTACAACATAATATAGCAATGGAGTAGCATATACTTAATGACAGAAGTAATCAAATAAAATGAATGAATTTTTCAACTCATCAAACACAATCGAATGAAATAATCCTTTGACATTTTATTCAAACATTCATTTTGCTGTTGAATAAAAATGTATTTTCCTTTGGCAGAATTTACGATTCAATGGAAATAGTTAAAAGGATACTTCCATTCGAATGAACATTAAGATATAAGACTCTGAAGATGATGATGATACCATGACTATTATATAGAATATAGGAATGTGACTTCTGGTTTTAATGGTTAACAGAGGATGAGGGGAGGATATAAACTTTGTTTTCACTTACCTTTTGACTTGAGGCATGATTACCTGCACCGTATGTTTGCAAGCTTCGATGCAGGATCTTCGCAGTTTACGGATTTTTTCACGTAATTCAGGACAGTCTTTTGATTGGCCAACATGGATGAGCATGTCTCGAAATAATGCTACTTGACTGTTAATTTCAACGATGAGCTGAAAGAATATTTAAATACGTGAATAACTTATTTTGAAAGGTTTGGCTGAAAGAAATATTAGATACACTTAATATAAGGATACCAGTGCTAAATACTATGATAATATAATAACAACAATGCTCTGTCACAAAATTTTTACTTGCGATTATAGGTTCTAAGGCAAGCCTTGGATTCATGAAACAAAATGTTTCAAAACAATCAAAAATGACATAACGATGATAGAGAAGACGAAAGAAGTAGGCCGGATAATTCTGTCTGTCTGTCAGTCTGGATGTATCGACACTTACAGCCTAAAAGGGTGGTCAAACTTGGTACTCTGTATTTTTAGAGTAATATGCCCAGGAGTATTTTTGATTTTTATCCTAAGTCTGAAAATAACGGTATACCTACCATATAAACGTGATAGATAATAAAATTTAATATGACTGATTTTTTGAAATTTTTTTCGACAAAAAACTTTTTTACAACTAGATTTTTAACGGTACCTGCCATACAAGCGTTTTAGACAATTCCATTTTTCTCGTAAAAAATACGATCGATTTTTATAAAATGTTGTGTTTTTAATTTTTTTTTCAGAATAAAATCCCTATAAAATCAGAATAAAGTCCCTATTGTCCCCATAACAGGTAGAACCCATGGGCTGCGGGCAGGCCAAGACAAAAATATTGACAGGTCAGTTTTCAGAAGTTATCAATGAAAATAATATTAATCCAGGGTTATTCCAATACTATTTAATTTTATCACGTTCTCATAAAACTCCAATTAAAAAAAAGTAAAAAAACTAAAATTAATGCTAAATAAGAAAAAGGTGGTTTTGGTTTTTTTTTAATTTCTTGAGAACGACATAAAATTTTTGCATCCGGTTTTCTTATTTAGACTTAAAATTAATAACAGCATTGAATTTTGAAATTAAAATTAGCACTTAATTACGTAAAATTTTGAAAAAAATGAATTTGAAATTTTTTTTTCAATTTTTTTTTTCAAAATTTTGACTTTGAAAATTAATATTTCAAAAACTATTTCTTAGAATAGATTTATTTAAACACAGAATGAAAGAAAAAGTTATTAGCTTTTCAAAAATGTATCGCACAGCATTGTGAATGAAGCCGTTTTTTTACCATTTTAAGTCAGTTTTTTCGAAAACGGAGGGGAATAGACCCCCCCTCCCATACGAATTTTTCCTTGTCTCAACGCAACCTACACGCCCTAGCATTTTGTCACATTGCTCACGACTCACCCTGTATATTAACGGTACGTGGCAAATAAGCCCTGAAGACAATATAATTTTTTTAGTAAAATATACAATCGATTTTGATAAAATTTAATGTGACTTATTTGTTGCCAATGACAGAGTTTTTCGTTAGAAACTTTTTTTTTTAAATCACCTTATTAACGGTAGGTGCCATAAAAACGCTATAGAAACTATTTTTACTTCCGATTATTTTTATAGTTTCTTGCTTAGTATCCTAAGCCAAAGGTTAGTTATCTTACACAAGAGCAAGTTTGTCCGACCTAGTCGTGCTTTTTATTTTTTACTCTTCTAGCAATTATTCTTGAGTTAAAAAGCAAGATAAATGAAGAAAAACAAATAAAAAATATTTTATTTATTTATTTAATTTGACTCTAACAGATATCAAAAATCTTAATTCTAAATATTACAAATTAGTATTAACATATAAAATCATATTTTTAAATTAAAATTAAAAACATGTCTATAATAACGACATCCTAAAAAAGATGAATTCTGTCGGGGTCTACCACGATATCTAGAAATTAATTATCTAGAAAGTAAAAATCTCGAATATGAAAATCTCGAAAACAAAAATCTAGAATGGAAAAAATCTCGAAAACAAAAATCTAGAAAATAAAATCTCGAAATGCCAAAATCTAGAAAAAAAAATCTCGAATGCAAAAATCCAGAATGTATGTTTGAATTTTTGAGGCAATGTTTAAAATTCGCGCGAATTTTAAACATTGTCTCAAAAATTCAAACATACATTCTGGATAACTTACTTCTCCTTAACAAACTTAAAGTTGACAAGTAAAGTTATCAATCATACAATTGCACATTGCTACTCATTCACCTGTGAGAACAGTTACCCATCTAAACACATTGTCAATGAAACTGTAAGAACATCCACAGTAAATTCAGTATTATTAAAATTAGTCTAACGTGAGCTTGAAATTACCTCTATAAAGATGAAAGTTAATGAAATTGTCACAAATAAAGGAAATATTAAAATTGAAATCGAGGGATTTATTTACCTTTGTAACAAATGCGTTAATAATAAATATTATTGGCTGTGCAAGCTTAACATAAATAGCATTATTGTCGTTTTTTGTTTTGTTTAAAATACATATTTAATATGTTTTTGTTTTCTTTTTTTGTTTATTGTTTTGATTTTCTTATTGTTTGCAACTATTTTTCTTGCTCAGAAAATAAAATATTGGGTAAACTGATGTATTTGTGTTTTATTGAGTTTTAACTGTTAAAAATACAAAAAAAAAAAAATCTCGAATTTTTATTTTTTTTCGAGATTTTTTTCTAGATAGAGTCTTTCGAGATTTTTGTTAATTCTGGATTTTTGTGGATTCGAGATTTTTGCGTTCTAGATAATTTTTTTTTATTTTCGAGATTTTCGGCATTCGAGATTTTTGGCATTCTAGATTTCGTTATGATCCGATTCTGTCGATAGTAACGACATCCTACGAGAAGAATTTGAAACTTACTTTTTAATAAGATGATTTCTATTGTGTGACAAAAATGACAGAAAATAATTTCCAGCGGTTAACTTTGCATAAAACCATTGAGTTTATACAGGGTGATTGGTTAAGGGTGCACCAAAAAGCTTGAGCGTGTAGGTGGAGTTAAGACAAGAAAATAATCGTATGGGAGGGGGGTCTATTTTCCCCCGTTTAGGAGGGAGGGGCAATTTTATAAAAAATTTACTTAAATCAGAAAAAAAAACATCGGTGAATGATACAAAGCCTTGTTATATCTTTTTGGAAAGCCAGAAAACTACTCTTTTATTTTATTTTTAAATTAAGTTGTTTAAGTGAACAGTTTTAAAAAAAATTAAAAATTAAAAAAAAGGTGAAATCTGGTTAAAAACAATTAACTGGATAAACCAGATATCACCTTTATTTTAAAAAATTTCTTTTAGTATTTTCTTAATTTCTCAAAAACTAAGATACATTTTGGCATACAGTTTTCTGTTTTTGACTAAAAATTAATAAGAGCATTGAATTTTGAAAATAAAAATAATAGTTAATTACATAAAATTTTGAAAAAAATTAGATAACATTTTTTTTTCAAAATTTTTAGTTTAAATAATAATTTTTTTAAAACTGTTCACTAAATTTAAAAATAAAATAAATGTGTAGTTTTCTGGCTTTCCAAAAAGATATAACAAGGCTTTGTATCATTCAACGTTGTTTTTAAATAATTTTTTCTGATTTAAGTCAATTTTTTAGAAAATTGTCCCTCCTGCCTAAACCGGGAGGAAATCCCCTCCCATACGATTTTTTTCTTGTCTTAACCCCACCTACACGCTCAAGCATTTTGGTGCACCCTAAACCAATCACCCTGTATAAACTCAATGGTTTTATGCAAAGTTAACCGCTGAAAAATATTTTCTGTCATTCTTGTCAAAATTAGAATTTTATTTTGGGGCTTTTTCGTAATTTTTGGAGCGATATTTCATTTTTAAATTGGGGTGATTTTTAAGATTAGAATCATGGGGCCATTTTTCATAATGAAGTTTGGCCCCAAAATGAGAAAATAAAAATAGCCCCAATAAATTAGAAATCATCCCAATTTTCCAAAATGTTTTGTGTTTTCAAACGATTTTTTGTCTCCATTTTTGTTTTGGGGCCATTTTTGTTGTTGCCAAATTTCATGTAGCTGGATTAAGTCCCTGCTTACGCACTCTACACCCTCTTTTAAGCTATTTATTGACTGGACTATATCATACTTTTTTTTAAAAATCGCAGAAATCTCTTCTTTTATTTCATATTTAAATAATGTTGTTTTAGTAAATGGTTTTCGAAAAATAAATTTTTAAACTAAAAATTTTTGGAAAAAAAACTTTCTATTTTTATTTTCAAAATTGAACGCTCTGATTGATTTGCAATTAAAAACAGAAAACCGGATGCTCAAATATGTCTTGTTTTCACATGGTAATTTCTTAATGTTCGACATGATCGAATGATGGATGGTATGTGGGAGGCGAATAACGCTTGACAATTCGTTGCAATCACCTTGTTTAGTTCGCGAAGTGATATTTTAGTAAAATATAAACTATGGCTACACAAAAACTTGCTAAGTCATTTTCTGTAAACTACAAAAAATTCAAAATGAAAATTGTAAGACTAATCTTCGGCGAAATTAAATCTTGCCGAAAAAATTCGGGCAAATGATCGTTATCCGCTATTGTCCAGTACAACCAAATATGAAGGACTAAACCAATCCTTTTATGTCATCATCGTTAACCTGACCGTTTCTTCAAATTATATTCTTTTGAGAGACATTATGTACCTATATTATAGAATTATGATTGTTTTAAAACCCCCTCTTACTCGAAAACAAATAAACCAATACAATATTGAAAAATGTGCCCCAAAAAGGTAAACTTGAAGCATCCATCTTATTGTTAGTTTACCAAATTTCCGTCTCAAATTTACATATTTGAAGGATTTTTATTGAATTTGAAAAGTTCAAAACAACCCCGTCCATTGGACATAACTCCAATGGCAAATCAAGAATACCTACAGTAATATTTTTCTAACCTAATTTTGTTCAATTCAAACATCATCCTTATATAATAATAAATTGTATCTATCCCAACATCCTTGTTCTTCTCTCATAATGGCAAGGCAGCACAAAACAATTCCTAATGTAATTTCTTCAGATTTGTATAACAAAATTACTTCCGCCAAATCTCTTCAATTGTACCGTGTACCTAAACCTACCGCACATAAAGAAAGGAAGCACAAATAACAAAGAACAAAAAAAAATCCCCCAAGGACCTGAAACAGGCAATTCAATTTGATAAGTCGATTATTTGCCAAAGGAATTAAAGTACATATTGGAAGGCAAATAACCCATATTTTCCGCCCAATTAACCTCAGCAAAGGACGTTTCAAGATACAAATTGATGGCACCCACATTTCCATCATTCTGAACACATCCTATAGCAAAGCAAAATAATATATTTTATAAAAAAAAAAAAAAAATATTGCTGTACATGCAAAAGAAAGAAAAAAGAAAATTAAAAGAAAAGCCGCCAATCTATAAAGAGAAATGTGCCATCAACAAAGGTATCCTAAAGATTGCCCACCAGAGAAATACCATTTTAAAAGGAGCGAATAACCTTCTGCCCCTTTTCCCTATAAACATTTCTAAATAGAATCTTTGCAAAAAGTCTGTTATTCCTTTTTTTTTTTTAATATTCCTTTGTCTGATGGTTTCTTTTCTTTTAAGAGGAAGCAAAAAAGTTTTCTATATTCTCAGCTCAAAAGGATAACTTCACATATTATTGCTTGGCTTGGGTGTGATAAAAAGGGCATGAGCTATGAAAATGCCAAGATTAGGATTACATGGATTTGATATGAGAGGACTTTGTTTTTCTCTATATTTCGATTCTTTCATATTTGTTTGTTTTTGATTTTTTTTTTGTTGTTGTTCTGAGAAACACATAAATTGGAATGTCTGAAATTGATGAGTTTTTTATGTGAATGTGTGAAAAAGGTTTTGAAATCAATGCCAGAGGTCGATTCATGAATTCTTAGATTAATGTAATTTCTAATGAGAAATATTTCCGAAATTCGATTTTCGAAATTCCAAGAATTTAATTTTTCATGTTTGGAAAATGTGTTTGCTGATTTTTTTGTTTGTTTTTTTTTTTATAGAAATGGACCTGCTCCTATTGGAAAATACTTAACATCTACATATTAACTTGAACTTAATAAAAAGTATCGTTAAATAATTCACATTGAGTTCGTGTGGATATAATCAGATGTACATTATGCTATGAATTTTAATGGACAAAAGAGATTAAAGGACTGCGATATCTATAGTATCTACGTCGCGCCGAAAAGTACATACGGCGTTTTTTTTTGAAAAACACAAGATTATATATGTATGTGCAATAAAAAAAGATAAACAATTTAATTTCTTACAAATTTATATTCGGCTGATTTCCTGTAAGACTAATTGTCCTGTCCTCTAGCAAGTTATTTAAGTGTTCACGACTGAAAAATTCATTTGCAGAAAACAATTTTCTGTGCTTTATATTTAAATTTTTTTTTTAATTTCTTAAAAAAAATTATAAAATAAGAAATCACCGTCGGCAACAATTCAATAACATGAAATTTTATAAAACTTAATCCTAATTTTTTGGAGAAAAATAGAATCGATTTTTCAAGAAAAAAAAACTTTTTCAAAAATTACTTCCTCTCAATTTTTTTTTTGTTGCAGTAGTTCTAAAATAACAAATTTCCTCGAAATCGGTGCACTCCTTCAAAAAAGAGATGGTGCAATTAAAACGGTTATATGGCAGATACCATTAATTCTTTGAAAAAAATAAAATATCCGATAAAAGACATCCACATCATCATTGGAACAAATTCACTCATATAAAATTTTATCGAAATCGATCGTATTTTTTTCGAGAAAAATGGAATGGAATCGGTTACGCTTATATGTTAGGTACCATTATTTTTATACCTAAGTCAAAAATAAATAAAGTACACGACTGGGAGCCAGCCACCGGAAAACAAAAATTAAAGTTAGGTAGTATTTTTTTTTTTAATATAAATAAGAAATACGAACAAAATCATATGATTTGTTTTAAAAAGAGCTAAAACTACCTTTAATAAATATTATAACTTGTTAAACAAATAATTAAAGGGTGCTGAGTATATTCATCTCTTGAGGTAAACGCCATCTACCTGTTCGGTACATCTACTAAATCTCTGCATCTACTACATTGCCTACTCGATATTGTTTCTAGCAAGTTCAAGAACCTTCCATAAGCCAAGCATTTCTTTATAAAAGAGGAAGCGGATGCGGACCGAGATTCAGTTTGAATTTGAAATCAGTCTTGTACAAGTCGGTAATTTGAAAGTCATAAAGTTTGAATTTAAAAATAAAGAAAGTAAAAAGGAAATAAAGAGTGTTTTGAAATATTAAGTGGAATTAAAAGTAAAAAGACGTAAAGTGAGTTGTATTAAAACGGAAATAAGTTTTATTTAATAAAACGAACCTAGATAAAACCTAACAATATTCAAGCGAAAATCAAAGCATGCAGAAAATTTAATTGCCTAAATATAAGCTTACCACCAAATTATTCGAAAATCTTTATTAGAGTGGTTTTTAAATAAATCGATGTTTATCTACTTAATAATTTTTATATTTTTTTTAATGAATTTGAAGTGCACCGTTTTTAAGTGCTAAATAGTTTGCATTTTATGCACAAAAAATAAATTTTTTCTGTCAACCTGTTTTCCTTACATTGAAATTACAAAAAAATAAATTAAAAATTAATTAAAATTAAAATTAAACATTTTTTGCAAAATTTTGTTATTGAAGTTTTATTAAGACATTTAGATCTTTATAAAAAAAATCGCCTTAAAATCGAATAAACCGTTTACGAGATAGCTCAAGAAAAATCTAACGGTTCTATATGGGAGGTCGTACCGTTAATAGGCTTGCCGAAATGCTATTTTTTCGACGGAACAAAAGACAATAAGGTAAAAACTATCTCCAATTTTTTTGAACAAAATCGTTGGAGCCGTTTTCGAAAAAATTAAGCTTCTTTATAAAGGTTATATGGCAAGTACCGTTATTTTTTGAGTTAAACAAAATTTGAACTTGTCCTCTAAGGAACGGTCTACAAACCCTACGTAAGAAATTTGAAGCAAATCGGTTCAGCTATTTAGGCTGTAGGTGCTGTTACAAACAGACTGACAGACAGACAGACAGAATTTCCGGAACCTTTTTTTCGATTTCGCTATCATCGTAATGTCATGTTTGATTGTTATCTCATTTTTTTTTTCACGAATGCATAACCTGCCTTATAGCGGGTTAGATACCTTTAATTGTCAGTAAAAATTCCATACTGAGAGAACACAATGTACGGTTAATTTCCCGTTTTCGTGTATAATTGCTCTTGTGCAAATAACTTAACCTTTTTAATTGCGGTTATAGGTACTACATATAAGGCAAGTTATGAATTCGTTCAAAAGAAAGTTTTGAAATAACAATTAAACATGACATTACGATGATAGTGAAGTCGATAAAAGTGGGTCTGGCAATTCTATCTGTGTGTCAGTCAGTCGGTCATTCTGTCATTCGCACCTGCAGTCTAAACGGTTGGGCCGATATTCTTTAAACTTGGTATAAAGGGTTTTTAGGTTGACCGTCATGTAGGTTTTCGGAATTTTTGTTCTAGGTCTAACTAATGGAATTTGACATATAACGGTTATCGAAAAACTTCTTTTTCTTGAAATCAGTTTTAACAATTTTGATAAAACTTGACATCAGTGATACGACGCTAAAAGCCTTTTAGACTGTTGAAACCGTTATTCCAAAAATGACATGCAATGATAATGGCTTATTTAGTTTTTTCAAAACTTTTTTACAAAAAAATTATATTATCTTATTAAGCAAATTTTATTTTTGAAAATTTAATATTTTGAAAACCAATTGACGAATTTTTTTGAAATTTAAAAATTGACATACTCGAAATTTAAAAAAAAATTTTTTTAAAAGTTATTTGAAAAAAAAATCGATATTTTTAAAAATTGTTCGTACGATTTTGGTTTTTTTTTTTTGAAATATGCTGAAATATTTTTAAATTACTGAGACCACGATTTTCTTGGAAGACTCTAGTTTTATATAAATTATTTTTTTATTATTTATTTTTATTTATTTTTTAATATTGCATTTTACATTAGTTAAAAAAATTCAAAAAAAATATTTCGTATACAAATATTAAAAAATATTTCTCTGTTAATCCTTAACGGGAGCTTATTTGCCACAAAAGCAAGTTTGTGCGCCCCAGGAGTGCCTTTTATTTTTTGATGTAACAATAATTTTGCCTTTTTATTTTCTAAGTTTTTAACAGTAATATATTGAATTTTCATAATTTTGTTGTTGTAATCATATGAAGAAAATATTGAAATTTAATAATTCATAAATAAATATGTAAAATATTAAATTGTATAACAATAAATAAAAGACACGACTGGGTCGGACAAACTTACTCTTGTGTAAGATTACTAACCTTTGGCTTGGGATACTAAGCAAGAAACTATAATAAATAACCGGATGTAAAAATAGTTTCTATAGCGTTTTTATGGCAGGTACCGTTAATAAGGTGATTAAAAAAAAAATTCTAACGAAAAACTCCGTCATTGACAAAAAATCAATCACACAAAATTTTATCAAAATCGATCGTATTTTTTCAAGAAAAAATGGATTTTCCTTAGCGTTTATATGACAGGTACCGTTAATAAGGTGATTTTGAAAATAATTTTCTAAAAAAAAATTTCAGTATTAAGAAAAAAATCAGTCACATCAAATTTTATCAAAAATCGATCGTATTTTTTTCGAGCAAAATTGAATAATCTTTTACGTTTATGTGGCAGGTACCGTTATTTTCAGACCTAGAATAAAAGTTGAAAATACGCCTGGACATATTACTCTAAAAATACAGAGTACCAAGTTTGAAAAAAATCGTCCGAACCGTTTAGGCTGTAGATGTCGATACATCCAGACTGACAGACCTACTTTTTTCGTGTTCTCTATCATCGTAATGTCATGTTTGATTGTTATCTCAAACCATTTTTTTTCTTAAGAACACAAAACTTGCCTTATAGTACATATAATCACAAGTAAAAATTGCATTTTGCAAATAATTTTGCCAATGACTGTACTTAATTAGTTTAAATTACACACCACAGTGTTGTGTCATAACTCACAATAATATATCCTGACAGTGAGTTAACCTCACTGTAGCAAACGTTTCCAACACATTGAATTATACTCAATATTCTTTTTTCCTATTTTCTCCTGTTTTTTTTAGATATAACTTTCATAAATTTTAAACCTCATGGTACCTAATAAAGTAAGTAAAATGAAAAATAAAAGCTAGCAAATAAAAATTATAAAATTTTATTAAAGAAACTTAAGTATATGCTGACATAACTTTGAAGATATAATTTTGTTTTCGTTGCCCTTAGATGCTTTAAAAATACATAAATAATTCTCAGCATGGTATTGGTATCTTCTATTATTAATTCTAGATGTTACAATTTTTTTCTTTCAAGACAATAATTTATTTGTTGTAAAAGTAATGCATATAAATAAGGATTCATATAGGAGTATTAAGTTTACATACAAATAAGATTAAAAAAAATATCTAAGACAGCCTACACGCATAAAATTTCACACCCCTTAGGACATTTCTATTAAATTCCTTTTTTTTAATGGAAGCGTGTGTATGGGTATATTTTCTTAGTAAATTGGATGTTTATTTTTTTCTTGAGGCAAAACAAAGTTGTCATATTTTTTTTGTTGCATGAACACTGGAGAACGAAAATAATAATATTTTGTGCGTAGAAATTAAAAGTTAAAATCTATAATTCAGCATGAAGGCACAAGATAAGGTATCTATCGATTTTATTTATATCCAAAATTTGAAGTTGAAGGTATCTTTAACCTTTGGCCAGTCAAGCATAATTTGTTCCTTTTTTACTATGATTTATAAGGTTGAGGGCGAATATTGTATTGGGTATCTATTTTTTGTTGGTTGTACATTTATATGATTTAAATGAAGGAAAACAAAATTATAAAATATTTTTTTGCTGCAAATCGTACGCCCTTAAGTCAACAGCAATCATTACAAGAACATGTAGTTTTAATTGAAACAGAAAAGAAGTAAACAAAAATGTTAAATTAAGTATTGAAATTAAAATTATTATTTTAACGTCTTACGCAAACATATACTTAATCCAGTGGGAGTTCCGAGAAAAGGATGTTTTCAATTATTTACACTCAACACGTTCGCGTGAACTACTTCAACCAATTTGTTTTTAGGACTACACGGACATTGACTTTTCTAAAATTCAGTTTAAGCTGGTACACATGAAATTCTTAAACTGACCACGAATTCAGCTGAATTAGAATCGCTAATTAGTTGAGTACCTACAATTACGCATTTACTGAGAAACAATATAAATATAAAACAACTTCTATATGTACATAAGTTTCTATATGTAAGTAAGTTTTAACACTATTCCTGTGGAACAAGATAGGGTCTTACACTTTTTGTCATTATTGAATGACGATTGCTCCTATGGCCCCGACGGTATACCCCCAATTATTCTGAAAAAGTGTAGTCGTGTATTGGTGCAGCCCTTGCAATTATTATTTAAGCTTTCGTTAAAGTCTGGGAAATTTCCATCATTCTGGAAGAAATCATTTCTCACTCCTGTTTTTAAAAAGGCGACAAATTTGACATCAAGAACTATAGACCTATTTCTAAATTGTCTTGTATCCCTAAGCTTTTTGAACAGGTTGTATGTGAAAACCTTTTATTCTTTGGTAAGAGCATTATATGTAAACAGCAACACGGTTTCGTGCAGAAAAGGTCTACTGTTACAAACCTTCTTACCTTTTTACATAATTGTTCAAATGCAATAGAAAGTGGTTCTGAAGTTGATTGTATATACACAGATTTTTCTAAAGCATTTGACCAACTCAGTCATAATATTATTGTTTTTAAACTGCAAGCACACGGTTTCCCTACTCTTTTTATATCATGGATCAAATCCTACCTAGAAAATAGAACTTACCAGGTTAAATTTAGAAATTCCCTTTCTAATACTTTCGTTGCCCATTCAGGCGTACCGCAGGGAAGCCATTTGGGTCCATTCTTATTTATTCTTGCTATAAATGACGTTTCTTCTTTTATACGCTTTAGTGAGATTCTCATATTTGCAGATGATATGAAAATTTATAAATCAATCAAATCTCCCAATGATCATACTCTTTTGCAGGCTGATCTTGATAGTTTCAGTATTTGGTGTAATAAAAATGGGTTAACTCTTAATCCTATAAAATGCCAAACTATTACTTTCTCAAAGAAAAAAGTTCCAAGTGATTTTGAATATTGTATAACACAAAATAAAATTAGTCGTGTTTTTAGTTTTAAGGACTTAGGAGTTAATTTCAGTGCTAATCTGGAATTTTCTGAACATGTTAACTTTATTGTAAAAAAGGCGAACTCTATGCTTGGATTCATAAAACGGTGGGCAAAGGAATTTAACGATCCATACGTTACCCTCTCTTTGTATAACTGTTATGTTAGGCCGCATCTTGAGTATGCCTCACAAGTATGGACCCCTTTCTATGAAATCCATAAGAATCGTATTGAATCAGTCCAGCATAATTTTATTCGCTTTGCTCTTAAAGGCCTTCCATGGGCTGATCCTTATAACCTGCCACCATATGAGCATCGGATAAGGCTTTTGCAGATACAATCTTTATATCAACGTAGAGTAAACAATGACTTAATTTTTCTCCATCAACTTATCTCTGGACAAATTGATTCGTCGGAACTGTTAGCCTTAATTGGTTTTAACTACCGCGGACGGTCGTACCACCTTCGAAGTTCTGAGCTTTTTAATATCGAACATCACAGAACCAATTATGGCATGCATGAGCCTCTCACGCGGATGAGTAAGTTATATAACTTGAACAATTGTGTGTTGGATTTTAATTTAAATAAAAGTAATTTAAAAACTATTTTCAGAACCAGTGCTCCACGATCCTAAATGTTTCTGTGTCATTTTGTTTAATTTTGACTTTATATGTTTTCATGTTTTTATGTGCATGTGTTTTTGTTTTTGTTGCATTGTGCTTACTAACAACTAACACCTGCACTAAGTGATGAGCCAGTGGGACACATTATATGTGTTGGCAAATCTTCTTTCATCTGCTGATGCTTGCTTTAAGCTCCATTTGAATAAGATCTGATAGTGTAAAAAAAAAAAAAAAAAAAAAAAAATAATGAGGTTAAGCTTTATTCTCTTGATTTTATAAGGAATTTTGATTTCAAATTAAAGATGAAAGGGGAAGTAGGCAAACATTTTTAGCTTTAAATATATCAATATACATTCTTCGATCTTATATCAATTGGGTTTTGATTTTGAACTTTGAATTTTGGTTTCCCCTCACTGCTTGTATGTCTACCTCTATTTACCCTGCACGGAATTTGATATCAATAATTTCATCAGAGTCACACGGACAAAAATTGACGTTAACCGAGTGCGAATTTTACTCGGTTAAAAATAAATTGGTAAAATGATCATATTCCCGTGAAAAAATCTTTACGGTTAAAAAAAGCAAACTGAATTGTTAGTATGTATCAAGCAAGTTGACTTATATAAACAATAAATTTTTGCTTCCCATGTGTGCATATATCAAATGAGAATCTCGTTTAAAATAACGCTTAAAATAATAAATAAATAATATGGAGATTTAAACACACTAATCAGTTTTTTTTTTACAGATTTACCAATGCAAATTTAAGCATATAACAGTATGGTAATAACTCATAAGCACCTTGCTAAAATCAACAATTATCATAGTTTAATAAATCACAATCACTTAGCAGTTTTAAACAGATATCCTCATGAAATCATAACAAATACGATTTAACTGTCACTTGTTTAAAAACAAACAAAATGTGTTGTCACTTTACAACCAATAGCTTGGATTATATTAACAGATTAAACTACGAATATTTAAACAAGTACCTGTTTGTTCAAATAACATAACCAATTTGTTCAAATAACATAACCAATCTAAAAACTATTTTAATGATCGATATAGCATAAAAGCGATATCTCTGATTTGCAGAGCGAGATTCGAGATGTTAAATTTGAATGGTGCACCGTTCAAAAAATCATCGACAAATCTCTGCACTATATGCAATCTTCAAATGAAAGAAGACACATTCCACTTCCTGGCAATATGTCCTATCTACAAGGATCTGAGGCTATCTCACTTCGGAAAGTTATCATTGACTATGGAACAAACGAAGAACATCCTAAATGGTGATAACTGGTTTGCTCTATACAAATTCATTGAGACTGCATACACCTATAGACATAACATTTTCACTGAATTTTCATAGTAAAAAAAAAAAAAAAAAAAAAAAAAAAAAAAAAAAAAAAAAAATTTCATGTCTTTGTAATATTTAATTTTTTATAAGATCGTATTTAATTCACTCCATTTTCTTTTTTTAAGTGAAAAATGTTATTTTTATCAAGTAAAGATGTTTGAAATTAAATTATAACGTAATTTTATTTATTATATGTATGCATATCTAAAAAAAAAATATTTGATCACGTCAATCAGGCAGACGGCAACGCCATTGCCAACTTAAATTATTATTTTTTATCATTACATATTATATAGAATTCCAAAATATTAAAAATTATTATTATTGTAATATTGAAGATAAATAATAAATAATTTAAATCTCTCTCTTAATTTAAATCTCTCTCTCATAACCAATCTGCTAAAAACAAACAAAAACACTTATGTTTTTACTGATAAGTAATTGAGTAAAACTAATCAATTTATTCGTGTTAGATGAACAAACTCAACTTTTGCAGATATATCACAACCAAATGGCTAAAAACAAATAGTTTATGTTGTTAATAGCTTGGATTGAATTAAGTTTGTTGTTAAAATTTAACCAAGTGGATTTGCTAATTAAAACAGATTTATAATACATTATTCAGCCAGCTGCTTGTGAAAAATAAAGCGAGAAAATTGGTACAATTTAAACAAGTAGGTTGTTTATTTCAAGCAGAGGAAGTTGGCATTATTCACCCGAGTGAATTGCGAAAAATCAACCTAGTTAGTTGGTAAAATTTTACCAAGCAAATAGATTAGTAATAGCAGAGTAGGTTGGCATTATTAAGGCAAATAGAATAAGAAAAAATTACCAAGTAAGTATGTATAATTTAACCATGTATGTTGTGTTAAATGACCAAAGTAGGTTGGCTGTTCAAAAGAGAGTATGTTGGCATTATTAAGCCAATTGAATTTTGAAAAATCAACCTAGTAAGTTGGTACAATTTTACCAAGTAGATTGGTTAGTAAAGGCAAAGTAAGTTGACATTATTAAGAGAAACAGAATGGGAAAAAATTACCAAGTAAGTATGTAAAATTTAACCATGTATGTTGTGTTAAATGACCAAAGTAGGTTGACTGTTCAAAAGAGAGTATGTTGGCATTATTAAGCCAATTGAATTTTGAAAAATCAACCTAGTAAGTTGGTACAATTTTACCAAGTAGATTGGTTAGTAAAAGCAAAGTAAGTTGACATTATTAAGAGAAACAGAATGGGAAAAAAATACCAAGTAAGTATGTAAAATTTAACCATGTATGTTGTGTTATATGACCAAAGTAGGTTGACTGTTCAAAAGAGAGTATGTTGGCATTATTAAGCCAATTGAATTTTGAAAAATCAACCTAGTAAGTTGGTACAATTTTACCAAGAAGATTGGTTAGTAAAAGCACAGTAAGTTGACATTATTAAGCCAAACATAATGGGAAAAAATTACCAAGTAAGTATGTAAAATTTAACCATGTAGGTTGGTGTTAAATGACCAAAGTAGGTTGGCTGTTCAAAACAGAGTGTGTTGGCATTATTAAGCCGAGTTGTTTATCAAAAATCAACTTAGCATGATTGTTTTATATAACCAAGTATGTTGATAAAATTTACTAAAGTGGGTTCGCTAATTAATACAGAATTTGATGTCATGGGCTCAATTTTTGTTTTGCCTATTAAATAAGGTAGATTAATTTTAACAACTTGGATAAAATGAACACATAGGCCGTCAAAAATTATGTACATTTTAACCAAGTAAGTCAGTTTTTTTTAAAACAGAGTTGCTTGTTTCGAAAAAGTCAATTTCAACCCTGTTACTTTGCTTTTATCAGTAAAGTTGTTTCGGTTAAATTAAAAGATTTTATTTTAGAGGGGAAATGCTACTATGTTAATTTAACACAAATTATCTTAACGAAGTTGACTTGTTATATTTTTAATAAGTTACTTTGCTGGCTCTATATTAGCAGTATCACTTGATTTTTTTTTTGTCACGAAACTTGGGAAATAAACCATAAGCAATTCCTCTGCGTGGCACTTAAAACATAATTATCAATTATAACAAATGCAACCACAGTAATACGCTGCAAGGTTGGGAAATAGAAAAAAAATTAAAGGCACGACTGGATCGAGCAAACTTGCTCTCGTGAAAGGCGCCTAAGAGCTTAACAAAACAAAAAAATGCATGACTAAATTATATAAACAAAAATTAATACACAAAAACTACTTTAAAAATTATTATTGTTTTTACAACCCAGAGTTTTCCCAAAAAATTGTGGTACTCCCATATTTTGATATATTTTAATAAATTATTTTCTTTCACCAAAATCGATTTTTATAAAATCCTGTTTTTAAAAAATCGATTTTTTTTATTTGAGTATGGGTGAGGAGCTCATAAGTTAAATTGTTGCATATGGTCAAACTATCTCACTGTTCGTTGTGGGTCCGAAAAGTGAGACAGCGTGATCGTTTTTTTTACGAAAAAAATGGAACTGTCTAAAATGCTTATTATTTAAAAATCTTGTTATAAAAAATTTTTTTTTCGAAAAATATCACCGTTTTCAAAAAATCAGTCATGTTAGATTTTATCAAAATCGATTGTATTATTGTCGACAAAAATTGAATTATCTGTTACGTTTATATGGCAGGTACCGTTATTTTCGGACTTAGGATAAAAATCAAAAATGCGCCTGGGCATTACTCTAAAAATACAGAGTGCCAAGTTTGAAGAAAATCGGGACGGACAGACAGACAGACAGAATTGTCGGACATACTTTTTTCGTGTTCACTATCATCGTAATGTCATGTTCGATATTTATCTCAAAACTTTTTTTTTTACGAATAAAAAACTTGCCTCAATCACAAGTAAAAATGGTTCATTTACTTGCTTGTTATGATTTAATCGCAAGTTGTGGTACAAATTTGTGCAACAGAACAAAAATGATTTTGTCCTTTTTTTCCGGTCTTCACTTACTGAAAGCAACTGCGCAACTAGATGTAGTTCGGACTTCGGAGTAGAAACAAAATTTACACAATGGAAAAGAACTTATACCTGACATTGGCATTAAGATATCTGTGTGTGTTATGGGGAAGCAGAAAAATGGAATGTCTCACTGTTCGTACTGTCTCACTATTCCAATCCCTCCCCTATACAGGGTGATTTGTATAAGGTGCACCAAAAAGCTTGAGCGTGTAGGTGGACATAAGACAAGAAAAAAATCGTATTAGAGGGGGGTCTATTTCCCCCCGTTTAGGCGGGAGGGGCAATTTTCTAAAAACTTGACTTAATCAGAAAACAAATTATTTAAAAACAACGGGGAATGATACAAAGACTTCTTTTTGAAAAGCCAGAAAACTACTCTTTTATTTAATTTTTAAATTAGGTTGTTTAAGTGAATGTATCTTAGTTTTTAAGAAATTAAGAAAAACTAGAAGTATTTTTTTCCAAGAAAAACACTTTTTTTTTGGTTTTCCCAAATTTGACCTGCTCATTCCAAATATTAATTAGGGGATTATAACTATTTTATTTTTTATTACATACCATCCGATTTTAATCAAATAATAAAAAAAAAGAATTAACTTTTTACTTTACTTACTAGTTTTACTTTTAATTTTTTTTTTATTTCTCAAAAACTAAGATACATTTTGGCATCCGGTTTTCTGTTTTTGACTAAAAGTTAATAAGAGCATTGAATTTTGAAAATAAAAATAATAGTTAATTACAAAAAATTTTGAAAAAAATTAGTTGAACATTTTTTTTTTGTTTTTTTTTCAAAATTTTGAGTTTAAAAATTAATTTTTTTAAAACTGTTCACTTAAACAACTTAATTTAAAAATTAAATAAAAGAGTAGTTTTCTGGCTTTTCAAAAAGAAGTCTTTGTATCATTCACCGTTGTTTTTTCAAGTTGTTTTCAAGTTTGTTGGTGTAAGATGCACCAATCACCCTGTATATGTTTTTTTATTAATTTTATTAAAAAAATCAAGTCATTCAGCTATCTAAGTTTTCTTAGATCTTAACTTTCTTAGATCTTAACCTAAAATAAAAAAAAGGATTTCATTTATATCAAATTAAGTTTAGGTAAACATTTTTATATTCACGATACAAATAGTGAACAGTTTCGATATAGTGAACTGTTTTTTTTTTTTATTAGTTCACTATATCAAGCGTCTACTGTTTTAAAATTTAAATATATAGCAGTGCTTTCACTAGTGCAAATAAGGGCGCGAAAAAAAATTATTCATATGAATAAGGTTTTTACCTTTTTTGCAGAACGAGAATCGAAATTACGATAAAAATATTTTCATATAATTTTTCACAGAATCAGAATTGTTCTTCAGGTGTCTATCGTTTGGTTTGGCTGAAACTGAAATTGCTCCACTAAATGGGGTAAAAATTGGATTTTTTAAAGTTTAATTATTATTTTTATTTTTTTTTTATCTTTATACTTCTAATATAAAGCAGCATATTGTTTTGACAGCTCAGTGAACGAAAATAATACTATAATGCATATTGTAAAACTGTTAGAATATGACTCGTCACATTATTGACATGTTTTCCATAACACCGACTGCATTACTTGAAAATGTATTCCGTATAGTTGCTTGCATTGAATATTTTATGACATGAAATCGATACAGAAATTTCAATATAAAAAATATTCATATTCATTGAGAGATTCGTTTTGCAGTATTTTGCAACTTAATGGCAGTAAAAACATTTGAACAACAATATCTCTTCTTCTTTCGCTTATACTTCGATGTTAATGTATATGCAAAACTATTGACGTTTGTATTACAAAATTACAAACTTCACATGCGAAATATAGAAATGTCCGTCAAGTAGTAAACGATAGGATAACATTTTTCATTCTGAAATATGATCTAATTAATACATTGAAAAATTATGCTGCAAATGAACTAAGCTTTTAGATTACAATTGACATAATTCTAATTTACAAAATAATATGTGTGTAAATTTAATCGGATGACAAAACCATATCTAATTGTCACACAAATAATTCTTTTTCATTGAAAAGAAGCCTTTTGCAGTTGTGGGCTATCAAACTCTAAATGAATGTCACAGACATGACATTTTACTGACAACTATAATTATGGTTCTCATTGTTGTTTAAAAAACTGTCAACCAAAATGTCAAAGCCATAACCATAATCCAATAAATTTGTATAATAATATATTTTGTAGGATTTCAAATATGTGTCTACACCGGAAAACATTCTTAATAATATTTTATTAAAAAAAATATCGCATAGAAAAAAAAATAAAGAAAAAATACGCAAACGACCCAGTTAACAAATTTTTGTTTTCAACTTAGATTATGTATTTTTTCCTCAAAATATGTATATGTTTTTATGGATTCTCTATCTAGATATCTTAACGATCTCTTTCAAGCGAATTATTGACAAAAGGTTAAAATGTCGCATCTGTTTTTCCCACCAATACCATAAAGATAACACAGCTCTTCTCAAAGAAATATCTATGAACAACTACTTTCACAGAGAAAAAACAGAAACAAAATAAATAATACTTAAGATTTTGAGATACAAAAAGTTTATTATCAAAAGATAAAATAAATTACCGTGCTTAAATTCGTTATTTTCTCCAATTCCAGTGCTGTGGGTCCATGATGATGATGACTGTGCAAGTGATGAGTGGTCAACATTATTCTGATATCCTTAAACCGATAGTAATCCACACACAAAGATATTTTTTTTTCTTCTTTCTTCGTTTTTGTCGAATATATTATATACAAACCAAAATATCCACATAAAAAATAAAATAAATAAAAAACAAAAACAAAAATAAATTTACGCTGTTGAGAGTGGTGAGATTCTGAGAAAACTAAACAGAAACAGTTGTTTGAGTGGTTGTGCTTTCCGTATTCTTTTTTCTTAGATTTTTCTCATCTACCGCACTCCACGGTATCTGGACATAAAATAATAGCAATAACGGTCGTCCAATACAATATGTTATCCTGTATTTTTTATCATAAATATTTAGTTGCTTCCTGAGTAGATGTTTCTTATCGCCATCCAAGTTGTCATAAGGAATTATAGCCGATGGTAATATACGAAGCCATCGCATAATATTTGATTTGTATCTTAGTTGTGAGTAGTTGTCGTAGTAATTTGTGATTTTGAGGGTTTTGTCACTTTTGTTCAACTTTTTCATATAAATTTTGTACACTTTTTGATTTGATTTTAGGGGGAAGGAAGTAGATTTTCTTTTTAGATTATTTTATTCAAGCTGTGTGGGTAGTAATATTATACTTTGGATCATGAAGTTGAGAAGTTACAGATCGTTATATGCCAATATCGTGTTTAAGTTTGTTTTGTTTATTTGTTTCGGAATTAAGAAATAAAAATTATTTTATTTAATGAAATTTAAACCGAAGTTTTTTCATAACTTCATTCCAATTTGTTGGTATAAATAATTTGAAATTCTTGTTTTGAAAGAAAAATAAATAATTAAACAGTTTAAATCTTTTTTTATAACTAAATCCATTAACTTTGTTGATGTTTTGGTTTTTAAAAAATTCAAAATAACCGATTTTTGGACATTATTTTGGCGCACCTGATTTTTTGTCCATAGTTATGGCTTTAGTGTCACTCATTATTGAATGACAATTATGCCAACTGGAAATGGCTGAAAACCAAAGATACAGCCATCCAAAGGGCAGACAAAATTACCCAACTTTGGTAAATTATAATGACACGACAAAATTGAAATTGAAATGTGCAAAATAATAATGTATAACTGCCATAACATTATCAAGCGGGAAAATGGTTAACAGAGCTATTCCAGCAATTCAAAAAAATTCTTTTTTTTTAAGTGTGTTTATAATATTTTTTTTTATTTGGTCTGGCAACCCTTTTCCAGCTTGATAGTGTTATGGCAGTTATCCATTATATTATTATAAACATTTCAAACTTTACTTTAAAGGAAATTTTATTCTCGATTTAGAATCTAGCTTTTCATAATCTCACAATTAAAAAATCCCGCTTATAAGGATCTCGCATTTATATATCCCGCACACAAAATTCTCGCAATTTTCAACTAAAATCTCACCAAACAAATCTATATATAAAACACATAAAATATTTCTATATGTAGATATATTCGTAATGGACTTTAAAACTAATCAATACTGATGATGGTCAAACTGGGTTTCATTAGATGGTTTAAAACCACTAAAACAACGCATTAAGCACATTCGGTCCATTCATAAAATTAATTTTCGACTTTAGGATACAGAAAGGAGATGGCCCATATTGGTATAAAAACTTCAACCAGTGCGAACATAAGTGATGAAAAAGATACCAAATAAAACCTGGCTCTATAAGAATGCCAAAAATTTTTAAAATCGGTGTTGAAGATTAATGAAGCTTGAAGTTCGAGAACCAAAACCTTTCAAACAATACAAATATATTTTACTTGCGATTATAGGCAAGTTATGCATTCGTGGAAAAAAAAATTTGAGATAACAATCAAACATGACATTACGATGATAGCGATAAGTCGAAAAAAAGTTGGTCTGTCAGTCAGTCTGGTTGTATCAGCACCTACAGCCTTTTCGACTTAACCGATTTGCTTCAAATTCGATATATAGGGTTGTAGACTATTCCTTCGAGGAAAAATAAAATATTTGTTCTTAGCTCAAAAAATAACGATACCTGTCATATAAAAATTTTGGAAACATTATTTTCTCGAAAACGACTCCAACGATTTTCTTCAAAAAAATTAGAGATAGTTTTTATCTGATTTTCTTTTGTTAAGTTGCAAACAAAAATTTCTAATCTTATTAACGGTACCTCCATGGAAGCGTTATTTTTTTCTTGAGCTATCTCGTTAACGATTTAATCGATTTTAATTTAAAAAAATCTAAGAAAGATCTAAATTATTTGATAAGACTTTGATACAAACTTTTTTTTTTAAAAAGCTTAGTTTTAGTTTTAATTGTTTTTTTTAATTTTTTTTTTTGTAAATTCAATATTGGAAAACGGCTTTATTAACAAAAAATATTTTTTTGTGCATAAAATGCAAAAAATTTAGCACTTTAAATTTGAGTTTTTATAATTCGTAAAAAACATTTTTTTTTATAAAAATTATTAAATAAACATCGATTTATTTAAAAACCGCTCTATCAATTTTGTAACTATTTTTTGTTAAATTCGCATTCAGGCAAAAAAAATTTCTGCATACTTTGATTTTTGTTTGAATCTTCCATTGTGTAGAAATTTCTATAGTACAACCATGGAGCAGCGCCATCTAAAGAAAGTTGTGAACCGTACATTTGGAGGTTCTTACATTTACTAAGTGTCTATTCTGTTACCCTAACAAAAGTCGTCAACAAAACAAATTAATAATATATAATGTATTTCATTGGCTCTAAAATCCATATTTCCTTGACAAGAGTCGTAAGCAAAACAAAAATCATATATGTTTACGACCGTTATCCGGGTTACAGAATAGACAACTAGTAAATGCACGAACCTAAAAATGTGTTATTCACAAGTTTCTTAAGATGGCCAGGCGGTGATTATTCAACATGAAAATACTATAGATATGTATATACAATGAATCTTCCTTAAAAGTAGTTTTAGCACTTTTCAGAACAATTCATATGATTTTGTTCGTATTTTTCATTTAACTATATTAAACAAAAAAAAAAAATAAATTTATTTTATTAAATTTAATTAAATTTTTGTGGTAACTTGCTAAAAGAGCAAGTTCGTTCGACCCAATCGTGCACTTTATTCTTTTTTCTTACATTCGGCATATTTTACATTTCGTAGATGTAGCATCGTCTGGAATCGCACTAAGGTTACTCGATGTTCGAGCGTATTGCGCATTATTCAGCTCTTAAACTGCCATTAAATGTAAAACCATTCCGAAACACCAACATGTAATAAAGTGGCATGGATGAAGTATTAAAAACAAGCTCATTTATTGTATGGGATTACTGCAACTGTACTATGGCGCACAAGAAATCTGACCAATGGGTGAAGCTATCTGTTGTTTCTTACTGGTTATTTTCGAAAAACTTTGTCAGTCATTCCAAGACCAACGCCAGCCGATGAACTAAAAGCATGAATCCGTCATTTCTTTGGAAATTTGTAGTGAAACTTCCGTTAATACGCGTGTACATTTACTTCAAAGGGCTTCTGCGGAAATAATAACCAAATAGATTATGGATATGGGTAATGCGGAAAACTTTCACTTAATCCGACTACACGGCAAATATCTTTCCCGCCAAACTTTTGGCAAATACAGTCATTAATTCAAGTTTTTCCTAATATTGAAAACAATTTCAAAAAACATGATTTTTTTTGCGAACGAGCAATTTTCTCTCCGAAGAAAAATAATTTCAATGAAATAAACCATAATCAAATGCTATTGACGCAAAACTGTGAAATTGTCAAGTAAAAATTGATTGATACTGCCATTCGTATACACAAATTGTCAAATATCCAGTAGAGTTTCTCAACTCTTTCAAACAATTTGGAATGCAAACACACGTCTTAACTTAAAAAAAATTAGTTTACCGTTGATGCTCATTCTCAACTTAGATCTTTCTTTCAATCATCAGCTTCAAATATAGACGAGGCAATGTGCTGATACCACGAATTCCAATGATTTCAACCGATTTGCCTTTTGATTTCAAGCGATTACAGATTCCAGTGTGCCTGGCTTCCACCATATAACTGTCAACAAGGCTCAAGGCCAATCGCCAAAACTGGTTTGAACTTTGCTTATAATTTAGCTAGCTCTAGAGTTGGAACGCCGAAAAATCTTTATGTCTATGTTTTAACTGCAAGTTTTTTTAGAATATTAAATTTCGGCGAAATCGGTGCAGCCGCTCAAAAGATAGTCGGAGTAATAAAATACTGTTGTATAGCGAAAACGGTTAAAAAGCTGCTTCTTAAAAAAATTGTCAGATGAAGACCATCAACATTGACAACAAATCAGTCATGTAAAATTTTATCGAAATAGATCGGATTTTTTTCGAAAAAATTACTACTTATCAAAAATAAAATTAAAAATTAATTAAAATTAATTTTTCGTCGTCATGTCATGTATGGGTGTCATCTTAAATTTGTTTTAAAGAATGCATAACTTGCCTTATGGTACCTATAATCTCTAGTAAAAATGAGATAATAATGAAACATGTTAAAACGATGATAGAGAAGTCAAAAAAAGTTGTTCCGGAAATTTTGTCTTTCTGTCTGTCTGTCAATCTGGTTGTATGAGTCCTACAGCCTTAACGGCTTAGCTGATTATAGCTTCAAATTTAGAATGTGGACTTTAGAATTCATAGACCATTCTTTAGAGCAGAAATTGAAATGTTTGTTCTAGCTTAACAAAAAACAGTACCTGCCATATAACCGTAAATGAAAATCCAATTTTTTCCGAAAAAAATACAACTGATTTTGATAAAACTTCACATGAATGATTTCTTGGCAACGATGAAGTCTTTCCTCAGAAAAAAAATTTGAAAAAATCTTTGAAACGGTACTTCGCATAGAACCCCTTTTTTATACCGACTATCTTGTAAATTTATTCACCGATTTTGATGATATTTAACATTCCGAATGTTTTGAAAAAACCTTTTTTTTTTAACTAGTGAAATTAATTTCCAAGTCATTAGCATCTAGGTAACCTGCCACAAGACCAACTTCATAAGACTCTTCCGTACTCTTTTTTTTTTTTTATTCAGTGCAAGAAAACAACATTTAAAAATGTTTGCATCTCACTGCATAAAAACCATATAATGATGGATTACAAAAAAAGAAACTTAATCCAAACATAACTTTCTCCAACAAAAACAGACAAAAATATAGAAAGTCAAACTTTTTATTTGTCGCAATGCTTCAAAACATCCCGCACCCTCGTTTTAATTTGAGAAAAAAAAGGAAAACTTTATTTTCATTTCTCGAGGAGATAGTTTTATTTGTTTATTTTTTTTTTTTTTGCAGTTTCTCACAAAACCACTGCATAGTAATTACGTGAGCTACACACGTACAGTTAGTGTGGTACGAAAATTTTACAAATTATTTAAAATAAAAAACAGAAAATTTAATATAATTTCTACAGCACCACAGTCGTTAACTGAAGTGAGAAATTTTTAGAGAAATTTTATTTTACTAATTGAAGAAATCCACAAATTTAGTTGAAACGTGCCTATAATTTCAACAACACAAAATTTTAGCAATTTTTTTTTTATTATAATGAGCATCTGTCTCGAACTTTTTCGGAAACAGTTTTTTTTTATTTTCGCTAATTAAACTTTTTCTTGTGTTTCAAGGACACACGATGATGAACAGAAACATTGAAATAAAAGCACAAAGTATCTTTAGGGTGCAAAATAGAGAAAAATTAATTCATCTTATGAGTGAAAATATTTCATCCTTCATACTTCGTGTTGTGCATTTGCAATGAATAATTTCACCAGAAAAAGGATGTTCAAGTTCGCAATGATATTTAAGTGATGGTTAGAGTGCGCTATATTCTGAACCCATCTTTTTGATTCAAAACAAAAATAGTTTGCCTAGGGAGGGATAATCTTGATGATGGATAAACAAAATTTTTCACAAAAGGGTTATTCAAAAATGTCAGTTAAATAAATTGGAGAAAATTGTTTTCAATATCTAAAAAGGATATCTCTTTGAATTAAGTTTTCAATTACAATGGGAAATTTTCATTCAAATTTGGAAAAAATTAAAAACAACACTTCGATTTAATTGCTCAGATAAACAAATTAATTGGCAGATATTTTTTTGCTGCATGAAAACTCATTAAGAGGAAAGGATCATTGTCTTTGTAAGGTAGGTACCTATTGTTGAATCCTTTTTCGCACTTTTATTTCACTAAACGAAAAACAACATTTTGACAAAAACACATTCACCGTGAATGGGTTTGCTAATTAATTTAAATTGAATTTAATTTAAAAATTCAGAACTATACAACTGTGAAATCCTTTTTTTTTTTTGTTGTAATTTCACTTGGAAAGTGTGGGTGGGTATGTATATTGAATGAACACAAAATATATAAATATTTTGAAGAGATGAACTTTTATTGTTATTGTTGCCACCATTTCGTTTAAAAGCATGGATTCTGATATGATATGATGGTTAATGAACCATTTTTGGCTGAGAGAACTTAATTTTCTCCCAACAAATTTATTCTAATTAGGATTATTTTCTTCAAAGAACAAAACAATTTAATACAAAATTGGAAGAACAGGATTTTAGATCATAAACATCATTTAAGAACGAGACTAGTCATTTCTTATATAAATATAAAACAATGATAAGAAATAAAGGATAAGACAGTCAATTTATACTTATCCCGAAAAAATATCTACAAAAAACTGCCATTTTTTTACTAATACAACAACTACGACTTTATAAAGATATAGTTGCAATAAAAAATGCCCAAAGCCAATTTTTGTTAGATGACTACAAAATGTTTCATTAGTGGGGACAGTGTAAAGTGAGGTGGAAGGAACTAACTTCACATAGGAATTCCCTTCACCACTAGTGGAAAGTATTTTCACTTTTTTCTTCGTGAAGTAAACTCGCATAGTCGCATTACGAGTGAGGTTTAATTTCACTCTTTTATTGGCACTGATTTTGCTTTTTTGTATGTGAACTTTTTTCAAAATAAAGGGCACGAGCAAAATTAAACGAAAAAAATTATATAAGCTTTAAATCGATACGTTTCAACACGTAATCAAAGTATGCAAAAAAAAAAAATCTTTGGTAAATATGAAATTATGAAAAAGTTTTTAAAAAATCAATTTCTAACATTTTTTTTTTGAAAAAAAAGTAAATATGTATGTTTTGAAACCTTAATTTGTTACATCTAAAAACTTAGTTTCATAAAAATATGTTAACAGGTTTCCAAAATATTGAATTAACTAAAGTTTAAGAAAAATTCATTAAAACTAACAAAAATATTTTAGAAACAAAAAACACGTGAGCTGTCTGTTGTTAGAATTTGCTACGGCAATTAGGAAAAAAAATTAGTTTAGATCACCTTAACCCTTTACTGAGAAAGTCGAAACTTAAAACCGTGGTATGTGAGGTACCTATACCTTGTTGTAAGTATTTCTCCTTTAAGAAATCAAAAAAAAAAATTACTATCAGCCATATTTTTACTTGCTCAATAGGGCAAGTATTGGTTTCGTTTAAAAAAAAATAAGTTTTAATCAAACCTGACTTTACTATGATGAAGAAGCCCAAAAAAAGTTGGTCTCATCGCATGCTGTCCGTCGCGGTCTGTTTGTGCGAATTATCGTATATGTGTATATTGTGCGTATGTGCTGTTGACTGCGAGGGGTTTGTCACTATAGTGGTTCAATGATTTCAATATTTCACATGACTTCATATGATTTCAGGTGATTTCAAGCAGTATTTAAATTGATTTAAAAATATTGTGATTGCATTGATTTCAAATAAATTTACTGATTTAAAATGATTGCAAATATTATGATTTCAATTCGTGATTTCAATAT
Organism: Baccha elongata; assembly: GCA_951217065.1. NCBI lineage: Eukaryota > Metazoa > Arthropoda > Insecta > Diptera > Syrphidae > Baccha > Baccha elongata. The sequence continues at coordinate 230,796,060 of OX578272.1, read as the reverse complement.
GGCATTTTTGATTTCATGATTGAAAAAAAAAACTTAAAGTGATTTCAAATATTTTTAATAATTGCAAGAATTTGAAATCGATAACCAACATTTTTTTTAATTTTATCACTTCAAAATAGTGATTGATGCACCTGATTTCGATGTGATTTCAAATGATTGCAAGTATAAGCAGTCAGGCGATTTCATTCGTAACAAACCCCTCGGTTGTCTGTTCATCGAGCTGCAGCCAAAACGTGTAGATAACGTGTACCTCCCATATTTATTTTTATTTATTTTTTTCAAAATTTCTTAACTTTTACGTTCAGTGCTGTTAAGATAACTTTTTTTAGGGTTTTCGCTAATTTTTGGAAAAAAAAATATGTCTGTAGGTACACCTACCTATTTTTTTTTTATTTAGGTAGCAATGCAGTAAAAACAACGAAACTGCCGTCGGCAACAAATAAATTACTTGAAAATTAGAAAAATTGAAAAAAATTAATCGTATTATTTTTTCCAGAAAAATTTAATTATTGGTGTTTAAAAACCAAAAAAAAAAAACTTTTTCAAAAATAATTTTTTTCAATTTTTATTTCCCTTATTAATCAGGTTATTATAAAATATGTGTTCAGTTTCGTCGAAATCGGTGAACTTGTCCAAAAGATAGTCGGTGCAATAATAACAAAAACTGTTTTTTTAACAAATACAGTCACCTTGGCAAAAATCACTCATATTAAATTTTACCATTACCGATTTTTCGAAAAAAATTTTAAATTTTTTTTGATGAAAATTGGCCAAACCGTTAGGACTGTACAGAGTAGGTGGGGATACATTCAGACAGACAGACTGAAAGAATCGGCGTACCTGCTTTTTTCGTCTATATCATCGTAATGTAATGTAGATTGATATCACAAAACTTTTTTATTTATGAATGCATAACTTTCCTTAAAGTTCATTAGTTTTGAAATTAAGCATTACATTACAAACATTAAACATTACATACGAAGTCGAAAAATCTGGTTCTGGAAATTCTGTCTGTCTGTTTGTCTGGTCAGTTTGTCTGTCAGTCTGATTGTATCAGCAACTACAGCCTGAAGGACTGAACCGATTTACTTCAAATTTGGCATGTAGGATTTGTAGACCATTAGAGGAAAAATTGAGAAAAGCTTATTTTTCTCGAAAACGACTCCAACGATTCTCATGAAAAACAAAATACACATGATGGTTATTTGTCTGATGGCCTTTTGTTAAATTGCAAACATAACAAATCGCAAGCTTATTAACGGTACCATGTACCTCCCATAGAACCGTTATTTTTTTTTTCAGCTATCTCATGGTGAAAATTTTTTTTGTGAAAATTTTTTTAAGAAGGATCTAGATGATTTGATCAATTTTCAATACCAACATTTTGCAAAAAGACTTAGTTTTAATTGTAATTAGTTTTTTAATTTTTTTTTTTTGTAAATTTAGTTTTTGGAAAACAGTTTGACTAAACAGTTTTTTTGTACATTAAATGCAAACAATTAAGCACTTAAAATTTTATTTTTGTGGCAACTTGCTACAAGAGGAAATTCGTGCGACCCAGTCGTGCACTTTATTTATTTTGACCTTGGTATTAAAATAACAGTATCTACCTACAATAAAAGATAATTCTATTTTGCTCGGAAAAAATATGGTCTATCTTGATAAAATTTTATATGAGTGATTTTTTGCCAATTGTGAATTTTACATCTAAATTTTTTTTCCGAAGAAGTTTATTTACGGTAGCTGTCATAGAACCGTTTTTTTCCACACCGGCTGTAGTTTGTGATTTGCTGCCGACGACAATTTAATAAGTTTTAATAAAGATTGGTTTTATTAAAATACTGAAACTTTTGTTTAAAAAGAACTAATCAACCAATTTTCCCAGTCGTTAACAAAAGATTAAGTTTGTGCAAACCAGTCGTGCCCTTTATTTGATTTTATTTTTCTTATGCGAAAATTTTTAAGTTCCATAAATAACCATAGTTAAATTTTTTATTAAATATTTTAAAATAGTTGTTAAAAATAATAAAAATAATTTTTTAGAAATTAATTTACAAATTTATATTTTTTAATGAATTTTTTAATTGATTTATACTAATTTTTTTTTTTACAAACTATAACAGAAAAATTGTTTCGAAAGTTACACCATCTAAGAGCGAATAGGTTCAGTTGTGATTTTTATTTAACCATGTAAACAATCCTATTTCTTTTCACAGGCATGTTTTGCTAATTGTTTTGTAAACCTAATTGATGTTGTTACTGTTGTGAGCACCCGATGGTAATAAAGTTCCTTATGTAGTTATCATTATCGTTTATTTTAGATACTATCAACAAGATATGGATTTGAATTGATATCTTACAAAATGTTGTTCTTTATAAAAACTGTCAGAATGTCCTTTATTCTTAAAGATATTTTTTTCTAAAAAAACACCTTTGAAATCCCTAAGCTATGTACATTGTAGGTATATGTAGTACCTATAGGTATATACAACCTAAACCCTGCATAAATCGAAGAGCATTATCCTTTCACAGAAGTTGTTAATACGCAATGTCCTTGATTCTTATCGTAAATATTATATGTGCGCGTTCACCATATCAAAGTTAATGGATTCCATAAATCCGATTATTATCCTTTCATAAGCTGTTATATTGTGGTTGCTTTTTTTATTTCGACCGTTAACATATTAAGAACAAATACAAAATAATGTTATCACAATATTTTTTATCGATGTTATCCAAAATGTAAAAATGTTGAAATAATTTTTTGTCCGAAAAAAAAAACAACTTAAACACTGACATTAGGCATAATTTTTTACCTTTGAACTTTTTTTTTAATGGACTATCCTTTTATCCTTTTCAATAGCATACCCTTTCACAATATTATTATTATTGCATTCTTTTAAATTGCACACTGATTTATAAATTTGTAAACATAATCACTCAATAGAAAAAGGATTTCATATCAATTTTTTTTAAGACACCATCATTAATTAATTTTCATTTCGTTTTTTTTTTTTTTAACAACATTCACACTACCAACAATTAAATTTATCCGTTAATTCAAAAACCGCGAACACGGAAATTCATTCGAATCCATTTAGACGCGTCGCGTGCTGCCATGTGTGAATTTGTTTTTATTAATAACACAAAAACAAAATTCCGCACTCAACCAGGAACCCTTTGATCCCTTTGTCAAGATGGTGAATATTTTTTGTTTGTTCTCTTTTTTTTATTTGTATCCTTGTTAAGACAAAGAGCTAACTTGAGAGCAAAAATATAAATAATAAAGGCAGTAGGACGAGGAAATACGGTTTTACTTGAAGCGCCACTATTTTAAGGATGCTGTTTCGAGTACGAGATCAAGTTAAGAACTGTATTTCCAGACGATGACATTTTTGGATTAACTCTCTTTCATTTGAGGATGAAATTATGTTTTGTATAGATTCATTTAAATGAAACATGTTGACATACAAGTAACTTGGGGAGCTTTTTTTTTTGTTCAAAAAATGTTTATAGGACAAAATTATGACCTTGAATAATGTATTAAAGTAGTAAAGCTTTTGGATGAATGTGCTCTTTAGGTATTTTCTCTTTTTTCGTCTCTTTGGTAAAAGTATAATAAGTGAGCTCTTTTTTTAAAATAACACGTGCTCAACTTAATAAATTTCAATAAAAACGAATTTTGTTTGCATGCATAAATGAAGTGAAACTTATAAATCTGCACGGTGAAAAGCTGAGAACATAAATAGTATATATGTCACGGGAAGATTATGCCTATGACTATTTTGACAATCGAAATCAAAAGTTTAGTTTTTGTTGTATACAAAAAGTCGATTTCTTTTTTAAATTTCGCAGTATTAACTGCAAATATGTAATTCCAATATTCGAAGTTCCTCTATAGTTTAATACCGAAAAACAAATGTTAAAAAGAGTTATGTATGTGTTTAATAAATTTTAATAATAAAATAAAGTTTTTAAGTAATTAATAATAAAAAAAAGTATAAACTTGCTCTTATGACAAATTACCTTGTTGTTAACGACTGTGAAATTCGTCAACTTTTGGTCGTCGACAATAAAACACTCACAAAAATTTTTATCAGGATTGATCAAATTTTTTTCTTAAAAAATTGAATAAAAATCAACTTTATAGAAAATACTTTTTTCCAAAACTTTTAATCACGCGCAGTATTCATCACGCTCAGCAGATCTTTTAGAATATTTCATTACGTCAAAATAATGGTACAGCCGTTTAAGAAATAATTGGTTTACAAAAAGAATGGTTCTGTAGCAGATGCAGTTAATAAGCTTTTTGTAAAAACATAACGGTTAACAAGAAATCAATCACATAACATTTTATGAAAATAAATCCTTTGTTTTTGTTTTCACATAAATGCAATTGTCGTAAACGTTTAATTCTAGGCACCATTATTTTCAGACCTAGACCTAGACCTGTCTGTCAATCGCAAATGCAGCATAAACGGTTGGGCCGATATCCACTTGGTATATGGGGTTTTTAGCGGGAATTTTGGAATTTTTGTACTAGGTCTAAAACTTACGGTACCTGCCATATAAAGGTTATGAAAAAGCTTGATTTTCTCGAAAATGGCTCCAACGATTTTGATAAAATTTTATATAAGTTATACGGCATTCAACAACTTTAAGATAGTTTGAGTTAAATTTCTTTAGGAATCGTTTTAACGGTACTTGCCAAATAACGGTTTTTTTAAATTTTGACTTTCTGGTTAACGACTGAGCTGATCATAACCAAATGTTATTACTAAAAAGGCCTAGATAGCCAAACGATAATGGCGAACTTAATTTTTACTTGCGATTATGGGTACTGTAAGGCAAGTTATGCATTTGTAAAAAAAAAATTTCGAGGTAACAATCAAACATGACATGACGATGATAGAGAAGACGAAAAAAGTAGGTCCGACAATTCTGTCTGTCTGTCTGTCCGACTATCAGTCTGGATGTATCTACACCTGCAGCCTAAACGCTAAGGCCAGTTTTCTTCAAACTTGGCATAAACTATTCATAGTGAAATATCCCCGGACGTTTTTTTTTATTTTTGACTTAGGAATAAAAATAACGGTACTTAACATATAATCGTAACAGATAATTCTATTTTTCTCGAAAAAAAATACGATCGATTTTGATAAAATTTGATATGAGTGTTTAATATTCAAAAACTACTGGTAAACTAAAATGAAACTGCAAGAAAAAAATTAAAAAAAATGTAATTTTTGAAAAAGTTTTTTTTTGTCAAAACCGATAATTCCAATTTGCTCGAAAAAAATACTATCAATTTCGATAAAATTTTACATATGTGATTTGTTTCTAATAATAATGTCTTTCGTCTGAATTTTTTTTTCATAATCAGCTTATTAACGGTAACTTCACCGATTTTAACAAAATTTAATATTCAAAAACTACTGCTAATTTGAAATAAAATTGCAAAAAAAAATTTGAAAAAAATAGTTTCTGAAGTTTTTTTTTTGCCAAAACCGATAAATCTAATTTTCTCGAAAAAAAAAAATACTATAAATTTTCGTGCCCTTTATTAAATATTGTTTTTTAAAAAAATTAAATTTTAAACAGTCTTTTTGGAAAATTTAATATTTTGAAAACCAATTCATGATTTTTTTTTTAAATTTAGTCTACGCATGAAAATTATTAATAAGCTAAAAGTGGAATACTCCAAATATTTCATGAAAATATTAAAAAAAATTGTTTGTGCCGTTTATTTTTTAATATAAATGAGAAATACAAACAAAATCATATGAATTGTTTTAAAAAGTGCTAGAACTACTTTTTAAAAAAATTCAAGCCAAATTAAAATTAGGCCAAAAATTTTTTATATAAGTTTACCAAAAAATATTTTCAAAATCGTTAGTGCGGGCCTTAAATAAATCGATGTTTACAATTATTTTTATGAAAATGTTTTTTTTTTTACAATAGTCTACATTGAATGTTTCAAAAATAAACTGTTTTTCAAATATTTAATTTACAGAAAAATAAATTTAAAAAATAATTAAAATTAAAACTAACAACTTTTGCAAAATTTTGGTTTTGATGTTTTATGAAATCATCTATAGATATTTCAAAAAAAAATTGTTGGGTTAAAATAGATAAACCCGTTCACTAGATAGCTCAAGAAAAAAATTACGGTTCTATGGAAGTCACCGTTATTAGGCTTGTAATTTTTTTTTGCAACTGAATAAAAGAAATAACTCAGATTGAATTCATCCCTAATTTATTTTTTTAAGAAATTTTGTTTTATTTCATTTATATAAAAAAACAATAAAAAAAAATCTTAATCTGACTGTGTTATAATACTATAAAAAGTGTACTTTGTTTTTTTATTTTTAAATTTATATGTTATTTGGCTATTTTTCTGAATAAGATGTATATTACAATTAAAAGAAAGGCATTTCTTTTATTGCATGCTATCTTATGTCTATATATATATATTTGTTACTTTCAGTGATTAAAAAACAAAAAACAAAACAAAAAAAAAGAATCATGACAATAATACTTTCCTATTGTAATTTTGTTTCTTAGTTTATGAATGGCGTACCTATTGCAATTAGATATAAATCAAATACATCAAAAGGGTCAGCACGCCTAGGACATCAAGCTGAACCATCTGTATGATAATCAAACGTGCTCGAGTATTTCAAAATGGCGATTTTTTTTTGCATTTTCAAATGGCCACCACAAGCTTGCGTCACGTCTGAAACGTCAGTCTTTGAAATGGTAGCTTCTTCTTTTGGGTTCACTTAACATCCCCTATGAAAATCTGACGCGCTCGAGTAAATTTTTGTTGTTACCATTTTTCAACACGTGAGAATAACAACCCCCACCACGCAAACCAGCAGATTAACATACAACCACCGTCATCAGAGACCCTTGGAGTGTATCCATTACCAACATCTGACGCGCTCGAGTAAGTCCATACCACTGTTTTTTTTTTTACATTTTTGACAGCCTGTAGACGCTCCCCCCAACGGAGAATAGTAAAACTCCCATAACATTTTTTTCTTTCTAACATCTAATCTTCAAAATGCATTAGGTCCCATCAACGACGCTCAAGTAAATCCTCATTTAGCGTCGTGGGCTCCCTTACTATTATTAAGTGTCTGTGTCTATAAGATCACCACTCATAAACATAAAATATTGCTATTATTACGTAACCAAGCGAAATGTTCCTTAAGCTCTAAGGTAACTTGCCACAAAAGCAAGTTTGTACAGCCCAATTGTGTGTTTTTTTTTTTAATGGCAATTATCCATAAATTTTGGGATACCCTGTACGCTTGAAAAGCATGGCACTCTTCATCTCCAAGCAATATAAGTACTTGCACAAATCAGCACATTTGAGGATTCTTGTTTGAATATTAAGTGTTTTACACTTAATCCACTCCAACTTGGTTTTATAAAATAGTTAGAATAGTTGCAGCTTAGTATACAATATCAGCAAGAATTAACTTAGTGGTAATACAATAATGTTAATAAAACCTTAAATAAAAAAATTGTTCAAATCAAATATAGAGCTGCAATGAAATACCTCTTCTGCAACCTTTGGAATTTGTTCCAATTTTTGATTTGAAGGGCTTATCTAGTATAAAGTGCCCTTATATGCATTTCAAAGTTTATTAATATAATAATTTGTATAACAGATTTACCTTGTGTGGATCTCTTGAATTTGTAAAAAAAATATTTGGCATATAAATTGACATTCTATGTCCAACCATTGAATGTCGAGTGCCAATCGAACTGTTTCTTGAAATATTGGTTCTTTCTACGATTATTGAACACCGCCGCATGTTGTTTTTTTTTATTTATAACAATCTGGATAAATTGTATATTTTAAATAAACTATATATAAGTTTAATAATTGATATAGTTACAAATATATATTAATTTAAAATAAATTTGACATTTTACTATTCACTCAATAGTTTACACTTCAAATAAAAAAATTAAAACGTTTATATTTCACAGTATAACAATACACTCTCTTTAATTTATTTATATCCTTTTCAGTACAAAAAAAAAACGATATCGAAATTAACCGACTGTAATGAAGGATGTATCTTAGTAGACTGATGCAACGACACACTGTTGATGTGATAACTTAAAAACTAAAAAGCAAGTACATGCACTTCAATCTCAAACTAATAAAAGGATACTTTCTTCGTCTTCTTTTATTTTTTAAGCATTTTTATGCATCAAAATGGAATACTTACTTCTTAGATTCACATATATTATCTTTTCAGATAAATTTATTTTTATTTTGAAAGTGCTTTTTGTTTGCTTATTGGTTTATATTCTTCTTCTATTTTTTTTAAATCCTCTTGTTTTTTGTTCAGATTTTCAAAAGCTGGTTAGAACTTCATGTGTCAAATTGAATGATAATAATATGTTGGCTGTGTAAGTAAACGATTTAAATACTCTTATTAAGTTTCTTACGAGTTTTTGAAGAAAGCATAATATTATTTCAAATTCGAATTTATGCGTTTTCCGATAACCCATGGATGAAGTGTTATAATTTAAAAACATTCTATAACAGAGTGTGTTTTGGAATTTATCTAGGACATTATCTAGCCAATATCAATTTCTTTTTCGTTTTCTCTGCCATTCATTAAAAAAAAAGTCTAAACTACTGTCAAAGTTATTTTTACTTTCAAAGAAGAGGTCGTCATAATAATGGCAGGTGTTCTTTATTTCAAAAATCACTTCAATATTAAATTGAACAAAACTTAATCTTTTTTCACGTACACAGGGTGATTGGTATAAGGTGCACCAAAAAGCTTGAGCGTGTAGGTGGGGTTAAGACAAGAAAATAATTTTATGGGAGGGGGGTCTATTTCTCTCCGTTTAGGCGGGCAATTTTCTAAAAAGTTGACTTAAATCAGAAAAAAAAATATTTAAAAACAACGGTGAATGACACAAAGCCTTGTTATATCTTTTTGGAAAGCTAGAAAACTCTTCTTTTATTTTGTTTTTAAACTAAGTTGTTTAAGTGAACAGTTTTAAAAAAATTAATTTTCAAACTCAAAATTTTGAAAAAAAACTAAAAAAAAAATGTTTAAACTAATTTTTTTCAAAATTTTATATTATTAACTATTATTTTTATTTTCAAAATTCAATGCTCTTATTAATTTTTAGTCAAAAACAGAAAACAGTATGCCAAAATGTATATTAGTTTTTGAGAAATTAAGAAAAACTAGAAGTATTTTTTTTCAAGAAAAACACTTTTTTTTTAGTTTTCCCAAATTTGACCTGCTCAGGTCAATTATTAATTAGGGAATTATCCCTTTTTTATTTTTTTATTACATACCATCTGATTTTAATCAAATAATATAAAAAAACGAATTAACTTTTTACTTATTTTACTAGTTTTACTTTTAATTTTTTTTAATTTCTCAAGAACTAAGATACATTTTGGCATCCGGTTTTCTGTTTTTGACTAAAAATTAATAAGAGCATTGAATTTTGAAACTAATAATAAAAGTTAATTACATAAAATTTTGAAAAAAATTAATTTAAACATTTTTTTTTTAGTTTTTTTTTTCAAAATTTTGAGTTTGAAAATTAATTTTTTTAAAACTGTTCACTTAAACAACTTAATTTAAAAATTAAATAAAAGAGTAGTTTTCTGGCTTTCCAAAAAAATATAACAAGGCTTTGTACCATTCACCGTTGTTTTTAAATATGTAATTTTTTTCTGATTTAAGTCAATGTTTTAGAAAATTGAACCTCCCGCCTAAACGGGAGGTTGTCTTAACTCCACACGCTCAAGCTTTTTGGTGCATCTTATATCAATCACTCTGTATACCTTCCAACATTATTGTACATATAGTTACTGTACATATATATAATATGCACATAGGTATACTTAACTTATTATTTTCAAACTAATTTTCATTGTGTGTCGTTAACATGAATTTTATTGCTAATTTACTAAGGGCCAAAGGGATTTGCTAAAATTACTCTCTTTGGTTGTTATCCTTGTGATTTTAATCTTAAATAAAGATGTGTTGTGTAGACCATAACGTGAACATGAATCTGACTATATAAATAGCTTAAAGGAATTTCAGAATTTATTATGTAAACACAAATTATTTTTAAGTGCCCATAAATTTGTGTTAGGCGGTGAAAAATCTTACTTTTACTATCATTGTTTAACTCAGTTCAAATAAGTCTGGTCTTTTTTTTTTATTTGATGAGTATAAAAAAGTTTGTAACTGAAAAAGAAATTTTAAAAGTTAATCATTATTTTTCTAGGATTAAGAGGTCAAATACATAAAAAAACAATTTTTTTTATGCAAATCAATAGCCTGATGATGATGAATTTCGATCGAAATATCCGCCAAAAAAGTATTTTATAACGATAGTTTTTATAAAAGCTGTTATCCTAGTTTAATTAGAGGAGAGAGGGGTTTGTCACTAGCTAGTTTAGTGGTTCAATGATTACAATATTTCAAATGACTTGATATGATTTCAAGTGATTTCAAGCAGTTTTTAAATTGAATTGAAAATTTTGTGATTGCATTGATTTCAAATAAATTTAGTGATTTCAAATTATTGCAAATTGATCCAAGTGATATCATAGTGATTTCAATTCGTGATTTCATTATGGCATTATTGATTTCATGATTGCAAAAAAACTTAAAGTGATTTCAAATATTTTTAATGATTACAAAAAATTATTTGAAATCAATAACCAACATTTTTTTTTTTTAATTTCATCACTTGAAATAGTGATTGCATCTGATTTTAACGTGATTTCAAATTATTACAAATATAAGTGGTCAGGTGATTTTAGCGTAGATATATAACCGACATTAATAGACTTCTATGTCTGTTGTTTTGTTGGCTTCCCTTCATGATATCGAATCCAATCGTTTAACATAATTTTTTTTTTGCGGCAATGAAAACATTTTTAATTTTTTTCACACTATTCGATTTGTTGGCGGAAGGTTTTATTGCCTGAGTAAAACCATAACGTTTAAATCAGAAAATGACATACCGCTCCCGAATGATTTTTTGTTAAGTTTTCAATTTATTGGTCGATTTGACATAAAATTATGACGTTTATAGTTGTAAAAGATTAAGCATTCAAATTCATGCGTTAAGTTGACATTGTCACTAGCCGTTTTCTTATTATCAGAGATGATCTATATGGATCATCTTTTGGTAATAAAACAACTTTGGATCATCGCTTTATTGGTTTTTCTGTTCTGGTAGCATTGCCAAAAAATGACATTTGATAATTGAACAAAATGAAAAAGTAAGGAAATCAAATGTCTATGTCTCCTCAACAGTCTATTTTTTTTGCTAAATCATAAAAAATATATACATTAGCAGCTATGTAGAAAACATAAAATCATATCTGAACCAAAACTTACAATTTTCCTTTATCAGGATCCCTTGACATATTGACATAAAATTTCAACATAAAATATATTAGGTTCGTTTAATGCACGACGATAAAAACAAGTTCTAGTCAGCGAACTGCTCTAACCTACACTAGTAGGAAAGAACATGATTTAACTGTTCAGTAAGACATTTTCTGCTCTAGATTTGCTTGATTTGCTATTCATTCATTTTAAGAGTAGATCAGAGTAGACTAGGGTAGGATTTTCTGCACTTGCTTTTGAGAAATACTGAAAGATTGTATATAATGTAGGAATGTCAGAATCAGCTGTTATTCATTTTTGTCTGTGATATTTTTGCATCGTGTCAAGATCATTTCAAGAAAATATTTTTCGAAATACTTAAAAATTGAGGGCCGGTTGTACATACATTGGAACCGCAGTTCAGCCACTCGATAAATTAAACAACATGGATCATCAACATTTGGGTTTTTTTTTTTTAATTTCTTTGATTTTGGCAACAGGAATTCGAGTCGGCCATGGGTGTCAGTGACGTCAGAATACCCCATATTGTGTAAATATCCCATAGTTTGTAAAGATAGAACTAGGTATAATGCGCATGAGCAAGCATGACCTACTGTCAAAATTAAACGAACTTTTTCGTAATGTTTATACAAACACGATGAATGTGCACAATGAACATGTGAAACACGTGAAAATCACTTGTGTTAAAAATGCATAATTTATTGTTAAATTTATTGATTTATTTATGAAATAGATAATTTAATGCAAATTCGTAGTCTTTTTTTTTGGTAAAATGCAATAAATATTTTTTTTGGATTGTCAAAGCCCACAGCTGTCAAATTTACATATGTAAATTATTTAAAAATAATTTGTTATGCAGGCTCAAGGTCAATAAAACGAGATGTTATAGGTTTAGCGACGTTTCCAACGTAAATACGCTCTTCTTCAGGCCCTTATTCATTCAAAATATAAACAAAATGTTTTGTCAAATTAAACATATTAAAGTCACCGCTCTGACATTAAGAATGGGGGGACGCAGAAAACTGCACTTGCACTTCATTGTATTGAGAAAGAACATAGACCAGACTTTGAAAACGTAAAAGTATTGGAAGTAGAGAGAAACTATGCAAAAAGAATGTTGCTAGAGATGTTGCACATTAACAACACAAATAACACAGTCAATAGACGATCTGATTGTGATAATTTATGCAACATAAGAAAAATGTAATAACAGTGGTAACCACTCAAAATTAAATTCATCTTTTGTGTTAGGATTGAGAAATTTTTATACTGTGGACAAATTTTAATGTGTTTTCATTTAAAAGTAATTAATTAATTGTTTTTATTTCATTTTATTATTTCATGACACATAAGTATCGTTGTTTTTTATATATGTAATGTTGTCATAACGGATTTTTTAACATTAAGTAAGTTTTGTTGACAGAAATGTTCTTTAATATGTTTAATTTGACAAAACATTTTGTTTATATTTTAAATGAATAAAGGCCTGAAGAAGAGCGTATTCACGTTCGAAACGTCGCTAAACCTATAACATCTCGTTTTATTGACCTTGAGCCTGCATAACAAACTATTTTTAAATAGATTGAAGAGGTCACTTAATAATTCCAACATATATGTAAATTATGCGCATTATAGTTGGGCCTTAAAACAAACCTAATGACTGACACTCAAGTCGATTACCAACGTTATGAAAGAAAACAAAAAAAATTTAGTGCCTCACGTGGAAACTAGCAGAACTTATTTTTGGATCATGAAACGTGATCTTGATAAATAGCAAGATCTCATTTTGTATGGATATTGATGATCCATAAAAATGATCCACATTTCTCATAATAAAAAACGGCTATAATGTCAAACAAAAATTTACTGAAACATATTCTAATTCAGAAGTTAATGTTGTGTGGGATACAACATGGTTAGCTCGAAGATTCGAATATATATTTATGGTAAATTTAGTATCAAAGTTAATAAAATTAACTGCAAAAAAAAAATTTCAGATTCAACGTATAATTGCTAGAAAAAGAAAACCAAAATTATACCTATATCAACTCATTTCGCATCTATCAACAACTACCTGTTTTGCTTACATCCCTTCTGTATATTTATTCTTTCTTCCTTTCTTTGCAAAAACTACAACCACCCTTCGCAATTCAGCAAGTTGACAACATTTATAAATATGTTAAACCACAGTTAGGCAGAAAAACATGTTTTCTATACACATGAACCCCCTTCGTGTAAGCCCTCGAGGGTGGCAGGGTAAACAAGTGCCCATTAACAATTTAAAGAATTTTAATATATCTTTTGTAGGCTTTATTCAACGCATCATAATGCAAGGTGGTGTTGGTTGCTTCTGCTGCAATTTTATTCAACTTCAAAACAAAAAGGAAGTAGACGTTTTCTTTCATCTTTGTTTATTTTGTTACAAGTACTTGTACATTGTATTCTTTTCACCTACTTTTTTTTTGTCAACAAACAAATACTGGTGTAATAAAAAAGAAATCTGTATAAAAATGAGAGTAGCAAAAAATGATGTAGGTGAGGGAGGATATAGTATATAATAAATATTTTATACCGTTTGTTAAAAAGGAAATTTAAATGTCTAGATAAACTTTTCACACCTTTAGAAAATATTTCCCAAAGAAAGAAATTTTACTTGTTGCAGATTGGATTAAAGGGTGTTCCACAGTTTAATAGAAACTTTTTGTTTAATAAAATATTCATAAATATCAACGTTTTAAAACTAAATTTTTAGAAATCAGTATTTGCCTAAACCAAAGTGTACAATTAAAAAGTTCGTCTGACAGAAGAAATCAAATCTGTTAAGTATGTGTGCAAATACGTGTGAACCTTGCTATCAAATCGAGATTCAAGAAAAGTCGATCTGAAGGGAAAAAAAGCAACTTTTTCTTGTCCATGGATCAAGGAAAAAAGCAACTTTAGTCCGAAAAAAATGACTTTAGTCCGGAAAAAAGTCATCTTTTTATTTCCAAGAAATTGAAACGAACGTGACGAACGTAATTACTCCGAAGCGGAGAAAAGGTAAGTACAGTGCTGGCCAAAACTAATGCACGGAATGACTTCACGTTGAAAAAATTCTTAAAAATTATTTAAAAATTGTGCATGTTAATTATATCTTTTTTTTAACTTAATAAAATAGAAATTGAATTAATAAAATAGAAAAAAAAATTAATGAGTATTTAATAAATTCATACGAATAGAAAAACTTTTGAATTTAATTCGCAAAAGTATTTAAACTTAAATGTTTGTAGTCTAAATTTATTAAAATAATTAAAAAGTCTCATTTATTGACTACAAAAATGTTTGTAGTCAATAAAGGAGACTTTTTAATTATTTTAATAAATTATTCATATGATGAAATTTAATTTTATTTTCTTGGTAACTTGACACAAGAACAAGTTCGTGCGACCTAGTCGTGTACCACAAGAACAAGTTCATGTGACCCAGTCGTGCACTTTATTTATATAACTGCAGCGCAACGATGAGGCAAAGAGGCAATGAGGTGGCCAATAATATAAGCATGAGGATGTTATTCCAGGCAATTTATACTTGGTTTGGTAGTCTAAGTTATTGCAATACGTCCGATCAATCCTTTGATCTATAATTTCCAATAGATTTTCTATGAAGTTGAGATCAGGGTATTGTGCTGGTCATCTTAAAATAGTTATGCCGCTCTCGTTAAGCCAATCCTTCATAAGTTTAGCTGCAGTCTCAACACTATCAATTAGATCATCTACGTAGTGGTTTTTACGAATAAAACGAACAGCTCTTAGGTATTCCTCTGCAAATTCATCAGTATTTCTGTTTTTGATACACTGAGCACAACAAGGAGAGCACGTGGCGCCAAAGGTCATGACGGACATAACATAGACTTCGGGACGTACATCGGCACTTCTGCTTCACAGAAATCTTTGGTAATTCTGATCTTCTTCTCGGATGTGAATTTGGTGGAACATATCCTGTATATCTCCAAAAATAGCCACAAGATTTTCTCTGAACTTGTAAATTACAAACTTGCTCTTAGGGCAACATTCTTTCGTGTTTCCGACTGGAAAATTAATTTGACCAGCTTTTTTCAAAATATTTGTCTTTTAATAAAATCTTTTATAAACAAATGTATGGAATAAAAGAAGGTTTATATGAAAGTTATTCATATTTTTCGGTAAAAATATAATTACTTGAAATCTTATCAAAGTTTATAGTACAATTTTATTGGAGAAAATTAAATTTATCGGTTTTTGGCAAAAAAACAACTTATTCAAAAATTACTTTTTTTCAAATATTTAATTTTTTCACATTTTTTTGCAATTTTATTTTAGTTTAGCAGTAGATTTTAAATATTAAATTTCGTTACAATCGGCTTAGCCGTACAAAAGATAGTGGGAGTAAAAAAAAATGGTTCCTTGGCGGTTACCGTTAATAAGCTGATTCTAAAAAAAAATTCAGACGAAAGACATCACCATTAGTAACAAATCTCTCATATAAAATTTTATCAAAATTGATCGTAATTTTTTTGGAGAAAATTGGAATTATCGTTTTTGACAAAAAAAAGAAACTTTTTCAAAAATTACTTTTTTTCAAATTTTTTTTGCAGTTTCATTTAGCAGTAGTTTTTGAATATTTAATTTCGTTAAAATCGGTTGAACGGTTCTATCTTAGGTACCGTTAATAAACTGATTATGAAAAAAAGGTTTAGATTGTGGAGATTACCATTGGCAAAAAATTACTCATATAAAATTTTATGTACCGTTGTTTTTATGCCTAGGTCAAAAATAAAAAAAAACGTCCATAGGTATTTCACTAAGAATAGTTTATGCCAAGTTTATCGGCCAAACTGTTTAAGCTGCAGGTGTCGATATAAATAAATGAGAGCCTCAAAGCCAGTGAGTTCAAAAACGTTCGCTTCAAGTCGAACGTTCGATTCGAATGAAATTTTTGTTAAAATAAAGAAAATTGCATTAATTAAAAAAAAAAAAACACTTTTGATGTATTGTAGATATATGTAGATGATTTCTGAAAATTTGAACACTTCCAATTATCCGATGACTAACTCGACAAACTGACTTATTAGACTATTTATCAAACCTTGCTACAAACTTTATTAAACAAGTCCTCATAAAAAGACAATCAATAATTATTTGCTATAAAATGACAAGCATTCCCTTTAAGCACATCAAATTGAAACCATTACAACACGACCATAATAACTTATTGCCATCCATGTCGTTTGCAATGTTTACACTTTCAGATATCCTGGCAAGGATCTTAGTATGTTAACGAGATTTTAAAATTGAAAAAGCAATCATCACCATAAAAATGTCTACAAATCGTCCGTCATCTATCCGTCGCAAACATCTGAAACATTGTATCCTTGTAAACACTTCAAAATATGGTCTCACACAAATATATTTAATCACCTCAAATTAGTCCTCGTCTATACGAGTGGACACAATAAAGAAAAAAAAAATGCCAACTTCATAAAATAGTTCGCGCGATTAATTATTTGCGTGCTGAGGTTTTCATTCAGAGATACTTTAACATTTAGTTGAACTTCAAACTACAAACGTGATGGGACGATTTTGGAAAATGTATTTTTATTTGTTGATTTTTTTAAATCCAATCAATTGCTTGGAATTAGTTTCATTGGAAAATAAGTTAGCTGATTGTCTTCAGAGTTTGGTGTATCGTGAAAATTTGAATTATAAAAGGACACTTCGGATTAGTGTTGAATCGGAGTCACATAAATTGGTTAAATGGTATTTCGGGGACTCAGTCGATAGGTTTTTAGAAACGAATACTGAAAATAATATCACTTTGGAATTGCGATTCAATTCTGAGAAAACATCACCATACGCTATACACACTAGAATACTTTTTGTGGATACATTTGATGCTTTTAGGTGAGTATTTCGAATGTTTCTATATTTTATGGGCTTATGGCCATTTTATTTTGGTTTCCAATTTGACATCCCTGTTTCAATCATCACGTTCAATCTAAATGTCATGTGAGAGGCTTGTATATTTAGTTTAACAGCCCGATTCTGTCAAACCACTGTGATATCCCACAAGTTATTCTGACAAGAAGAGGTGAAACTACACCTGTATAGTATGTTACATTATTCATAATAAAATATATATTTATCTCAAAACTTTTTAATGTTCCAAACCGAAAAAATAAAGTCACCATGACGAGGTCAGTTTACTTGTGTGACTTTTTACACAGAATACGGAAAAGGTTATCAAGATTCCTCACGAAGAAAAAATCACAAGAGCTTTTGACTTATTGAGACACCTCACAAATGCTGAATCGGGGTGTAAGTTATTATAATTTTACAATATTAGTCCCTGAAAAGGTGTGAAAGACAAAATGAATGTTGAAAAAATTGTCAAAGGATGAGAAAACTTGATGTAGACACCAATAAATCCTGCTCTCTGAAATCGGGTAATGTCTGATTGGGTTTAAATAGGTTTATATGAATTTTTGTTGAGATAGTGGTGAGTGAACTAACAAAGTAACACTGAATTTATTTTTTGCTTTAATAAAAGCAAATTAAATGTAGAAAATACTACTTTATTTTGCTTAACTTTTCTTATAAGATCGATGTTGCCAATATTTTGATTCGGACGACAGCAAAATTTAAAATTGTCAATTTTTGGAAAAAATGGATCATCTTCGAAAAGTTGGTTCTATATAGGGCTTAGAACTGCAGTTCGACTTAAATTTTTGCCATTTTAATAAACTTCAAAAAAGTAGGAGAAGGTTGCTAACAGGATAGAATTTCGAACTTGCTATACAGGGTGATTGGTATAAGATGCACCAAAAAGCTTGAGCGTGCAGGAGGAGTTAATACAAGAAAAAAATCTTATGGAAGGGGGGCGTCTATTTCCTCCCGTTTAGGCGGGAGGGTCAATTTTTTTAAAACATTGACTTAAATCAGAAAAAAAAATTATTTAAAAACAACTGTGAATGATAAAAAGCCTTGTTATATTTTTTGGAAAGCCAAAAAACTACTCTTTTATTTAATTTTTAAATTAAGTTGTCTAAGTGAACAGTTTTAAAAAAATTATTTTTCAAACTCAAAATTTTGAAAAAAAAACAAAAAAAAATGTTTAAACTAATTTTTTTCAAAATCTTATTTAATTAACTATTATTTTTATTTTCAAAATTCAATGCTCTTATTAATTTTTAGTCAAAAACAGAAAACCGGATGCCAAAATGTATCTTAGTTTTTGAGAAATTAAAAAAAATTAAAAGTAAAACTAGTAAGTAAAGTGAAAAGTTAATTAGTTTTTTTTATTATTTGATTAAAATCGGATGGTATGTAATAAATAATAAAAAGGGATAATTCCCTAATAAATAACTGACCTGAGCAGGCCAAATTTGGGAAAACCAAAAAAAAAAGTATTTTTCTTGGAAAAAAATACTTCTAGTTTTTCTTAATTTCTCAAAAACTAAGATACATTTTGGCATCCGGTTTTCTGTTTTTGACTAAAAATTAATAAGAGCATTGAATTTTGAAAATAAAAATAATAAGTAATTACATAAAATTTTGAAAAAAATTAGTTTAAACATTTTTTTTTAGTTTTTTTTTTTCAAAATTTTGAGTTTGAAAATTAATTTTTTTAAAACTGTTCACTTAAACAACTTAATTTAAAAATTAAATAAAGGAATAGTTTTCTGGCTTTCCAAAAAAATATAACAAGGCTTTGTATCATTCACCGTTGTTTTTAAATATTTTTTTTTTCTGATTTAAGTCAATGTTTTAGAAAATTGCCCCGCCCGCCTAAACGGGGGGAAATAGACCCCCCTCGCATACGATTTTTTCTTGTCTTTACTCCACCTACACGCTCAAGCTTTTTGGTGTATCTTATACCAATCACCCTGTATAGTAAACTTTCAACCGAACAGAATTAATTGTGAAAATCAAACACAAAATGTTAAGGGGAAGTGTATACCGATTATGGAATACCTAAATATAAACTTATTTTTAAAACTAAAAAAATTAAAATTTATTCAGCCTTTTTATTAAACGCTATGGCGGACCCGGCGAACTTCGTAACGCCTAACAGTCAACGAATTTCGTGTAAACTCTTAGTTACATTCAATTAAGTTCTTTATTCACGTAATAAAATGAATACAATCAATTTGTTAACAGTAAAATAGTTTAATAAGTAAGTAAGTAAGTAAGTATAATGATTCATTTATTTATGTATATAATTTTTACAATGATAGATAAATTTTAATATGAATTTAAAAGCTATGGCAACTTAGTTGCAACTTACAATAAAAAATCGACTTTAGATGTGACATTTCTATTACTGATTGCCAATAAACCGTATCCTGCGGTATAAGGAAAGGATAACTATTTAACATGAATTCCTGTTTATGTTCTTTCTCCGGAAAACTTTATAAAATAATCTCTCTTTTCTCATGATTTTAGTACGATTCGGCAAATAAAGAGATAGAAAATATTAACAAGAGCGGGAAGTTATTATGTATTCTGTTTATTAATAAGAAAAGTAAGAACTAATCTCTGCGTTATATAACTCATGAGTAAAGAAGAAGATAGTGTTTTTTTTTTATTAATAAGGCTGAAAATAAATAAAACATATAATTTTGTGTTCTTAATTTTCTAGACTCTTGGTCAATCGCCAGCGAAGTCATGCTAAAGATGTTACTGGAATTTATCAATTCTATTACGTTATGCTACCTCTACAAGAATTACTAAAATATAACCTCCAAGATACCTTAAATAAAATAATGGAATTCTCATTTAAAAGTTTAATAGTTCACATAAATGTACTTGTAGAAGATTCAAGTGGAATCGTTTCAATTTATACATATTATCCATTTTCGATCAAAAAATGTCGAGACAGTACTCCGATGTTATATAATCGTTATTCGAATGGAAGCTTTGAATGGGACAAAAGTACTTTTCCATTGAAAGTTGATAACTTCTGGCAATGTCCGTTAGTAGCTGTTTTCTCAGATGAACCGCCATTTGTTGTTGTAGACGGTGATAGTGTTACTGGATTTGATAGATATTTTCTTAATGACTTGGCTGCTGGATTAAATTTCTCAATTGAAATTCTAAAGGCTCCAGAGAGTACTGGAAAGATTTTTTCAAACGGAACAATAACTGGAGCTTTTAAAATTGTAAGTTCATAAATAATTTAAAAAAAAAAACTTTATTAAAAGAATTCTTCTAGTTAGATGATGGTCAAGGGGATTTAATGCTTGGAGGCTCTGTATGCACTCAGGAGAGAAAATCACACTTTGCTGCTACACAAGACTACTTATCAACGTATTTAGTGATAATTGTAACGAGACCTCATGAATTCAGCTCTCTAGAAATTCTACTGTTTCCATTCGACGTGTTTACTTGGTTCATATTTTTGGTAGTCCTCACTACTAAATGGATTGGTCAAGCTATGTGGAAAAACATCTCTCATGGCATCTTTGGTTATGGCCGATACTCTTCACGGATTCATATTCTAACATGGCTCTTCAGCATCCTCATCCTGCGAAGCTCGTATGAAGGGTCCATATTTCATTTTATGCATTCCCGACCTCGAAGACCTGTGCCAAATGATTTGGAAGGAACAATAACTTCTGGATATACATTCATAGCTAGAATGTCTTATTATAGCGTATTGAAACCATTTGCTGAATTACTACCAATGAGATTGTTGTTTGTAGATGTTTCTTTCTTAGAAATATTTGATGAGTTTGATCGACATGATGGGAAATTTGCCTTGATGACATTAGGTGAGCCACTAATCGAGCATAAGGATGATCCCACTAGATACCAGAGATATATATCCATCAGGAAACCAATACTTTACAATATTCTTTGTGTTTACATGCAAAAGTTTTCATTTTTGACGGAAGTCCTTAACAAATGGATAAAGCAATTGCTCGATCATGGACATTTGAAGAAAATCTATGACAAAGTTGTTGGTGATAATATAAAGAAAAAGGATTCTGTTGATCGATATCGACCAGTTGAGAATATTATGTCATTGTATCAAATAATGGGAGCATTCCAATTGTTACTTGCATTGACTGGATTAGCTATGGCATTGTTTCTTATTGAAAGAATGTCAACTAACAGCCAAAGAATCAAAAAATTCGTCGATTTCTTTCATTAACTACGACTTTTATATGACTTTTTTTTTACTTTTTTAGTATAACAGTTTCTATTAGTTTAATATCTCAATATTCACGTATATTTTGGGTATATACGTTTTTCTTAATTATTATAAATACTTTACTTAAATAAACTGTTAAAATTAAAATAAGGGAGTCCATCACCATCGCTGTAAATGATTGCAGTTTATACCGATTGTAATCGATGCTTTAAAATCCAGATGTCAGAATGAATAATAAAATAAATAAATAATAAAAAAAACAGCTCTGAAAAACCATAGCCTAGTTACTTACACTTCTTAACTAATATTTTTGTGTGCATTTTTAGTTCTACAGGATTGGAGGAGACCTAAAATTTCGTCGAATCCGAACGACTAAGGTGAGAAGGACTTTTCATGACAATGATACTCTTGGAAGACTTGTCATTCCTTGCAAGAGACAGTCCCCTGAAAAAACATTAGGTTTACTCAGGCCTCGATCCCAGCGTGATAGTCCGACACACTAATCACTACACCACGGGGGTCGATCGTCATCATGGCTTTAGTTATTTATACAGTCACTTTGTTGCTACGTTGAAAATTTTTCCGTGAGTTGACTCTTTTAAAACTTAAATCCCCAAACAGACAGATTGGTGTGAAATGAGAGAACCAAAAAAGCCGCTTTATAGCGGCCAATACTTGGAAAACACATAAATGTCGGAAATGTGTGGGGGGCCATGTACTCGCAATAAGAAATCACCGGTGATCGGAGTGCCGCGGGGGCTGGGGGCGTGGTTAAAAGAGATCTTCTCACGGTTGCATCAGCATATCTCGAAGACGGTGCGTCGTACAAAAAAAAAATCGGGAAGGAAAATATAGCTGATAAAATTTCTTACAATTTGCTACCATACATTATTTTGCAAAACAGAACCGTCTGTGAGATATCCTCTCTGGAAAAAGATCAAAAATTCAAAAAATATAGTATTTCGCCAAACTTTTTGTTTGGACTTTTTTCCACATTTTTTTAGCATAAAGTTGTGAATCTAAAAGTTGTAGAACATTAAATTTCCTTCAAAAATATATGCTCAAATGTCAATTTACCTGCATTTGGTGGAAAGATACAGCACTTCTATCACCCCCCTTCAGACAGCAGAGGCAAAATTGACTTAAAATGCTAAACAATTTAACAAAAATCAACGAAAGCACATACGGTAATCTGACATAGATTTTATGAAACCCTAAACACCACTCCTCAATTTAACGTTTGTTTTAAGTTGTTTTAATAAATAGTTTTTTAGAAATAAATTTTCAAATTTGGAAAAAAAAATTTTATTGAATTTTTACAAAATTTTGCATTCTTTTCCGGTATTTAAAAAAAAACCGGTCCCAAAATGTGTCTTAGTTTTCGAGCAATAAGAAAAACAAAAGATACTTTGTACAAGCAAACATTTATTTTTATGTTTTCTAAGTATATTAAGACAAACAAAAATCGTTTTATACCTATATACCAATTATATATATAATATCCATGCATTATCTATTATTTAAATGAAAAAATTCTGCCCACGCAATCCCTTTTTTTCATTTTACTAACTCCTTTCATTCGTCAAAAATGTCCTTCTACCCAGTAGCATATCTATCCTAAACTAAAAAAAAAATATGTTATTCATCATAATGCTAATCTTAGATTATCAAAAACTCATATCTTCAAACTTCTCATCCTTCCTCCTACTCTGACATGTGATATTTTTTATTAACCATGACCATCACAACCACCAGCAACCAAGTAATAAAATTAAAAGATAATAATATTCTAAGTTTATGTTTATGTAAGTCCTACGGAAAAGTTACGCCAACTAGTTTTTTTCCTTCTTGTTTGTTTTTTCAATCTTTCAGCTAACTTCATTATATATTTTAATAGGTCACCACTGGAAGAGTAAAAAAAAAAAAATCTTCAGTTTTTGCTCCAAACTCACACCATAAATATCATTTCGCAGCCCTGAGAAGTTTTACTGCGTAAAATGTCATGTCCCTGACTTTACTCAACATGACCTTCATATTTAAATAGAAATCTAAAGTTTGAATAGTAATGGAGAAAAAATAACTGTAAGTTGGACATTACCCTTATTTTATTTAAAATAGAAATCGTAATTAGGATTTAGAGAATTCAAGGTATGCGGAGTTAATATTCATCGTACCCTCGAATGACTATATGAAAACATAACACACTCACAATATTTTGAAATTAATTTTATAAATTAAAACCAAACATATTTTTTGACCCATCATTATGGTTAACATTTTTTTGAAATAAATGAAAATTGGATAACTGGATACTAAAGTATCTTTAAACCGAAAAACGACCAGTTTAGCAGCCATTTTTAAAAAATGGCGGTTACTAAACTAACATGACGCGGATTATGTGACCAACTATTTTTTCCGCTTTGGGCATTGAATAAACTCCAAAAGCAAAACTCAGGTGGTATATAACGGCACACGTGATATGAACTGGTGCTCTACTAAATTATGTGTTTTAATAAAAAAGGTGCTTAAATAAAAATTGTTTGCATTTAAACAACTAACACAAAAAACTTTACGAAATTAAAATCAGACTGTTAAGTAAGGAGATACCGTCAAACAAAATCCGATCAGGACATTTTTCAAAATAGCGGCCAAACGACACCATGATATGGAGTGGACCATGTGACCCATTTTTGTTTATACCTAAGCCAAGAGGTGTTTATAACAAAGCCCCATGACAAAAATGAGAGGACATATATAACAACTTACGTGACATGGGCTATAGCGCCTAGACTAATTTAATACATGCTAAGTAAAGCAGAGTTTTGAGTCTAAGAGTTAACGAAAACTTGTGTTTGTGCACACAGGTTGTTCTTGGTTCATTCAAAGATTCACAGCTTTACTTTAGAATGTATTCATACAAAAAAAAGTAAAAAAAAGCATGTAAAAGTAACACAACTTTGGCAAGGACAGTGTGTAACAATCCGCGGTGTTGTCGGCACAAGGACTCTTAACAGGGGGTTCCATTTTCTCTCATCTCAGAGGTGTTACAATCCACAAACACAACCATACGTTAACACATATCAGAACACACCTATCACTGAGCCCTTATAACCTTTGTTTCACTTATCTACCATTACAACCACCCTGTTTACAGGTACAGCGGGCTGATCCTGGCAGCAGAAAGAAAAGGGTGTTCAGGTTGCGATGACATGGCATGCTTGCATAAGCACAAACTAGCTTGTCGGAAGGGAGGTTCTTGTCATCGCAACGCTAAACGGTCGTTACGCATTTTACATGCTGGAGTAGATATTAAAAGATCGGGTTCAAAATTCATCCGGAATTCGTCCAGGTAGGTATAGCTGGGTGCAAGTTATGGGGACTGTACTTTCCACATAGCTGCATATATACCATTTACAGAGTAAAATTTATGGGATACACTGAGGTCGTTCTGGTCAGATTGAATGGGTATTTTATACCATTTTCTTGAATATTTTTCGGGGTAGATTTTTCTTACTTTTAAGGTTTTTTTTTTTTTTGTTTTTGGTAGGAGATTTTAGCATCGACACTTTGGTAATTTAATCTAGCGTATTTTCATAAGAAATAAATAGATATGGAACTGAACAATTTTATTTATGATTTTAAGGTACGTGCGTATGTAGGCATTTTTTTTCAGATTTGTTTTATATCGATTTTTGCTTCGGCAGTTGGTTATTAACGATTTTAACGATAAATAACTCATTTTTACCATACATATTTCATAGAATTAAGTTAACGTGGAAATGCACTGCACAATTTTATGTCTATAGTTTTAGGAACGTGCTTATTTCTTTTTTAATTTATTTTTTATTTAAATCGATAACCAATATTTTTCTGCGGTTTTTTTTTTCTTGCGAAAACAAATTGCAATTCAAAACAAAAATATTCGCTTACTTTAGTTTTCTTGACAATTTAAAGTTACAAAAAGAAACGACATGATAGAAAAAAAATCAGACATTAAATCAAGCGAAATTGACGACCAACAAGTAAGAGAGGGAAGTTGTGCAATCTGCTCTTTTTATACCCATCTGGCGGCAACTTTATTGCGAGGAATTTCCGAGAGTATCCCAAAAATTGCGCTGGCCACGATTCCGGAAGGACATTATCTCTGACCGTAACTTTAACCAGAAAAATAAACTTTTTAGCTCAAAAATTATTTTAGATTTTTTTTAAAATAAGTGTGTTTGAAGTTTAATTTTCTGGTCAAAAACCACGGAGAAGAATCAACCCGGAAGTTTTGTAACTCTCTTTAATTTCTGTTTCATTATGCAAAGAGATATTTTTTAGCCATTCAAGCAAAGACTTTAAAGTCTCCACAGCAACGACGTCATTCAGCTTCATCATCATCCATGATCTATAATTTGGTTAAACTGAAAGGAATTGAATTGAATTGAAAGGTTCAAGTACTTGCTAGGGGACCAGATATTCTCAAACTATTGACGGTTGGTTTCAAATAAAATAAACTAATTGAAAATGAATAATTAAATATATGTGTAAGTTGAGAATATTGTGCTTATTCTTCTTCGGCTTTTTTTGGTCGCAATGTTTTTATAAATGAAACAAAGATTTTATTTCTTTCCAAACGTTTCGACGGTCGTTGCCATCTTCTTCAGGGGATCTTTTATTAACAAAATGGAATGAATAATTATAAACATTATACACTTATAGCAGAACATTAGAAACTTACTTGAATTTACAAAAAAAATGTATCTTTGTTTTATGTAACTTTTTTGTAAATTCAAGTAAACTTCTGATGTTCTGCTATAAGTGTACAATGTTATAATTATTCATTCCATTTTGTTAATAAAAAGATCCCTTGAAGAAGATGGCAACCACCGTCGAAACGTTGGGAAACAAATGAAAATCTTTGTTTCATTTCTAAAAACATTGCGACCAAAAAAAGCCGAAGAAGAATAAGCACAATACTCTCAACTTACACGATTATTCACATTTGGTCGAAAACTCAATAAACAAATTAAATATATGTACATAGATACTTATAAATTTTAATAATTTTCCCACCAGTGCCTGCAATACTCCGGAATGACCCGGGTTTTGTTGTTTTTTTTTTTTTTGCTAAGGGGCCGGTTATAGCGATAAGGAAAACGAAACAAGAAAAACTTTTCAAATCAATAATTAAATATGTTCTGATTTTATTTGAAACACAATTGCTACATTTATCGAAGACAAATAACTCACAGAAATATTTGCGATGTTAAAATTTTGAATAACGCACATATATTTAGTAAAAAAAAATACATTTAATTATTTTCCTGATAAAACTTCCGTACGGAAAATGAAGTTCCATCAGGAAAATAGATAAATGCATTTTTTTACAATAGGTATTTGTTCAACTGAAAATCTTATCATCAACAAAAATTCTTTGAGTTCTTTGCCATCGATAAGTATAAGATTTGTAATTTTGATTCCAAAGAAACATAATAAATTATCGATCTGATAGATATAACCGGCCCCTAAGCCGAGGCAATGGAGGTCATTCTTGACCTGACGCCATTACACATAGTAATTGAAAGTTCTGCCAAGGGGGCAATCATGCGTTTCGCAAAAGAGGGAACTGGAGCAGGTAAGAGTATAGGATTGAAGGAATTAACTTCACTATCCAAATATGCACTCCTACTTGACATTTCTAGAGACAACATGATTAAGAAATACAACTTCGAGAAAAATTTTCGAACTGAGTTAAGCAATAAAAAAGAATGGATAGGAGAAAATGAAAAACACTAAATTCCTGCGTAATCAGCTCGAAGCTGGTTTGGGAGAGTGTAAACGAACTCAACAAGTTATGCAAAAACAACACTGTAACACTATACTGGGTCCCAGGACATGTTGGAGTTGAGGGAAATGAGGAAGCTGATGTTTTGGCTAATGCAGGGGCAGTGCACCCATGATTGGGCCGGAACCCTATTACGCGACAGGTGAAAATGTGATAAAAAATTAAATCAAAGCGGAAGAAGAGGCAAAAAG
Organism: Baccha elongata; assembly: GCA_951217065.1. Lineage (NCBI taxonomy): Eukaryota > Metazoa > Arthropoda > Insecta > Diptera > Syrphidae > Baccha > Baccha elongata. The sequence goes on along the minus strand of OX578272.1, from coordinate 230,768,443 downwards.
ATCCAAAAACTGGAAAGAACTCCCTAAACTGAAAAAAAGCCAAAATGCTTCTTGGAAACTATAACCAAAAACGATCTAAAGCTTGTACAAACCTGAGTAGAAACAAACTTAGAATCTTAACGGGTTTCCTCAGTGGTCACTGCAAACTTAAAAGACACCTAAACATCCTAGGTATATCCAGTAGTGCTGCAACCTGCAGATTCTGTGACGACCAAGAAGAAACGCCAAATCACCTTCTAGGAAAGTGTGGGGCGATAATGCACAAAAGAATAAAACATCTGGGAAGTAACCAGATAGAGGAGAGCGAATTACCCTCTCTACAAGTACTCCAGATACTATCATTCCTTAAAGATATTAAGATGGAGGAAGAGCTGTAGAATGAGTCAATCATCCAGCCCTAGTAAAGGGGGCACAATAGATCTAAAGGTCGCAGTGCACCACAACCCCTAAATTTATTCATTCATTCATTCAAGCCGAGGCCGTTAATGGAATTGCCTGCAGACTTTTTGTAAAGCGTTTGTGTCGCTTCGCAAAAAGTCGGTGTTTTTTTTCCTAGATGTGATTTAACTTTTGTCGTTTATACTGTCCTCGAACGGTTTACTATATGTACACCTTTAAAATTAAATATATTATCTAGAAAATACGTGTTTCAAGTAATTTTATACAAACTCACAAAACCATAAACCTATAAACCTATCTGTTTCGTAAGTATATAGTATTTCCAGTTATATGGTCGTGTATCATGTAAGTATCCTTTTGGGTATACTTTTGCACCTGACTTAGATTTTAATCAGTTTAATTATGTTTTAATGTTTTCCTTTTAGTGGCATAAAATTACCCACCACTGCATACATTAAACCCCAACATACGTTGTTAACATTAAATCCTTGAATTTTTGGTTTACTCTACCACATCACTCTTCTTTCGTCAGTGACGGAAAATGGTTATTGCTTAAATAACAACATTCCCAAAGGAAAGATACAAAAAGATGATTTTATTATAATATTTCATTTATATTTTATTGTTTTGTCCAGTCAAACACTTTGCCAACGACGGAAAGGACATCAAGTATATCCTGAATGTGTTAAGGCTACTGATTGATAAATGCATAAGTGTTAACTTTTTCCCCCGGTGGAAGTTTATGGATATAAAAACAAAACAATATTAAAGTTTGATGCCCTTATGCTTTTTTTAAGGGTGCAAAATACTCGGTATTTCAGGTGGATAGACTGGATTGGATAAGGAATTTATGAAGTTGGCAATGTGGGCAGATATATTACTCGTTGCTTTATTGAAGGGTTTCGGACGGTATAATATATTTTAATTCTAAACAGAAGGTTGTATTCTGACAGGGATTTATGGTGGTGATGTTTCAAAAGGTTCACTGGATCTTTGGCTTATGGCTTTTATGGAATAGTTTTTAAAGTCAAACAAAATCCCAAAAGTTCAATATCACGAAACTGTCATAAGTAATACACAAAATATTAAGTGCCATTCTTTATTTTCTCATTAGCTTAATCCCGAAAACACTATTTTTTAAAATTTGCTTGTTATGTGCTATAGACACACTATATTGCATTAAACATAATTTTTTTTTTTTTCAAAATGTACTTACAGTTTTTTAGACTTTGTCAAATCAATCTGTCAAAAGAATAGTGTATCCCCATAAGCTAAAAAAAAATACCACATAATCAAAAGCTGTCACTCTTTCAGAAAATATTTAGGCAAGCTAGGGTTGCTAAAACGAGGCAGGGTTGCTAAAACGAACTTTGTTTTTGAAAAATTTGCAAAAAACAACTGGCATGCAGCTTTGTCGAACAAAAAAAACATTGGCTTAAATCAGAAAAAAAATTATTTAAAAACAACGGTGAGATACAAAGCCTTGTTATAAATTTTTTTAAAAAGCCAGAAAACTACTCTTTTATTTGATTTTTAAATTAAGTTGTTTAAGTGAACAATTTAAAAAAAAATTATTTTCAAACTCAAAATTTTGAAAAAAAAAAATGTTTAAACTAATTTTTTTCAAAATTTTATGTAATTAACTATTATTTTTATTTTCAAAATTCAATGCTCTTATTAATTTTTAGTCAAAAACAGAAAACCGGATGCCAAAATGTATCTTAGTTTTTGAGAAATTAAGAAAAACTTGAAGTATTTTTTTCCAAGAAAAACACTTTTTTTTTTTGGTTTTCCCAAATTTGACCTTCTCAGGTCAATTATTAATTAGGGAATCATCCCTTTTTTATTTTTTATTACATACCATCCGATTTTAATCGATTAATAAAAAAAACCAATTAACTTTTTACTTTACTTACTAGTTTTACTTTTAATTTTTTTTTTCAATTTCTCAAAAACTAAGATACATTTTGGCAAATCTAATTCGACTATTTTTAGTCTTTTTATTGTTTTTATTTTCTTATAAAAATAATAGTTAATTACATAAAATTTAATTTAAAATTTTTTTTTAGTTTTTTTTCAAAATTTTGAGTTTGAAAATTAATTTTTCTAAAACTATTCATTTAAACAACTTAGTTTAAAAATAAAATAAAAGAATAGTTTTCTGGCTTTTCAAAAAAATATAACAAGGCTTTGTATCATTCACCGTTGTTTTTAAATAGTTTTTTTTTCTGATTTAAGTCAATGTTTTAGAAAATTGCCCCTCCTGCCTAATCGGGGGGAAATAGACCCCCCTCCCGTACGATTTTTTTCTTGTCTTAACTCCACCTACACGCTCAAGCTTTTTGGTGCACCTTATACCAATCACCCTGTATTGCAATATATTTTCCAATTTTTTTTTTTTATAAGAAAAAGTTCAATAAATTTAAAAAAAAATCTGTTTTTTTCTTAAAGTTAAAAAAATTAAAAAAAAAGTATACTCAAACTTTTTTTTAAATTTTTTTAACGTTAAGAAAAAAAAACGATTTTTTTTAAATTTATTGAATTTTTTCTTATAAAACATTTTAGAAACTTAATTCTAAAATAAAAGTCAAATATAAAAAAAAGTCTAAAGTAAAATCTAAAATAAAAAAAAAATATTGACCAATTTTTTAAAATATTGAATTTGAAAAAAAAAATTTTTGCAGAATTATTTAAAAAAACAAAAAGCTAATGAAAAAACTAAGAACGCTGTCATTCAGTTATCTATAGTTCTATTAAATTTGATTGAGATCTGTTGAGGCGTTAACGAGAAAGTCAAATAAAAAAAAAACCTTTATATGGCAGGTATAGGTACCTCTAAAACAATTTTTTATGAAATACGACTTAAGCAATCTAAACCACCTTTAATTCTGTATCACTCATGCCAAATTTAATCAAATTCGTTGAAGCCATTTTTGAGAAAAAGAAGCTTTGTTATAACCGTTACATGGCGGTTACTTTTATTTTTAGACCTAGACTTCGCTGTCATCGTTTTGGGTCATGTTTGATTGTTTTCTCAATTTTTTTTCTTTGCACATAACTTGCCTTATGATACCTTATAATCGCAAAATAAAACGCATGACTCGGGCGCCCGAACATTCTCTTAGTAAACTTTGGGCCTGCGAAAATGTGATTTTATTCTTTTATTTATTAAGATTTCAGTTTTATATTTATTTATTTTATGACATACCCCATAAGCGACGCACGTCCAACTGATACGAGGGGTAGGGGTATGCTAATTATTATTACGTTTAATATTGGATTATTAATAATATTCAATTAAAAAAAAACTTCTTAGTATTCTGTTCAAAAATACACACAATAGTAAGTGGTTCTCAATGTGCCCAGTATAATTTATTTACATTAATCATTAAATTAATTACGTTAACAACACAAAAGGATTGTGTTCTTGTTGCGTGAGTTAATTGAATTTCAAGGACGACAACGTAACGCATGCACGCTGGATACATTAAATTAATTTCAGAAATTAAATTCATTTTATTCCATATAATGAACGAAAGTTCCAGAGAACAATATAATCCTTTTTTTGTTCGGGAGTATTATGTTAGGTGAGCTTGGATTATTAGGCCAACATCAGAAACAAGTTTGCAAAAAATCAGAAATATCTGATTTCGAACCTACCACCTACACAGAAGTATAAATTTACAACTTGACTACAGGATTTATATTTTTTTTTTTTAATGAATGATATTCCAAAAATTTTTCGGGAAGGGGGGGTTTGTCCCTGAATATGTTCCTACATGTAGACCTAAAAAAAAACAGTTTTATTCTTCTTCTAAATTCACGCTTGAACAAAACTTCAGCATATTTCTAAAGTACAGGTAATCCTTTAGTACCCGAACTACACAAATGTTTAATATACAGGGTGATTGGTTTAAGGTGCACCAAAAAGCTTGAGTGTGTAGGTGGAGTTAAGACAAGAAAACATAAATCGTACGGGAAGGGGGGTCTATTTCCCCCCGTTTAGGCAGGAGGGGCAATTTTCTAAAAAATTGACTTAAATCAGAAAAAAAATTATTTAAAAACAACGGTTAATGATACAAAGCCTTGTTATATCTTTTTAAAAAGCCAGAGAACTACTCTTTTATTTATTTTTAAATTAAGTTGTTTAAGTAAACAGTTTTAAAAAACTTTATTTTCAAACTCAAAATTTTGAGAAAGTAAGAAAACATTAAAAGCACTTTTTAAAAAAAAGGTGAAATCTGGTTAATCTGGTTAAAAACAATTAACTGGATTAACCAGATTTCACCTTTTTTTAAAAAAAGTAAGATACATTTTTTCATACGGTTTTCTGTTTTTGACTAAAAATTAATAAGAGCATTGAATTTGGAAAATAAAAATAATAGTTAATTAGATAAAATTTTGAAAAAAATTAGTTTAAATTTTTTTTTCAAAATTTTGAGTTTGAAAATTATTTTTTTTAAAACTGTTACTTAAACAACTTAATTTTAAAATAAAATAAAAGAATAGTTTTCTGGCTTTCCAAAAAGATATTACAAGGCTTTGTATCATTCACCGTTGTTTTTAAATAGTTTTTTTTCTGATTTAAGTCCATTTTTTAGAAAATTGCCCCTCCCTCCTTACGATTTTTTTCTTGTCTTAACTCCACCTACATGCTCAAGCTTTTATGTGCACCTTTAACCAATCACCCTGTATAGATTTGCTAAATATTTCTCTCCCATTTTACTATCCATTCATTTAAACCTAATGTGCAATGCTATTTTCTTTTAATTTGCATAAACGCTTTTTACAGTAATGAAACGTTTTAGGGATAGGTAGTCATAGTCATATAGACCCTTGTGAACACCAATATTTTCTCACCATCCACCTTAAACTATGAATAATCCAAAATGTCCACAAATCCTTAAATACCTTTTGCTCTTTTCTTAATGACTCAGCTTAAGAAACTGATTTGCCTACAAATAACCATTTTAGTCAAGAATTTATAAAGTACCTAAATACACACCCACTCATTCTTCTTTTTTTTGAAAAATTGGATTATAATCTCTAGTCTCGTTTAGAGGCTTCTTTTTGGCTTATAACGAAGGACTCTTTTATATCTCAAAAATTCCTTAGAAAAACAAACAGACACTCTTATAGTTCATCGATATAATCTCTACTTCTAAGGAGTCATCATAATAATTTAGCTCGAAAATAGCTGATAAGAAATTTAATATATTATGTATTCAGTCATTTAAAATTATTATTATAACAATCTGGGCAAATTGCCATATTGATACGACAGTAAAGGACCTCCTATCATTCAAATATATATTCATATCCATATGCATAAATAACATCCATAAGATACATGTGTGGGATCTTGATGTACTCCCGTTTTAAGTTAAAAGAGGTGCTTATAACCTTAGATGAAATATATGGAACACTCAATCATCATTAGGACAATACCAACAACAACATCATGAAAGGACACAAAGCAAAAAAAAAAACAACAGATGAATGTAAAGCATACCTCCATAACAAAAAAGGTTTCCATTATAAACAGAAACCATTTGCACTCATCCTTAACCTAAGCCCCATATATCCACCTAACATTTATGTTTGCTTTGGGTGCTATTAGTGCGATATTTATCCCTGGAGTAAAGTATGGGAAATAACTTGACACCCTCCTCTTATTTCCAAACAATGTGCAGCAATATGTCTTTATCGAAGAAATATGAAACAAAAATCTCAGGGATAAATCCATCATCTATCCATCTATACTAGAAATTTATATAGTGTGTGTTGTATCTGATAGATGTATCAACACCCGCACCACGTGCGACCTTGAGTGAAGCTTAAGTGCTCAAATTAATATCACAAAAGTTAAGTAATGAGGAAAATCTATGGATAGGACAACTCTTGACTTTTAAAGCTTTATAGGACGAAATATTTTTTTCCCAACCAACGAAGGTCATGGTCGAACAAGAGTATATAGAGTCACATCCGCAGACAATTTTGCTTAGATACATAATTTTATTGTCTATCAACATGAAGATAAGTATTTTTATGCAGATGAATGAGGGAGTAAAGCTTTTTATTGTTTTCATTTAAAAAGCTTTTTTTTATTGAATTTTTTTTTGTGTGTGCGCTGACAAAAGAGGACCAGACGATAAGCCTTATTTTACAAAATTTAATCAAGTAATTATCCTGCATTATATAGATTATAGGACACTCTTAAGGGATTTAAAGGAATTTTATTTTTGGCTTGTTGTGATGGTACAGTCTAAAACGATCAAAAAAGTTTAAGTTGTAATTTCATTATATTTTTACTCAAAATTTACCCCCGTTTCTATAGGTTCCCTTAAAGAAAAGTACAAAACTGACGTTCCATTAAGAGCGATTTCATCATCAATAAACGTACCGTGTTTCAATTTAGCAAAATACACAGGAGAAATATTAAAACACATTGTTTCTGAAAATTACAGCATAAAAAACACATACAGACTTAAAGAAAAACTAACAGATATAATTCTTGACAACGACACAATCCTAGTTTCATTTGACGTCATATCTTTGTTTACCAATATTCCGACATACACAGCAATCAAAATAATAACGAACCACTGGGAAAAGCTCAAAACAGTAACAGATATTCCGAAACCTCAATTCATTAAAATCCTCCAATTCTGTCTACAAAACAATAACTATTTTGAATATAACAATAAGATTTACAGTCAAACATTCGGTATGCCCATGGGTAATCCACTTTCACGGACCATAGCAGATATTGTACTAGACAATTTATTAGTTGTCACAATTGCAAAACTTAAAGAAACAAACATACAAATAAAATTCATTGCAAAATATGTTGATGACATTTTTGCAATAGTAAAGAGAACAAGATAAGGAAATTATATTAAAAAGTCTTAACGGATACCACAAAAAACTACAATTCACAAAAGAAATAGAAAACAACTAAAGTATTCCCTACCTGGACACTTTAATTCATAGAGCAGACAATAAAATTATTTTCGATTGGTACCAAAAACCCATAGCATCAGGGAGAATGATCAATTTTTTATCAACACAACCACAAAAATATAAAATTAATACCGCAAAAAATTTTGTTAATAAAGTACTAGACATCAGCAATATCAAATTTCATCACGAAAACATTAAACGAATAAGAACAATACTAATGATGAACAACTTCCCGCACAAAATAATTAACGAACTAATAATAATGACAAAACCAACCAACTAAAATACAACAATAATCCTAAAACACAAAAATCGCCAGATGGCAACCATACAACCAAAATATACCATAGCATTACTTTCATACCAACTCTAACTGACAATCGGAATCTAAATGAAGCAATAAAAATAAACAAAGAAAAAACAGCATTTGCACATAAATCGAACTCTACTCTTAACAAAATTTTTACAAAAACAAAACCACTTCTACCAAAAGAACAACAAAATGACGTAGTATATGAAATAAAATGCAATGGGAAGGAATAAGATGAAAATTGCAGACTCATATACATAGGAACAACAAAGAGAAAACTAGCAGTAAGAATAGCCGAACACAAAGCAGACTTAAAGAAAAAAAGATCATCGACTGGGCTCTCACAACACATGACAGAAAATGGACACACAGCTGATTTTGACAATATCAAAATACTAGACAAAGAGAAACACACCAACAAACGATACACTCTGGAAAATCTGAGAATTCAGCAAAATATAAGAAAAGTCATGAACTTTAAAGAAGACAAGGACAACATCAGCTCGATCTACAATACTGTGATAAATTAAATATAGTCTGTGATAGTTAGTTTTTAATTTCTGTTTTTGTCTATGTGCAATATAAATGTTAAATTATTAAAAATTATTGTTATAATTCAAAACAATTTATAAAATGTAACTTGACAAAAAAAGTGAGTAAATATTCAAATCCATAGCCCAAAAAACAATGTTTCTAAACATGTAATTTGTATTAAAGGTCTTAATAAATTAAACACCCCTGAAGATGTTGGCAAAAAACCAAACGAAACGTCGGGAAAATTAATGAATTAGTCTTTTAATTGCTTTAAAAAACCTAGGATCAAAAAGCCCAAATTAAAAATACACATTAAAAAAAGTACAGGTTTTAAAATCTGCAATGAAAGAATGTTTTCCCACTAAAGGCACTTCATCGAGAAGAGGAATTGATAATTTAGATGGCAAAGGAGAAATTGGTGAAGGAAAATAACTTCACGGTAACTAGTTTCAACAACAAAATTTTACTTGTGAGAAAGCATTCTATTAGCGGATTTAACGGTGGCTTACTACTTGGCAAACACCTTGTATTCTTATATACTCAACTACGACCATTCTGCGGTTGAAGCTATAGTAGAACACCATGGAAGGGAGTTGTGCTTCTGGTAACTTCTAAATACCAATGAAATAATCCAATAGCTCCAAAACACATACAAAAGTCTCGTAAAAAAGATGATTTCAATTTTGTAACCCCAAAAACGAAACAGAGATAAAGGATTTTGGGGCAGCACATGGAATGTTCTGGCAATAAACAAACCCATATATCAGCCCAACAACTAATATAAAACTTAGATAGGATAAGGGCCGACTTATCAACCATCCTGGAAATACAACGAGGTGGAGAGTTTACACAATGGGAAACATCGTATGATGTTAAACTTGGTGGGCGTTTGGAGGAGCAGTCGGGCGGTGGATTTTTTTTATTGCTGTTTTGCAGAGAATTATTTGGCCAAAAATTAAAGAAGTAATGCGAGGAAGCATTCTAAGGTGTCATCGCAAGCTCTTAAATAGTTTGTACTCAAACTACGACGTTAAGTTTATTCTTTCCAACTTCAACGCCATAAAGTGAAAAGAAGGAAACTTGACATGAAGGCTTCACTAAAAATCAACGATGACACGAATATTAGCCTGCCATCAGATAATCTAATGGAGACTAACAATCTGATGACAGGACGATATTAGTGTCATCTTTAATGTTCAGTGGAGACACCGGGTTATGTTCGAGAGTTTGGAATACGCAGCCTTTACGACAACACCTCCGGTAACAAATAACAGGTTGACGCATTCTAACCCCTTCGATGGGATTAGTAAGCATACTGTAGTATATACCTTTCCTCAACAGAATGAAAATTTTCAATGAAAAGTGAACTATTTTCACCATATACTTCAATTATGCATGATAATTCTCGTGACTTCTGGATAAACGAAGTTCAACTTTAGCGTCGATGCCTAAAAATGCACTCGGAGCACTCGACATTTGCAACGAAGATGGGTTTCCATTTTTCAAATTTCAATCAAATACTTAACGTTCTGTCAATTTTGCCTGTGAAAACAGAAAAAAACCACCGGTATTTTTCAATACATGTTCGTAGGCGATTTTTTAATGAATGTGGGCAAAATGGACAGAGAAGGTTTTTAAATTAAATTTTATTCATTCCTAAGCAACTTTTACAAAAGCAGACAAAGTTCGACCATGGGAGCACCTCAAAAAATCCAAACAAAAATGGCGGATTGAAGGTTTTAAGAGTGTTATAATAGGATGTAATTATTACTTACTTTTTATTGTTTTGTGTTCCTTATTCAAAATTATTTCTAAGTAACTGAAGGTCAACTTGAGGAATTTGAAAAAATTAATGCACATACTTCATGTAACTCCGTGTTAGTGCACCAACAAATCAAAAAAAAAGAAATAGAAGTAATTGCCAGTGTGTATAGGCATACCTATTTAAGACCCATCCGAAGGACTTCACCCTGATTTTTGAGAGCCATTCAAACGATTAAAGCCAATGTGAGAAAAAGCGACACCGAAACCAGGTTAATTTTTTGTCAGTCAATCTATAAAATCGAGGTTAAAGTCAGAATGTAGGCTTATTGAAGGCCTATTCGCTTATACTTATTTCAGCAAAATCGCCGGACATCATCCGATTTTAGAGAAACCATATTAACGATTGTAGCCACAGTCCTACAGGCTGATACTAAACTCGATTTTTGTCCTTGACTGGGAAAACAGTTACATGGGTGTATTTGCATTACTTTTTTTTGACATCGACTTTAATCGTTAAAATGTTATAAATGGACGTATTGATTTCCAATATAGCTCTAATCTATATATTAATACGCTTGGGATAAACTGTCGACACGAATAATTTTTTTTTAGGGATCAAAACAAAACTCAAAAATAAATTAATTTATGAAATTTTATTTAGTTCATTGGAATCTGAAGTTTCAATTTGGCTCATTAAAATGACTGCATCTCAAAGTGTTGTTCCATTCGTTCAATAAAGGTGTTGATAGTCTCGGTAAGTACCTAAAGTGAATCTGAATCTGAATCTGAATCCACATGGCTCATAGACGCGAATCGATCTTTCGACTAAAACGAACTTATGTATTAAAAAATCTAAGAATCCGTACGTACATATATGTACATATGTACATAATATAAGGATGTTATGTATATGTATATATAATATTTCATTCTCTTTAATTAATATTTTGAACGCATTATAGAAAAATATGTGAATATTATTTTTTTACCTGTAAAATTAAAATTTGTTTATTTACATACATAACAAAAGTTAAAAACAATTCGATAAGCTTTAATTCAGTCTCGGAGAATTTTGCCCCAAAACGTATTATTTCCGTGGTATTAGCGTTGGCCCCTAAAAGTTTTACTGTTTACCACTTTGAGATGAAAAAAAAAATAAATAAAAAAAGTTGAGTTTAAATGTACATATGTATATTAGGTCGAATTTTGACCGCTGGGCTAGTCTAGTATGTATTGAATGGCCTATTGCACGCTGACATGAAAATTTCTTGTCGCATTTAATGAACTTTATAACCATGAACAAAATGCGAACCCCCCCCCCCCCATGAGTCATTCCTGCGCACGGGCATGTGAACTCTATAGAATAGAGCTGTAAAAGAATAAAATCAATTGCGAATGCATTCACGTGAAGTCTAAATTTAAATTGATATAAATGATGTTCGTGTATATTGTCACTTTGGTGTAAATACAATTTCTATGGGTTACACTTTGTGTAACAATATACACGAACAAGCCTGACACTGACCCTGGCTTTTTACTGTCCTTCTGACAGAACACAGAACTAAATAATTTATATTCATTCAATAACGTGATTTCAACCCGACACAACTTCTTTTTCTAAAGTTCTTTTTTTTATATAACGTTTCTAAATTATTTTATAAAGTATTGTTGCATTTGCATATTTGCATTGCAAAATTAATAAATTAAAATTATAAAGTGAAATAACTTTTAAAAGTAAAGAAAACCATAAAAAATAAAAGGTGTTTTTTCACCACGACAAGGATATATTTTTTTTTTTCACAACAGCAGGCCAAGTATAGAGAAGAAGACGGCGCAGCATATCCAGGGCTCCAATAATCATCAGAATTGTGGGTGCTTCTAGATAAGTAGCTAAACAAATGAATTAAAATCACTGAATTCAAAATGACTTCATAATTTACTTTTTTTACTCCCTATTCAATATGAATTCAGTGATTTATTTCAATGAATTCAAAATGATTTCAGAATTAATCATTTTCAAATCCCATTCATTTTGAATTCAACGACTTAAATCACTGAATTATTTTCCATTCACTCACTTAAATCAATTAAATCAATCAATTTAAATAGCCTTCAGGATTAAGCATGTTTATTTGCCATTCTCTTTAGAATAAAACAAAAATTACAACCGCATTGGAAAAGATTCTATTTTATACAAAAAAAAAAAAAAAAACAAAAAATTGAGAGACTACGGAATTCAAAGTGAATGGGATTTAAATCACTGAATGTGAATTCATTCAGTGATTAAAAAAAAAATTATTCAAAATGAATGGGACTTGAACACACGCTGCATTCTGAATTCATTTTAGAAGTCATAGTGATTTAAATCATGAATTCAAAATTAATGGGATTGGAACATGCTTAATTCTTAAATCATTAAATCACTGAATTCAAAATGAATTGGGGATTCATCTCGTTGCAGTCTTGATTCAAATGAGTGCAATCACTTAACGATTTAAATCTTTAACAGCTCTGGCTATAGAATAGGAACATTCCGGGAGCCTTACCCGCAAAAAAGAAGAGAAGAACGCTGACATTTCAAGAAGTATAAAGACAAAGCACGAGCAGGCGACGATAAAGTCTATTACGGGACATTGCAACGGAAGATGTTTAAAAGTAAAACGTACTTTTCAAGGCCAAAACAGGAGCTAGAATATTTTTATAGACCACTAAAAGCCTGTTGTAGGTAGTCAAAACAGAACACACAATATAACTCGGACGATTATGTTTCTCTTTTATAAATATCAGTTTACGAAAAAAAAAAAATTTAAATTTTTGGAGCGGTTTTTGAAAAAATTGATTGATTTTTTTAAAGTGAGTATGCAAGTTTTTTGGACTTAATTTATTACACCTTAATACTAAAATTTCATAAAAAATCATCAACAGGTTTTTGAAATATCTAATTCATAAAATTAGTTTTTTTTAACATTATTTAAAATTAAATTATTTAACAAAAACATTTTTGCTAAAAAAATTGTATGCAATTTTTTAAAAATTTACTTAAAACAGAACAAAATATTAATGAAAAATTGTAGTACCTACAGTGCTTTGATATATACCTTTTCAAAAACCATAAACATCGTATTATACTAATTTTTTAAATAGTTGTTTTAGTGAATGGTTTATGAAAAATTCATTTTCAAACTCAACATTTTAGAAAAAAAATAAAAAAAAAAATTATTGAAACTAATTTTCAAATGTCTTTTTTTAAGAAAATTAAAAATAACTAAAACCACCTCTTCTAAGAAAAAACTAAATAAAAATAAATAGTTATCCATTTTTTCGTGCGTCATTTTGTCAGTATTTCGGGATCATCATCATCATCGAGTCCTGTGACCCCGCTCGGGGCATAGGGCGCCAACAAAACGTCTCCATTCTTCACGGTCTGCAGCTAGATATCTTAACTGTGGCCACGTCTTTCTCTGGGAATTAGCTTCTGCTACAACTGTTGACTTCCATGTTGTTCTTGGTCTTCCAACCCGACGTGAACCCTGAGGATTCCATTCAAAAGACTGCTTTGCAATATCATTGTTTGGTTTCCTAAGTGTGTGACCAATCCATTGCCATTTACGCTTTCTTATGTCGACGTCCAACCGCTCCTGACTTGTCCTGCGCCACAATTCCTGGTTTGCAATAGTTTGTGGCCAGCGAATCTTTAGAATGTGACGTAGACAGCGTAGTATTGGGGATAAGCTAGCTAAATGTAGTTTTCTTGAATTTTTTTTCCACAATTTGTTCGACTTTTTCAACATTTCTTTGCTGTGGTAAAAAACGAAATATTTTTATAATAATCCGACTACAGCGCCACCTACTGGATTAATATTTTAGGATTTTCTTTTTATAATGCGGCAAAGAACCAACATACATGCATATATTGCGAATAGGAGCATATACATATATAAAATAGATGTAAACCAAGATCATTACCAAGAAGATGACAAAAGAAATTTAAAGCCATTCAGAACAATCCTCCTATTTTTTTTTTTTTTTTTTTAAGAACAAAACTTTAATAATCTCAAAATGATTTATTTAATTGTGCTCCACAATATAAATGGTTGTTTCATTTATAATATGCAAGTACTTTCAAAAAGAACAAAACACCCCCAACAAAGAAAGTGGCACCCGAATAACTATGCGAAAAGTCTGCAAAATATTGATTTCCCTTAAATATTCATCTTTTCACAATAAACAAAGAATTCTTAACCACAGTCAAAGAAGCATTCCAATTCCAAATATCTTATTCTGCAACTATTTTTTTGTGGATAAGGAAAGGGCGAAAGCGATTCAAGCGAGAGAAAATACTGATCCCCTTTTTTGTTGCCCACTCCCATTCATAATGGCATTGTCATTGAATCTCATAAAAAGTTAAAAAAAAAGAACAACACTTAAAATGGAACAAGCATTTTGAAAAAGAGTATTTGATTTGTGGATTTAATAATATGCTAAATGAGGCAAGTAAAATTTGTTTAAAGGTCACTTTCTTAGTCCTTTCAAAAAAGGAAGGCACGATTTTATATGTGGTTAAGGTTGATAAGGTTTCAAGTTTTTTTTTGAAACAGATGGCTATTTCTAAAAAAAATAAAAACAAAGTGTATATAAGAATTGGTTGCATGAGAAATAAGAAAAATAAGAACACAATGTAAAGAATTGGTTACATGTTGTGTTGGCTTATAATATTAATCAGGATAAATGAGAAATCATCTCTTAAACCTTTATTAAAACAATTTTTCATAAACAGTAAAAGTATTGAAGTCTTACCAAATCAGAAATTAAATTTAAATTGCCGGATAGCCATCACCGTATACCGAAAATTACCATCAACCGCTTTGATGCAGCAAGAAAAACTTTCGTTATAGTGTGACGATCCGAAAAACCTTGCAATAACTTCGAGTGATTTGTTTGCATGCAGATGTTTATTTTTTGGAACACGTATTTACATTCATTAATTTATTTGGTAGGTGTTTTTAGTCGATTTTCTAATGTGATCTTGATAAATAATTTATAATTTGTTTGTAAAATAAAATCAATTAATTTATCCTATAAAAAGGGTGACTATACAACGTTAAAGTATACATAAATACCAAAAGCTTAAGCAGTCTTTTATTTATTTTTTTCCACACCATTAAATGCATCTTAATAGAAATGCAAATATAAATCTTTTGGGTAGGACGTTGGAAATAAAGTTCAAGAGAACATCGATTTTTTTTTTTATTTAAAGAACGTGCATTTGAAAAATAACATGTAAATTTAATTTTTTTTTTTTCTATTTTTATGGGAACCATTTGGACTATTATATTTTTGCATTTTATTTTCAGAATGGAAGGATTACATTAAAGGAATTAATGTTATCGTATTCTTTATCTTAAACTAGGTGGAATATTTATTTATATAAAAATGATCAAAAATTGAATCACCCATTATCACAAAAAAAAAATCTCCATTGGACGAAATCTCCATCCTGAAGGACAAAATTCCAATAGCAAGTGAAGACCAATAGATAAAATCCTCAATAAAAATATTTCTTGGCTGAAATCTCCAACATCCCAGTAGGAAATTTCAAAAAATTCCTCGAGGAATAACCAACTTTGAACAAAATAATAAAAAAAAGGCAGTTCTCATGTTATATTGGTATTACATATGCTTTCTTTTTAATTTGCATGTTGTTTTTTTTCATCGCTGCTTTCTTGTAGTGCAGGTTCTTGATTCTCTTGAACCCTTGCTGAACAGCTTTTCTATAGAGCTGGGGTGAAGGAATTTTGGTCCTAACAGCATCTGCAAAAAAAAAAGTAGGAAAGTAGATAACTGTGTAGATGGTCAGCAAGATTTTATATGGAAAACCAAAAGTTTGGATAAATAATTGAGTAATCAAAGTGAACATAAAAATGATTTGCTGAAATTTGTGGAAATGTTATTAAAATGCGAAAACTTACATATTTTTCTTTTTCTTCTCCTGCCTTAATTTCCAGTTTGTTGAGGTCTTCCCTTCATCTTCATCTTGTATATTGTTGCTTATTTCACTTTCACTGTCTACAATATTATCCCTTTCAGACGTTATATCACTATGATTGATAATATTTTGCAAAATTATTTTGTTTTTTTTTCTAAATTATCCCTCTCTTGCTTTGCCAAGCGTTTTAAATTTCTTTTACTAAAACCACTCATTTTTAAATAAAATAAATTACAACTCACCAACTTTTTTCAATCACTATTTATTATTTACAACAAAATAATATGTTTGGTAGGTAGGTATTTAATTAGTAATATTATTAATGTTTTTTTTTACTGGCACTCGCGTTCGCGTTTAACTTCAGATGCAAACATTGAATGAAAAAATGCAAATGATTGATATTCGTCATTCGAGAACAAAAAGATTTTGTAACAACAAGGAAAAACCAGAAAATACAGTTTCTCTTTCGCCAAAAAGGAGCACGCGTCATTAAAAGACGATCAAAAAGCAACAAAAAACGCGAAAAATCAAGCAGGCGCCAGAGACAGGCGACAACGAAAAATAAAATAAAAAAAGCGAATGAATCTTTGCATTACTTGTCACTTTGGAAATCCTTGTGTTCCTTGGTTCAGGTAGACAGAAGGCAAAGTTTATAGTTTTTTATTTCTTTTCTGTTTTGAACTGCGTGCAGATCATGAATCTGTGCATTACTCGTCACCCTGGAAATCCTTTTGTTCCTTGGGTCAGTTAGACACAAGGCAATTTTTATGGATTATTTTTTTTTTCCTCTTTCTCGCGCAGAACACTGAACAGCACAGATGGCCCAACTTATTTCACGAACTAGTGAATCTGCGCATGACTTGTCATCAATGGAATCATCTAATGACTTTATGTACTTGAATTGATTAATGAAATGTAAGCACTGAACTCAGTTGAACTTTTGTTCCAAGTAAAACAAAGTGTAAATGCCTTAAAAATACTGAACTGATGAAAAAATCAATGCTTTTCTATAATGAAATCATAACATGCAATTTCCTCGAAAAAGTATTCGATGAATTCATTGTTCTTTTCACCAAAAAAATTCATTGAGGACGAAATTTCCTACTGGGTTCTGTTTGTAATATCAAAATAACAGTACTTTACTACACGTGTATGCTTACACACTACACAGCCCTTATAGCAAAACATACATTTTTAAATTGTTTTTCTGTCTGTCTGTCTGTTTGTTCCGGCTGATCTCGAGAAGGGCTAGACGATTTTGACGAGACTTTCACTGACCGATAGCTAATGGTGTAGTGGGTAAAATATGGTATTTTTATAACTCCCTAAGTGGCCCTCGGGTCGCTTTTATGAATATTCGTATATATGAACCGATCAGAAACTACTGGGCCGATTTTAACGGAAGTTTCATTGATAGGAAGTTTCATCGATGTTTCGGAAATCGATAAAGTTGAATGAAGATCTTCGAATGGATTCTGTCTATTTCGAAAGAACCGCCGCAATATCCTCAATTTTCTCCTACAAAAAGAAAAGTTAAATTATTCTTTTTGATCACGCTGAAAAGTTTGGAGGCGAAGATCCTGAATCATATAGATTAGATTTAGATTAGATTAAAATGTTTTCTTTTCTTCTTATTTCTTTAAGAATTGGGCATTTTCCGACAAAGTGTAGGACATCCTCCCTTTCATTAAAATTGCACAAAGAGCATAAAATAGGTAAATCCTCTCTATGTGGTATGAAATTCAGCGGCATTAGTTCGCCTCTCAACTTAACCATCATTGATATTTCCGCAACGCTATACTTATCTCTAAAATAATTTCTTTTTTCCAAATTGTGATGGAGCTGAGAGTAAATTTGCCTATATATTGATCCTGCTGCATCATTCAAATATTTCTCTCGCTGCTGTATGTTCACTGCAGAAATTAGCTGATACAGAGAAGCTTTCATCTCATCGTGATTACTTAAATTTAGGTTTAGTTGCATTCCACATTCACTGGCTAAGTCCATCCAATCCGCACACCAGCTTGTTTTGGTTCGTAAGATTTGAAGAGCTGCTATCTTCGGAAGTCGGTTTTCATCCATCTTTATAACTTAGTCAATTTGCATTTTGAGGGTTCGGATATACAGAGGCGATAATCCTGTTTCCAACATGATGATGTAGTTGGGTGTACTAGATGGCAGTTGAAAAATTCGCTTTATAAAGTATCGCAATAATTTTTCGACCGTTTCATACCGTTTCGATCCCCATGTCTGTGTCGCGTAAAATAAAATAGATTCCGATACCGTTTCAAATATCCTGAACTTGCTGCTATGAGCGATACTTTTATTATAGAAACATCTATTCCAAGTTGCGCTAATTGCACCTTTTGCATTCGTCATTTTCTCTTAAAGATGTTTTTCCATATTTAAATTTATCGTAAAGTAGACTCCAAGGTATTTGAATTCCGTGACAATTTGGATATCCTCACCATTGTAATGCCATTTTTCGTTTGCACAGTTGCGACCTCCTCCACGTTTGGAAATCAAATTTTTGGACTTATCAAGATTAACGGATAAACTCCAAAGCTGACAGTACTGAAAAACGCTATTTATCATTAGCTGCAATGATTTGGGTGATGCTGCCAAAAGTACAATGTCGTCCGCGAACATCAATGCTTTTATAATCTGACCGGCGTATTTGATTCCACACGGTATAAGGGCTACCAGATCTTCAATAAACAAAGCGAACATGCTTGGACTCAATGTGCAACCCTGTCTGACACCCGATTTCGTTTGAAATCTTTCCGATAGCTCTTCTCCATTCCATACCCTAGCCATTGTGTCTTCATATAGATTGTGGATAACTCTCCCAAACTTCCATGACATGCCCTTACTGTACAGCTAATACACTAGCTCTTGTCTATCGACCATATCAAATGCAGCTCTAAAGTCTATGAAAAACGTATAAAGCTTCGTTTCTCTATGAAGGAAACTTTCGGCTACAAGCGTAAAAATGTGGTCAACTGTCGAATAACCCGCCCTGAACCCTGCCTGAAACTCCTTCAGAAGTTTGTTGTCCTCCATCCATTTATTAAAGTGTTTTTGCAAAATCAGCGTGAATATTTTATAGGAAGCGTTTAAGTTATCATATAAGTTCAATGTTTTCCGTTTTTGAATGTCCTTTTTTGCTAGTCAAATGATTTACCTATATTTAGCAACATTTGAAATTAAGGTAATACATTTTTTAAATATCTTTCTCTGGCTACTTTGTTTGTTGATGCGAGACTTCGAGCGTTATATAGTTAAAAAACAAAAACAAGAAAATAAATTCAACAAAAACATTTTTTACAATAATCAAATGGAATATTTACCTTTAAAAAAAATATTTGATGGAAAACGCAATTTGCCCTCAACTTAAATAAGGTCATTTCATTAAATTTTAATTACAAAAACAATTTTCAACCACAATGCTACCACATAAAATGCTTTCAACGAGCAACATTTTTGCCAAAACCCCAATACTGTTGCAATAGCTAATCACATGCTAATTAAAACTCTCTTTATTGTGCCATAACAAATCCAATTAGCATGCACTTACCACAAAATTGTAGCTGCGTAAATTTTGTTTCAGATTTAGTCTTTATTGCCCCCATGATGCTCGGATGCCGATATGCTAACAAATTCGTCGTCTATTAAAATACATTTTAAGCTGAATGTAGAATAATGTTCTACAAGTATACATAAACTCCTGTTATCCTGTATCGGACTTAAAGAGGAAGAACCTCCTCATCCAGCCAATTTTTGTTTGTGGGACTAAAATAATTTGGTTTGGACAGCTATAATAGGTTTGGCAAAATGTTTATTAATGCGATATTCTTTATGCTATAGCTGCTCGGCTACATTATGTTTCGAAGAGAATATTGGGTTTTTGAATCATGAGCACTTTATTGTGACAAAACCATTTAAGACATTTTAATAAACAAAAAAAATATTAAATTATTTTTGGAGTTGCTTCAGTCTTTTATTTTCAATTTTATAAAATTTGATGAAGTTCTATATAATTTGAAAAATTGTTCTTTGTGTTAATTGTTAATGGACTTTTGTTTTGCAAGGAGAAAACTTTCATAAAAAACATAATTTGATTACACGTGACTACGTTGGCGCCGCGTGGCGCGGTATTGTTGATATGCTTTCACCACAGTTATAAAATTTTATTAAAAGTGCTAAATCTGCCTAAAAAAATTCAAACCAAAATCAAAGCATTCAAAAATAAAGTGCACAACTGTGTCGCACGAACTTGCTCTTGTAGCAAGTTACCACATAAATAACATTAAATCTATTAAAAATAAATTTTATATATTTTTTTTATAAAAATGAAAATATGAATAAAATCTTTTTAAAACAAAGTGCTAAAACTACTTTTTAGGAACATTCAAACGAAAATTAAAGTACGCAAAATTTTTTTTTTTTGCAAAATTGTTAGAGCGGTTTAAAATTCATCAATGTTTACCAAATAATTTTTATAAATCTTTTTTTACGAATTTAAGAAACGCCAATTTAAAAAAAATTAAAATTTTTATTCAAGCCGTTTTCAAAACATTGAATTTACAAAAAAAAATAAATTAAAAAATTAATTAAAACTAAAACTAAACAATTTTACAAAACTTTGGTATCAAAATTTTATCAAGTCATATATATCTTTCTAAAAAAAAAATTTAAACTAAAATCGATTTACCCGTTCACCATGTACCTCAAAAGAAAATAACTTCTTTATGGAAGGTACCGTTAATAAGATTGCAAACATTTTTTTTTAGCAAATTAACAAAAGAAAATCGGATAAAAACCTTCCGTAGTTTTTTTAAGAAAATCGTTGGAGCCGTTTTCGGTAAAATTAAGCTTTTTCAAAACCGTTATATGGCAGGTGCCGTTAGTTTTTGAGCTAACAAAAATTCAATTTCTCCTCTAAGCCTAAGGAATGGTTTACAAACCCTACATTCCATTTTAAGCTAATCGGTTCAGCCGCTTAGGCTGTAGTTTATTATACAACCAGACAGACAGACACACAGAATTGTCGGAATACTCTCCACTCTTTTTTCGCACACATTTTATTTGACCAGTGGTCAATTCCCGATCTGTGAAACTGTGAAGTGATACAAAATTTATCATTTCACTTTTCCCATGAACTTTTCATTTTATCACTTCATGTACTCGCATAATGCGATTCTCGAACTTATTATGATAACCAGCTGTCAGTGTGTTTACTAAAAAGTACTAAATGATACACCCAGAGAAAAAACAACGTTCAATCAGAGAAAACCAATTTGATTTAAAAATAAAATTAACTTCGAATACGAATGTTTTAAAATCAAAGTTTTCTTTGTGAAAATTTTCTATTTTGTTTTTGTTTTTTTGAGGTTATTATTATAATAAAATGGATTTCTGTTCTTTTTATTTGTTCTTTTTTTTAAGAAGATTTTTTTTTACAAATGACTAAACTCTACATAAAAATTTTCCGGGACTGTTTCGTTTACTTTTCGTCTGTATTTGTGGAGACCACGGAAAATGTCGCTTAACTTCAGCTGCATATTAGGCTTAAGGCAAGTTATGCATTCGTACAGAAAAAAAATTTTTGATATAACAATCATTACGATGATAGAGGAGACGAAAAAGGTAGGTCCGAAAATTCGGTCTGTCTGTCTATATCGACTCCTACAGCCTAATCGGTTGTGCCGATTGTCTTCAAACTTGGTAAGAAGTATTCTTTGAGTAATATACCCGGATTTTTTTTTATTTTGTTCTTATGTTTTAAAATAACGGTACCTACCATATAAGCGTTACCGATAATTCCATTTTTCTCGAAAAAAATACGATCGATTTTGATAAAATTTATGTGAGTGATTTTTGCGTTTATGTGCATGTGTTTTCTTTGTTCGTATAGCATTTTGCTTACTAACAATTATGAGCCAGTAGAACACATTATATGTGTTGGCAAATCTTCTTTTATAAGCCGATGCTTGCTCTTAGCACCTTATGAAAAAGAAATGTCCTAAAAGTTCTGCCAAATTTTATTAATACTGTAATCAAAAGTTTTGGAAAATAAGTTTTTTTGATATTCCATTTTTCTCGAAAAAACCGGATCAATTTTGATAAAATTTTGTATGAGTGACTTAATTTCCATGGTGATTTCTTCCAGTAAAATTTTTTTTCGGGAGTAACTTACTAACGATACCTGCCCTAGAACGGTTTTTTTTATACCGAGATTGCTTTGTTGTTGACGGTTAAAAGTGGACGGATTTCCCAGTCGTTTAAACGAAGGTTACTTGCCACAAGAGCAATTTTGTGTGACCCAGTCGTGCCCTTTATTTTTTTCAATATCTCTTTAGCGAAAGTCGAAATTTAATAAACATTTTCATATCAGGTATACCGTGAACCGAATTATTCTACTAATAGCTCTTTCATGCTTCTGCACAATAAATGTGAAACTTGGTTGATATCGTTAAAGTCATTTTTGAGTAAAATAAGCTTTTAAATATCGGATATATGGAACGTACCTAGAACTTTATAATCGCAAGTAAAAATGTGTGTAAGTTTAAAACCCTCTAAATCAATTTTTTCCAAAGCTCCGTCTAACTCAAACTAGTTTTGATATACTATAAAAATTCGATTAAGAAGGAGTCAACATTTGTGTCAACGTTTGTGACCAATTTAATATTTTTGATATTTTCTGGTTTGACAACTCTCGAAAATTATGTTTTTTTTCGTTTCTGGACATTTATGTGTATGAAGATTCATATTAAGACTGGCAGTTTATTATACTGGAGTTAGATGATGTTTAGATGTTCAGGAACTGTTGAACAATCTAAATTATAAAATAGGAAATCATAAACTAAACATGGAATAAACGAAACAGAACGATTTATAAAACAGCAATTTTATATCTTATTATCAAATATTTTCTTAAAAACTTTATGAATATCTTAGTACAGTCATTTTAGGCGAAAATTGGGATCAACCTAGAAATGAGAGATAATAAGCTGGAAACTCGTACACACCTTCATATTGGCGTTCATATTGCCTTGAAAGTCAACAAAAATCTCGTGTCTGAAACATAAGTTATTCAAGGACAAAGATCACGACCTTTGAGCGTGCAGAACTCTACGCCCCCTATCTCAAAAACGGTTGATCGTATGAAAAAATGTCTGTTACAAAATTTGTGGAATTTTTATGCTCTGTAACTTTTTAATGGATGCTAACATTTTGGGACCGATATTTCCCGGAAAAACTGATTTTCGTGACCTTTGACCTTGAATAACTTATGTTGCAGACACGAGATTTTTGTTGACTTTCTAGACAACTTTTAGAACGCCATTTAGAATGTGTATACGAGTTTCCAGCTTATTATCTCAAATTTCTAAGTTAAACCCTCAAAATGACTGAACTACTACTCAATATATTCTTTCATATATCAAAATCATGTTGTATGGGTAACGCTCGTATTTTTTTTGGGCGAAAAACAGTACTTTCTCCTCAAAAATTGAAAATAGCAGTATGTCGAAAAAAAAAGTATTTTTCACAGTACATTTTTTTTAATTTTTATTAATTTTATTTCCTTAAAACATCAGCTTGCACTCATTCTACCTACTTTTCGATGCTCTATTTGGCCACAAAATAAAAAGTAAATCTACTAGAACAAAATAAATGACTCGCGACAAAAAAAGAACCTAATTAGCGTCGCCGACCGATCGCGGGAAAGACCCAAAACAAAAAGTGTTCATCTACTTTTGCATCAGAAAATTTTTATTCAGATCAAATATAAATTTTGCCAAGCAAACGGAGTGCTTGAAAAGGTACATTGATTTTCATAAGCGATATCAGCACTGTTTTGCCGAAGTAAGGAAAGGGTTGTTTTGTGAGCCAAGACTAGAAAAAGAATTCCAAATACCGCTGACAAAGTGCAAGAAAAATTTATTGCGTTCATTATTGAATTCCTTTGAGTTTTAAATGCCAATGACGAACCGATGACTGTTTGCATTACTTTTAATGAGTGAAATCAGAGAACTTCATCTCATATATAAAAGTGGTATAAATTTCACTAAGAAATTTTTCATTGAGGAGCAAATTTCCTACTCGGAGATTAACAATGTAAAGATGGAAATATCCCACTGTCATTCACGTTTGCTTGCAAAGCTCAAAAAACTGCTGATTTGAAGTTCTGTATATCTTAAAATAAAAGCAGTATTTTTGAAAAAAAAAAAAAACAGTACGCAGTTTTACGCAGTTTTTGAGAGCAAAAAACAGTACAATACTGCGAAAAACAGTACAGATACGAGCGTTATGTATGGGTATTACACTTCAACGTTCTATCGTTATATTGCAAAGTTAGTTTTATATATGTAGTTTTCTAGACTTCTATTTCAAATAAGAAGTTGATTTATAAGAAGCTGTTTTCAAGAAAATTAAGCTATATGGCAGGTACCGTTATTTTTGGAGCTAAAAAAATTTCGATTGTTCCTCTAAGGAACAAACCCTACATACCAAATTTGAAGTAAATTGGAACAGCCGTTTAGGCTTTAGGTGCTGATACATACAGGCTGAAATACAGACAGACAGACAGACAGACAGAATTCCCAGACCCACTTTTTTCGACTTCGCTACCATCGTAATTTCATGTTTGATTGTTATCTCAATTTTTTTTTCACGAATGCATAACTTGCCTTATAGTACCTATAACCGCAAGTAAAAAAATTAAATGAATCCTTTTCTTTGAATTTTTGAACAACACCAACAACTTCTCGCTCAGGAAAATTAGACAAAATTCCGAGAAAACTTTTATTTCAATATCTCAGTACTGTTTTATCTAGGTTCGTTTTATTAAATAAAACTTATTTCCGTTTTAATACAACTTTCACCTTTATTTCCACTTAATATTTCAAACAATCTTTATTTTCTTTTTTACTTTCTTTATTTTAAATTCAAACTTTATCACTTTTAAATTACCGACTTGTACACGACTAATTTCAAATTCAAAACTGACATCTTGCCGCATGGTGCGCTCGTATTTATAGTGGCTGCACCATTCAGCACTCCGCTTTAGAATCTTCTAGTACAGTGCCAGTCAGAGCCTTCTGGAGATTTCTAGTCTATGGTCTTTCGTTAAAAAAATGGCGTTTCGTTAACTTCGTTGTACAGCGGCGTTTGTGGCTGTCACTTTAAGTTGGAATCACAATGGTGAGATTACGCATCGTAAAACAAAAAAGTAGAACGGAGAACATCTTATAGAACACGTTACAGTACTATATCCACAGAAAAAAGAAGCTTTAGATGGTGGTTAAAAACAGGGAACAAGCATATTCGAAGTAGTTTATGAATAGTCGCTCAATAAGATAAAATTGCTGTAAGTATGAAAGTTCTTTGAAGCATGATCCTTTACTTAGAAATTTATCAATATTGCTACTGCTAAATTACGGACATAATTTATTCGCTGATAATTAAACTAAATGTAATAACATCCGATTTTTTTCCAATTAGTATTTTTTGTTTCTTATTCATTTATAATTTCCTGCTAAAGAAAAATATTAAAATTGGCAAAGAAATTTAAATAATTTATATGTCTGCATTTAATATCAAACTGCATTAAATCGGTTAATAAAAATGGCTGTTACAAAAAACGAAACTTGTTTAAAAATTGTTTTATTATATGTAATATAAACAACTTATTTAACTTAAATCCCGGAGAGGTATACATTTTAATAAGAGTCAATAATGCTGCTCTAAAACAATAACCTTACGCTGACAAAATTTGTTGGAATGCATAATCTGCAGCCTTTACAATCCCAGCGAGTCCGGTAAACAAAGTTGCTGCAACAGCATCGCGTCCAGCTTTAAGTCCGCTCTCTGATTCATTATATTGAATTCCTTGAGTTGCTAATATTGAGGAGCTTTCAAGTCCTTCGAAAATTTCGCTTCTAGAACTTTCCACCATTGTCATTGCGACAAAGATACCATGTCTTAAATCAGATCCTCCAACAATTTGTGCAGCAGATCCTAAACCTTGATGTCCAGAAGAAGCACCGGCAATACTCACTTTTTTAGAGTCAGCAATTGCCTTTTTGACTGTATCAATTGCTGCATCCTGGTTTGGACTTTTCTTTGCGTTATCCATTGCTGCACTACTTGTTTGTGCTGCAACTGCAAAAGTTTTACATGCTTCAATAAGTCCTTTTCGTGTTTCATCAATTGCTTCGAGTTTGTTGCCGTTTTTCAGAGAACTTTTTGTTTGAGCAGCTGATTGATTTATTGCTTGGATTGCAGCTTGGCAGTTGGGACTGTTGGCAGCCGCTTTTTCTTTCGCTAAATCTAATTCAGTAGGGCTGTTTGGTTGCATTGATTCGTTTTTAATAGCATCAAAAGCTTTCTTTCCGGACATAATTTGAACTTGGAAGATATTTTTCACAACTGATTGTGATCCTTTCAAAGATGCTATTAGTCCTTGGTCAGTGGCATTCTTTCCAGCTTTGATACCTTGAATTCCGATTGACTTAGCAGAGCCCAATCCATCATATAATATTGGTCCAGCTTCGGTTGCAATCTGAATTGCTTCATTCAATCCTTGTTTTGCTCCAACTTTACTAAGTTGTGTTGCTGCTCCTATTGCTAAATAAATTTCACCCCCAGCATCAACAACGAGCTTTATTGCTTTTGCATTACCATCTTCTATAGATTTGATGGCTTCATCGTTACTGACAGCTTTGCATGCATCCCTTAAGCCTTCTAATACTGCATTTCCAGCTTGAGTAAGATCCTTGATGCCACCATTAAGTCCTTCCAATGTAATATCAATGGCTTCATTGTTGTTTGAAACAGTCCTAGCATCAGAAGCTTGCCTGCTAACTGCTGCTCTGGCCTTGTCAGCCGATGTCTGTAGTTCTGCTTCATTAGACTGACTTTGAATTTTTGCACACACTTCATCCCTCGAAGTACTTACTGCAATACTTCCAAGTGGCTTCTCTAAATCAGCAATTACATCAAGTAAGCCAGCATCTGAATGCTTAGCAAACAAAACAAGAACAGCAGAGGCAAAAAAGATTAAATTCATTCTTCTTGTTTTGAGAACAAAGAGTTATAGGTAGCTTAACTATCTTTTAACTTGACTGATTAATACGACTTTAAAGTATCTTATTTTATACCCATGAACTGCCAAACAAAAAGTTATCAAATAAAGAGTATGTCATTAAAAAAATGTTTATTATGTTTGCTTTTCCTAATTTTTAATTATCTTCAAAAAAAACGTGATGTTCTTCTCCGCGTGTGAAGTACATAATCTGCTGATAATCTTCACATTAAATATTTATTTAGAACAACTGTTTTACTGTTTAAATTCTTGGAACCTAAAACAAATTTTTAAAAAGATAAAGTTATTAAAATATCGTTACTAAGTGAAATTCGGACGGGCTTTACCAAATTTGTATAACGTTATTAGATAGGGTGTTTCTATTAAGAACAATATTTAAAAAAAGTAATGTACTTAGCTTAATAGTAATTGAATTTCTTAATGTCAGAGTAAATCATGGAAAGATTATACCTTATGAGCTTCGTCAAGAATCTTTATACCGAAATAATTGGTGCAGGTCAGGGGAACTTTGATTTATAGCCCATTTATAAGCATTTATTTAAAAACCTCATCAAAGAACAGAAGCCACAGCAACTTTATTTTTGTTTCTATGTTATTTCTATATCCGTTTTTTATTTGTACGTTCACAATAAATAAAGCAAAAAGCAATTTGTTTTCGAAATTGGTTGATGGTATACGATGAAAAGAGTTATGACCTTTTTTGTAAAATCATATAAGTTTTTTTTGCAAAAAGTTCATAGTTTTCGAAAAAAAATGCAAAAAACTGAATTCAAAGCCCTTTTCCCCCCAAAAAAAAAAACTTTTAGCTCCGGGCCAAATCATGGAGACTTTTGAAGATTCGCTCAAGAAATAAAAACAAAGGTCTCCAGCAAAATCCAGCTTTGTCCGAATTATTTCGTAATTTTGCCTTTATTATTTGTCTAATTTTCCTGGGCTAGTATCATTTTTCTTTGAAAATATACCAACTTGTGGATGTGCGTAAAATCGATAAAAGTCCATTATAATCTTTTTGATTTGACTTTTGTAAGTTCTTGGCCGATCTTTTATTAAGTTGAAAATATTACATTTGAGTTTTACATTTCTTCAATTTTAGTTATGAATCGCATAAAACCAAATCACCTAAAACTTTATAAAACGTCTACGCGAAAAATGGCCCTACACTCATTAACTTTTTGGCCGATTTCTCTATAATGTAGAAGATATATAAAAAAAAAATCTTAATTTTAATTTTATATTTGTGGCAACTTTGCCACAAGAGCAAGTTCGTGCGGATCGCACGACTGAGTCAGTCGTGTACTTTATTTTTTAATTTTTAAATAAGAATAGAAGCACTGACACTATGAGAGTTCAGTATTGTTCACCTTTTATTAAATACCTTTTTGATTATTCATAAACTGAAATTTATTTTTATTTATTTTCTAAGGGCAAGTATTTTTTTCGTGTAAAAAACAAATTCGAGGTTTTGATCAAATTTGACATTACGTAATAGAGAAGCCTAAAAAAGAAGGTTTCGTCTTGCCGTCTGTCGGTCTGTCTTTGCGGATGTGCGGTTGTGCGTATGTGCGGTTGCCTGTGCACCGTCCTACAGCGGAAACGGTTTGACGGATTTATTTCAAATTTGGTGATTCCCTAGAGGAAAAATTCGAATTTTTGTTTTAGCCCGGCTATAACGGGTACCTCCCATATAACGGTTTTAGTTTTTCAAAATTTTCTCGAAAACGGCTATAGCGATTTTAATAAAACTTTTTGTACGTAAGTACTGGTAATATAACTGCATTTCAAGTTTTTTGCTAAAAATGCACATAACGGAGATATGGTGTTGACGGTTTTTTTAAAAATTTGGCCATAAATTGATAACGTCTTAACCGATTTCATTTAAATTTTGTAGGAAGTTAAGTTGATTATTTAACACAAATAGCATTAAAGTTTTTGGATTAACAAATGTTTAATTAAAGCTTACAACTTGATCTCACGTTTAGGCCATTTTATGATATTTTTTATTTTTTTAATTTCAATCCCATAGTTTTCTACAAGAGCAAGTTCGTGCGACCCAGTCGTGCATTTTTTAATTTTTTTTTGCAAAAAAAAACACTATATTTTTTGTATTAATTACTTAGAACGCTAAACAGAGACAAAATAGTGGTACTTTTTGAATTTTTTTATCTGATTTCTGTTCCTAACATTATAAAGAAAAAGCAACCATTTTAAAGAAAATGGACATCGCACATGAACAAAACGTTCTGCTTATTCAGTTGAAGTGCAATGTATATGTGCTTATAAACATCTTTCAAATTTATTTTTACCTACTTTTAAAAAATTAGTTTTTAAACGAAAATTAGTTTATTTTAAATGCATACAAAGAATTTCTAATATATTTACGGTGACCATCTTCTCGGAGGCAAAAAAAAGAACACATTTTTTTCATAAACGCTCAAAAATTTGAGAACGAATAATTTTAATTAAAAGACTTTTAATTCTTTTTTACATTTCATAGTACATAGTACACATAGTACCTACTGATTTAAGGTAAAATAAGGGGCACCCTGGAAATTAGTGAGAATATGGTCAAAACTCGTATACAACTTCATATTGGCGTTCTTATAAAAGTTGTCAAAGGTTAGTGGCACTGACAACTCAGAAGAACAACACCGCCTAGAAACTAACACCCAATCCTTTTGTTTGCGTTGTTAGTTCTACATGGATTGAAGGGGACCTTCAATATTTTGTCGAACCCGAACGACTAAGATGAGATGCACTTTTCATGACAATGAAAGTTTTGGAAAATTTGTCAATTCCTCGCAAGAGTAGGACCCCTGAAAAAAGATTAGGTGTACTCAGGGCTGAAACCCAGACCGATACGCAATATTAGTTATTCAATGTCAAAAGTAACTAAAATCGCGTGTATCGCGATTATCCCGGTTTCACTCAACTAAGTAATGTTGACATCTATTATCAAAATTGTTGAACATACATATACAATTTGCGAAAAACTTCGTCAAATATATTTTTTTCATGCCCTCAACTCTTTAAGATAGAGGGCGGAACCCACATCGCACTCAGCTACACATAATGAAATGAAAGGTCGTGAGTTAGAATAACATTCATTCGAAATATTGTTCAGGCTGCTTAGAGAGTTAACATACTAAAAGTCTTGACGTCGAGAAGGTGAACCGGGGAAAATGAAGAATCATAAAAATCCCCTTTGTTGGGGTTTCGCTTATAGCAAAAAAATGATGCGTCGCAGTGGAATGTTCTGCGAGATTAAATTACAATTTATTAATGAAGAAAATACTAAAACCTAAAAAATACTATTTGAAAGGGAAAAAGAAGACATTGAGAGGACAATTTAGTAAAAGGAGGACAAAGGAAGGACACAAAAAGAAGAGGGGACATGGTACCGAAAGAAAGGACTGTCCTCTCAAAAACAGGACGGATGGTCACCGTAAATATAGTTGACCTGTCATTATGCTCCGTTTTACATTAACTCTGCCACCTAGCTATGTAAATAAAAGTGAAAAAATAATTTCATGCAAATAAAAGCTGTACCAAGCACCATCGATCGGCCTAAATGGATTAATATAATTACATCATGTTATCAGTAGAACTCCCTTCCATTCTTTTGTTTTCATCATTTTAAATTGCAAAATTAATGGTCATATAATTACTCAAGCTCTATTAGTCCCAAAAGCCCTTCTTTGTCTGCGACAATCAACACACTCTATTAATTTTGTTCCGTACACCCACCTACCGAGAAAAAACTTGATAATAAAGAAAATGTTGGCAATAGATGAACATTTTAGCAATCTGTCATTTTGCTGTCATCCTTAATAAATCGTTTGTTTTTTCTTCACTCTGTCTATTGTGTGGACTTTAATCAACCATTTAGTTGTTATAATAATAAAATGGGGATTTCAGGAAGGACATCCCATAATAATAATTATGGCCAATGTTATAAATATGATATATTTTTGGTTTGACATTTTTGACAGTTTTAATTATGTCACGTTTAATAACATACTTTACATACAGATCCGTGGTGAATTTTCTTCTTTTTTTTCAAAACTTATTTTTGAGTCCTATTCTAATAGCAATTTCATGACATTATTTTTTTCTTGTGGAATTTGATTTTCTTTTTAATTTATTTTCAACACTGCTGATGTGTTCATAAAAAACGTATTAAGTCGTAAAAATGACACGAGACTTGATTTCCTTTCCACTGCGATGGGGTTCTATTGTGTCGTAAAATATGTTTTACGGTCAATCATATAAGTTCCTTTTGTGAAAGGATAAGTTAAAAGAAGCTTATTTCCTTTTATGTTTCATACATGATACTCACACTTTAATAGATCGTTGGGGAACTATAAAAATGTTGAAGAAATCTTTTTTTAAATTTTGATTTTAGAGCTATAATACAACATATAAGTTTAGGAAATAAAACCTAGGTTTTCTTCATTTTTTAATCCTTGTGCTTCCAAAATATATCAAATTTCGTTTATGGCCAGATTTATGGGAAAAGCTTATTTATAAATTCTGCATGATGCTAGTAGCAATGGTCGTGATGTTAGTTTATATTTGGGCGCCAGTTATTTTTTTTTTTTTGTACATGGAAATAATGAAACGGAATTTAAAGAAATACTTTGATTGAAAATTCAAATATCCTAAATTGAAAATTAAAAGGTTAAAATATGCAACAGCTATAATATTCCTATAATCAAGATCCCATTAATATCAAATTAAAATATCTACTATACTTGTAGTTGAAAACTTCTACAAAAGGGGACAAAAAACACAACAAGAGCAAAACACGATTACAAGTTTTAAATTTTATTTTCCTTAAATTCACACAGATAAAGTAAAAGCAAATACACTCAGGTGGAAACATAATAATAAAATGGTACATGATAAAAGTACTCGGCGTATCTCAAAGCAATCTTTGGGGTGTCGTTCTAACAGCTAGTCGAAAACTGAAAATGGTATCAAACCAAGTGTGATATGAAGTCACAAGATTTTCTTTTTTTCTTCTAAACATATACACAGGATGGTTTCCTTTTGCACATGAAAGTGCACACCGGAGACTCGTAAAGCCGTACATACCTTCAAATATTTCAGGAATTTTCTGAGATTTTTTGTGTTTTAAATTATTATCGATCGAAGGATACTGGTGTTTTATCACACAATCATATAGCATTATTGACAACATCCAAGGTGTTACTTTTCGTTCGTATTTTCGTGTTGATTTGTTGAAATACATTTTTACACAAGTCTCATGTTGACTTTGTTGTGTACATGAAAAGATATATAGGCACGATTCTCATGTCACTACACACAGTCAAATGAATGTAAATTTGATTTTTCTTTTTGATGGGCTTATCAAAATGATATGGAAAAAGAATATTAAGCAGGTTCCTATTTCGCTTAGAAACACTGTTAGCGTAGGAAAATTAGACAAAAATAAAGACAAAATTACGAAAAAGTTCCGATAAGGCAGGATTTTGCTCATGACCTTTGTCTTGAGCAAATTATAAAAAGTATTCATGATACTTTTTGAAGAATTTATATTAAAAATTCTGTTTTAATATAAAAATAAGCACGCCTGGGTCGCAAAAAAATTGCACTTGTGGCAAGTAACTTTCGTGTAAACGGCTGGGAAACAACAAATAATTCAAATAAAATTTTATTAAATTTTATTAAAGTTGATCGGACTTTTTTCGAGAACAATGGTATATTAAGCAAGCCTAGACGAAGTATTAGAATGTCTAATTTCTTCGAAATCGGTTAAGCCGTTTAAGAGCAATCGAAAAAAAATTACCGTTTTAGGGCAGGAACCGTTAATAAGTTACTAAGGAAAAAAAACTGAATAAAAGACATCACAATTGACAATAAATCACTCATATAAATTTTTATCAATATTGATCGGGTTTTTTTCGAGCAAAATAAAATTCAAAAAACTAACATTTTAGAAAAAACTTATGTATTTCCAAAATTTTTATATTGCAGAATTAATTAACTTAAGAGCACTTTCAGAATATTAAATTTAGTATAAATCAGTTCAGCCGTTTAAATGATAATCGGTATCGAAAAAGTGCCGTTCTATGTCAGGTACCGTAAATTAGCTTCACCGGAAAAATATTTTAAGATGAAAGACATCATTATTGGCAACAAATCACTCATCTAAAATTTTGAAAAAATTGATCGGATTTTTTTCGAGAAAAATGGAATTTAAAAAACTAACTTTTTAGAAAAAACTTATGTAAAAAATTGATCGGACTTTTTTCGAGAAAAATGGAATTTAAAAAAACTAACTTTTTAGAAAAAAATTTCCAAAATTTTTGATTGCAGAGTTAATTAATTTAAGAGCACTTTCAGAATATTAAATTTAGTATACATCAGTTCAGCCGTTTAAAAGATAATCGGTATCGAAAAAGTGCCGTTCTATGTCAGGTACCGTTTATAAGCTTTTCCGGAAAAATATTTTAAGATGAAAGACATCATTATTGGCAACAAATCACTCATCTAAAATTTAAAAAAAATTAATTCAAAAAACTAACTTTTTAGAAAAAACTTTTTTCCAAAATGTTTGAATCCAGAATCGATTAAATTTAAGAGTTATTTCAAAATATTAAATTTCGTCGAAATCGGTTCAGCCTTTCGAAAGTTAATCGCTATCGAAAAAGTACCCTTATATGGCAGGTACCGTTAATAAGTTTCTCCGGAAAAAAATGTTTAGATGAAAGATATCATCATTGACAACAAATTACTCAATTAAAATTTTATCAGAATCGATCGATAAATTAATTTATTATGAAAATACGAGCATTTGCTATTTCAAATTTCTGTTTCTGAAAAGTCAAAAAAGTAATTCCTGAAAACGAAAATATCTGAACTGGGAATGGAATGAAATTAATTATTTAAGATGTTATCGTTCTGAGGAATATATTATCATTCTTGCTGACATGCAATTGGAAGTGGAAAAAATCGCAAATAAGACCATATTGATTGATATGGCAGAAGAAAATAATATTTCAATTATATCTATATTTATACCTATAGCCAGGGTCGGACTAAGATATTATTTTGGCGCCCTAGACAGATCATAAATTGCCGCCTCTCCCACTTTTTTACTCACCTAGATTTGTTTACGTTTAGTAAATGTGTAAGAGGATATAAGATTCCAGGTTAGTTATAAACTTATGAATGATTAATAAAATAAAAAAGAACATCATACTTACATATATTCGTTCCGTTTTCTTTTCTTCCACTGTTTCTACAGTTTATTGATATTTACTTTTATGATATAAACAAAAAACAAAAATTATGTCACGAATGGTTACAAAAATCATATTTTCATGTTCTAATGCCGTGCTTTCCAACCGCAAAACTATGACTAATCGCTATCTATTGTACGTAAAATTTCCGCCTCTATCGATAATAATGCCAAAGTGGAAATACTTTCGCATGATTGACAAATGGTTTACCTCATTAAAGTTTTGATCCGCTTAAAACAAGAAAACGATCTCTAACCACTGCAATTCGTGACAGCCATGCAGAGAAACATTCTATATACAGTCTGTCAAAATTTGGAGACACTGTATCAAGACCATTTAGAAAAATAAACTCAAAAGTTTCGATTGGCGTTAGCCCCTTGGAATTCTGTTGTTCGCAATTAAGATCAAGATGAGCTATAAAATTTATAAGTTCATCATTAATTGAACACTATAAATCTTGTCTGAATTCTTCTTGTAAATGTTTAGCTTTTTCTCCGAATATACGTATAATCAATATCCAAATTTACTAAATCAACAAGAACACCGAATTTTTCAAAGATTTGTTCATATTTTTGGAATCTTTCCACATTGTATGTGTTGACTCTTAGACGATGTTCACATTGGCCGTACTCATCCGACGCATTTTGACGTACGTCCAGTCCACCGTGTTCAGAATCAAAATAGTGTGAACACAATGGATGCACGAAACCACACGAAACAAATAAACAAAATATTTGAAATGAGCCTATATGTTTACAATTTTCTTTATATTCTCATGTTTAATTGAAATTTCCAATCAAATGTGACCTAATTTTGTGAAAACTTTCAAAATATGGGTGCAAAAAGCGAAAAAAATAATAAATAACGAACGTCAGAATAGCGATAGTGTCAAAATGCATCCATGAGAATTTTAAAAAATCTAAAAATCTGGACGCAAAACCCTGTCTCTTTCTTGCATCGAAGTGGGAAGGGGACAAAACATATAGACGTCAAAATACGTCGAATGAGTAAGTCCAATGTGAACATCACCTTAAGTGATCTTTTTCGAGCAATGTCACTTCCTCTGTTCTTGTTTCACCGTCGTATATTTTCCTTCGATTGAAATATTAAGATTGATTGGTTTGTTTTTGTTTGGTCAATCATCAATCTTCTATACAGTGAACAAGTCGAAAAGACCGAATTAATAGCTTCCGATTCATTCCGCAATCAAAGAAGCATTATATCTAGTGTAAGCGTTGAAAATTTGCCGCCCTCCGAAATCTGCCGCCCTAAGCAGCTGCCTACATTGCCTATATGTATAGTCCAGGGCTGCCTATAGCTAGCTGCTGGCCCCATAAAATAATATTACTCTCTGGATTTATATTTTCATTTGTTGGCATTCTGTTGACATTTTTTTTTTTTGTGACAGCTTTTAACTCGCTTTTCGTAGTCAATATACCCCTCATGTCACCTCATTTCTCCGCTTGGGTTTTACAATTTACTATTTAGTTTGTCCATGAAAAATTGTCAGTAATTACGGTGGTCAGCAAAACTATTCGTAATTCACTGTTGTTCACTCTATAATATAAATAAAAAAGATTTTGTTGATTAGAAACGCATCAATATTTTATACACTTTAAATTTATTGATAAATAATAGACAATTTTTTTAAATTCAAATCCATCAGAAACAATATTGATAATTTCAAAAAGTGATTAACTGGGTCGCACAAACTTGCTCTTGTGGCAAGTTAACTGACCTACAAACGGAATATACGAAAAAATCGTATGAAATTTCTTTAAAAGATTTAAATCCATATCTTACAAAGATTCAAACCAAAATCAAAGTATGCAGAAAATTTTCTTTACTAAATATGAGCTTACGATCATTTTTTATTTAAATCGTTGGACCAGTTTTCGAAAAAATCGATTTTTTCAAAAATATTTTTGAAAATTTTTTTCTTAAGAAAAAAGTGAGAAAGCATGCTTTTTTAAATCAATTTATTATACATTAAAATTAAATTTCATAGAAATCCGTCAACGGGTTTTTGAAATATTGAATTGACAAAAACAGTTTTTCAAAATTATTTAAAATTTAACAAACATATTTTTGAAAAATAATTTTATGCCGTGTTTCACTTTTTAACTAAACTTTTAGATTTTCATCAAATTTCATCAAATTTGTTGAAATTTAAAGGCGCAAACCAAAAAATGACAGATAAAATTGTTTTGAAGTTTAAAAACATGAATGTGTGATTCTGAATTGAAATTCAGAAGACAAAACTCTTCTTTCCAGGAGAGGAACTGTCATTCTAAGTGCCAAGCGAATGGTTTCAAACGACTTTTGGATGCTTCCGGACGCTTCTGGGCGACCAACCGAAAACGACATAATTGTATTAAAACTAAAAGTGGTTGGTGCAATAGATAAATGCCATTTTAAAATTTTACAAGCGAATAAATATTAAAATTGTTTAGAGAAACTGGGAATTAATTAGTAAGTCATATTTATAATAATAATAATGTCGTAATTAATAAGTACATATATAAAAGAGACATTTGAATATACATTGGATTAGGGGCCTATACAATGTCAAACTATTTATATTCCTTCTCCATTCACATTTATCTTGTTGTTATTTTCAAACTTAAATTCGTATCTTTTTTTATTTATAACCTAAACTTCATCTTAAAGTATGAATTTTATTTGATTCAATTTCATTTAACTTTTATATCCTACACAAAACACTTGTCAAAAGTAACTAGCTTAATTTCAAGGATATTATTTACCTTCCTTCCTTTTGTCAAAGAGAAAGTTTTTTTTTTGTTAATTTCATAATAAAGTTTGTATTTTTTTTTTCCTAAAATCAAAATATTATGATTTTATTTGATAACTGTTGTAAGTATTAATCAAATCAATTTGCAAAGTAAAAGTAACTTTTTCCACCCCTCTACTTTCAACATTTCTCAATGAAAGGTATTACGAATTCCTCTTGACTTATCAACATGGTGTCAGAAGAAAAAAAAAAAATATCCCTAAGGAAGAAAAAAATAAATTCCTGCAGGTATTCCAGATTTTATTTAGTCAAAACTTTCTCATTGGGGTTGGTTGGCAGAGGTATATATGTATACACTCTTAAGTAGATTACATGCCTAAGGAATGTGGAATCATACTTTTATATCACTTTCTTTATTAGAAAACCAAACAACCAACAATTTTCTCTCAGGGTTTATTTAAGGTAATCCAATTTAAAGATTTAAATGAAATTTATGAATTTAAGCTACTTTCGTGTGTTTTCTTTAGAAAAAATAATATGAATCTTAAATGATAGGGAAGAAAATAAGCGTGTTATACATTTTCGTGAAAGTGGATTACACTAACTTATTTATGCTAAAGTTTTAATTAATATTTCTTTTATAGTCAAATCAATTTGAAAGTTGTGCTCTTTTATTGGATAAATAAACATTAAATGAATTATTGTTGTGTTATGTATAATACAACAATAATAATAGTCATTTAGAGGTCGAAATGATATGCATGTCACCGCAAAATAATAACGGGTTTAGAGTATTTTTGCCATAAATTTAAAAAACCATCAAATAACATACCAAAATTCAATAAAATCCGTTAAGTTGTTATTATTTCTCAAACTTTTTTGATTTTTTCACTGGGCTGATGATGGACTGGCAATTACAAAATTGCTCCGAAATTTAATTAAATTGGTTACCGTTGGGTCAACGTGCATAATAAAAAAAAAAAAAACTAAAATAATTGAAGAACTTAAGAACTTAAGAACTTAAAAATTAAAATGAAAAATCGGCCGAAAGCGGGTTTGGCCCATTCTTTCTCTTCCTTCGGATTTTTTTATTGTTTTTTTGCCAATTTTTTTAAAAGTTAAGAAGTAATAATTTTTCACATTTATTCAAAGTAATTAAGAAGTATCGGCCAACGAAATATCAAACAAATTGCAAAATGATACTACGCTCAAAATTTAGTGGTTCCGTCATAATGATACAATGCCCAAATAAATGTGTCATAATGCCCAAATATTTTTTCTTTCAAATTTTAATAAAAAAAATTGTAAACCTTATATCCAAACTTGCGATCAACCCAAATCCTTCAGTAAGCACAAACAGGGGCTTTACTTTTGCTGATTGTGTTAATTATCAAAGTACAGTGGACGATGGCTTTGCGAAAAATCGGCCAAAAACAAAACGACTAAAATTAAAAAAATGAAGAATCGCCAAAATGTTTTCTCTGGCGATTCTTCATTTAATTTTACTTGAGTGTGTCTTCATATTTGGGTGATTCTATTGAAAAAGGTTTTTTTTGTCCTATGAAAAGTCAAGGGCAAAAATTAAAGTTTGACCAAATTCATAATTACGCATCTAGTCCCTCTTATGTTTATATACATGTAAGGGCAAGTCAATTGATGCACATTTAGTTACTTTTTAGAAGCCCAGGGTAAATACATCGGGCAGGGTAGAGACATCAACCCCCGGCTTAGCTAGTTTTTTTTCTGACCAAGAAAGATAGATACATTGCCATATAAACGATTTTAAAAGGTTTATTTTTCTGTGACATAAAAAGATTCAACAGTTTTAATTATTCCGTTTTCCTTTTTTTTTAAACATTTTCAGCATCTTTTTTTTAGCAACTCATACTTTTTTCGATAAATTTGAATTTTTTGGTAGCGTTATCTTTCTCGTGGACTTTTACTAACTTATCGCTTTTCACGTGTCAACTTTTGACGTGCTCCCCTGGTCAGTAGAAAATACGGCAGGGGAGAGACGTTATTTTGACAAATTTAAAAATTTTAACAAAACGAGTTTGTCAAAAATTATATCACACTTCATACATACTTACGGGACTGTTAAAATTATTTAGTAAATCCAGGGGAGAGACAGATTCACCTGACAAAACCACTGAAATGCACTTTCGCGTCGCACCAACTAACAAATAACAGTGATATAACTGATCGTGTGAAAAGTATTACAAACTTAACGATGATACGAGTCTTTGAGCGCTGTTTTAAATATAACCGCCTAATATTTGTATTCATATTGATGGCTTTAAATCAGCCAGGGTAGATACACTCAAAAAGCGTTGACAAAAATAAAGTTAGAAAATTATTGAAACTTAACAAATATTTTTTTAATTTCTTTTTACTAAAGGGTTTTTCAATAAGAGGTATTATTTTGATATTCAAGGACCCAATCAGCAAAGACACGACGTTGTTGATGATCAGCCGGCTTGAGTTCTTGTGTTAACTGAACTTTATAAGCCTTAAGTCTTTATGCAAAATACGGTGTAATGACGTTTGTGGAATGCTTAATTCCAAAGAACGACGATAAATGGACAAACCTGGGTTTTCTTCAACACTTTGGGCTACAACAGCAATATTCTCAGTTGTTCTTAAGCGACGTGCACGGGTTTTATTCTTCACATCACTAACTTGTCCCAACAGCTCGAATTTGTCCACCAATTTCTGTATTGCGGTCCGACAAGGTGCTTCACGACGACCCAAAAATGTTTTAGTTTTACGAACCGTCTCTGCCAAATTTTCACCAGTGAATTTTAATAATTTCAATGAGTTGTTGAAGCGTGTATCGTTCCATTTTTTAAAAAAAGACAGCTTCAAAAGTGACAGCTACCGATGTATACTTTTATTTTGCAACTGCAATAAAGAAGGTGTGTACTGACTGAGTCTATAAAAAATTAATATTATAATGATTGCCGCACACATTACATCTTATAACGATAGAACTCAAAGTTTTTAGCTAAACAAAATAAAAACTAAGATTATAATATTTATTATCATTTTTTAAAATATTTGTAGTCGCATAACGGAGAAAACACATAGGCTGATTAACGGTTCCGTGAAATAACGCTGACTTTTAAAATTCGGCTTTATTTCGCTTTAAGAAAGTGAAATAACCGGATTCGGCTTTATTTCACTTTCACTTTCTCAAAGCGAAATAAAGCCGAACGTTGAAATTCGGCGTTATCTCCCTTCGGAAAGTGTAATAAATCCGAATTTCAAAATCCGGCGTTATTTCGCTAGGCGGTATTTCACGGCACCGCTGATTCACATATACGGTGCAAAAAAAGGTTAAGCAAGTGTTTTGGGTCAAGACAAAAAAAAACCTATAGGAGGGGTTTATCTGTTCCCCGTTAAGACGGACAATTAAAAAAAAAGTTCTTAAAATAGAAAATAAAATATTAAACGGCGACGCAAGGTAATACTTACAATACTTTATTTATAAACATTTTTTTTTCTTAATAAAGTTAAAAAAAAAATTTAAGGAAAATTAAAAGTTTAAAAAAAAATAAAACAATTTTTTTTTAAATTATACTAATTTCAGAATTTAAGTAAATATATATACCTTACCTACCTATAGTTTTTTGTTTCAAAATCATGAAAAATTGATCCCATTAAAATCTTGTTTGAGCCAATAACAAAAAGCTGTAGGGTGTTATAGTTTTGAAAATTCATTTCTTCTGAACAAAATTTTTATCCTTATTGGATTAATACTTACTCGCTGAATCACCATGTATATAAAACTAAAAGCGCCATGCTAGTGAAAAAGTACAAAGATATGTGAAGACTTTTCAACACTTTCTTATCGAAATTCATTAATGGTACAATAAAAGTAGGACAACATAAGACAAAACTACAAAAAATTCATCATTTAAAAGAATTTCGCAAAAATAAAACTGATTTTTGAATCCTTTTTTTTCCTGACTGGAAACATCTCATATCAATCCTATATTTTAAATTAACTAAAGGTGAAAATTTGTTCTTTGAAAGAAGTAAATTTCCTGAATTATAAGTTCATTCCCATTTCCTTTTGTTGAAATTCCTTTAATATTTTGTATCGTCACTCAACAACAAAACCTTCCACCATACCTTCTTACCATTTCATTTACTTTTATTTCCTCAAGGGAAAAACTTTTACGTTGCAAAAATGATGTGTGCACAAAATAATTCTTCTTTTTTGTTTTTAAACTGAAAACAAAGGATTCTATAGTTACAAAATTCAATTTGAAAATTAAATTTCAACTTAAAAAAAAAAAAGAATACAAGGACCTAACAAAGTGAAACTATAATGCTTGAAAACTGTGTTTCTCTAAACAATAAGGGAAATGTGCAATCATAAATTTCTTGTCCATTGTAAACGAAAATATATTATTTTGTACATTAAAAGAAAACATTAAAAAAAGGTCCCTGAAAGAAGAAATGTAATAGTCCCAGCTTGGTTTATATTTCAATTCCTTGAACATGGAAAATTTACAAAAAAAAAAATAAAAAAAATATAACCTCTAAAGGGTCAGGAAGTTTTAAGTTAAAAGGATAGTTGCCCTGATGGTTAGATTATCTGATCATCATATCACAAGGACAAGCTGTTTGAGTTGGTCATCCACTCGTATAGTAAAAACAAAAGGATAATCAAATTCGTTTAAAGAATTGAGTAGCTCAAAAGCCCTTGTCAACCTCTAAATTAGGTAATTGAGGAAACAAAATGAGAACTAAAAGTGTTAAAGAAGTTTAAGAAGAAGTTAATTTGTGTTGGAACTAGGTTCTAAGCTTTAAACTTTTAATTTGACATTAATTTGATCTTACTTGTTGTTAAATTCCGTTGTTTGTTCAGTCTATGAGATGCAAGGAAGCTAAATATGTAAGATTAGTTCAATCCATTTTCTCACTGAACACTTTGACAGTTCCTAGATAATTAAAAAAAAAAATTAATGGTTTTTGAAAAATTAATTTTAAAATTAAAAATTTTGAAAAAGAAATTAAAAAAAAACTTAAACTTATTAA
Source organism: Baccha elongata (assembly GCA_951217065.1). Classification (NCBI taxonomy): domain Eukaryota; kingdom Metazoa; phylum Arthropoda; class Insecta; order Diptera; family Syrphidae; genus Baccha; species Baccha elongata. The sequence goes on along the minus strand of OX578272.1, from coordinate 230,726,314 downwards.
AAAAATACGTAATTAAATATTATTTTTAAAATTCAATGCTCTTGTTAATTTTTAGTCAAAAACGAAAATTCGGATGCTGGAACTTTTTGGGTAAAATAAAAAGATGAAAATGCTATTTTTTTTAAATGAAAAAAATAATTTATTGAACTTTCTGAAAAAGTACAATTCATTTGAGCATCTGCTTTTCTGCTTTCGACTAAAAATTAACAAGGGCATTGAAATAATATTTACCTAATTACATACGTAAAATTAAAAAAAAAATTATTAAGTTTTTTCTTATTTTTTTTTTTAATTGAATTTTAAAAACGATAATAGTAATTTCGTTAAATTTAAAAAAAAATTATTTAAGGTTTTTTTTCAAAATTAAAAAAAAAATTCAAACGGTTTTTTTGTTTTCTTAGCTTTGCATAAGCAAGTTCATGCGACCCAGTCGACTAATGTTACAAAAGGTCAATTAGCCCGTGTGCCACTTGCTTTAAAATTGTTGTTAAAATTGATCCCAGTTAAATTTTATTCCTTTTTATTGGGGTGAATAAAATTAAAGCTTTTTGCTGTGTCAATTGAATTAAATAAGATTTCTTAAAATATTAATTGCCCATTGAGATTCCTTGTGTTCAAGAGCCTATACAAAAATGTTCAGATACCTTTAGTACGTTAATGACAATAGTTGACTTATGATTAATGTTAGCAAAATTTAATTTCTGTCGTTCCTTCCCAATACAAAATTGCTACTAATTTCATTCAAGTGTGTCTCAGTACTCAGAACTTAACAGTTTTTCACAACAACACGAAGCTATCCAGATCGCTTTAGATACAATCGATAAAAAATGCAATAATGAACGCGGCCGATAGTAAAAATATAAACAAATGAACGCAGCAAAACAAATTTCAAAAGTTCACCACTTGGTAAAATTTTAACAAACTCCAGAGCAGGTTAATTTTTTACGTCTGTATTCACCTCAGTAGTGTCAAAATTTAGCCATGGGATCAAATTTAACAGCACTTTTAACGCAAATGGCACACGGCCTTAAGAGTAAAAACCGGTAATAGTCACCCTAGTTAGGTACATAAATGTCAATGTCAAATACCTTGTAATATCCCTAAAAAATTTCTCATTTCGCCAATCCTGATTCACAACAACCGAAACTTTCAAAAATGTGAAGCACCAAACACAAAACAAAAGGTTGCAGTACAGTTACAGTAGTAATAATGAAAGTAACATCCAAAAGTGAGCAAAGAAAGCAAAGAAAACAAATGTTTTTTTTTTTTCACTTTTCAAACAAAGAAAACATAAAAAAAAGATAAGAAGTGCTGCACTAATAAATTCTCTTCAAATTTTTGTGTGAAAAATATAAAGATTCAGGGTTATTATATAAATTGCACAAGAAGCATGGAGGAATAACTTCTGCATGTTATAACTAACATCGTTTCAACATTCAAGGGTTCGTATATACTTAGTTTTATTCTTTTCCAAGTGGAGAGAAAAATCCAACTCGAAAAAAGTTTCACAATTGTTCTGCCATTGAAAAACTGATGAAGCATGCGAATTGCGAATGAGAACGAACGGAAACGTATCTTATTGTAATAAGAATCACAGAGGGACAAAATGATAATATTTGGCAAAAGAAGAGTTAAGCTTTAGATGACTATTTTCATTCTTTTTTTTTTGTTTGCCTGTATGTGATTTCTGTGAGATTAATAAATGGGGTTTTAAATTCCAAGGACATATTGAAGTGGATTTTTCACTTTAACATTTTATAAAAGATGTGTGGTATCAATTTTAATGGAGATTTATTGCACTTCGTTTGTTTTCTTTTTAAGGATAAAATATAATGTAATTGGAAAGTGAATCATAGAAAAGATGCTTAGATCTATATAAATCCTTTTCAGAATCAGATTGATTTTTTTATAGTTTCCTTTGATATTGATTAAATCTGTAAGTAATGATAGCAAATTATATCATTAATATTAGAAAATGAAGATACCTCGCATGAAAGCACTATAGCTCGATCGAATAAGAAGTAAATAAATATAAAGAAGCCTCAACGACAAAAATAGCATCGTTAATAAAATACAGAACGACAAACTTAGCTGGTACTGTCATGTAGTAAGGGGCGACACTGAGAACCTCGTCCAAAGACACAAAGGCACACTGTTCGTGTTCGGTACCTTTACAATTACCAAAAAGAAACAGGCCTAAAAACTCCTGGAAAAAACAAATACAAAAACACCGACATTAAGTTGGCCAACGACACGAAGATACAGTAGGCCGACATGGAACAATCCATAACAAAGAAGATTATATACAATATACCGACATTTTCTTACGTCAAGCCGATAAACCCCATAAGCAGATCAGTAGGGTAAAATGTTGAAATGGAAAAGTTATGATCCCATTCGACATTATTTACCGCAGACGAAGAAGAATCATAAGGGTTAGGATCATAATTTTGTATGTGCCGAAATTCGGTTTCCAAAATTCTGTATTTTAAAATACTGTTTATCCAAAATCTGTAAATCCAAAATTCTGTATTCCAAAACTCTGTTTTTGAAAATTCTGAAAATCCATAATTCTGCATTTCGTAATTCTGGATTTCAATATTCAGTTTTCCAAAATTCTGCAAATAATATAAGAATAATTGTTTTGATAGGTAATGAAAAAAAGTGCGCACTCATTATTTTAACTATCAAAACAATTATTCTTTTATTATTTACAGAATTTTGGAATACAGAATTTTGAAATCTCGAACTTCGGAATGCAGAATTGTGGATTTACAGAATTTTGAATTTGCAGAATTTTAGAATAAAGAAAAATAGAATTACAGAATAATGGAATACGGAGTTATATAGTCATAGAGAATTTGTGATTCATTCACAGAATTTTGGTCACACGGACTTTTGGAATACAGAATAACGACCCGTTCCCGAATCATAAACTCTTCGGCATCTTTAGCGACGTGATGGATTCATAATCTTGAATGGGATCACAACTTTCCCATATTAACACTTCAACTACTGATCTGGCTGTGGGTTTTGTCGGGTTGATCTCAGAAAATGCCAGCAAGCATCCCGGTTATGGATTATTCGATATCGGCCAAACTGCGGTGTCGTTGCATTTGTTTTTTTCCATAGAATTTCTAATTTCTGCTTCTCTTTCGCGATTGTACTAGATCGTTGTATCATATATAATGGATGTTGGACGGAGTTCTCAGTAGGTACTCTAAATGACAGTACTAGCTGAGCTTCTCGTGTTATATTTTTATAACTATCATGGTATGTTTATCGTGGATATTGGAGGCTTCTTTGAATTTTTTTTTTTTTTACCCTCAATTACTTCTGCTGTCAAAGAAAGCATTTCCATCTCAGTTGCCCTTAATTTACTTTCATAATTGAGTATTTTTCAAGCTTTACAATTTTGGAATGTCATGAAAGTTTGGACAGGTTCTTGAAAACATTTATGATGGAAATCTGGCAGCTGTGTGGAATGGCTCTGAAAAGTCAGAGTGGTTTGAATCAAAGATGGGGGTTAAACAAGGATGCACGCTAAGTCCAAATCTTTTTGCTTTGTTCGAAGAGGACCTTATTGATTTTCTGCCTGGTGGAATTGAGATTTCGAGGACGCACATCAAAGCCCTGCTATTCGCGGATGACGTCATTTTATTTGCATATTCACCTGAATCCCTACAGTTGATGATAAACCAACTGGAGGTGTACTGCCGGTTATGGAATCTGAGGGTCAATTTGAGTAAGTAAAAAGTGATGATATTCCACAATGGTTCTGGTAGAACAGCAAGGAATGAGAAATGGCACTTTGACCGGGAACCAATTGAGATCGTGAAAGCCTACAAATATCTGGGATTTACCATAACCAGCAAACTTAATATGGAAACGCACCTAAAAGAAAAGCTGGTTAAGGCAAAAAGCGCAATAGGAAGAAATGGAAGAAATGCTTCTCAAACCAGTCAATATCACATAGCGCCAAGTATAAGGTGTTTGTCGCGGTTGCTGAATCCATTGTGATGTATGCAGCTCAGGTCTGGGGAGGTGAGCAGTATGAAACAGTTGAAAAACTTATTATTAAAAGATGCTTTCGATTACCGAAAAACACCCCAAACTATATGATCACAATCGAGACAGGACTGTCACCACTTTTCATTAAAACATTTAAGTGCCATGTTGATTATATCACTAAAATACTTAATATGCCAAATGCAAGACTTCCAAAAATTCTAGCTATGCAAACAATTGCAAAGAAAAACCTGTGGTATAAGAAGATGGAAGAGCATGCTGATTATTGTCGAATTAACTTTCGAATACATGACGATAATGGAAGATTTTACAACGATGACCTCCTAAAACTTATTTCCAAGGTAGATGAACATTTAAGAAATGACGCTATAAATGAGGCTACTTCTTCGGTACATAGGTCAACATACAACCATCTCAATCACAATTTATGCGAGCTTAATTACTTCCGGAACGAAAATAAGCAGGAGCTTATCTCAGCGATATTTAAAATGAGAGGGGAGCTGATAAGTCTTCACTACATTCCACATCGAGAGGATCTACCTATCTACTGTAGTTTATGTAATTTAAGAAAAAGAGAAGATGTCATCCATTTGATAGGAAACTGTCCAGTTATAGGCGAATTTCGCAGAAATTCGTTGGGCAGCAACTTGAAGTCATCGGATGAAGTAGTGGCACTTCTCAACTGTGAAGGAAATATAAATAAATTCTTCAATAATTTTCGAACTGCAATATCCTACCGCAACCAAATTAAAAACCATTTTAAACTAAAACTTATGTATTTAGTTTTATATTCTAAATATTATATCTTTTTATCAAAAAACTTCAAATAGATAAATTATTATTATTTTTTTAGTCGGATGTCAATCGGGCAGACGGTGTTATATAATATTTTTTTGTAAAACAATCTGAATTAATGATAATAAATCCAATCTATCTATCTATCTATCTATCTATCTATCTACTTTCATAATACTTCTTGTACATTCTCCAAAATTATATGAACCGTATAACAGTGCTGGACGAACAACTGCACTGCAGTGTAGAGCCATTTCGGTCACAAAAGACGACAGAGTTCTGCTACTTCATCCACCTTATGCTTACGCTATGCATAAAGTCGCCATTAAAAACATGCTTGATCATAAATCCAAATTACATAAAGTTTTCAAACTTCGGAAGAACTGTTATACGTTCAAATATATGTCCGCAATATGCCTGAACAAATATCAGAAATGTGCAGCATAAAGCATTATGTTTTATGTCTAATATCCATTTCCCTGAGAAAGATGAAGGATCTTCATTAAATTTGGATCTTCTGATTAAATTTGAAGTCCATCACCTGAGTTACAATTATAGATAATCTTGAAATGTAATAAAATAAAATGCAAATGACTCAATACGATTCTTGGTGTACACCAACTTCGATTGAGAAATTTTCGATGACTTCTGCAAAGCATCTAACCTGTGTTTTGATTTGTTCGTACATATATAACGGGTGATTTTTTAAGAGGTTTAGAACTTTTTTTTTTTTTTAAACACAAAAAATTCAAAAAAATGAATGAAATATTTATTTGAATCGATAGTTTTAACCTTGCAATTTAATGTTTAAAGATAATTTTATGCAAATGTTGACCGCGGCTGCGTCTCAGGTAGCCCATCCGCTGAGTCCAATTTTGGCATACTCTTTCACACATATCGGCCGGTATCTCACGAATGAATGCATGGATGTTGACTTTCAGTGCGTCAATCGAAGCGGGCTTGTCCCTTTAGACATTATCCTTGACATATCCCACAAAAAATAGTCTAATGGTGTCAAATCGCACGATCTAGGCGGCCAATTGACCGGCCCGAAACGTGAAATGAACTGTTCACCAAACTCGCCTCGCAATTGCGCCATTGTTTCGCGTGCTGTGTGGCATGTGGCACCGTCTTGTTGAAACCACATATCATGCAAGTCAAGAACTTCCATTTCGGGCAAAAAAAAGTTTGTTATCATCGCTCGGTAGCGTTCACCATTGACAGTAACGCTGCGATTCGCATCATCTTTGAAGAAATATGGCCCAATAATGCCGCCGGCCCATAAACCGCACCAAACAGTGGCTTTTTCGGGATGCATTGGTAGCTGTTGCAATGCTTCTGGCTGATCTTCACTCCAAATGCGGCAATTTTGCTTATTTACGTACCCATTCAACCAAAAATGAGCCTCACCGCTGAACACAATTTTTCGATAAAAAAGCGGATCCTCGGCCAGCTTTCCAAGAGCCCATTCACCAAAAATTCGGGGTTGTGGTAGGTCGGCTGGCTTTAGTTCTTGCACCAGCTGTATCTTAAAAGGCTTTACGCCCAAATCCTTCCGCAAAATTTTCCACGTAGTGCTGTAACAAAGGCCTAACTGCTGGGAACGGCGCCGAATCGACATTTCGCGGTCTTCTGTCACACTAGCTGATACGGCCGCAATATTTTCCTCACTACGCACAGTACGTAAACGTGTTGGTGGTTTAATGTCCAACAAAGTAAATTTGGTGCGAAATTTGGTCACAATCTTCCGAATAGACTGCTCAGAAGGTCGAGAATGCCGATCATAAAATGGAAGCAGCGCGCGATGAACATTTCGAACCGAGCACGAATTTTGACAGTAAAACTCAATAATTTGGAAGCGTTGTTCATTTGTAAGACGATCCATGGTTAAATTGCAAACCAAACTGAAGCTGTTTGACAGTGACACAAGGTACTAAACACACGTCAGCTGTCAAAACCAGTGTTGCCAAACCAAACCAGCTAAAAAATCACCCGTTACATGATCGTCCGTACGTAGATTTCAGCAACTATTAGTTTCCTTAGGGCAACCCATATCAGATCTCATGGTTGTCAAATCGTTAGAGGAGCTGCGATGTTTTTCCATCATTCTGATTTGGCTTCTATGTTTGATTTACCCAAAACAAAACCGCTTTATTTTTACCGTGACAGTTTCTAGTATCACCCTTCCCTTGTAAATTGTTGGACAATAATTTTTCCTCCATTGATTAGGCTTTTTTTAACACTGATAAGTTTTGAGATGAGAACTGTGAGCCATCTTAGCCCGATGTCTACCACCTTTTTCCAGAACTCAAAGGAAATCCATTCTGGCGCAATCACTGACTTCTTGGGCATTTTTTCGTAGACTAATGCGGTTGTTGGAAAGTATAGTCTGGGATAAACTATTCATTTGGAAGTCTTTCGCAAAATTTTTCCTTGTATAAAAGATATCTTATTTCGCTTAAATCAACGATACAATTTTAAGTTCTCTAGGTAAAATTAAAAAAATGTTGAACAATTTTAATGAGGCAAAAATGATTGAAAAATCTTAAAAGTGTTGTTTTAACACATTTAACATTTTTCGGAGTCTATATGTCGAAGAATAATTTTCTAAACTATTATCATTTAAATCGCGAGAACACCCTGTATTCTGTGTACAAATTGTTTCAAATAAAATAATTATATCCAACAATATTGTATGACAATTACCAAACTAGAAGGGAGACACAAATTTCAGTGTAATTTTCGGACATTCAATTGAATTCGATTTCGATTGATAAAAAGATAAAACCAACCGATTTCTATTCCAATGTTTAATCATACCACACGAAGACTATTGCTAGTTAGTATGTCCTTTTTATAAGGTTAATAAGGGTTCCTTTATTCCCCTACTCAGATCCATGACAAACGTAATGATCAATGTGATTGAGCTTCGAATAATGCATCAATTTCAATGAAAACCTACACAACAACAAGAACAACATGTATGAACCAATGATGGAGCAAAGGTAGAAATATCGATTTCAATTTAGTTTGCGTGAGGACATTCGATATCAATCGAATTGACTGTTATTGCAGTGAGAACATTTTATTTTTATTGTTAAGTGTACAAAATACTTTCCTGATAAAAACCAATTGATTTCGTAGACATTTATATAGATAAAGGTGGGAGAAAATTAAGTTAGAATGTTGTAAAAGGGTGGGTGTATTAAAACAAGGCGTGTATTTTATCGTTATTTATTTATTTATTGACTTTGGTTTCAAAAAAAAAAAAAATGTTTTTTGACAAAAATTAGTGAAACAAACCAAATTCAGTTGAGCAATTAACAGAGGGAATTGACTTTTATAAAGTAGACATTATACTCTGTCATCTAGAAATGGGGATGGGTTAGTTTGGAACGGACAGGAAAAAACTGAATCGCTAGAATTTTAACATCGGAAAATTTCAATTGACTTCTGAATTAGCAGTGTAATTTTTTTTTTATATATATTTTGCGCGCATTCATTAATGATTAACACAGTACGAGCGTTTAGGAAAATTGGATAGGGGTTGAAAGGAGATACCGATGCACATTGGTTTTGAATGCTTGCAGATTATAATGGAGGGGAAAAACAGAGCCGGGTAAAGCATTCCACATTCGTGTAGTGCGGCTAAAAAAAGAGTCTCCGAACTTAACTGTTCGTCCGAAGTTGGGCTCAAGGATGAACTCATGGGCATTCCTTCCAGTACGAGTATTGCGGTTGAATTGTTTCAGGGGAGGAACGCAACTGGCTATTTCGGCGGAGCACTCTTTATAAAAAAAGCAATAAAATAAGGAGAGGCAAGAAACATTTCGGCGGTGTTCAAGTGACACAAATGTTTCCGTTATAATCCTGTCCCCTATCATTTTTAGGGCTCTTTTCTGAATTCGATCTAGGAGATTCAAATAAGTTACAGGAGCTCCTGCCAAGACATGAGAATTGTACTCTAGTTTTGGACGAATATACGCCTTACAGATAACAGCCAGATCATTGGGAGAAAAAAAATTCTTGCATCGTCGTAAGAAACCTAAGCATTTCGCAGCGGTTTTAGCGACTTCAAATATGTGATCATTCCACAGAAGGTGGTTGGTAACACACATACCAAGAATGGAAAGCTTTTCAGTTGCTTCTATACAAGTGCCACTCATAGATAGTGGCATAAGGGGTGAGTTACGCTTTAACGACAAAAGACAACATTGAGTTTTAGAAGCACTAAATTCCACGCGGTTGTTAATTCCTCATTGAACAATGCTGTCAAGATCGGAATTTAATGAGCTTATCATACGCTGCCGCTCCAGTTCCACATCCGAAGGACAGGGTTTTGAATCTGGAAACGAATATGAAAAGCTGAGGTTGCTGTCGTCAGCGAAACAATTTAGTGGATTAGAAGTTTCAGACAAAAGATCATTAATAAAAATCAAGAAGAGAGTCGGAGATAAGACGGAGCCTTGGGGCATACCAGCATTTATATTGAAGATTTTAGACTTGAAACCATCCAGTACTACTTGTATTGAACGGTCCGAAAGGTAATTCCTAATCCAAAGAACTAGAGATTCATCAATACCGAAAGCATGCATTTTTGAAAAAAGAGCTTGATGCCAAACTCTATCAAACGCTTTTGAAATATCAAGCGCAATAATCTTATTTTCACCAAAACGATGTAAGGATTGGTTCCACTTTTTGGTTAGATAAGCCATCAGATCACCAGTGGACCTGTTGCTACGAAAACCGTACTCCCGGTCATTAAGAAGCTTTCGTTCTTCGTGATGTTTCTTAAGCTGATAGTTTATCAGCGTTTCCATGACCTTAGAAAGAAGGGACGTAAGTGCAATCGCCTTTAAGGGACGGGCTGGACAAATGCTCCATCCACTCGGGAAGAGACCAGTAGAATAGGACAAATGGAAAAGCTTACGCAATGGTTTTGCCAGCGTGGAAGCACACCTCTTCAGAATAATGGAGGGAATACTATCCGGGCTAGCGGATTTGTGTATGTCGAGATCCTTGAGAACTTTTGCAACTGAAGATTCGCCCCATAAAACCGTTTACGCTCTCAAGTACAGGAGGTGTCATATCACTATGTGGCAGCGTAAATTGTAAATTGTATCTATCTTTCTCTCTCTCTCTCTCTCTCTCTCTCTCTCTCTCTCTCTTTTTACAAAAGTAAAAATATCGATTTATTTATAAAATTTACTCTTAAATAACACAAAATATTTATGAAATAAATAAATATTAGCTAGCAATTCATTATATTGCAAAAAAAGGTCACTAACCTTTGTACGCCGCATTTTTAATAAGTTCCCTGAAAGATGGAAAACGTCAAAAATATCGATAACTTTTTTTATAGATCTAAGTCCCATCTCAGGGAATATCAAGTATCGAGTCTCGTTGAAACAAAATTGGGTTTACATATCGCGTCTGTTTGTTATGTCATTTTTGAAAAATACATTTGTTCGAGAGGTTGTCCGTTTTTTTTTATCAGTCCCCTGGTGAGTGCTTACATATAATTTTTACATATAAGTAGGCATATTTGTAAGTATTATATTATAGGCTAAGTAAAACCATAGTAAATTTTCTGTTTTTTTATTCTTTCAAATTGAACGTTTATGGTTAAAGAAATGTAAAAATAACTCAGTGCCCTGTCAATTTTATGAAAAAAGGACTATACCTCTGGATAGAAAGGTCTGACAAATGTTCAAAAGATGATGCATTTTAACTTATTTTGCCGAGGGCTAAATCGATGATCCAACATAACTTTTTAACAGCGGTGATAAAATTGGTATTTTTATTTTGACTGGCCGCTCTCAATAATATTAGAAGACATTCTAACATGAATGAATGAATGAATTAATAGTGGGGTTAGATACACTGCGACATTAAGGTCTATTATACCCCATCTAGAGCTGGATGAGAATGCTCATATTACAACTCTTCTTCAAGTCATATGGCCTTGATGAATTTTAGTAATTGGAGTACCTTCAGAGAGGCTAGTTCACTCTCTTCTATCTGGTAACGCCCCAGATGTGTGAATCTTTTTTTTTTTGTGACAGTGCCCCACATTTACCAAGTAAATGGTCTGGAGTTTCCTCATGTTCATTGCAGAATCTGAATATCGGGTCGTCTGTTGTGCCAATGATACACAGGTGACTTCTGAGTTTGTCCGTGATCTGAGGTTTTGTTTCTACTAAATCCAATGCAGTCTTTGAATCTTGCTTTATTGTAGTTCCTAAGTAGCATTTTGGCCTGCCTTAGCTTAGGAAGTTCATTTGAAATTTTTTTTGGACTCCTCTTCTGTTTTAATTTTGTTTTTAATCACATTTGCACCAATATAGCAGTAGGGCTCTGGCGTCATGAGTGCCGTTTTTGCCCCTATCATTGCCAGAGTGTCTGCCTCTTCATTACCTTGAATACCTTCATGGCTTGGTACCTAGTAAAGGGTGATTTTGTTCATTTCGCCTAACTTGTTTAGTTGTTCTATATGCAATCCCATACTAGTTTGGATTTTATGGCGTACGAGTTTAGGACTTTTAGTGCATATTGACTGTCTGACATTATTGCAATGTTTTGTTTGCGGTAGTTTTTTTTTCGATATTTAGCTCTGCACACTTACTTATGGCGTTTATTTCTGCTTGAAATATTCTACAGGACTGACCCATCGGCACTGAGAGTTTGGTTCTTGGCCCAAATATGCCTGCACCAGTTTCTTCAGCTGTTCTCTATCCATCAGTGTACCACTTGATGACATTTGTTTGGTAGGTATAATTTGTTGATTCATCTACCCTTTCTTTCTTTTTACTCAACTCCAAACGGTATTGTTTTTCGAAGTTGTACGTCTCTTGGTATCTATAAAAGGCATTGACTTAGAGAGAGAGTCTTTCTCCCTGACACTTATGATTTTACCTGGTGCAGTAACTTCTTTGTTCCCAATTTTTGGAAAAAAGATGACGTTAGTTCTTCTCCAAATGTAAATGCAACGCTACTTTGAAAGATGCTAATGATATGTGGGAGTATTTCTTCCTTCCCATTTTGTAGTAAAGCTGGAAAAATGCCATCCACTCCAGGTGTCTTAAAAGGTTGAAAGGTACTAATAGCCCATTCAATTCTTTTTCCCGTACAGATCGATGTGTCCATTTTCCAGTCTACTCTTGTTGGCTTGAGAGGTATTCTCTCTTAGATTATTATTCTGTGATGATATGCTGCCTGGAAAATGTTTTTTTTAAGAGCAGATTAACTTTCTGTTCTTCATTTTCAGTTTCTAAACATTCTAACATATAACTAGAACTAATTTATACGAATAAAAGCTTAAAAAAAAATGACGAAATTATTAGCATTTTTTTCTACTTTTTGTAGAATCACCCATATATATTTTTTTTTTTAGTTTCTGTTTTTATTAAAGATTTTTGATTTTAGCAGCAAGTAAAATTTTACTAAAATATTTTGATGAACAATTTTTTTAATACCCAAATTAAATTATTTTTAACTAGTAAAACCACTCTTAAAAATAGAATTAGTATTCAAAAAGTATTCTCAGTGTTAAAATAAAAAAAGAAAACAAATAACTAAACTTCACACAATAAAATGTTTGCAAATAGAAAATTTGCCATCAGCAAGGTAAACGAATTCAATAGAAGAGAATGAGATCTAAAATTTTAAAAGGATAACATGCCCCAAGCCTGCAAGTAGATACTCTCATCTAAAACATGATATTCCACTTAGGCAAAAACTTTGACTTTGCTTTAGCAATTTGATATTTAACAAACACATATCCCTCTGCCTTGTGATGCCACCAATGTGCCTCGTTGAATAGAAACTTTCCGAATCCTTTGTGTCAGATTAATGCCAATTTGAGTAGCTACCATCATCGTATGAATGCAGCAACGGAAGGATGCTATGTTTCGACCTTGATTTAGAAGAAAATTGATTCTATTTCCGCCGAGAGTCATCAGATGGAAATTGGCTTCCTATAGTAAGTGTATGGGTATATGCGGTTGGGTTATGGTTGATGGTTTCACAAGAAACTACTGTAACAATATTTTTACTTTGCTGTTCCCTAATAAAACGGTAAGTATATCTCAGGGCCACCCCACCACTATGCTAGGAAATGCATTTACTGTTCATTTTTATGTCTTTCCGCCTCTTCAACTTCACCCATTGCACAGTTGACTTTTAACATTTTTTTATTTTCTAAACTCTTCGCGGGATACGAAACGATATTATTATTATGCCTTGAAACTGTGCTTAGTTGGGTATTCATTATCATGATGGGAAAGGAGAAAGTTTTTACTTAAACAAGTTGGGATGGTGCATAAATTCATAATGAAGCTAGCGCCTTCTGATGCTGAAGTAGAAAGACAAAGTCTCTAAGCTATGTGGCCTATTATAGGAACGCACGAAATAGCAAAGAGTAGATGTGCATTACAATCTTAGAAATTGGCTTTCTTGATGATGAGGTGCCAGACAAACTTTATTTAAATTAACTTTGGAATTTTCTGAAAGTATGTAGATAGTAAGACATTTTTATACCCACCTACCAATACCTAAAATATAAGAATTGAGACAGATTCAAAATAAATCAGCGTTGTCATTAATGGTGGAAGAGTAAAGACAGATCTTATGTTAAGTAATTAAGGGCATTATTAATAATCGAATAATCAAATATTAAAGTGGACTGTAAATAATTACACATACCAATAATCAATTTAATAGTCAGTTTAACACTATCGTCTTCCTAAATTTTAAAGTTGAGAAACTCATGTTTAACTTCACGGTTAAGTGTATCCCCGCGTTTGTAATGTCAATTGTGACAACTCAAAGCAAAAGAGAAAAAAAAAAACATTTTTTCTTTTCAGAAAATCTATTTTGAAGGCTCCTATAAAGTCTTGAGGTGTGAAGAGGCGACTATACGAAATTATGAGAACATAGCTACCTATTTGAACAGCGAATGAAACACATTGGCTCCACTGGGCATGCAGCTGTCCAACATCACAACCACAATCTGAACAATAATCAGTGCTGTTTTTTTTCTTTGGGCGAATTATGTCATGTGGTTTTATTTCCATTCAAAGTTGGCCATGAGCAAATCAGCAATTCACGCCAAACACCAAATAAAATTTACACATACTTCACCAAAATTCAACAAAAAGCAGTACACGTACACGAAACGTCAAAATCCATGTTCAATATTTCAACAGCGCTCATGTCTTGTCGAAAAAACTAACTTCTACGGCATGTCGCCTGATTGGGCATGGATTTTTCAAACTCCATTGGTTGTTCTCATGGTGTGTTCAAAATTAGAGCAGCTTTCATGCCCAGTGAGCCAGTGTGTAATAAATTTAGTAATGGAGCGGCGGCGGTTACTAAAAGACGTGTTCAAGTTGGTTATTGGTAAGCAAACAAATTAACTCGTCTTCAAAGTTTAAACCGCATGTTTTTATAAACGCGTGGTTAGCGGTTGATTATCGGTAAGGGCCTAAGTGTCCCAAAACAAACGCATGGTTTGAATTACGTACCAATTTTGCTAAAAATTGTTGTCAACAAAGCTAAAACGTATCATGGCCGTATATAGTTTTGTTGTAGTAGGGCTACAACAATGAAAATTTTTTGAGAAATATTTTTGATACTTGCGATTGTTTACTTTAGGCGTTTTTCTTTTTAAGCTCTGAGCAGAGCCCGGAGTAGAGCCTTGGAGTAAGCTCCAGAGTACGCTCCGGGTGCTGTGATTTAATTGAAGGGTCTTATTTCTTTCCCAATTAAATCCGCGGATGTTATTTCGGAGGGTCTTATAGCCACTTTAAAAAGGAATCATTGCCCGTGGGTGTTGTTCACTATCAAAGTGGGAATTAAGACACGTGGGCCTTATTTCACTCCACCGAAAAAAGTATGTGATTTTTGTCATTTTTCCATGGTAATAAAGCGTTTATCAGTGGAAATTCATTGTAAAACATACTTGAGCACTTCACTGTCATATCAGTAGAAATCAACTCACAAATCTGTCAAATAACATGACATCTATACGTACATGAAGTTGGCCGCGCTCTACTTCTTCCTTGGTTTACTCTTCTCCAACATTTTATCCTGAGGTCATAGAGCGCGCTCCCAGCAAGTTCTAATCGAAAAAAGAAACAAAAGTTAAGCGCTCTGAGCGCTCGGAGCTAAAAAAGAAATACAGACCTATTTTTGACAGATCAGTGCGCTGCTCCGAGCCTAAAAAGAAAAACGCCTTTTGGGAATTAAAAGATTATAACGAATGCTGGGGAAAGAAACCAAAAGCATCACAATCACAACACAAAGCGGCTATAGCGATAGCGCCTTGATTGGCGGGAGCCTCATATGGGAGGATTGGTTCAGCACTAAATCGAACCTTACACGGTCGGTCAGTCAAACGACGTCAGTCACCGTAGATATATGTAGGCAATATCAAAAGTGTTTTGTTTTTTCGTTGATTGTTTTCGTTCTTTAATCACTTATAATTTTAACGAAATTGCCTTGAAATTACATTTAATTTAATTTTAAAACTAGCACAGCTAACAAATTCTTCGTATTGCAAAAGAAAAATATTCATGGCTCATAATAAGCCAGAAGGTGACAAACATGTATTTTCCATTATTTTTTTGATTAAAACTGTCAAATCAAATCATCTCAATTAAAGTGTAAACACTTTTTGTTTTTTTGTTTTTTTTTTTTGAGAGCATTTAGTATTACAGATACATATTTTTCACCACCTCTGTTATCGACGTTAAAATCCTGGATCTATGATCAATAGCTAATTTTGTGACGAAGATGGCATAAAAGTGAATGAATTGGCGAATGAACTTTGTCATTTACTGTGAAGGTAAAATGCCTTCTTAGTTAAAAAGAAAGCTCTTCAGTGCAACTGCTTTTTTGCTTAAGAAAACAGTGTTAAACAATTTACAAAAAGTATTGGAGTAGTTTCACGGCAACTGAAATAAAGATATAATAAACATGACATGCAACGATTTCAAAATTTAGTTGACATCAGTTATAAAACAATCCGAAAGTGGTATAGGCAACGCTGGTGTTTGCTGGAGCAAAGTGTTTTCGGATCCCCTAAGCAGATATCCACAGTTGAAGCGGTGAGGTGGGAGAGTTGTGGTTCCAGAAGAAGAAGATGAGGAAGAAGAAGAAAAAGAAAAAGAATAAGAAGAATAAGAAGAAGAATAATAAGAATAAGAATAAGAAGAAGAATAATAAGGAGAAGAATAAGAAGAAGAAGTAGAAGAAGAAGAAGAAGAATAAGAAGAAGAAGAAGAAGAAGAAGAAGAAGAAGAAGAAGAAGAAGAAGAAGAAGAAGAAGAAGAAAAAGAAGAAGAATAAGAAGAAGAGTAATAAGAAGAAGAAGAATAAGAAGAAGAAGAAGAAGAAGAAGAAGAAGATCAAGAAGAAGAAGAAGAAGAAGAAGAAGAAGAAGAAGAAGAAGAAGAAAAAGAAGAAGAAGAAGTACCCTTGGGACTGCGGGCACAGACCAAAAACTGATCCCCTTAGCTTAACAGTCACTTCCACTATATCACAAAAAATTAGGTCAAACGAGGTCAAAACGGCGCTTTTCTGCGCTAATTTAGTTTCTTCGGAACAGTTGTTCTGCGAAACCGCCATCTTACCTACCTACCTAGAAGAAGAGTGAATATCGCACAAAGAACGAGAGCCCGTAGCAATTTTTGTTTGTGATTGATAATCCAATATAGTTGGTATCATTCAAATGCACTATAGTTGCCATTTTTAAAAGTTAGCGTCTTGCAGTCCGTAGTGGGTCAGATTTTCGAGAAAGCATTTTTTGCAACAATTTATTTTTTTCGGGAGACAAAATAATATTGACAAGCCTTTAAAATTAATCTAGAAACTTTTGAGCTACGTCCTCCTTAGTCTGCTTCTTTAAAATTTCTTTGTTTCTTATTTGTTTATCGTTTCCCATGTGAGCTAACAATGTTAAACTTGGCAACAAAGTAAATAATATGAATAATTTATTTCTGGATTTATTTTAACATTTGGATTAAACGAGTGAATAACATGGCCGTAAGGTCAAACTTGGGAAAACCAAAAAAAAAAGGGTTTTTCTTGGAGAAAAGTACTATTAGTTTTTCTTAATTTCTCAAAAACTAAGATACATTTTGGCATCTGGTTTTCTGTTTTTGACTTAAAATTAATAGGAGCGTTGAATTTTGAAAATAAAAATAATAGTTAATTAAATAAAACTTTGAAAAAAAATTAGTTTAACATTTTTTTTTTAAATTTTGAGTTTGAAAATTAATTTTTTTCTTGTCATAACCCCACCCACACGCTCATACTTTTTGGTGCACCTTAAACCAATCACCCTGTATATATATATACTTCAATATTTTGTTGCGTATAGTAATATATATGTGTCTCTATACCTACCTACATCAACATAAGATATCAATGTATTGCATGTTGGAGCTTATTAAGTGTGAAACAATTCTGAGGAAGTCGAATCTTCATACCAGATATATGTACTTACATAACTTATCTTATTTGTCCTTACGTTCGACAGAATTTTCTTTACAATTTACTTTTTGTTTTAGAACTATCCAATCTAAACAATGTACCTTCCTATAGTGTTTAGGTACAAATAAATTATTTTTTATTTACACGATACATTTATATGTGAATATTTATCATCTATTCATTCGACCCTTGTTAAAATATTGTATGCAAATTAAAGTTTAGTTAAAAAACAGCAGACTCTTCATTTCAACAAAAGTTTATGTAAAAAATTACCTATATTCCTATACACACTTTACAAAATTTATGTTGATTTAAACTTTTAAAAAGGAAGCCATAGTGTGGTTATTTTTCTATCCCTAAAGGTTTGAACAAAAATTATGCATGAAATTCGACCTTGAGTATGTATTTGTGAGTGGAAATCATAATGAAATTCCTTTTATATTACTTTTGTTTAAAAAAAGGATATGGAATAGAAAGGAGAATATTATATGGTATCACAATTCTTAAATACAATTTATAAGCATTTATAAAATTCATTGAATTATGAAATGAACAAAGATCAAAACTATATGAAAGCCCTTGTAGTAAAATTAGTGATATTCTAAAGGGTGTTTTTTTTAGAGGTATAGAACTTTAAATTGCAATAAAACAACGATGGAATATTCGATTGACATGATTTTTTATTTATTGAAAGATAATCTTGTGGCATAACATTTTAAATACGGCTGGCTCGGATGTAGTCCAATCTGGACGTCCAATTTTCGATGACTTTTTCCAACATTTGTGGCCGTATATCGGCAATAACACGGCGAATGTTGTCTTCCAAATGGTCAATTGTGGCTTATCCGCATAGACCAATGACTTTACATAACCCCACAGAAAATAGTCTAGCGGTGTTAAATCACAAGATCTTGGAGTCCAATTCACAGGTCCAAAACATGAAATTAGGCGGTCACCAAACGTATCTTTCAATAAATCGATTGTGGCACGAGCTGTGTGACATGTTGCGCCGTCTTGTTGGAACCACAGCTCCTGGTAATCATGATTGTTCAATTCAGGAGTGAAAAAGTTAGTAATCATGGCTCTATACCGATCACCATTGACTGTAACGTCGTGGCTATCATCGTTTTTGAAGAAGTACGGACCAATGATTCCACCAGCCCATAAAGCGCACCAAACAGTCAGTTTTTCTGGATGTAACGGTGTTTCGACATACACTTGAGGATTAGCTTCACTCCAAATGTGGCAGTTTTGCTTGTTGACGTAGCCATTCAACCAGAACTGAGAATAAATCACTTGACAGCTGTTAAATCGGTCGCCGTCTTGAAAAGTAATGCCAACTTGAAGTTCTATACCTCGAAAAAAAACACCCTTTATAATGCTGTTCCGAAAAAAAACGTATCAATACAATTGCATAGACAAAATTGGATTTATTGATTCTTGAACAAAAACAACCAAGTCGATTGAAAGGAAAGAATTAATCAAGAACTTCCCATTATATTATTAGAAAATAATGAATCTTGTAGCTTTGTGAATGAAAACTAATAATTCAATGAGAAGATAAATATAAGAAGAAAGTCTTTGTGTCGAATGAATCCGTTTTGTTGTGAGCGATGTTGGTCAGCCGACACACATAAAAGTTGGTTATAGGTATTGTATTGTCTGAATAGTTCAACTAATAAATTCAATACTTTGTTCCTTGAAACTTAAGTCTGAGAGACAAAAAAAAATAAAAAGGAGTCAGATTATTTAATGGAACGAACTTTTTCCCTTTTATTTTATTTTCTGAATTTTGTTTTCATAAAAATCGATCAACAGAATTATATTTATAAAGAATTTTAATATGAAATAAGTCCTCCAGGAATCCGAAACAATTTTTTTTTTAAATATATGGATTTTGCTTTGCTATCGTCTCTTTTTTCATTGATTTTAAGTTTAAGTATAGGAAAATTATTCCATCGAGGGATGGAAGAAAGTCAAAATATTAAACATTTTTGTTGCCTGACCCTATTATGATCCCATGAGTATATTTATGTCTAAAAGGGTCAGAAATAATAGAATAAAGATTTCATTAGACAATTTCAATATCAAAGAGCTATTAATTAATTGATAAATCCCAAAGGATTTGAGATAATCCCAACAAGTAATACGAGTAGAATAGGGCTTACGAAGAATGAGATAGAAGAATAAAAGTAGATCCACGTGCATATTCTCTTTCCATTTAGGTGTGTTCAAGTCCATAACCTGATATTGAGTTGTCGTGAAAGGTTTAGGATTTTTACTTGCGCAATAGGGCAAGTATTGGTTTCGTGTAAGAAAAAAAAATTCGAGGTTTTAATCAAACCTGAAGTAGGTTTTGTTATGCCGTCCGTCGGTCTGTCTGTGCGGATGTTCGGTTGTATGTTCACAGAGCTACAGCTTAAACGGTTGAATGGATTTTCTTCAAACTTCGTGTGTAGTACTTTTTAGTGATTCCTTAGAGGACAAATTTGAATTTTTGTTTTAGCCTGGCAAAAACGGGTACCTCCCATTTAACGGTTTTAGTTTTTTTTTCAAATTTTCTCGAAAACGGCTCTAACGATTTTGATAAAACTTTGTGAACGTTATATTTGGAGTGTTTTTAATATAACTGCATTTCAGGTTTTTGGCTAAAAATGCACATAACGGAGATTCGCTGTTAACGGTTTTTTACAAATTTGACCATAACTTGATACCGGCTTATACGATTCCTTTGAAATTCAGTGCAGTTTTCAAATTTGACATTTAACACAAGATGACATTCACAATTTTTCGCTAAACATCCGATTAATGATAGCTACCCATACAACTTGATCTCATGTGTAGGCCTTTTTTTGATATTTTTCAAACTTTCTTCAGAATTTAAAAAAATTAAAGCTTTTGTAGTCCCATAGTTTGCTACAAGAGGAAGTTCGTGAGACCCAGTCGTGTATTTTATTTTATTTGGACACGTTTAAAAATTAAAATCTACTACGCCATAGTAGTAGATGTTATTTTTTCAAACTAAAAAGTAAAATTTTAGTTTATTAAATTCGATAATGTTGAAAGGCGAAAAATATAAAAAAAAACGGATTGAACCAGATATTAAGTTGTCATGACCTGAAATGCAGTTTAACAGCACATTAAATAACATTCACAAAAGGTATATCAAAATCTGTAGAAACGTTTTCGACATAACTCGGAAAAACAAAACCGTTTTATGCGGTACCGCTTATGCCGGGGTAAAAAAAGGAAAAAAGCTTATTATTAAAAATTAAATTCAAATGTTGGATAGTGTGATAGGTTTAGAAAAAGATTTAAAAGCGAAACTGTGCCGTAATTTATATTAGGTATACAAAATATTAGGTATACCCAAATACCAAAACTCGCACCCACCCCAAATCTTATAACAAGCCCAAGCAGGGAGGTTGTCTACCCTTGGAGTAATAGTGTTATAAAACATGTCGCAAAAAAATTGAGGTGCTTAGTGCGAACTCTGCTTGAGGTCGTTATAGAATTTGAGAAAGGGCAAAGTTTTTGGTTTTTACACAAATAATGCATTTTTGAATACAGCTGCTTGGTTGTGCCGTTAAAGTTCATAAGCTTGGATTAGTCTTGAACCTAATGTAAGGCTTTCAACAAACGTGCAGGATTTGTAAAATTTCGGTGTTATCCTAATATATTCCAGCTGCTTACTTCAGAAGTAGAAGAAGGGGCCTCGAAGAATTTATTTTCCTGATAAAATGGAACTTGATTCTTATGAAATTTTTTAAATATTCAGATAAATCTTTCAGATCAAGATCAAGTTGTTTTTGAAAAGATTATAAGGGCCAGTTGTACAATCGTGGTTTAAAATGGTTCAAATTTTTAAACCACTGATTTCCATAGATAATCTTCCAATATCGGTGAGTTAAAAACTTGAACCACGATTGTACAACTAGTGCTAAGCCAGTTGTACAATCGTAGTCAAACGTAGTTCAAATTATTAAACCCCTGATTTCCATAGCTAATGGCCAGTTGTACATTCGTAGTTCAGCGTGGTTCAAATATTTAAACCACTGATTTCAATAGATAATCTGCCAAAATCGGTGAGTTGAAAACATGAACCACGTTGAACCACTATTGTACAACTGGCTCTAACTATTTTCTATTTGTATTTTTGCAACTATAGTGAGGAATGCTTAACGTTTCATTCTTAACATGGATTTGAAAAATTTGTTAAACAAAATATATATATTCCTTCTTGATAATCTCATTGAGTGGGTGTTTTTTAAGAGCGGTAACCAAGCAAACAAATTCTATACCCATACGTTACTGATATTAAGATAGATATATTTTATCATCTACACTGAAAATAATTTTTTTGTAGGTACCTTACTATTAACAAAAATCGTTTTGTTGATTCTTAACAAAAAATGTTTGTTACATACATTTTGTTAATATGTTTATAAAACAAAACAAATATGGCAGGTTATGTCATATTAACAAATCTTTTTGTCATATACAGGGTGATTGGTATAAGGTGCATCAAAAAGCTTGAGCGTGTAGGTGGAATTAAGACAAGAAAAAAATCGTACTGGAGGAGGGGTCTTTTTCCTCCCGTTTAGGCGGGAGGGGCAATTTTCTAAAACATTGACTTAAATCAGAATTTATTTTTTAAAACAACGGTGAATGATACAAAGGATTGTTATATTTTTTTGGAAAGCCAGAAAACTACTCTTTTATTTAATTTTTAGATTAAGTTGTTTAAGTGAACAGTTTAAAAAAAAAATAATTTTCAAACTAAAAATTTTGAAAAAAAAACTAAAAAAAAAAATTTGAAACTATTTTTTGTTTTAAATTTTATGTAATTAACTATTATTTTTATTTTCAAAATTCAATGCTCTTATTAATTTTTAGTCAAAAACAGAAAACCGGATGCCAAAATGTATCTTTGTTTTTGAGAAATTAAGAAAAACTAGAAGTATTTTTTTCCAAGAAAAACACCTTTTTTTTTGGTTTTCCCAAATTTGACCTCCTCAGGTCAATTATTAATTAGGGAATTATCCCTTTTTTATTTTTTATTACATACCATCCGATTTTAATAAAATAATAAAAAAAAAACGAATTAACTTTTTACTTTACTTACTAGTTTTATAAGATACATTTTGGCATCCGGTTTTTTGTTTTTGACTAAAAATTAATAAGAGCATTGAATTTTGAAAATAAAAATAATAGTTATTTATATATAAATTTTGAAAAAAATAAGTTTAAAATTTTTTTTTTCGTTTTTTTTTTTCAAAATTTTTAGTTTGAAAATTAATTTTTTTAAAACTGTTCACTTAAACAACTTAATTTAAAAATAAAATAGTAGTTTTCTGGTTTTCCAAAAAAATATAACAAGGCTTTGTATCATTCACCGTTGTTTTTAAATAATTTTTTTTCTGATTTAAGTCAATGTTTTAGAAAATTGCCCCTCCCTCCTAAACGGGGGAAAATAGACCCACCCCTCCTATACGATTTTTTTCTTGTCTTAACTCCACCTACACGCTCAAGCTTTTTGGTGCACCTTATACCAATCACCCTGTATACAAACATTTATTAAAATTAAGTTTATATGACAAAAACGCTATCACGTGACATGACAAACAGCGATAAAATTGTAGTTGATTTTGTTTGCAGAAAATTGAGATAGATTATCAATAAATGATTAAATAATTATGTACAGTTTAATTCATTTTGTAATAGTGAAAAACTGTTTTGTTTTATTGATAAAAACACAAAAACACACGTAGTTCTCAGAAAAATAGTTTTTGTCGTATTAACAAAACATTATTCTACAATGTCACAATTTGTTTTTGTTAAATGAACAAAAGAAATTTATTTTTTTTTTCACAAAAACCAAAACGTACTTAATTTTGTTTTTTTTTTATTATTTGGCATCAATGAAAAAAAAAATACATTTAAGAATTGTAACGATCGAGGAACTCAAAAACTACATGCGTAACTTTTTCAATTCTCTCTACAATGATGCCTGCGTGCCTTCTAGTTTTACAAAAGCTATTATTTTTCCAATTTTAAAAAAAGTTGACCCCACCTAGACTGCAAACTACAGAGGAATCTCTGTTCTCAATTCTCTGTGAAAAATATTAGCTGGGATTATTTATAGAAGGCTTTCCAACTGGATCGAAGGAACTAACCGTCACAACATATTCGCTTTGATTAGTGTGGCTAAAAAATACATCGAAAGCAAGAAGAAACTCTACGTGTGCTTTGTTGATTTTAAGGCTGCGTTTGACACAGTGAACAGACAAGCTTTAATATATAAGCTATCGTCACTCGGAGTATCTAGGAAATTTTTGTTACTGTACCTTAAATTTTTCGCGTCATCAACTTTTCTGAGTGGTTTGAAACATCAGCTGGCGTTCCGCAGGGATGCATTTTAAGTCCTTTACTATTGTGGTATCCTTCCTGGTGGTGTAAGCTTTGCGGGAACTCTCATCAAAATTCTCCTCTACGCTGATGACCTGGTTTTACTGGCTGAAAACCCCTTTACATTTCAACTCCAAATTAATAAACTACGGACATATTGTCAACTATGGGATCTTCAAATAAAAGTCCAAAAAACACTGCCTGAGGAAACCTGGCAAATCGGTAACGAACGGATTGAAACTGTGAGCATTGTTTATACATTTCTAAAGTATTTTCATGCTGAACAATCACTTCCTGGCCATCTTAAGAAACTTGTCAATAACAAATTTTTAGGTTCGTGTATTTACTAGTTGTCTATTCTGTTACCCTGACAATAGTCGTAAACATATATGATTTTTCTTTTGTTTACGACTCTTGTCAAGGAAATATGGATTTAAGAGCCAATAAAATTCATTAAATATTGTTAATCTGTTTTGTTGACGACTTTGTTAGGGTAACAGAATAGACACTTAGTAAATGTAAGAACCTTCAAATGTGCGGTTCACAAGTTTCTTTAGATGGCGCTGCTCCATGATTGTACTATAGACATTTATATACAATCCTATGAGCGAATTCAAGTACCTACTTATAGAAGTTCTATTAACACATAATCTGAACTTTGCCAAGCAAGCATAAGGCTGCAGACGGCTTACCAGCTGAATTGTTCAAAGCAGCAGGAGATGTGTGTAGGGAGCATGCACCAACTCATCTGTAAAATTTGGTCGGGAGAAAGTATGCCCGATGATTGGAAACTTGGCTTATAGTGTGCCCCATTTACAAAAAATGGGACGCTCTGACCTGCACCAACTACAGAGGAATAAGTCTCCTAAACGTCGCTTATAAAATCTTTTCGGCTATCCTGTGTGATCGCTTAAAATCCCTTGTAAATGATTTGATTGGATTGGCCCCTATCAGTGTGGTTTTAGTATTCACCAGTTAAATCACCAATAGATATATCCAATATATAGATACCTTCTTCCGAGTATTTCTTCAAAAAAAGTTAGTGAATTTGTATTTACAACATGTACATTGTACAACATACGAATACTCTTAAATAGTACAAATAAAATGGCTTCAATTTATTCCTCACCAACAATCCCATTAAACATGTTGATGAAATAAAATTGCATTAAAGCTTTTTTTGACCTTGTTTACATTTTTCAACATAATGTTGGAATCAGGAAAACTCTCTTTACATAAAATAACCTTGAACATGAAATCATTGCAGCTTGCAGGCTTTTTTTTTTTTGTTTAATTTTTTTTCTATCAACATAAATTCTAACTCTCTTAATAATTTAAAGAGAATTTTTGACTCTTTTTGACATCACATATGAAGTTAAGTGACATGTGCGGCACACAATAACAATTGAACTTTGTTCTGCAGCATGTCTTTTTGTAAACATTGATACCGACTGTAAGCTTTTTTAAAGAAATGATTAAGGGTGGAATTCTTGTTTTTTGCAGTATGGAAGTTTCAAGAACTAAAAGCAAATTTCTTTGTTTGGATAAGTGAAAGTAAATTATATGGGGTACCATGTCGCTTGATTTTAATTTAAATTGAATAAAAAAATATAAACTTATATACTATAAGTTTCGAAGAATTGCACAATGTATTGCTAGACCTGAAAGACGGCAAAGCTGCAGGAGCGGATAAAATACCAACAGAATATTTTAAATATGGAACTGAAACACTGACCGAAAAATTAGCCTATGTGTTCAATAGCATTTTGGATACTGGAGTAATACCAGAGCAATTCAAAAAAAGGGAAATATATCAGATCCAGCCAATTATCGCGGAATCGCATTTCTTAGCGCCTTCTATAAAATATTTACATCTCTTTTGAGTAACCGTCTGACAAACTGGATAAATAGTATGGGCTTATTTGCGGAATTTCAAGCAGGATTCAGGAATCCTGCATCAAAGCCCTTTTATTTGCCAATGATGTAGTCCTTTTTGCTAGTTCACCTCAAACTTTGCAACTTATGATAAATCGGCTCGGAGAGTACTGCCGATTATGGAATTTAAGCGTGAATCTGAGCAAAACAAAGGTGATGATATTTCGAAAAGGGTCCGGTCGCATTGCGAGGAGTGAGAAATGGCACATCAACAGAGAACCTATCGAAGTGGTGAAATCCTACAAGTATTTAAGAGTAACTATTACTAGCAATCTAAGTATGGAAACCCATCTCAAAAATAAGCTGGTAACAGCTATAAACGCAGCATGGAAAAACTGCTTTTCGAATAAATTAATAGCTCATAATGTTAAGTATAAGGTTTTTGTTTCAGTTGCTGAGTCAGTTATGCTTTATGGAGCGCAGGTGTGGGGATGTGACAAATATGAAACAGTTGAAAAACTTCTCAGGTTTTTTATCAAAAGATGCTTCCGTTTACCCAAAAACACTCCAAACTACATGATCACACTCGAGACAGGCCTTTCACCCCTCTTCATTAAATCGCTAAGGTATCATGTCGACTACATAAATAAAGTACTTAACATGCCGGATAACAGGCTTCCAAAAATTTTAGCATTGGATGCTATTAGAAAGAAAAACATTTGGTATGAAAAGCTAGAAGAACTTGGGAGTAACTGCGGGATCTACTTCAGTTTGCGGGAAGAAAACTTAGGATTCCATAAAGATGTTCTCTTAGACCTTGTTGCGAAGGTGGACGAACAGTGCAGAACGGACTGTATAAACGTGGCTTCTTCTTCGATACACAGATCCATCTACAGCCGTCTTAACCATAACTTGTGCGAACTAAATTACTTTCGCCCCGAAAACAATCAGGGGCTCATTTCAGTTCTATTTAAATGAGAGGAGAGTTGATAAGTCTATATTTTATACCACATCGAGATGATCTTCCAATTTATTGCAACTTATGTAATCTTAGAGAACGAGAAGACATCATACATTTCATTGGAAAATGTCCAGTTTTATGTGAAATAAGAATTAATTTGTTGCACAGCAACGGAAGAAGAAGTACTGGCCTTACTTAATTGCGAATCGAATATTAATGAACTCTATAATTATTATCGAACTGCTATGTCTTATCGTAATCAAATTATAAATGAAGCATTTTAAAATTGTTATAGTAAATGAAAATTCTAAAACTTTTAAATGTTAGAACCCAAAATTTTGTATATACTTTAAACAAACTATTATTTGAAGATTATAATTCAGAAACGATGTCAATCGGGCAGACGGCAAAGCCAAGCTTAAACGATTGTTGTAAACATATTTTGTAAATTGTACCTATTCTTTAAAAAAATAATAAATCGAATCTAAATCTATCGAATAAAAAAATAATAATATACTTTATTGCGTAAAACCGACATAAATATAATATGTCTTATTAATTGGTTGCAGAGTCCCAAATTAATTGCAACACAATTTCCTCAATAAAAACATTGTGAAAAAAAAATTAATTTTTGATTTGATATTGCATTTGGGTTACCGAAATAATCCCCCAAACACAAAAGCAAATAACCCCCAAAGATCGTAATAAAAGTGAGGATTTGATGAAATCAAATAAATTCCAAAAATTAATAACTTATCTCATCGGTTTTTGTGTATATTTTTTATGCCTACTTTTGATTTGAAATTTGTTTCTAAACGAAGTATGTAGTTACATTTTGTGTTTTATGTCTCCTAATGTGAATTTATAGGTATTATAATAAATTAAATAAATAAAAAAACCTTTTTGTTTGTTTAATTTTTAAAATTTTAATTTTCAATAATTTTCACAATTTTAAATTTGTAGTTTAATTTTTATTTTAAAATTAATATTGCGACGTGTTTCGGAGTGTACTTATTCCATCATCCGGCGAATTACTCAATTTTACATTGGTGTTAATTGTCTAAGCCAGTGTGGTTGTAGAACTTTTTTTTTTTGTTGTTGAGTAGATCAAATGTGTGGTGCTATATCTGTCTTCTTCCTTCTGTTTTGGTTTTTATTTCTGTGTCGTATAGTTGGTTTGTTTAAAAGTATGAAGTTATGTAGCTTTGTTCCCAAACTCAACTATGAAAAAAGTCCCCAATGTCGCATGTAGACACTATAGACACTTACTTCATCGAAACGCATAATGAAGTAACAATCACGCAGCTATACTTTCATAATATTATTCATTTTAAGATAGATAGATAGATAGATATGTGTATTTATTTCTCATTAAATTCAGATATAATATATACAAACATTTGATATAACTTATGTAAATAATATTTAGAAAATTAAGCGACATTTTGTATTTTGTAATACCAAGGTATAAAAATAGTGTCAAATGCCACTTCAATTAATTTAGTTTATACAAATATTAAAGTTTAAGAATTTGGGTGGGGTGACCCTCAGAAACTATAAAATAAATCACAAAAATTCAGAAAAATTCAGAAAATGAAAAATATTATGAAATAAAGGAATAACATACATTTTAAAAATAAGCTAAATTCATTAGACAATTATATGATTAAATCAAAGTGCCAGTGAGAAGATATTCTAATGTTAGATAATTCAAATTAAAGAGCCAGAATCTTATTTGCTTGAAGAACAATCCAGGAATAGTTATGCTCCTAATAGACTGTGGGAGTTTAGTAATAAACGACATGAAGATACAGAATAAAAATTACGAAAAGCAGTAGTGCGAAAGTGAGGTACAGATGTGAAATTCATATGATTAGGTACTACGTAGGTTAAAATTAGATATAATACGAAAATTTAAATTTCCAGACCTAAAGAAAAAAAATGTTAGCACCTTAAAACAATACAAATGACGGACAGGAAGAATTTTTTGATCACAAAACAGAGGGTAACTTGGATAACGTCGAGTCTTACGACATATGTTTCTTAAAATCGATTTTTGTAAGACTAATAGGGGTTGAATTTTATTATGAC
The DNA here is from genome assembly GCA_951217065.1 of Baccha elongata. Lineage (NCBI taxonomy): Eukaryota > Metazoa > Arthropoda > Insecta > Diptera > Syrphidae > Baccha > Baccha elongata. The sequence goes on along the minus strand of OX578272.1, from coordinate 230,697,660 downwards.
CTGCGCCTCCCCAACATGCAATCCCATATTGAAGCTTAGAATGAAAAATTCCGTAGTAAATAGTTTTCAAAAGAAAAGGAGAGCATATATTTCGCAGATAATAAAAGTGTCGAACAGCACAACGGAAATATTTCCTCAAATTTTCTGTGTGATTAGTAAAAGTCATCCTAGAATCTATACACAGCCCCAAATATTTAAATTCATCAACAGTCTCAACTAAAAAGCAATTTTTACTACAACTCATACTCCTAAAAAAGGAATCAGAGTAACAGCCCAGAGAACATACCTATTGTGCCGTTACAAAACAAAACCGTACAGATTAGTTTCAAAAGAATTTCTGGAAGTTAAGATAAAAAACATAATTTTAGTTTTAGAGCTAATCATCAAATTATGTTCAGAAAACCAGATACGCAATAAATTAAAATCCCAATTTAAATCACAAGTTAGGTCTAAGACGCTACTTGAGCCATAAGAATAACCAACGTCGTCAGCAAAAGCCGATATTTTGCCTCTAAATCAAATCAAATAGTGAGTTAATGTACACCAAGAAAAAAATAGGACCCAATACCGAACCTTGTGGCACACCCAAATTTACTAGTTTTATTGGGCTTCGAGTTTCTTCAATTTTTACACATTGTGTTCTGTTTTCAAGATAATTTCTAAACCATTCAAGTATGAAACCACGAAAACCAGCATTTTGAAGTTTACACAACAAAATGTTGTGATCAGCCATATCAAGCGCCATCGTAATGTCAACAAATAAACCCGCTGTATGTTTTTTACTATCAAGATTAGAAAATATTCTAGAGCAAAAAATCAACAAAGCATCTTCAGTTGATTTTCCCTATTGAAACCCGAATTGAAAAACACTAAAAAAAACTAGTCTTCATCTAATTTAAAGATAATCTTCTGAAAGTTTGTTCTTGCCAATTCTTTTGGTTCTTTGTTTCCCATGACACCAGTGTGATCGAAGGAATCACCACAGCTAAAACCTTATATCTAATGTAGATAGAAGATCAGAATCTAAATTCAAACTGGATCTGCATATTATCGATTGGCTTTTGACGTATTCTGGAAATCTGTAGGACGATTATTTTTCCTACAGGTTCTTGCATATAGAGGTTAATTTTTACAGGTTGAATATAGTTTTGAAAACTGCCATCGCGCTGTTGTTTCAAATTACTTACTTTAAGGTTTGTGACTAGCATTATATCAAACTTTTGGTTCTAAAAAGTTAAGTTAACTTTCACCTCTCTTGGGAATTAGCTTCACACGAAAGTGAGTCCCTCAAAAAAGGACAATTATATCTCACACTGGGAATATATACTTCACAAAAGAAAAGTGAAATTAGTTCCCACTAGTGATGAAGTTAGTACCCATGTGAAGTTAGTTCCCGTGAAATTAGTTCCCTGCACCAAGAAATTAATTGGCTGAGCTTTGCAAAGTTAATTAATCGTATCGGGAAATAAGTTTGATGAAGCTCTAAGTATCCACGGTTTATATGCTGAAGTTCCCCTTTCTCTATTTAACCATATTTTTTATCTTTTCGATTCGTTGTCTCTATCAAGAGCGTACGTTGTGATGCTGTTTTAGAGGCGCACAGATTTGTGTGGAGGTGGGACCCATTACACTTTCGGTCTCGATGAACAGATGTACCAAGTTGCTCAGCGTATGTGGTAGTAAGTACATCCATCGGTTAGAATGATTGGCGCAAAATTATAAGCCATTTAACTCGAAGCTAAATAAAATTTAGTTTGACACTAGTCTAAAATTACATTTTTGGCAATTTAAACTACACTTTATCTTTAATGACTTGCATCAAAATTAAAATCATGAAAACCCTATTTTAATTTTGATAGTGTCACACTTGCTTTTCTCTGACTCCTGTCAATTTGTCGTTTTCTATAAACTAAAAAAAAATTGCAAAATATTTTCGGAGGACGAAGATTTTGAATTGTTTGACGACATGAAACTGAAATCCTTTATTTCGTAAAGCAGCATTACAGCATTCTTTGCAAAGATCAACTTTTAAACGATATATTTTTCTAAGTTCTTAAAAAAATTAAATTAATTTTAATTTCAAAGAGGGAGAAATTGAAATTAAACAGAAAATAGGGAATTTTACCATCTTGTCAAAAGAAAAAATGACAGCTCACACTACGCCGATGACCGATTGAAATATGTATCGCGCTTTTTTCAAACTGTCAAACTCATAATCTTATAAAAGTATTTTATAAATAATCTATATTTTTTTTGTGAAATTTGAGATTTCCGTGACTTAAAAGATAAATAATACACTATTCACAATTTTCGAGCACAACATTAAAATGTCCGCTCTTGTTTTCAATCAAAATGTCACCAATGATACAAAAAAATTTCAGCTGTCAACCGCGTACTGCTGATTTTGACACTGTTCTGCGAACAAGAAAGAGATATATTGTTACCTAAAAAGCCCTATTATCATTTTATTGACACATTCCGGGCTGATGACATTTGACGACAGATAGAAAGGTGTGTTTGCTTTGTTTTCTCATCGAACTGTCACTGTTTAAGGCGTGTTCCGCACAAATAAGTTAGAGAAATGTTTTAAACCCCACACTAGTTGTCAGTACTTCAGAAAGAGTCTATAATTACTTTAAAGTTAGAGAACTGTTTCAAAGTTATAATTAAGTTAAGAAGTGTGGCGTTAATTCCTTAAACTTAGGCTGACTATAATTTAGCACCATTGAGTTTATTCTGATTTTGTTAGTCAAATAGACAATGAGAGCGACGAACCAGCAATATTATATATGATATTATTGTGACCCAGGAAAAGTTTTCCAGGTCCACAAAAATTTCCACAAAATGCAGTAAATTCTACTAATTTAAAAAAACGGGTTAATATTAACTTCGCAATCCCCAGTTGTCATTCAATTCTATTTAAAACACTATAATCTTAAAGATACTCGTATAGCACACAAAAACAAAACTTAAATTAGCACTTAAACCACGAAAAAAAAGGGACAAAAAATTAGAAATCAAACAGCCTCTTGGTTTCATACCTACTGATTGAGAATATCCTTAGATCCACAAACAAAAATAAAGCTGTTTGCTCTTTTGTTTTAGTGAGACCGTTTTGATTTCCTGTATTCCCAGTAGACCAATTAAGTGAATTGGTATTTTTTTTTTGTTCGTCGTCTTTTTCGTCTGCAGCATAGTTACAAAAACGTGCTTTTTGTCCAAACGCTTGTATTATTACTTTTGGGTGGTTGCCTCTGAACACAGTCTATTCCTTCATATAGACACAAATTCATACTGCCGAGTAAACCACCATAGGGAATCCTACATGTATACATTTCAGATATAAACTTAGATTAAATTTCGCCAGAAGCAATTCCAATATTTGATTCTCCTATATCGTAGTTCGTGTAGGCAATTTAACAAAAAAAAACAGCAAAGCCAATACGTGTTAGTCGGAATCAAAAGGTTTTGAAAAAAGAAGTTAGATCGAGGTGTTAATGAAAACGGAAATATCAAAGAGAATATGTTGGGTAACATAATAACTTGACTTAAGTAAACTCAAATATTTTTTTTTAATAGTGGAACAGTTTTTTAATATATTTTTTGCTGATTTTGTTGCTTTTTTATATCAAAAGTATGAGTCACGTATACAATCGCTGGATGTTTGTGGCATCAAAAGTTCAATTGTGTGTTGCGTTTTCATGTGACGGCAAATGTTTTTTTTTTTTGTAGGAAAAAGGATGGCCTACAAATCAGTCATTTTGATTTGGTTCAAATGTATGTAATGTTGAACTTCAATTATTTCCGTTTTATTTAATAGAATTTTTGAATAATGAATTTGAATAGACCAAATTATAAAGCAGCATGTGCTTGCTAGAAACGTTTACTTTTTATTATATTAACAATTTCGGGCGAAACAAAGTTCGCCGGGTCAGCTAGTTTTAAAATAAATGAATACAAAAATATATATCTAATACATTGAACATATAAACATTGAACATATAAACAGAAAAATTTTATTTTTTTATATAAAATACAACATGTCCCATGTTTAAAAAGTTTATTTTTTTTTTGTCATAAAATAAAAAAAAAACTAAACACATCAATCGCACAAACTTGCTCTCGTTGCAAACAATGGGACTACAAAAATTTTATTTCATGAAATTATGTACCTATCATCGTATTTTAATTTTTATGTTGCTAAGCACATTTTAGCATATGATCAACCACATCAAAACAAAGGTCTCCAGCAAAATCTAGCTTTGTCTGAATTTTTTCGAAAAAAAAATCTTTAATAATTTGGGCTACGTACAAGTTTGCCAGATTATATTGACAAACTTTACTGCTCTAAATTTTATTTAGTAAACATTGTCATTATTATTATTATCTTTCTTTTACTCAACTTTTAATTTGTTTAGTTGTACAATATTTGATCAGTTGATTGCCAAATAAAAACAAATACAAATACACTCTGTGTCACTTGATTAAGGACAGGCAGTTTTCTATTTTCCTTTTGCGATATTTTTCAAACCCCTCGGTATTTTGGGAAAAAACAAATGCAGAATGAATGAAGGACAGGTTTATATTGTAAAAAAATAAATAGGATTATGCTGATAATTACAAAATTTATGACGCTTTTCCCAAAAAGGTCATAAAATGTACCTGTTTTTTTTGTTTCACTTGATCAAGGAGAGTAGACAAATTTACCTCTTTCAAGCTTAAAAAACAATTAAACAGTAAAATTTTTGTTTGTATAAATAAATGTTAGTTTTATTCCAAGAATTGCAACAGTTTTTAGTAATGGGTACTACCTCCTGATCGCTGAATCACTTCAAGTGGCCTGCTGTGTAGAGATTCATAGAATTTTGTCAAATAACCAAGCGAAATTTCCGACCAGGTTTGTTTTATGGCTTCAATTATCTCTTCCGTTTCACCATACTGCCTTCCTCCTTCCTAGACTTTTCTTGAAAGCCATTTACATTTTGGTTCTGAATCCAGGCTTTTCTTGTCCGTGCGTATGTATCGGTGCATTGTCTTGTTGGAATGTCCATCGATGTCCACCAAATATTTCAGAAAACTGCGAAAAAGCTCTCTCCAGTATCGATTTGTAAGTGATTGCTTTCATTTTGGAACTTTGGAAATCCAGCTCCACGGTTCCGTAATAGATTATTGCTCCCCATACCATTACACCACCTTCTTTGCTATGCCGCCTTGGAGATGCATTTCTTCTTTTCTCAAATCATGAAAATAAAAGCTGTATCCATCAGGTCCATCAAAATAAATTTTTTTTCATTAGAAAATACTACGGTATGCCACTCTTGATTCCATCTGATGTGACTTGTTGCAAATTCAAGCGATTGGCTTTTACGTGCGGCATTCAATGGTGGTTTCCTGTTCATTTTTTGATGGCGAATATGGTCAGCCTTCTGTACCGCCCGAAAAACAGTCGATCTACTAGCTTTAACTCCAGTTTCTGCCATGATTTTACTTACGGAGAGCCTTGAACTTGAAGCTGTTCTCACAATCGCCCACCTTTCCTTAGATCAGAAGATCACTATCTGATTCTTCCTTTGCGGTTCTTTCCATACTTTTCCGGGTCCTTGCTTCTTTCAATCTTCTTGGCTATAAAACGGATGGATTTCTCTTCTTCTTTTTTACTTCAACTTAGATCCCTTATACTTCAAGTATGATTAAAATAACGGTAACAGGTAGACTTTGACACTGTCCTTAATCAAGTGAAACAAAAAAACCAGGTAAATTTTATGACCTTTTTGGGAAAAGCGTCATAAATGTTGCAATTATCAACATAATCCCAATTTTACAATATAAACCTAATATATTTTTTATTCATTCTGCATTTGGTTTTTCCCAAAATACCGCAAAAAGGAAAATAGAAAACTGCCTGTCCTTAATCAAGTGACACGGAGTGTAACTTCAAACACAATGTGAGTTTCATCCAAAATTAACATATAAAAGCCGAAAAATAATTAAATTTAATATCAGTAATCACTTACCTATCTTCCTTTAGTGTTCTAAATTAACCAAAAATATCAAATCAAAATGTTGTTCAAGATCAGTTTTGTCTTCGCCATTGTATTAGTTATCATTTCATTATGTTCTGCCTTAAGCATCAAAGTTCCTGAAATTGTTGATGAAGTTGTTGACAAAGTTGCAGATGTAAAAGTTGGTGCTTCATGTGATTTCGGTGATGATTGTGATACTGAAAGTGTTCAGAGGACAGGACCATATGTTTTTCCAGATTCACCTCAAGTTGATCCTAATGGTGGTTTTGGTGGTTCATGTGGTTTTGGTGATGGTTGTGATTCTGATTCTTAAGAGTCTTACGAAAATAAAAAAGAAATAAATAAAAGAAAAATAATAACACCATATTATGTAATGCTTAACTGTTTTTGTTTTGTTTTAATGTGATTGAAAGTAAAGCAATATGAATAATCATGTGTTGCGTTTCTTAATGAAAAAAACGTGTTTTGCCCAAAACAGGGAATTTAAAACACAGATTAAGAGTTTTAAATAATAATTAATTTATTCTATTCATGACGGAAGAAAAACTTAATTAAAACAATTGAATACGAAATTATGACTAAACTTATGTAAGTTAAGTGGTATACTCATGGATAGCGAAATAAAAGGCTTTTTCCACTTTATAGATTCTTAGTTCGCACCATTTTGATAATGCTATCAAGATCTAATTTTAATTAGGTTATCATAAAATTATAGGGATCTGACTAAATGCACCTAATTTCGTGTACGCGAAATAATTCTCTATACTCGCAACTGGGCTGGACATACCCTAAGCGGAGTAACAAAGTGAGCGGGACTGGATCACAGAAAGGGAGTTAAAATCCTTGAACCAGAGAAGCGAGCCATCCAGGATGGGGGTTGTGCGTCGGGGTAACTTCCCTACCACGGAAAACTTTCTTAGTTCCGAAACACCAACAAGCCAGTAAACGAAACAAGGACAACGAATTTCGGATCTGTACGTCGAATGTATGTCGTTCTACAGACCACGTCGAGACCCTGGTTAGGCTAAGGGCTGAAGTTACAGCTATTCAGGAAGTGCGATGGGATAGAGAGGGCGTAAGAAGAATGACATCGTATGACGTATACCACGGACCGTGATATAAGGAGCAAGGTCAGCGGCTATTTGGGTGAAGTTTTGTGATACGAGGCAGACTCAGGCAAGAAGTCTTAGGTTTCTGCATTTTCAGCGAGCATCTGGTCACAATACGCATCAAAGCTTAATAACATCACGCTGTTCTGTGTCCCCGCCCCCACGAAAGCAAGGATGATACAACCTCCTTGAGAACACCTACGATATTTGCCCGAAGTTCGATGTCAAAATTATTCTGGGTGACTTGAATGCCAGATTTAGAAAGGAAGGCACATTTTTTTCAACCATCTGTGGACACAGCCTGTACGACGACACTAGCGACAATGGGTACAGGATGCGGCGGGAAGAAATGTAAACATATCGAGTACCCTTTTCCTGCACCTTGATATACACAAAGGTACTTGGCGGAGCAGTTATCAAAAAAGCGTCAATCAAATTGATCACATCGCCATAGACGCAAGAAATGCTTCCAGCATCTTGGATGTTCGAGCATTCCGTGGGGCAAACATAGACTCTGAACACTACTTGGTAGTATCTCGAGTACGAATGCGGATAACCATGGTGCCACAACGACGTGCTGATGCTGTGAGAAGGTTTGATGTCGCCAAGCCAAAATTGCAGTAGACCGCAAGGAACTTTGCTGACCTCGTTTCTATCAATCTCTCAACAAGTCCGCCACCAGCAGCAATTACAGATGACCAGTGGAGACATTGTCAACAAGCCATCAGACGTGCAGCCTCTGATGTGATGGTCTTCACTAGGACTAGGCGTCCACAACGAAACTCCTGGTTTGATGAAGAATGCCGGTTGGCGCATGCAACGAAGAAAGAGGCCTACCAGGCAATGCTGCAGACTAGAACCAGAGCTACTGAGAGAGCAGCCCGGGAGCTCTACAGGAAAAAAAGAAGGTAGGAACGCTGACTTCTTAGGAAGAAAAAGAGAGAGCACGAGAAGCGAGCTGTTGAGTCAGTCGAGCGTTGTACCGGCAGGAGTGATGTAAGAAAATTCTACCAAATTGTAAAAAGATCTACCCAAGGCTTTAAGGCCAGAACGGAAGCCTGTCGAGATGAAATGGGGAATATGGTAGTGGATACACAGTCTGAGAAGACCATTTTTCTTATCTGCTAAACGGCGAAGATAGCCATCATTCCGCTGCAAGGCAACTGCTGAATTGTTTCAAGCAGCAGGAGAACTCATCTGTAAAATCTGTCGGATAAAAGTATGCCCAATGAATGGAACCTTGGCATAGTGTGCCCCATCCACAAAAAATGAGACGCTCTGACATGCGCTAACTACAGAGCGCCTCCTAAACGTCACTTATAAAATCTTGTGTGATCGCTTAAAACCCCTTGTAAACGATCTGATTGGCCCATATCATTGTGGTTTTAGGCCTGGCAAGTCAACCGTCGATCAAATGTTCACAATCCGACAGGTTTTGGAAAAAAACCCAGGCATTCCAGATCGATACACACCAGCACCACCTCATATTTAAACATTCATTCAAAAATCAGATATATCATAGCGAATTTAGTCGAACTTACACAAGGAAGCATCCCATTGCACTTCTACTAAACACCACAAACTCTTTTGTGACCCTGTAATAACACATTTCACCATACATTTTTGTCTCCTTTATATATTTCAATATCATTATTTCATAATCAGCAGGACATTAACATTAAAATGTAAATATTCAATATTAAATAGAGTTGTCGTCCTATCTCCATCATCTGGTATATCAGTTAATTTCATATTGAAACTAATCCAAAATACCCCCTTAAATCCTTAAGCTTCACATCTCCAAAAGTGCTTAACTACAAAAATAAATCGTAGCCATTTCGGAATTGCCAGTCAAGAAGGAGAGACCATCCAAGCTAAAGAAGAACTGATGAGATTTAGATTAGATGCAAATTGTCATAATCCATGGGACTATAGTTGTTTTCACTGAATGTCCTGGAATATCCGTTTATTTGACCACCAGCTGCTGCTGGATGCTCCTCTGCTGCTGGGTGATTGTGTTTATCCTTCTCAGAAGACCGTTGACGATTTTAAGTAATATAATTGCAAATTGAGCATAAATTTCCATTTGGCATTTTTCATTTAATTTAGTTTTCGATGATTTAAAGGAAATGAGGCTTGAGAAGAGAATTAAATTAAAATTTATTAAAATGCTCATTTTATATCTTTTTTGTCATTCACTTTTTATAAAGGACACATATTTTATGATTGCATGAAGAAGGCAAATACATAGATTGTTTTGGGGTTTGAAAGATAAAGTTTTATGCATCACTTCATTTAATTCAATGTTTCAACTGTAAGGGAAAATTCTGGGGGTAGATTTTCTTTTGATACAAAGTAAACCACATTTTGTGTAATAGACTTTCAAATGCTTTATTGATTTTACGGATTAAAATAACAATTCAAATTTATTTCTTGCATCCAACGTTGGAAAACAAATAGAATAAATTGACATTGTTATGTGTGTTTAAGTGTATGCACATTTTAGCTCAATGGAAAAACACTGCAGGGGATTTTCAGAATCCTTTGATATTGTATTTTCCCACAAACTATATAACAATGTTAAAAGTATTCTTTTTCGCACATGATGAAATGTTTTGTGTTGTTTAAATTAAATGCTGTTCTTTAATGTGGATTAAATATTTTTGAATATTTTTTTTTAAAACAGGCACTCAAATTCTACTAAATTCTATTAAATTAATAATCTTTATGAACTCAAATATTTAAAAAAAAAATCATTCCATATAATAGAAGTAGTTTTTTTAAAAATAGTTTTAACCGCAATTTTTTACTAGATTTGAATTTATTTACTTTAATATGCTAGATTTAATGAATTACTCATTTTTATTAAATGGCGCCCAACGTGGGTTTCTTGATATTATATTTTTTACATTTACAATAAATCATGTTTTGCAAAGTGTTTATAAGTTTTATATTAAAATCAAATGGACAGATGTCTGGGCTAACGCTGTTGGTCTTGAACACCTATTACCTACCTTAACTCAAACTTGGGGTGCACCCATTAAATGATTTTTTATATGAGAGAGCGGGAAGGTATCTTTCTCTTTCATCGGAACGGAAGCTAAGGACTTCATAGAAAAGATTCAAGAGTGTAAAACTCAATTCAGGCGAAGTTACTAAGGGAACACCTTGTGAAAAGCCACTACAAGAAGTTCATTTCTGCGAAGATCGGACAAAATATATCCTGAGCCCTAGAAATCAACTGGATGGGTTTGATACTAACCACCTTATACTTACTTATACTTAAGGTGGCGCTTATACAACAGTGAGTGTTGGACCAGGGCTTCAACCGACAATCTTCTATCAGCCTGCTCGGTTTCTAGCTATAGCTGCTTCTAGTTTTGCACACTAAGTTGGTTGAGATCCTTTATCACTTGCTACGCTTTCCTCCTATACTGCACCAACCCACGGGATTACATTCAAAGCTCATTCGAGCTGGAGCTTTTATGTCCATTCGCTCTATGTGACCCAGCCACCTTAGTAGTTGGCTTTTCATTTTTGGGACAGAGGGTCAGTGTTGCTGTACAGTGAACACTACACCTCTTGTAAACAGTTGGTTGTTATATCTTTTACTCCATTGTGGACATTGCTCTGCATAGTTCACCTTTATAGATGCCTTCACATGCCCGCCTTGAAATTGGTAAAAGGTGGTGAGTACCGATTTTAAATTTATGGTCTTTTTCCAAGATCTGCCAAAGTGCGAATATTATGTTGATGTTGGACGATCACATGGTACGGCAAATAAGATCCTGTAAGCGATTTTAAGTAGATTGATGCCCCTGTAGTTGGTGAAGTATTTCTTCAGGATGGAGTAATTAATGCCTGGACATACTTTCCTCCGACTATATTTCGCATATGAGCTAGTGCATAATCCTATACAATGCATCGCCAGCTGCCCATTGTCCTTGAAGACTTCGGTTCGTTGATATCGAGATGCAGGAATTGCGTACTATAGCTATTACAACGTTTTACCCCGACGCTAAATCGACTAACCTGATTTTGGATTATGACTCCGAAGACGTCTTCTCTTCCTAACTTTGGCGTTAAAATCACCTAGTATAATTTTAATGTCAACAGTAAATCCGTCCAAATCCGAGGCTTGTTATTACATCGCAACTTAAAATTCTTTAAGCTGCGTATTGACTATGCGCAGCTGCCGCGCGAGCCATGTTCGACCGCGGCAAATCAAAAGTTCGGTTCGCGAGCCAAATTTTGAGAATTTTTTTTTTCAGCTTTTCATTTTTTGTTTTTCAGCAGTCTCTGTTCTGTTTTTTTAACCACGAACATTGAAAAGCATTCAACACCGTCCCAATTAATCGCGAGCCAAACGCTTGCCGCGCACAAAAATCCATCGAAATTGGCTAGCCGCGAGCCAATTTCGATGGATTTTTGTGCGCGGAAATGTTCGATCTGCCGCGCGCGGCAACCAGGTATCCATTATGCGCGGCTGCCGCGCGAGCCAATGTTCGATGGTTTGCCGAGCGTAGTCGATACTGTAGGGAAACTATCTTAACACCACGACAGCATAATAATGCAAATAACAATATCACCTAAAATGCTACTACCAAAAACCATACCAACTTGAAAATTTTCGGAATCTCCGAAAATCAAAATCGTATTCAATTCCTGAAATTATAGCAAGTAGCTGAAAAATAAATAATTTCCGAATACTGTGGAATGTGTCATAGACACAAACCTCTCTATTCGGAAACCAATTGCGTTAAAATAAATCCTAGTGGGATAATTAACTACATCTAGTGAACCATAGCAGAAGCTGCGGATAAATTACCTTTCAAATGAAGTAAAACGAGCGCGAAAAATCTACGGTCCACCAAATGTCATTTCTACACACAGACCCGAACAGACTTACATGGGGGTAGAACGCTGATACGACATAAAAATACAAGATGGATACACACGGTCTAAAGTCGAGAGAGTCTACTTGGAATGGGAAGCACTGAAAATTAGAGTGGAGCCAATCAACCACACAATAAAAGAAATTTTTGAGCCGAATTATTTAAGTAGCAAAATATAGGTCAAATTAGATATAATATGAGTAAGAAAATATTCATTTAGAAGAAACAAAATAATTTTTCAGTAATTAAAGTAGCGACGACAGACAGAGACCGAAAATACTCGAAAGCAGTTTAGCTAAAAATAGCCAAGTAGACAATGTAGCAAAACCGATGAAAGTAATCAGTTAGTAAAACAACAATAAAAAAACTTTTATTATTTCAATATAGAGCAGATAGTATGGTGGAAATAGTCAAACAATTCTTAAAAATCAAGTTTTATATTATGATAAAATGTACAGTTGAAGTAAAGTCAACAGAATAAATTAAACCAAGGTTCATCAGCAACGTCATCTGTATCTGCAAAAATAAAAATAATCAGAGGTAATAATTAGAATATGACAGATAACTTAGCTAGAAGTTGTACTGTAGGTAGCAGCTAGTCCAATAGGAGGTGTCACAAATCGGAAAAGAAAACAATCCAATAAGGTTAGACATTCCAATAGAAATACAAAGCAAACCAGAAAAAGTAATGATGAAAAGCTAAAGTTAAAAGATACACGAAACAAATCTGAAAAGAAAAGAAGAAGAAAGAAAATAATCATGTCATAACCTAAAAAAATAAAGAAAAATATCTAAAATGACAACAACTAAACATCTGATAAAGAAAGAGAAAAAGAAAAAGAAAAAGGAAAACTCTCAGTTAAAATGAAAAATGAATTTATAAAATGTCACAAAAATAAAATGCACTAAACGAAAGAAATGTTCATAAAATAATACTTACCATACAACAATACTTACCAAAACACCAAAACACTTAACGCGCAAAACATAAAAACCAAAGTATTATCACATTTGCAAACTAAAGTTCAAGTTACAAAAATCATTTTGAGCTACTTTGTATACACACACGACCTTAAGTCATGCCATGCAAGTGCGTAAACAAAATAGGTCGAACGTTGAAGAACGTACGATCAACGAGTGAAGCAACCAGATCAAAAGAGACAGATAGATAGAGAAAACAAAAAACCCTATCTTGCTCACTCCATCTACCTGAACCAATTGGACAGAATAACTTAGAATATAAAGTCGACCGAGGCTAAATGGTGGCAAAAAAAATTACAGACCGTCTTTTCAATTTTAATACCGCAAAAGTACAGACGGAAATTGTTTAAACAATTAAAAATTAGTAGTCCCGAAGTATAAATAAAATTAAAAGTGAAAAACTGAGAAAAATCAACAAAAAAGGAATAAAAGCAAGGCAGAGGAATAGCAGCAATATTGTAAGTACATTTTTTTTTATGCAACCATATTAGAACGTTTAGTGAAAAATTCATTCCGCATCAATTTAATTCGTTGCTAATAAAAGTATAAATTATATAGTGAATAAAGTGCTAAAATCTATTTGTGAAACTCAGAAGACAAAGAAAAAAAAAAACTGAAAACGAAAGCAAAAACAGAAGGTGACGTCATAAAGCAAAAAACCAACGAGCGCATAAAATACGTCGAGACTACATCGTACAAAAAAAAAAAGGAATTCTCGAAAAGAAAAGAAACACCAACGCTACGAATCCTGTCCAGATAGCCAGGTAACAAGATAAAATACATGCAATTTCATTCTATAATATGTCCAATTTGAAACAAAATTATTTCAACCCCAAATATGACAAGAAAAACGAAAAAGCCAAAAATACAGTAATGTGCAAAAGTAACTGCACGGTACGGTAAATAGTTTTTTTTATATTGAAACCAAGCGTTGGTGAAAAATTTAGTACAGTTGTGTAAAATATAGAAAGTAATTTATTTGAAAAATTTATAGAAAGCTTTTGTAGAATTTCGGCTCAAATAGTTAGTTCTTTTATTGAAAATTAAATAGTGCATATTCTAATATAATTTTTTTTAAATAACATATAGGCAGATAAAAAGCAGAACGTTCCAGGAACTCTTCAACGATTCAAAGGACCAATTGGACCATAGGAATTCGCCAAAGAGGCAAAAATACGTTTGGCCCAGAACGTTGGATGACCCTGGAACTGACGTCACTCTATCTGCCTGGCTTTCTTGGTAGCAGAAGATACCAAACCAGGACAAAATACCTCAGAAGTTCCTCAATACATATGAGATGACAGGAAAATACCATCCAGGAGAAAAACTAAAAAAATAATAACAAAATATTGAAAAATGGGATGTACCAATTTAAATCTACGTGACTAAATTCACCAAATTAATAAAATAAATCATACCAGGAGCAAAATTATCAAACCGACGAATTTAATCCACCAGTGTAAAAAAAAAAAATACGGGCTGGTATGTAAAGCAGGACCAGCCACACATAACGATTAATCGACGAGGGAATTTTTGTTCAAAAACATACAACGACATTGGACAGGACACGACATAACACATCGAGGGATTATTTTTGGCCAAAACGGCTAAAGCCGAAAGTAAATTCATCAGACCAGGACTTCAAGACATCGACGGACAAAAAAGCAGCTTGATCAAAAGATCACCTCAACGTTGGATATATACATACACCAAGCAAACAGTTATTAAGTACCATTTTGTGGATTGGTAAGGTGTTTTACGGTTAATAAAAATTATAGTAGGATATTATATTCCGTTTTTCCTTGATATACAATACCATTATTGCACCCTAGGTACATATATATTATGAAATAGTGGGAAAATTTTTTCTGTTATACAAAAATCCTGTGTTAATATCAAAGATAAAAAAAAAGGTTACCTACTTTTGGTCAAAAATATATAGAAAAATTGTGAATATAAAAGTAATTTTAATACGAGTATATTGAATGATAATTTGTTATAAATAATAATACCTACATGTGCACTAAAAAGAAAAAAAAAGAAAAAACATAATTTAAATATATTATGGTATGGACACATTATATGTCACATCACCTATCTACGTTTGCGTTAAAGTTTTGCAAATCTCAACTATGAAATAGTTGAGGGAGAAACATCATCATTTTGGAAACAAATTAAAATAATCTTCTATGCAATGTCATAGAGATTTGCCTATAAAAAAAAAAGTAATAATACAAAAGTAAAAATAATCCAATTGTAAAGAAAATCCAAATCTAAAGTCTATCAAGTGTACAAAACCTTTAAGTGTGAGATAAAAAGTATTTTTTTTGTTCATTTTTTTTGTGAATCGGTCGCAAATTTCAATCCGTAAGATCAAAATATCCGGACGTGGATAAATTTACGCACGTACAAAAACAAAAAAATAAATTATTTCGGTTATTTCGTGAGTAAGGTACTATGTCGAAATAGTTACCTACGTAAAATCATTCTTGAGATAAATTATTGAAATTTACAAAATCGTGAAGTGTATTCAAACAAGAAGTTAAGTGTGCAAACGATTAGTGTGTTCAGCCTTCAGCTTGATAAAACAAATATTTTTTTTTTGAAATTAAAGCAAATTTTGAAACAGAGGTCATAGACTAGACAATTTTCGTTGTTGCCTGTGGACATTTTGTGTTAATTTCATATATTTGTCATAGCGTTGCTGAAATAAAATAGCAACAATAAATTACAGTATATTTTTTTTTGAAAGTGAATTCGTTTTGATCTACAAGTTGAGTCCTGGACCAATGTATAAGAGATTCGAGATCAATTTCAAAAAAGATCCTATTGTACACTTACACTTCAGTTGTTGTGATATGAATAAATGTCGCGTATAAAAGTTTATTAAATTTTTTTTGAATTTCGTGTCGTCGAGAGTAAAAATTTTGCGAATTCAACTCTCATAAAGAATATACATAGTCGGTTGGTTAAGTGAAGTCGAACTTTACTCTCATACTTACCCACTGTCTGAATCTTGTCATACCCCTAAAATCCTGAAAGAAAATACAATCATCTAAAATTTTTTTTTATCTGTAAATTTTAAAGTCTGATCTGTAGGTATTCCTTTGAATAGGGTGCACCTTCTTCGACGCTATACCAACCTTTTTATATTTAAATTAATTTTATTTAAACCACTATATTGATCAAAACATAATTTTTAATTTACTAACTTTTGAACATCCACAGCAGGACACGGTTTGGATGCACCGGTCAAACTTTTATAAAATTTTACTATATTTTGAAAACTTTTTTTACATTTTTTTTGTGGAATCCAGTGAGTACCCATTTTGGTGGAAAGCTTAAGCAATACATTCTTTCTTGAATTTGTGGGTGGGATAAATTTCTTTAATGTGGAGACGTCCTACGTGCATTAATTTTGTTGTTTAGAGATACTCTCGTCAAAGATTGTCTCATAGTTTCGTCTGAAACAAAAATTTTCATTTCGTGTTTTGCAAAAACAAATCAGCTTTGCAACCGGTTTAGATCGTGTTAAATTTATCATTCCAATTAATGTGATTGGTCGCGAAAGTTTTTAAGAACGACGTTAGTATTCAACTTAGGCGAAACAGTATCGATTACTTGATCTAATACAAAGATAAACCGCCAATATAAGTTCAGTACTAAGTATATGTTCAATTTTTTTTTACGTCTTTGATTTTTCGTTTAGGCACTCGTTATTGAAAACGAAAGTTTTCTTTCGTTCCAAAGTCGGAAAGGGAGGAAGATTGTTTATAAACTTCTCTCTTACATACTTATGTCATATCATTAACAAATCAGAGTCATAACACTTAAAAGTTTTAGAGACTAGGTGAAGGATTTCTGATTAGAAAAGAAATTTTGATAAGTTTTAGAATACGTTTTTCAAGTTAGATGATTTTTGAAGAAAGCCTTAAGCAAAGTCTTATATTACAAATAAAAGATAGTGAAGTAGAGAAATTATTTTTATTCTTATCAGAAGATAATGTTAGATTTAAATTTTTTTTTATTTAGTTTTGAATAAAGTTGTGAATCAGGGATTTTGAAAATAAGATGATTTTTGTTTGATTTGAGACTTTATTTTGAACATGTTTTCTGGGAAGTTCATTTCGCTCATTTGCAGTCCCATAATAGTTATGGAGCAGTAAAGACACATACAGGAGTTGTGGCTGGGATCCTTGCCAACATGAGATAGGCAACTTTTGCTTCGATGACAACAATAACTGCTTCAACAACAGCAGCAACAACAACAACATGGGTTAATTAAAAGGAGTTTAATTACTCCTATACATAGCGGGAGTTTCTGAGAAGATATATTGGTGCAATTCAGAAGCATTGGGTGGATGACTGCGATTTGAAAAATATGAGTAGTTGCATTCACTTAGGTCGGGTGTAAAGCACTAGAGGAAATCCCAATACCTTTATTCCTCACCATTAGAGATTTTTCACACTACAATGACGGGACGGTGAAAAGTCCAATTAAGGAGAGCAGATAGTGGTCCTATGCTATATTAACATCTCTGATAGCGTTTAGAGAGTTGTCTTCTAAAATTAACACAACTGTTTTCAAACTTTCCAAAGTTTATATCCTTCTTCTGAGTTTCATGATATTCAAGTTCGTTATCGGGTCCTTTTGCTCATTAGCTTAGCCTTTTTTTTTAAATTAACATTTGAGTCAGTCATCAGCATGACTCTTTCAGGTCAAATAATATGTAACACGACTACACTTCTGTTGTCTGATCCGCCTCCCTGATCCGATGAGCTGAGCCAAGGCGAATTTCAGCGACCTGAAGCAATAGTAAAGTGGTAGTCACCCTTATTGTTCGGGCTTGGACGTGCCTACAGTTCGTAGGTACTAAAAGTCGTCGTGAACGATTAGGTTTCTAGAGGATCCATAGGTCGAGTCGGAATTATAAGCAAGTGTATACCTATGAAGTGCACATACCTACATAAAGACAATAGGTCGGAGAATTAAACCCTTTCCTTTATATTTTGTTGTGCTTCAAAGGAAATACTGGATTATGATACGATAAGCCGAAATAGGATTAAGGCGACTGATGCTGGTTAGAAATGATGATCATTCAATCCGGGTTTTCGAATCAAGATCATTTTTTTTATTCAGCGTTAAGCCTAGCAATTCTAGGTGTGATAAAAAGACGTATATGCCATCCACATATGTCAGGATCTCTCGATGCAGGGAAGATAAACAACGACAATCGTTATGAGGTTAGTGACCTCTAAACTATGAGATTGCACTGTTGCTAATTTATCTTTCTTGGATCGATTGGCCCAAAACCTATTTTTTTTTTGTGATGTGGATCCTACTCAACATGAATTCATCACAGTCCACATTTCATGAAGACTCCTATACTGACCCAAATACGACTCTTTGTCGTGTATATATACGGGTGGAAGCCCACGATAAAGCCTATGATTCATCAGAGTGGAAATTATAGCAGAAGATGAACCCGTCTTATTAAGAGTTAATCTTGCTTTTTGAGACATGTGGTTTAGAGCCGTTCTTCTCTTATAAAGTGTTGTAAAATGCATCGTTGTATTTCTGTGGTTTATCATTGAAGCGTGTGGAGTGTATGAATCTGTTGCAGTCCCGCTACATAAATGGCGCCCAACGTGGGGCCCGAATAACGAACAATCATAAAATTTTTGAAGAAATTTTAGAAAATAGTTGGATTTTTTTTTTGTCAAGTGGTAGAAAATTAAAAAATTTTTTTTTTTGAAGTTTAAATTTTTCTGTTTAGAAAAATTATCATGTCTATAGTTGTGTTTGAGAGTTGTAGATCTTACTGAGATTTAACACCGAAGGGTAGTTGACTTAAGTGTCGACCGGTGATTGGTTGAACTATTTCCCAGATCATGTCTGTAGCGACAACCTGTTCAAGTACCATTCCACTCGTAAGATAAAATTTTTTTTCTCTCAATAAAGAAGTAACTTAAAATTAGATGTCCGTATTGGATGTTCCAATCCAGTAGCCGTAGCTTCTAATGAAAGTAGTTCAAACTTGGGGAAGTCTTTGTAGTTCAGCTGTTTGTACTTTCGACCGTTAGTTAGTTGATCTTTGTCCTGACTAAGTCAGCCGCGAAAGACAAATCGCTTGAACAATGCAAAAGGCATTCCAACTCAAACAGTAATTTAGTTTTTTTTTGTCATCTGCTACCCTTGACAAAGGTAATTGTTGGTAGTAAATTTACGTAATTAGTTGGTCTTGATCTTTTAGTCTGTTTTCCGCTAAGGGATGAAGTTGTTCTTCCTTAGGTCCGCTGTTGCAGGGAGGAAGTGATAGGCGAAACGAAACTACGAAGCATTACCAATGATTACGGAAGACGAATTCCAGTATAAGAACTTATGTTGTTGGTAGTTGTTTGTTGAAGCAAGAAGAAGCATTGCCGTTAAAGGTTGTCCATGGAAGGTAAAATTCCAGTCACAACTCCGAGCCATAATGAATATAAAGAAAACATAATATTTTGAGATTTAGTATTTTGAGATTTAGTATTTTGAGATTTAGTATTTTGAGATTTAGTATTTTGAGATTTAGTATTTTGAGATTAAATATTTTGAAATTTAGTATTTTGAAATTTAGTATTTTGAAATTTAATATTTTGAAATTTAGTATTTAGTTTATTTTTTTTTGAGAAATTAAGTTGTGCCTGGTGGCAATATTTTTGAGTAGCAATTTTTGCAAGTTCTCATTTGAGCTTGAAAATTGGAGGTGCCTGGTGGCGTTAACGCAACATTTTCGTTGGCGTTGTAGTTTAAGTTTTGCCTAGAGGCAGCATTAGTAGTTAGTTTGAGTTTTGCCTAGAGGCAGTATTTGTGAAGTTTAAGAGTTGAGTTATTGCCTAGAGGCAGATTTAAGTCGTTGCCTAGAGGCAGATTTGAGATATAGTTTAGTATTGCCTAGAGGCAGATTTTAGTTTAGGATTGCATAGAGGCAAAAATTTAGTATTTAGTTTTTTTTTTTTTGATTTAGTGATCAAGTTTTTTTTTGAGTTTAGAGATAAAGTTAAGCATACAGTTTGTGAATATTCAGAGGGTTTACCCTACAGAAATATTAGGTTAGAATAGTTAGTAAGTTTTATAGTTAGTAAGTTTTTATAGTTAATAAGATTTTCATAGGTAGTAAGATTTTTATTGTTAGTAGATATTTAAGTATAAAAATTTTTTTTTTTTTGAGCAACTTTATTCAAGTTTTGATAAGAAAAGAGTTAACATCCTTTGTAGAGAATAAATCTTAAAGTTGTAATATGGGTCGCCACGGGAAAAACAATGGTAACAAGTCGGAGAAGAAAAGAGATGACAAGACACCATGTCACATAACTCCTGAACCACACAGACCAGCTACACCCGAAGACCATGACACTCGGTATCGCAGAAGGCAAAATCTATTCCACAACATGACAATGGAAACTGCAGCCGCTGCTGATATTAGTCAAGTGGAGGATGTAGCTGGACCGTCAAATACAGAAAATGTTCAGGAGGAAATTAATCAGATCTTAGGAGAAGTTATGGAAGTGGACCTGACGCAACAACGAAGTCAACGTCCATCACGACAACAAGGAGTAAGACACGATGCGTCGTACCAACGAGACAGTAGATGGGAGGACTACATAAAGGAGATAGCCCAAGCAACGGTAGGATTCGGACGTGCTGAGGACCGAAAGAACTTACAAGAGGCGATAGAAAGGAGTCAAGAGCAAATCCTGGAGAAAGTCGGTCAAGTTATTAAAGCTGCTTTAGAGAAGAACACAGCCACAGTACCACCACCAGCTCCAGCAGTCCCTCTATGTGATATGCCTACTCCGGATACACGCCAATATAATACCGAGAGAAATCCAAACCCAGCTACAGTCACGAGGCCCAACGTTGCAGAATTACGAAGAGAACCACCGAGACGTGAAACCGTACCTCCTAGATTGGAAACCATTAGAGATAATGTACCGGAATTTCCGACAGAAAGACCAAGAAGACCACCATCACCGCAATTAGCTGAGGCGTCAAGACGATATGAGCCTAGTTTCTACGAACGATTGGACCAAATTAGATTCGAAAACACTTCCGCTAACCGAGGATATCGTGTGCCAATGCCATCACCAGCTACTTCAGTAATACGTTCGCCACACTACCACAAGTGGGGAATAACATTCAATGCTAAAAACATGTCCATTGATGAATTTCTGTTTCGCCTCGACAAAGTGAAAGATAGTTACGGAGCCTCGTGGGAGGAAATAGTTGCGAACTTTCATCATTTTGTCGGTGGCGCAGCAGAAGTTTGGTACTGGATGTTTATGAAGAACAATCCTTATTCGACCTGGGCAGCATTAAGATTAGCATTGATTGAACAATATAGGAGCTTAGAGACAGATTCGGAACTGTCCAGGCAAATGGCAGAACGAAAGCAGGCTCAAGGCGAAAGTTTCGATTCCTTTTACGATGCAATTTTGAAAATAAACTCGAAAATGAAGAATCCCAGGCCGAATGAGGAATTGGCCGAGATCATTAAGCAGAACGTGCGAAGAAGAATGGGAGAACTATTACTAACTTTTAAGTCAACACGTTTAGCAGATTTGGTTTTCACATGTCGCGATATGGAAAGATACCTAGCACAATATGATCCAATGAGGAACCGAGCACCACCCATCTATAATAACCCACCTCGAAAGCAAGTACATGAGATAGAAATCCAAACGGATTTCCAAACAGAAGACATGACTATGGCGTTGGAAGCATTCCACAGAGAGCGCAACCGAGATACAAAACCTAATCCAGAACCAGTCAAGTGCTGGAACTGCATGAAAACAGGTCACGTATTTCGGGATTGTGACGATCCACAAAGACGCATATTCTGTTACAGATGCGGCCAGCCAGACATACTATCTCCAAGTTGCACCAGATGTGCGGGAAACTTAATCAAGAGTCAGACGTCATCCGAGAGGGCACTGACGAAGACGGGAAGCTCGGGAACTCCGATTTAAGTGCAACAACAACACCTGAAACAAAAATCACTATCTTACAAAACCCGGAAACCCGAACAAGAGAAAATATTCTATTAAAAATTTCTAAAATACCTACGTTAAGACCTATCAAATCCCTTCACCAAAGGCAGATTGAATACAATCTGGCCCGCAAGCGATTATACACATATCCTAAACATCTTAAGAAAATTCAGAATTTGAGAAACCGAATATATATGAAAAAACTACAATTCAGATCTATAGCTTCTACTAAATTAGCAATTGAAACAGATGATCCACGTCCTTACGTTAAAGTCAACTTTCTTGACGAAACTTGGATGGGACTCCTAGACTCAGGGGCCAGTGTAAGTTGCTTAGGCAAAAAAGCGGTTAAGTGGCTAGAGCAGAAGAACATTCCGTATAGGAAATTTGATACAAATGTTTCAACTGCTGATGGGCAGAAACAAGCCGTCATTGGCGTTATTAAGACAACAGTAAAGTTTAAAGAAGAATCTCATGTTATGAGTTTGTTTTTAGTACCTTCTTTGAACCAAGAACTTTATCTTGGAGTAGATTTCTGGTCAATATTTAAAGTAGCACCTCACATAATTTCAGCTTTAAGTCCTATCACGGAGAATAAACCAGAAAAGCCAACTTTCGAGCAGTGCATTTTAACTCCAGATGAAAAGTTACAGTTGAATGAAACCATCAAGTTATTTCCATCTTTTGTAGAAAAAGGACTGGGGCGTACACATCTTGTGGAGCACAAGATTGATACAGGGGATGCTTTGCCCATAAAGCAACGCCATTACCCTATATCTCCAGCGGTACAAGCCCTAGTGTACGCGGAATTGGACCGTATGATTTCTTTGGGAGTGATCGAAGAGAGTTCAAGTCCATGGTCTTCACCTGTTGTTTTAGTCAGAAAACCAGGGAAGAACCGAATGTGCTTGGACTTTCGGAAAGTCAACTCCGTAACAAAGAAGGATGCGAATCCAATTGCGCATATAGAGGGATTGCTAGCACGCCTTTCAGAGACACGTTATATCTCTAGCGTGGATCTGAAAGACGCTTTCTGGCAAATACCTCTGGAGAAAGAGTCCAGGGAAAAGACTGCCTTTACAGTACCAGGCAGACCCCTGTATCAATTTTGTGTTATGCCATTTGGGTTGTCTAATGCAGCTCAAAGTCTAACTTATTTGATGAATAAAGTCATTCCATCAAGTCTTAGAGATCAAGTTTTCGTATATTTGGATGATTTGCTAGTCATCTCAAAGTCTTTTGAAGAACACATTTCTGTTCTGAAAATAGTAGCAACTCAGTTACTGGAAGCAGGACTTACGATTAACGTCGAAAAGTCCCGGTTCTGTTTCCAGGAACTGCAGTATTTAGGATACGTCGTTGGGCAAGGCTGCCTCAAGGCTGACCCGTCCAAAATTTCAGCTATAGTAGATTTCCCGGTACCCACCTCAGTTCGACAAGTTCGCCGATTTTTAGGCATGGCTGGATGGTACCGGAGGTTCATTGCGAAGTTTTCAGAGGTAGCCGGACCGATTTCCGACACTTTAAAGAAAGGGGCTAAATTTGTTTTCGGCGAAGGGGCGCTAGAGGCTTTTAAGCAGATTAAAATCGCTCTCACCACAGCACCTGTTCTTCGCAACCCCGATTTCAGTAAACAGTTCATCCTGTCATGTGATGCATCGTCAACTGGAATCGGGTGTGTGTTATGTCAGAGGGATGATGAAGGCAACGAACTGCCTATTTACTACTATTCCCACAAATTAAATTCCGCGCAACGTAACTATTCGGTTACGGAACGCGAATGTTTAGCAGCAGTTATGGGTATCTACAAGTTCCGTCCATACATAGAAGGATATAGGTTCTTGGTGATTACCGACCACGCTAGCTTGAGATGGTTGATGAGTCTGAAAGATCCAACTGGGAGGTTAGCTAGGTGGAGTCTAAAGCTTCAGAGCTTTGATTTTTCTGTGGAGCACCGTCGTGGAAGTTTACATGTTCTACCAGATGCACTCTCACGTATGTTTGAGGTAGAGGCATTAGGTGTAAACGAACCTCCGGCGGAATCCATCGAAACCAGTACATCAGAAGTGTTACATATTGATTTGGAGGATCCGTCTTTCAAATCGGATGAATATCTCCAAATTGTGTCACATATTGAGAAAAATAAAGAACGTTTGCCGGATCTACAAGTATCTGATCAGTTCATATACAAAAAGATCCGACACGTTACAGGTAACCCCATCCAGGACGATCAAGCTTGGAAACTTTGGGTTCCATCGAAGTTAACTGAAAAGTTAATCCTTCAGTCTCATTGTCCACCTCGAGCAGCACACGGCGGGATCGCCAAGACCTTATATCGCCTTCGTCAGCAATTTTATTGGCCAACTATGGCAGCACAAACGAAGATGTTTGTGAACAATTGCGACACTTGTAAAGAAACAAAAGCACCTAACCAAACACTGCGTGCGGAAATGGGAAAAGGGTATATAGTAGAGAGGCCATTTCAACACCTCTATACTGACTTCCTAGGGCCATACCCTAGATCACGTAAAGGGAATACGTTCATTGTAATTGTGGTTGACCAACTTACAAAGTTTGTACTAATAAAACCTTTAAAGAAAGCGACAGCTACAGAAGTAATAAAGTTTTTAATAGATGAAATTTTCCTTATGTTCGGAGTCCCAGAAACTCTATTATCTGATAATGGTTCTCAGTTCATAAGTAATGAATTCCAAGCTTTACTGAAAAATTTCGGAATATCACATATAAGGACAGCAGCATATGCACCTCAAGCCAACGCTAGTGAGAGGGTGAACCGCTCTATTTTGAGCGCAATCCGATCCTACATTGACGAAAAACAGTTGAATTGGGATGAGCATTTGTCATCTATTAGTAGTGCTTTAAGAACTTCAGTACATAGTACTATTAATATGTCACCGTACGAAGCACTATTTGGTCAAAGGATGATTGAGCATGGTGCAGATTACCAACTGCTAAAGAAATTGGGAGGCCTTAATCAATCAGATATTGATTGGTTGCCGAAAACTGCCAAGATGAACATCTTGCATGCATATCTCAAGACAGCACTCAGTCATGCTCATGACACCTATGAAAAAGTATACAATTTGAGAAGTAGGTCAATATCTTTCAATATAGGGGATGAAGTGTTCAGACGAAACCACATACTGAGTGATGCATCGAAACACCGTAGCGCAAAATTATGTCCTAAGTTCATTAAGACGCAAGTGATAAAATTGATCGGGAACAATTTATATAGAGTAAAGGATAAGAATGGTTTCGAGACAGTCGTCCACACAAAAGATTTACGCAAATAAAGTCATTTCGTAAACCATCTCTTTTTAAATTTCGTTTCACATGCCCGGCATACAGTCTGCGCATGAGACATCATATGGGTCGTGGGTACAGATTTTAGTTCAGAGCGACAAACACTTAGAAGAAAATATGCAAACATCAATAGGTGTTTCCTTTTCATCGTCGTTGCTCGAGCTTACGCAACAATCAACTACGATATTTTGTAGGGAAACTATCTTAACACCACGACAGCATAATAATGCAAATAACAATATCACCTAAAATGCTACTACCAAAAACCATACCAACTTGAAAATTTTCGGAATCTCCGAAAATCAAAATCGTATTCAATTCCTGAAATTATAGCAAGTAGCTGAAAAATAAATAATTTCCGAATACTGTGGAATGTGTCATAGACACAAACCTCTCTATTCGGAAACCAATTGCGTTAAAATAAATCCTAGTGGGATAATTAACTACATCTAGTGAACCATAGCAGAAGCTGCGGATAAATTACCTTTCAAATGAAGTAAAACGAGCGCGAAAAATCTACGGTCCACCAAATGTCATTTCTACACACAGACCCGAACAGACTTACATGGGGGTAGAACGCTGATACGACATAAAAATACAAGATGGATACACACGGTCTAAAGTCGAGAGAGTCTACTTGGAATGGGAAGCACTGAAAATTAGAGTGGAGCCAATCAACCACACAATAAAAGAAATTTTTGAGCCGAATTATTTAAGTAGCAAAATATAGGTCAAATTAGATATAATATGAGTAAGAAAATATTCATTTAGAAGAAACAAAATAATTTTTCAGTAATTAAAGTAGCGACGACAGACAGAGACCGAAAATACTCGAAAGCAGTTTAGCTAAAAATAGCCAAGTAGACAATGTAGCAAAACCGATGAAAGTAATCAGTTAGTAAAACAACAATAAAAAAACTTTTATTATTTCAATATAGAGCAGATAGTATGGTGGAAATAGTCAAACAATTCTTAAAAATCAAGTTTTATATTATGATAAAATGTACAGTTGAAGTAAAGTCAACAGAATAAATTAAACCAAGGTTCATCAGCAACGTCATCTGTATCTGCAAAAATAAAAATAATCAGAGGTAATAATTAGAATATGACAGATAACTTAGCTAGAAGTTGTACTGTAGGTAGCAGCTAGTCCAATAGGAGGTGTCACAAATCGGAAAAGAAAACAATCCAATAAGGTTAGACATTCCAATAGAAATACAAAGCAAACCAGAAAAAGTAATGATGAAAAGCTAAAGTTAAAAGATACACGAAACAAATCTGAAAAGAAAAGAAGAAGAAAGAAAATAATCATGTCATAACCTAAAAAAATAAAGAAAAATATCTAAAATGACAACAACTAAACATCTGATAAAGAAAGAGAAAAAGAAAAAGAAAAAGGAAAACTCTCAGTTAAAATGAAAAATGAATTTATAAAATGTCACAAAAATAAAATGCACTAAACGAAAGAAATGTTCATAAAATAATACTTACCATACAACAATACTTACCAAAACACCAAAACACTTAACGCGCAAAACATAAAAACCAAAGTATTATCACATTTGCAAACTAAAGTTCAAGTTACAAAAATCATTTTGAGCTACTTTGTATACACACACGACCTTAAGTCATGCCATGCAAGTGCGTAAACAAAATAGGTCGAACGTTGAAGAACGTACGATCAACGAGTGAAGCAACCAGATCAAAAGAGACAGATAGATAGAGAAAACAAAAAACCCTATCTTGCTCACTCCATCTACCTGAACCAATTGGACAGAATAACTTAGAATATAAAGTCGACCGAGGCTAAATGGTGGCAAAAAAAATTACAGACCGTCTTTTCAATTTTAATACCGCAAAAGTACAGACGGAAATTGTTTAAACAATTAAAAATTAGTAGTCCCGAAGTATAAATAAAATTAAAAGTGAAAAACTGAGAAAAATCAACAAAAAAGGAATAAAAGCAAGGCAGAGGAATAGCAGCAATATTGTAAGTACATTTTTTTTTATGCAACCATATTAGAACGTTTAGTGAAAAATTCATTCCGCATCAATTTAATTCGTTGCTAATAAAAGTATAAATTATATAGTGAATAAAGTGCTAAAATCTATTTGTGAAACTCAGAAGACAAAGAAAAAAAAAAACTGAAAACGAAAGCAAAAACAGAAGGTGACGTCATAAAGCAAAAAACCAACGAGCGCATAAAATACGTCGAGACTACATCGTACAAAAAAAAAAAGGAATTCTCGAAAAGAAAAGAAACACCAACGCTACGAATCCTGTCCAGATAGCCAGGTAACAAGATAAAATACATGCAATTTCATTCTATAATATGTCCAATTTGAAACAAAATTATTTCAACCCCAAATATGACAAGAAAAACGAAAAAGCCAAAAATACAGTAATGTGCAAAAGTAACTGCACGGTACGGTAAATAGTTTTTTTTATATTGAAACCAAGCGTTGGTGAAAAATTTAGTACAGTTGTGTAAAATATAGAAAGTAATTTATTTGAAAAATTTATAGAAAGCTTTTGTAGAATTTCGGCTCAAATAGTTAGTTCTTTTATTGAAAATTAAATAGTGCATATTCTAATATAATTTTTTTTAAATAACATATAGGCAGATAAAAAGCAGAACGTTCCAGGAACTCTTCAACGATTCAAAGGACCAATTGGACCATAGGAATTCGCCAAAGAGGCAAAAATACGTTTGGCCCAGAACGTTGGATGACCCTGGAACTGACGTCACTCTATCTGCCTGGCTTTCTTGGTAGCAGAAGATACCAAACCAGGACAAAATACCTCAGAAGTTCCTCAATACATATGAGATGACAGGAAAATACCATCCAGGAGAAAAACTAAAAAAATAATAACAAAATATTGAAAAATGGGATGTACCAATTTAAATCTACGTGACTAAATTCACCAAATTAATAAAATAAATCATACCAGGAGCAAAATTATCAAACCGACGAATTTAATCCACCAGTGTAAAAAAAAAAAATACGGGCTGGTATGTAAAGCAGGACCAGCCACACATAACGATTAATCGACGAGGGAATTTTTGTTCAAAAACATACAACGACATTGGACAGGACACGACATAACACATCGAGGGATTATTTTTGGCCAAAACGGCTAAAGCCGAAAGTAAATTCATCAGACCAGGACTTCAAGACATCGACGGACAAAAAAGCAGCTTGATCAAAAGATCACCTCAACGTTGGATATATACATACACCAAGCAAACAGTTATTAAGTACCATTTTGTGGATTGGTAAGGTGTTTTACGGTTAATAAAAATTATAGTAGGATATTATATTCCGTTTTTCCTTGATATACAATACCATTATTGCACCCTAGGTACATATATATTATGAAATAGTGGGAAAATTTTTTCTGTTATACAAAAATCCTGTGTTAATATCAAAGATAAAAAAAAAGGTTACCTACTTTTGGTCAAAAATATATAGAAAAATTGTGAATATAAAAGTAATTTTAATACGAGTATATTGAATGATAATTTGTTATAAATAATAATACCTACATGTGCACTAAAAAGAAAAAAAAAGAAAAAACATAATTTAAATATATTATGGTATGGACACATTATATGTCACATCACCTATCTACGTTTGCGTTAAAGTTTTGCAAATCTCAACTATGAAATAGTTGAGGGAGAAACATCATCATTTTGGAAACAAATTAAAATAATCTTCTATGCAATGTCATAGAGATTTGCCTATAAAAAAAAAAGTAATAATACAAAAGTAAAAATAATCCAATTGTAAAGAAAATCCAAATCTAAAGTCTATCAAGTGTACAAAACCTTTAAGTGTGAGATAAAAAGTATTTTTTTTGTTCATTTTTTTTGTGAATCGGTCGCAAATTTCAATCCGTAAGATCAAAATATCCGGACGTGGATAAATTTACGCACGTACAAAAACAAAAAAATAAATTATTTCGGTTATTTCGTGAGTAAGGTACTATGTCGAAATAGTTACCTACGTAAAATCATTCTTGAGATAAATTATTGAAATTTACAAAATCGTGAAGTGTATTCAAACAAGAAGTTAAGTGTGCAAACGATTAGTGTGTTCAGCCTTCAGCTTGATAAAACAAATATTTTTTTTTTGAAATTAAAGCAAATTTTGAAACAGAGGTCATAGACTAGACAATTTTCGTTGTTGCCTGTGGACATTTTGTGTTAATTTCATATATTTGTCATAGCGTTGCTGAAATAAAATAGCAACAATAAATTACAGTATATTTTTTTTTGAAAGTGAATTCGTTTTGATCTACAAGTTGAGTCCTGGACCAATGTATAAGAGATTCGAGATCAATTTCAAAAAAGATCCTATTGTACACTTACACTTCAGTTGTTGTGATATGAATAAATGTCGCGTATAAAAGTTTATTAAATTTTTTTTGAATTTCGTGTCGTCGAGAGTAAAAATTTTGCGAATTCAACTCTCATAAAGAATATACATAGTCGGTTGGTTAAGTGAAGTCGAACTTTACTCTCATACTTACCCACTGTCTGAATCTTGTCATACCCCTAAAATCCTGAAAGAAAATACAATCATCTAAAATTTTTTTTTATCTGTAAATTTTAAAGTCTGATCTGTAGGTATTCCTTTGAATAGGGTGCACCTTCTTCGACGCTATACCAACCTTTTTATATTTAAATTAATTTTATTTAAACCACTATATTGATCAAAACATAATTTTTAATTTACTAACTTTTGAACATCCACAGCAGGACACGGTTTGGATGCACCGGTCAAACTTTTATAAAATTTTACTATATTTTGAAAACTTTTTTTACATTTTTTTTGTGGAATCCAGTGAGTACCCATTTTGGTGGAAAGCTTAAGCAATACATTCTTTCTTGAATTTGTGGGTGGGATAAATTTCTTTAATGTGGAGACGTCCTACGTGCATTAATTTTGTTGTTTAGAGATACTCTCGTCAAAGATTGTCTCATAGTTTCGTCTGAAACAAAAATTTTCATTTCGTGTTTTGCAAAAACAAATCAGCTTTGCAACCGGTTTAGATCGTGTTAAATTTATCATTCCAATTAATGTGATTGGTCGCGAAAGTTTTTAAGAACGACGTTAGTATTCAACTTAGGCGAAACAGTATCGATTACTTGATCTAATACAAAGATAAACCGCCAATATAAGTTCAGTACTAAGTATATGTTCAATTTTTTTTTACGTCTTTGATTTTTCGTTTAGGCACTCGTTATTGAAAACGAAAGTTTTCTTTCGTTCCAAAGTCGGAAAGGGAGGAAGATTGTTTATAAACTTCTCTCTTACATACTTATGTCATATCATTAACAAATCAGAGTCATAACACTTAAAAGTTTTAGAGACTAGGTGAAGGATTTCTGATTAGAAAAGAAATTTTGATAAGTTTTAGAATACGTTTTTCAAGTTAGATGATTTTTGAAGAAAGCCTTAAGCAAAGTCTTATATTACAAATAAAAGATAGTGAAGTAGAGAAATTATTTTTATTCTTATCAGAAGATAATGTTAGATTTAAATTTTTTTTTATTTAGTTTTGAATAAAGTTGTGAATCAGGGATTTTGAAAATAAGATGATTTTTGTTTGATTTGAGACTTTATTTTGAACATGTTTTCTGGGAAGTTCATTTCGCTCATTTGCAGTCCCATAATAGTTATGGAGCAGTAAAGACACATACAGGAGTTGTGGCTGGGATCCTTGCCAACATGAGATAGGCAACTTTTGCTTCGATGACAACAATAACTGCTTCAACAACAGCAGCAACAACAACAACATGGGTTAATTAAAAGGAGTTTAATTACTCCTATACATAGCGGGAGTTTCTGAGAAGATATATTGGTGCAATTCAGAAGCATTGGGTGGATGACTGCGATTTGAAAAATATGAGTAGTTGCATTCACTTAGGTCGGGTGTAAAGCACTAGAGGAAATCCCAATACCTTTATTCCTCACCATTAGAGATTTTTCACACTACAATGACGGGACGGTGAAAAGTCCAATTAAGGAGAGCAGATAGTGGTCCTATGCTATATTAACATCTCTGATAGCGTTTAGAGAGTTGTCTTCTAAAATTAACACAACTGTTTTCAAACTTTCCAAAGTTTATATCCTTCTTCTGAGTTTCATGATATTCAAGTTCGTTATCGGGTCCTTTTGCTCATTAGCTTAGCCTTTTTTTTTAAATTAACATTTGAGTCAGTCATCAGCATGACTCTTTCAGGTCAAATAATATGTAACACGACTACACTTCTGTTGTCTGATCCGCCTCCCTGATCCGATGAGCTGAGCCAAGGCGAATTTCAGCGACCTGAAGCAATAGTAAAGTGGTAGTCACCCTTATTGTTCGGGCTTGGACGTGCCTACAGTTCGTAGGTACTAAAAGTCGTCGTGAACGATTAGGTTTCTAGAGGATCCATAGGTCGAGTCGGAATTATAAGCAAGTGTATACCTATGAAGTGCACATACCTACATAAAGACAATAGGTCGGAGAATTAAACCCTTTCCTTTATATTTTGTTGTGCTTCAAAGGAAATACTGGATTATGATACGATAAGCCGAAATAGGATTAAGGCGACTGATGCTGGTTAGAAATGATGATCATTCAATCCGGGTTTTCGAATCAAGATCATTTTTTTTATTCAGCGTTAAGCCTAGCAATTCTAGGTGTGATAAAAAGACGTATATGCCATCCACATATGTCAGGATCTCTCGATGCAGGGAAGATAAACAACGACAATCGTTATGAGGTTAGTGACCTCTAAACTATGAGATTGCACTGTTGCTAATTTATCTTTCTTGGATCGATTGGCCCAAAACCTATTTTTTTTTTGTGATGTGGATCCTACTCAACATGAATTCATCACAGTCCACATTTCATGAAGACTCCTATACTGACCCAAATACGACTCTTTGTCGTGTATATATACGGGTGGAAGCCCACGATAAAGCCTATGATTCATCAGAGTGGAAATTATAGCAGAAGATGAACCCGTCTTATTAAGAGTTAATCTTGCTTTTTGAGACATGTGGTTTAGAGCCGTTCTTCTCTTATAAAGTGTTGTAAAATGCATCGTTGTATTTCTGTGGTTTATCATTGAAGCGTGTGGAGTGTATGAATCTGTTGCAGTCCCACTACAATACGCGGCTTTACGTGAACGGAAAATCATCCCGATGGAACGATCCTTAACCTTCAGACCTGGAGGTAGGGAGCCGGATCAACTGCTCCTTATAGACATAAGCTCCGAATATGTCGTAGTAGCCCGTATAAGGTGTTCACTAAGTAGTTTAACTTGACTGGAACTATATAGACGCCACCGATGATTCCATCTGGGGAATTCCTCCACTGCGCCACCTTTATGAATGTAGAACTTCCTCAGTGGAAATACCCTCTCTCGGTAGCTGACCCCGAAAACTTCCAAATGTATTAGTTACTGAAATGTCAGGTTGAGGTACCGATTGGACCAGTATTACGCAGTGCAACAAATGAAATGATAAGCTCAAATAAGAACAAGCGGAGAGAGAAAAATCCTACCCATGCATGTTCGAGTAGGTCTTATTTTATTTCTTTCTATCTTATTATCTTTCTCATTTCGACTTCGGTCCAGGCACAGGGTGTGATGCACTTAATTAAACAACTTCTTTTATTAACTGTGCACATCTTTTACTGACGTCACCGACCACATATATACGAATGCCAATAATGAATATTTGCATGAACAGGAAGATCTGAAATTAAAAAATGCGTACAAAACATGTTTTTTCTTTTTAGAATATCGCACTATTCCATATGAGGAGCGTATTCCATAATTGGTACACTTACTCTATGGTTTCTACTATAGTTGACACCCCACACTGGATTTTTCTTTGAATGTTAAATTTAAATGATGATATCACACACATAAAAAAAATAATAATATTAACTGGCGCCCAACGAAAGCATGATTCAATGAAATATTTGCATTTAACTTAATGAACAAAAATATTTGTTACGTGTTGCCCAAAAATTGTATTACCTTAGAATTAGAATATTTCCTAGGTAGATTAACTTTCCGTGTAAGCTTGTTTGTTCTTGTTTGCGTCTTTTTACTTGCGATTGTAGGTACTAAGTATAAAGCAAGTTTTGTATTCGTAAAAAAAAAACTTTTGAGATAACAATCAAACATGACATTACGATGATTTCAAACTTGGCACTCCGTATTCTTAGAGTAATATGCCCAGGCGTATCCTAGGTCTGAAAATAACGGTACCATATAAACGTAACAGATAGTTCAATTTTTCTCGAAAAAAAATACGATAGATTTTTATAAAATTTAACATGACTGATTTTTTTGAAAACGGTGATGTTTTTCGACAAAAAAAAATTGTGCAACTAGATTTTTAACGGTATCTAGCCATACAAGCGTTTAGACAATTCCATTTTTCTCGTAAAAATTACAGTCGATTTTTATAAAATTTCGCACAATGGATTTGTCGGAAACGGTTGTGTTTTACATTTTTTCAAAATAAGTTTACATATTAGGGGTACGTGGCAAATAAGCCTTAAAGAAAATCCAATATTTCTTGTAAAATATACGATCGATTTTGGTAAAATTTTGTGTGAATGATTTTTTGCCAATAACGAAGTTGTTCGTTAGAAATTTTTTTTCAAAATCACCTTATTAACAGTACCTGCCATATAAATTCTATAGAAAATCCGATTTTTCTCGAAAAAAAATACTATCGAATTTGATAAGATTTTGTGTGACTGATTTTTTGCTAATAAGGAAGTTTTTCGTTAGAATTTTTTTTTTCAAAATCACCTTATTAACGGTACCTGCCATAAAAACGCTATAGAAACTATTCTTACTTCCGATTATTTATTATAGTTTCTTGCTTAGTATCCTAAGCCAAAGATTATTAATTTTACACAAGAGCAAGTTTGTCCGACTTATTCGTGCCCTTTATTTGTTTTAAGTTTCGTGCAATGTAGCTAACATTGCTTTATCAATTTTCTAACGATTTTGAAAACATAGCTGAGTCTCTTAAAGTTTATCACAAAGTCTCTATGCAATTAAATTGCGTTCAATTCATTTATTTTTTAACTTAACTGCTTTTCAACTTTAAAGTTAATATTACTTTGTATTTATTTCACTAAAAATATCTTTGTGTCTGCAAAAACTTTATACCCATCAATGTTAATATCTTTAATGTTTGCGTAGTAAATTGCAATGCTTTTAAAAATTTACAACTCTGTCAGGAATCCTTTAGTCGTTTTAATGAGGATTTATTTTGTATTGCATTTTAGAACACCATGCGGTTTCGAGACTGTAGTTCAGCAGTCTCATGAAGCGCGTAGTCTCTTTGCCAAATAGTTTATAGCATGCAATACACATAAAACGATACAAACATCATGTTGGAGTGCAACCACTTTTGTGATACTGCCCGCTGAAAAAGTTTTGATTTGATTGTTTTTTCCGACAGATTTATGAGTTGCAATAAAAAAAACATTCTTTTATTTAATGAGATTGTAATCCATCTCCCTAGATTTTAATATCAAAGTTGATAGTTGGTAAGAAAGCAGTCTACAATACCACATCGACAGGGGAGGAAAATCCATCTTCAAAATTGTGGCTTAAAAAAGGAGAAAGTTATTTGCCAAATTTCATAAAGAGCTGTTGTTAGAATGGAGACGACATTTTACACAAATTGCGTGCTTAAGTTGTGTAAGTCAAGCTGCAAGAAAGTTGGTCATCAATTGATCGAAACTGAGAAAGAAATGGTTGAAATACCATCCCTGCATCCTTTTCTCTTAACTTAAATATTTAAAATCGATTTTTTAGTAATTCTCTATGTTTTTTACACACCGCAACTACCCAACTTTTTCAATAAAAGATTTGAATTTTAAATTAAGAATAAAAAAAATTCATAGCTCTTTTTAATTAACCCATTTATACAGAGTATAGTGACATTGTATACAAAAAGTTATCCAATTTTCATAGAACAATCAACATAACATAACTTTTTGTTGAAAGAGTTAAAAAATAAAAAAAAAAACATGGTTCACTATATTGAAAGAGTTATGAAAATGTCAATATTAAATCTTGATAATACAATTTTGCCCTCAGTTTATGGAAAATTAAATTAAAATTGAGATGCCTTCCTGATGCTTTTGTGTGCACTCTAAACTAAATTTAGATACACACAAACGATATTTGGAATAACCAGCATTTTGTTTGCCCAAAGCACTATTTGAATAATAGTTTTCAACGTTTATAAAGAGTGACCTTTCATTCATATATTGGCTCCTCATTTGATAGTAGTTTTCATTTGTATTTGTATTTATATATGTAATCTTGATTGCTTTCACAATGTGCCCAGACTAATTTATACGGGGGGAAAACCAGTTTTCTAGGAGAGGGAAAAGAAGTGGGCATTATGAAACAGAATAAAATCTTCTAGAAAACCGTGTTTCCCCGGATGAATTATGTCGAATTCCTTGGATTTTTTTCAGTTTTGATCGGCAAAGTTGACTTTTTTCCTTCCCATGTATGTTGAAACAACGAAGTTGCTGTTTTTTGTGATTGGGTTTAACATCGATAAAGGGTGGTATTACCGACCTGGAATTCCTTTTTTTTTTCCTAAATCTGTCGGAGTTTGAACATTTGATCGACGACGCTACGGTTGACTTGCCTGGCCTAAGACCACACTGATAGGGGCCAATCAGATTCTTTACAACGGGTTTTAAGCGATCGTAAATGATACCCGACAAGATAAGCAACGTAAGGGAGGCTAATTCCTCTGTATTTCATGCATGTCTCCTTTTTAGTGGTTGGTGCACACTTTGCCAAGGATCCGCCACATTGAGCATCGAACCACTTGACACAATTACTGACGGTTTAAGTGAACCAAAAATATATGAGTATGACTATGTTTTTATAAGTACATGAAAGTTTTCAGTCAACTGAATCCCCTGATGGTAATACCAGATACCATCATTTTTAATAACTTCTTACACAACACAAATAATTGTGTTGTTGATTTCAAATGTTTTCTAACCCCATAAAGTTACGACATTGCCTTAAGCTTCCTTTAACTGAAGAATTAAACTCGATTTTTTCTTTTTTGTTTCAATTCATGTGGAAAAATCAAAAAAGGTCAACACAAAACTTTCAACGAATTTTGACATTTACGAACACACACACTGAGATCGATGAAATACTCACCCTCACCCCCTTTGGCTATTATAACGTCAAAAGTATAATATTTTACTTGGAAACCGACCCTTAAAGATGAGATGGATCAGCTGGTAAGACGTTTTACGATAATCATTTTGTTTGTGCCTCAAAGCGGAAATCGACCTTTTTGTAAAGCATTCAAGTGAAACTAATGTACAAATCTCATCTTTATTACTCAATAAGTGCATGTTTTACGAGAAAACATTCAATTCACTATATCGAAGGATGACGAAGACGACGACGACGACGACGAAAATGGCGATAAAGTGTGTAATCGACTAGAGTGTGTGTGGTGGTAATAAACAAACAAAAGAACTATAGCTTGAAGGATTATTATACAAACCCCAATGCAGGGTTTTTTTTTGCAATAAAAAGTAAGAAACGAGTTGAAAATAGTAAATATTGTGTTTAAACCCTAAAGGTACATAGGAAAAATCTTAAATACAAGTTGGCACTCCATACTGAAGTCCTTGAAGAGAAATATAATGTCAAGGGTGACTAGGAAAAAAGACATTTCTCCTTTTTTTTTGTAAATTTCTTTATAGGTATAGCTGTTGTGTTATTCATAGTTTTTACTTTAAAAATAGTTCTTTTCTAAGGCACTCATATTTTTGCATTCGAACTTTGCTACTAGGGAATTAATTAGCTTAATACAAAATCAAATTAAATTAAATTATGAAATTCCATAAGAAGATTTTTTATTCAATTACAGTAAAATCCTTGAAACAACAATTTTGAATTTATGAAACTTTTGTTGAAGTTCTTAGAAAAATAAAGCCACATCGTGGTTTCCATTGCTACTTGATTTTAGATTTTAATTGGGCTCCTTCTTTGTATAAGGTAGACAGATGATAAATAAAAGAATAAATTAGGTACCTATTCCATTGAAATTGAATAAAAAGAAGATTTTTCAATAGAATAATTGACTTTTCATAAAGCATAATTATGCAGACAGAAACAGGTATAAAGATTGGATAAATTGAAACAGAAACTTTAAAGGGTATAGCTAATAAAGAAATTTTGTTCGTCCCGCACAATAGCAGCCGTATTTAATGGGGAGACTACTTCTCATTTTTTCAAAATTTCAACAGACTTACCGCAAGGATGCATCTTAAGTCCTATCTTCTGCTCATTGTTTATAAATGATTTAGCAGAATACATATACCAGGAGATGCTCGCTTCGCTGACCAAACAATAAAACTGCTTTTGTATGCGGTTGACCTTGTGCTACTTGCGTAATCTCCCTCAACATTGCAGTTAATGATCAATAATCTTGTAAGATATTAAGCTCGGAACGGAAAATTCTCCGATTTTATACGAATTGCAAGATTTTTGCAAGTAGGTACTCAACACAATGTAAACACTCCCTCTGTCAAACCTGAAATCTAAGTTATTTTTTTGTTTCAATTTTTTGCTAAGTTTTCCTACTCTTTGTCTAATTTTGACATTTAGGGTTTTTTATCATATTGTCAAAAAATAAATGACAGCTCACACTACGCGGATGACAGAATGAAATTATATAAAACGCTTTTTTCAAACTGTCAAACTCAAAATCTCGCAAAAGAATTTAGTAAATAATCTCTTTTTTTCTAGTAAAAATTGAGATTTACGTGACTAAGGGCCAGTTTTTAATTCCTCAGTTAAACAGTCAGTTAGTACTTATTCCTCAGTTAGTGAAAAATTTGAGTTAGCACTTATTCCTAGGAATAAATGCCTTAACTGTCAAAAAAGTACCCTTTATTGGATTTTGGAAAAGCAAAATAATTTGTGTGCGATGGAGATAGTATGCTTGTCTCAACCTGGTCCAAGACAAGAAGAACTTGAAATTTGTTGCTTGTTGTACGTTCCACAACATAAAATAGTTGTATTTTGTTTTGTTTTATGTTTTCTATTTATTCTCATTTAAATAAATATATAAAATCTTTTCTTAAACTAACTGAGCCTTAGAATTCGTATCATTTGGACGATATCCTTCGCGATTCGGGCACTACCGATTGCCTGTTGGTTTCGATACCAAAGATTCACATGTGCTTGCAATGAAGGGAAGATGGGGTAGTGCTGCTTCCTGATTAAAGTTCACTTCCAATGGCGGCGTTTCTTACAAACAAAAGCAGCAAAGAATTGGCCTTCATTTTTGTTTGTCATTTGGTTTGAAGAGAGATATGAGATTCAGTAGAGGTACTTGCTGTTTGTTGGAAGAGCTTGGAATTGACTGTTCTGGTGATGAAATTAAAATATAGCCTCAGTAGTGTCAGTACTACAAGGACGAGTTGCAGAAAGTTTTATGGAGGTAGTGGTAGTGGCCGAGTCCTTGCAGGCAACCTCGTTGTATTTACCTAGTTTATATGCAGAGTCGAAAGATCGAGTTTGATTTGAAACGAAATTCCAACCCAGGTATTTCAGCCAACTGGTTGAATGCTTGAGGAGTTGAGTTAAGTGCGGAAAAGTTGAAATGACAGGAGAATACCTGCGTTGGTTTGTAGACATTAAGACCAAAAGATTGAATTTTCGAGAAAAAAATATTTGTATTGCTTTTACAAGTTATACGCATACTTTTCAACAACAAATATTCATTCGTTAATATGCAATTGATCACATGCAGAAATAATTGTGTATTCACCATTTCAACCCAGGTATTTCATTTAATTTTCGACTCAACACCACTGCTCGAGTGCGATCGAGTCGAATTCCATTTCGTTCCAACTCATCCCCGTTTACAAATGGGTGAACCTTAGTTCAAGCTCGCTTCAACCATGCATATAAACTAGGTAATTATTCAGCGGAGGGGTTGTACTAAAGAAACACAAAATTTAAATTAGTCGTGTTTTATATAATTTTCAATAAACAAAACTTACTTCTTTATCTTTCGAGTGATACACACAGGTAGGGGATTAAAAGGCTTTCACAATATGCATTTTAATTTATATATATGAAAAATATAATTGAAAGTTTGAAAGTTTTATTTTAGTGCGATTAAAAAACAAGAATGACAAATTTGATACCGATATATTTTTGGAAGTAAACAAATAATGACATTTGATTTTAAAGTAGGCATGTCTATTCACTCGATCGCATACTTATAAACAGCTGAAGCATTTTCTCACTCTAACACTGTGAAGTTGGATGTAGTTAATTTTGTTATTCTGTGGAATAGATAACTGGCTCTTTTTTATTGCTTGAAAAATCCAACAGTGTTATCAGACTGTTAAAGAGTCAGTTAACTTTATTCTTCTCATAGCTAACTGACTGTTTAACTGACGAATGAAAAATTGACCCTAAAAGGTTTAATAATACACTATTCACAATTTTCGAGCACAACATCAATATTTCATGTCATTCTACATCAATCTTAAAAAGAGTAGGTATTTGTGAAAACAAGGTTGTATTTGATTTTGCCTGATGACAGATTATATGTGTACGATGACTGACGTCGTTTGACTGACCGTTTAAAGTTCGCTTAACAAATCCATTTACATTTGCAAAGTATGACGATGTTCACATTGGACGTACTCACCCTACGCATTTTGACGTCTATATGTTTTGTTCCCTTCCCACTTCGTTGTAAGAAAGA
This sequence comes from Baccha elongata, assembly GCA_951217065.1. NCBI lineage: Eukaryota > Metazoa > Arthropoda > Insecta > Diptera > Syrphidae > Baccha > Baccha elongata. Next base: position 230,657,484 of record OX578272.1, on the reverse strand, counting down.
GACGGGGTTATGCGTCCAGCTTTTTAGATTTTTTAAAATTATCGTGGATGCATTTTGACATTCGCTATTCTGACATTTGTAATTTATTTACTAATTTTCACAAGTTTTCGCAAAATTCGGCCACTTTTGATTAGAAATTTCAATTAAACATACATATTTAAGCATAATAAAGAAAATTGTAAACATCTAGGCTCATTCAACATATTTTGTTTTTTTTTTTTTTATTTCGTGTGGTTTTGTGAATCCTTTGAGTTCACACTTCTTTGTGTCTGAACACGATGAACTGGGCGGACGTCAAAATGCGTCGGATGAGTACGGCCAATGTGAACATCGTCTATAGTCAGTACGAACTGTCCTTCTGAAGTAATAAATTTCTCACTTTTAAGTTTAACAGATTCTAACAAAAGCCATTTTGACATTTTGCCGAGTATTCAGTGTTAACCTGCCGTAAGAGGCAGTAAATTTAACATTTTGTAGTTTAAAATTGAAAGTCAATACATGGTCAATATTTAGCAATATATATTAGACACAAAGAAAATATTTAAGTACATATTAGTCTTCCTTATGATTAATTGATGTATTTATGAACGTTTTTCTTTAAAATGTCAAGGAAAATAAGAATACGAAGATATAATAGGCATTTTACTTTTTTAACTCTGACCGCTCGGAACAGAGCATGAACTGTCAAACAGAAAATCTCTGTTAATTTTTTTGATCGGAGCGCTCTGAGCTCTGAATCTGTGTTTAACTCTGACTGAATCTGTGCTTAACTCTTAGCACTCAGAGCGTACTCTGAGAAGATTATGCTCAGAGCACCTCAGAGTGTGATCTGTGGGCTCGGCCTCTGCTCTGTTCTGTGCTCAGAGTTAAAAAAGAAAAACGACTAATGTTTATATCTGTAGGTATTTGAATGTGCATATTCGTATCAGAACAAAAAGTCTACACAATCACAATATAAAAATGTCACAAGTGTATGACACTCTTGTTTTAATGCCACACAAACTATTAGGGTAGGGACACACTCCAAAATGTCTGTATGTTTATCTCTTCTCATTAAATGCTTTCTTCATCTTTTCTTACAATCCCAATCTTGCAGATTAATTTATCCATTCAACCTGACTTGTTAGGGTTTCACATATACATACCACTTAAATCAGGTGCAAAAACAATGGAAAGAGAAAAACTTATATCTCCAGCTAGGGATGAGTGCGGTTGGTTTATGTATCATACACGAGTGAACACTTGAAAAGTTTATCAACGTCTAACTATCGTCCTACCTTCCTCATAGTTCTGATTGTGTCGTATAAAAGGACTTCATCTTTGGTTAGAGAAGTCACTGGTCTTACAAATGTGCACAGAAGACACCACAAGATTACCCAGACTATGGAATAAACGACTGCGGGGTGCTATAATGAGCAATAGATTTAGTTGAAATGGGGGTTGTGTATTAAATCTGTCGTGTCATTTAAATTGTTTTGAAATTCTTACAATCGCCTCTGTACCTATAGGTAGAGCTGAAGTTTACAAAGGACGAACGCTGAAGTAATTGATGCGATGGAAAGTCTCAAAATCTCGTTTGCTAATTTATGCAAGTGCTTTTTGTATGATACCACAGTGCTAACCATATTATTTTATGCGGCTGTGTTAGTATTATATAGTATTTTAGGTTTATATAGATACTTTTCAAGTTGAGAGTAAATTTACCTTATTATGACAGTCAATCAAGATTGGATGTGGTACATTTAGCTCAGTTTAAAGTGATTGGATTATATTTGGCTGCAATAAAAAGTCTGCAAACTTGATTGGCAGACATTTTTTTAAGGGCAACTAAAGCTCTTAGGTTAGAAAGTGACATTTAGATAAAACATTGATAGCTCAAGCTCGGGCTTATGTTATAAATTTGTTTTACTGAATTTTATTACATAATAAAAAGATTATTCAACCGCATTAGCATCCCACAGATAATCAAAAACGACGTTTTTCGTGAGGTAAGTGAATTTTTGATTTTGGAAACTCAAATCTGGCCGTTCACATCAGCTTAAACACTCTTCATAAGGGGGTCATGCGTAAAGACCCCACGTTGGGCGCCATTGTTGCAAAATAGGTTTCCAGGGTGGAGAGTGCTTTTATATAAAAGAGAGTGACAAAACTGAAACCATTGAGCATAGACGTAGAACATTAAGAGTGCTGCATCACTCGCACTATACCAGAGCGCCTTCTATGTAAAACCTACCAGAGTTCGGCAAAGTTTCGAAAATCCAAATTGTATGAAGTTTTTTAGATTAAACTAAAATTCCCCCTCGTTAAAAATATTTTAAAACCAAACAGTTACAATTTTGCCTACATCTACCCTTACCATCACGTGGCAATTCTTGAATACCTAAATTCGAAAATAGGTTTGAACCTCTTTGGATAAGGTTTTTGGTGATAAGTGATAACTAGTTAGAGTGAGGGGGAAAGTCCAACCACTTCGACATCAAAAAACTAAATATTGGACTACGACTACTTACTTGTTTCAGTGGTCGTTAAATCGTAGTCGATTGCTGTTAAAATCAGCGTATAGTTAAAATAATGTTCTCTATAGAATGTTTAACATCATGTAAGAAAGCCATTTCAACACCTACATAATGTATTAACATTAATTGTATATCAATGCAATTATAAACATCCATCGTTAATATTCAAGTCAACCCAACTTAAAAAAATTTCAATCAAAATATGTCATACAAGTGGCAACCTTCTGTTATAATCATTCACATCTTCAAGTATCTAAAAATACTCGTTCAAAGCAGTGTCAACTTACTTGGCAGAGACAACAACCATTTATAAATACATCGTATTTAGTACTAAAACACAATGAAAGACCGCAACAAAATATTCTTACTACGACATCTAGTAGAAATATTTCATATCACTATCTGTGGTAGAAAAGAGAAAACGCAAATGGAGGACAACTGGGGGTCAATTCCTGATCTGTGAAACTGTGAAGTGATAAAAAAATTATCATTTCACTTTTCATAGAGGCTTTTCATTTTATCACTTCAGCACACAGTGTGAGCTAGGTTCTTCCCTTGGGACTGTGGGCACAGACCAAAAACTGATCCCCTTAGCTTAACAGTCACTACCACTATATCACAAAAAATTAGGTCAATCGAGTTATGGTATCAAAACGGCGCTTTTCCGCGCTAATTGGGTTTCTTCGGAACAGTTGTTCTGCGAAACCGCCATCTTACCTACCTATCACTTAATGAACTCGCATAATTCGATTCTTGATCTTATTATGATAAACAGCTGTCAATGTGTGTACTAAAAAGTACTAAATTATACACCCAGACAAAAAACAACGTTCAATCAGAGAAAACCACTTTGATTCAACAAAAAATTGCTTAGAATACGAATGTCTTAAAATCAAAATTTGAGAAAAATAAATTGAGAACGAAGCATAATTAAATCAAATTTACTTGAGCTAAGGATCCATTATAAAAACGAAAATCAAATACAATCTATTAAATTTTAATTTGCCTTTTAGTCTCTCAGTGCAAGGTCTGTCAACGCGTTTTCACTACTCTTCACAGAACGATTTGACTGTGATAAGATATTTATCACTATGAAAAGTTTTTGAAGTTTGTTTTCATTTTTTCACAAATCGGGAATCGAATTTAACGCTAAGGCGTGATAAAATTTATCATTTCACATTTTCACAGATCGGAAATCGACCCCCCCCCCTGAAAGCTACACGCGCAGTTCACCTCAAAGTTACCTACACCATCAAACCGTTTACGCAACAATTGTGTTAGGATGGAGAGTGCCCGTCTAACCAGTGGTGAAAGTTATTCTGAAAGGAACGAAACAATGCGATAGCTTGGTTAATATTCAATTTCTCTACTAAATGGCCACCAACAACAAAAAATGTAGGAAAATAAAATCCGTGATGAGACATTATAAAGATTTGCAGTAGTTAAGATGAAACTAAAGGTAGAAGCTAAATGTATAGTTGAGTCAAGGAAATAATCATTAAAACGAAATCACTTTTTTTTAGCCGTAGTAGATTCGACAAGTGTCATTAGAAATGCTAAAAAGGAAAACTTTAAGCTATTAGTGATATGCTTAGTGAAAACATAAGCCTTGAAAAAGACTGATTGTGAGTAAAAATATCACCTAGAAATAAAAGAGTAAAAATGTAGTTATCAGCAAAGAATTTAGTTTATACTTACCTTAAGTTCAGTTAATTTTGATACTTACCCTATACGTCCAACAAACTGCGAAACAAAATTACCACATATACTTACCATATAGAGGACCTAAAACACCTAAAACTTACCTCATGATTTTATAATACCTCATTAAAACACCTTCCTCAATAAACGCGAGCGAAAATTATGATTGTTAAATCATACTCTTTCACGTAATTTACATCTAATAAGAATCTAAAAATAAAGTGCACGAACCGATGAACAAATCAATAATTTATCATCGAACACATCAAATAATATGTCATAGAGAAAGACATTAAAAGCTAAAGGGAAAAACGATAACGCAAAACAGCCATGTAAATATATTTCATGCATAAAAATATTCATCTAGAATATCCGGAAAGAAAAGACGGGTACGACAAATATTTTCATGCTGAACAGAGGCTAAAACTCAATACAACTTTGTAGTCGTGGGGAAAAATTCGAATGGTAGACCGTTTCAGCGAACGAAAGTAAATCGGAGCAAAGAACGAAACAGCATGTTGTTCTTTCAATCAGAAAAATCGAAAAGAGCATAAAATAATCGATTTAAATTCGGAACGGCCGCGCAAAAGAACAACCGACAGAGGAATACATAAGACAAAAAACACACTGTCGTTCTTTCCAATTTCTCAGTCCGAATAAACAAGTTGCGTGGTGAAAAAGTAAAAGAAATAATTTACCCAGCAAAAAGAATAGCAGACTGAGGAAATAATATCAAGGAAACATTTCCAGAGAAGACCATATAATAAAATTTAAGTAAAATACAACCATCTAAGTAATTACAAAATGTAACAAAAAGTGTTTAAGACAAAATCCCACACGTTGTATAAAGACCAACCCTTTCATCTTCGACCAACGATCCAAGAAACACATCAGTGCAAAATTAAATAAAACCAACATACAAACCATATTAAAATAATAAAAACATCCAGGTGAGTGAGTTTTTCTTTTATATTTTTGCTTAGCAAAACGTAGAGCACGTAGTAGCATGTACAGTAGTGCGCATGTGCGCGAAAAAAAATTAAAAGGAATCACCACATAGTAGAAGAGAATATATAAGTAGATAGTTTTTATGAATTCAAAATACTAATATTTTGTTAAATTCCATAGGCACACCGCAACCGACGGATACCAGTGGTATTCGTAGTCGGCAAAGCAAGCAGGAGCACATCTTCTTCGACGAAAAGAGTTCAACCACCAAAATTGAAACATTCGAACCACCACCACATTAATTTTTGTCGGACTGCCTGGATTTTTTTTTATTTATATGTAATATGGAGAACATCATTGAATAATCTCATTTTGTCGTCATTTTTGTAAATGCGCACTCAGAGTGCATTCGTTTTGTTACCTTAAGAAGTCATAGAAAACACATCGTATGCTTCAAGAACGTCTGGAGTTCAACATACAGCAGATACGTCGAACACATCATATAACGGATTCATCTCATCATAGAAACACCGTTGGATGTATACCTACATATATGTGATGCTGAGGAGTACACCGTATTTCAAGATATCTGAAGATAGCTGCAACAAAAAAAAAAAAAAAACTTGGAAATTAATTCACCGTAACAATTTATAATTAAGGGTTAAATAACAAAGTGCAAGGTACTGTACCTTTTTAAAGATTTTTATGAAAATTTTCTTATTTTTATAAATACTTACGTTTATGAAATTTCTTTCTAGTAAAAAGTATAATTTTTATGCAACTTTTGTTAAATTAAGTTAGTCTTATAAGAATAAAATTTATAAATGAAGTCTTGAAGAAGAAGGTATTTTTATTGATTACTTTGAGATATAAGTTTATCTTTCGTTTTCATTTAGGTTCATAGTTAACAATATGAGTTGTTAAAACTGTAAGGAGCGGGGTCGCGGCGGAATTCATCATCATCACCATGTAAGTCAACTTCACATATAACGGGAGGATTTATCCTTTCGTCTTCAAAGAGGGATGTTCTTACATTTAGATATGTGCTAGTAAGAATATCATATGGGGGAAACGTCATCAGACATCACAGTATACATAACAAGGTAATATACTCCGAGTTTCCATTTTTCTTCAAGTTCGCGCATGTGTCAAAAATGGTGACCCTATGTCACTGGGAATGCGCTGTCACTAAAGTAAAATGGCAATTTAGTTCAAAAATTCATAGACGATTAATTAATTTTGGTATTTAAAAATAATAATACATAAAAAAGTAAATAAAGAAAATTTTTTCTTGTTTAAAAAGTTAACTATAGACTGTTTTTAATTAAATGTACATATGTTGTTAATCAATAATACAGAATCCGTGAGAAAAAGAAAATAATAAAAACAATTTTCATTGATAAAGCAAAGAATCGGTGTGTTATGATTCAAAATAATAATTATCTAAATAATTATCTTGTCACTCTGGGCCTGGTGGACCTAGAAGTTAGAACGATGCACAACACGATGTATTGGCAGCAAACATGTAAGCAGCCTCCTCTTAATAAAAAAATCCGTGATTTTGGATAAACAATTAAATCAGAGTTCAACGATTACACCACATAATGATAAGAATGAGAAATTATCAAATTTTGTTTGGTAAGCAGCAGTGGATGGTGTTCTCTGGTAGCAAATGTTCAATGTGGCCAAGACAATGCAGATTTGTCTATTGGGACAGATTAAACTCGAAGGCAAACGTAAACTGTTAATGAAACATCAGGTGAGTAAATACACATGAATTAATAATTAGTGATTTCAATGGCCATATTCCATCTTTTCAGCCTTGCATCAATATGTGGTTTGACGCAACAAAAGAGCATCTGCAAATATAAAAACTCCTTCCATGCTGGAAATGCTTATTTTGCCCAATTAGGAATCAAACGCTGCGCTGAGAAGTTTCAAAAGTCAAAAACATTTTAGTTGGACTGACATCGGATATTTTTGTCATGAAACCCAAGACGAGCTGTTTTATAGAACCGGGTGGAGTTTGTCGTCAAGTAATAGCGTCCAAACTTGTTTTTTTAAGTCCAACTCCCTGTTAAAAAATCCATGCGTCAAAAAAAAATATGAACGTTTATTTTAAATCATTGTCAATTTGTACACTTCAAAAAACTTAAAGTCACTTTAATTAAATAAAAAAAAAAAAAAGTTTATTCAAATACAAGTCAATAGGGTTTTATTTTTCTATCTTTGATAGGTAGGTACTGGGTTGCAGAATAATGTTTATTTTTTGGCGATATTGGTGGTCATATCCATAATTGGTTCCAGAATCCAGGCAGGGGATATAAATCTAAACGGTTGACTTTCCCCCCATCTCAACCAACGTCCAAACGATCATCTCAGAACATTCGTATTCGCTAAGAAGAGATTCTAGGCTTTCAGTTCATAGGTAAGATCGGGGTCAATGAGGAAGGAGTGAGGAAGAAGTTTTCTATAGTTTTATTGTTTTAGGATCGCGTTACAGAACGACACCTAAAGAGAAGCTACGAAAAATTTTTCGTAAGGACGAAATTCCAAATCACAGTTTTTATTTGTCTGGTATAGGGGTTTCGATCCCATCAGTTGCGTATTGTGACAGGGTTCGTTGTGGGGTCGCGTTAAAATCATAACGCTCCACTCGCAAGATATCGTCACGTCATGTGCCCACGTGGATCGCACATTTCTCATTCTATCATCTTACTTCCTGTCTTCAGCTTCAAACGTTAGACAACTATAGGCAATATAATGGCATGGGTACTGTGTATAAGAAAATAAAAACAATAAGAAGACTAAAAATAGTCAAATTAGATTTTATTAAATGGAGTATTTATGAATGAAATTCAATATTAAAGGTTTTGTGGCCTTTACTCTTTACTGTGTAGTTATGCCAAGAAGCAAAAACTGAAACTTAAAGAAAGTGATGCTGCACAGGGAAACTGATCTACAACTGAGCTCTTCAACCAGAAGTAAAGAACACTATGGGTTGTTAAGAAATAGAAAAACGCAAATTAGTAAGGCGCGATTAAAGACATGGAAAAATAGAACAGTTTAGAAATTCGTAAATTAACCAGAAGGTATAAGGAAGTAATAATTTATGAAGTAGTAATTTATGACTGTATTGACTATATCGCTCTTAACACTTCGCATAAATTCAAAAGGTTATAAGGTATATCTTACATATTTATGTACCTAATATGTACCTACCTATATCTATACATAGTAGATAATTTAGACAAGTAGGTACCATGTTATACATCCATGCAGGTACAAGATAGTTTTATCTAAAATTTGCATATAATTCCAATAAAAATTTTCGTGCACGCGAAGTTCCGGAAGTTGTCAAACCAACTGCATTTAAAATAAAAGTTTTTGGGGTAGGTGCCGTATATAATTATCTCTAAATTTTAATGAGTGCAAAAAATACACTGCTTAAATAATAATGTATGCATGAATTATTTCATTTCTGCAAGTATTTGTATATATTTTTTTTTTTTCGTTAATGATAGTACCCTGCAGTTTACTAATACCTACGTACATGTGTGCTCTGTTCTGAATTGCGTTTAAATAACAAATTTTTTCGAATTCAAACTTTCGGTATTCTGAATTACATTTTGAATGTGTGTGTTCTGAAAAACGTTCGAATTGACAATACTATTGACGTTTTCAATCCAGTTGGGTTTTGTTTTGTGAATTTCAATTCGGAAAGATTAAAATCTAATTTTTCTCAGATAAATATAGTATATAATACTTTTGTTTCCACCAAGCACTTAATCTTGATTTGAACAGATTTATCCATAATCTAATTTTAAATTACTAGATTTGCGATACAAAATTAAATCTGAAATCTTCATGATGAAAAATTTATCTCTTATAACTTAATACTTAATTATTAATTAGGACTGAACGCTTTTACTTCAAATGTCATTTCAGATGTCAACAATTAATTTGTTAATTAGTTTTGAAAATATTTTTAATTTTTGTTAATTTTTCTCAAAATAAAATACTTTAATTGCATTATTTCGACGGGATGTTATAGATTATTAGTGATTTTTGTGAAATAATTGCATTTTATTGCTAATAAATATAAAAATTCTGAACAAAATGTTGCTGTTTTTTGAAGTTTTAAAACCTTTTGTCAAGTTAATCACTTTTTAAATATTTTTGGAGAATTTGAATATAACAATTTGTATCAACAACAATACCCAAACGATTTTTCTTTTAAATAAACGGTTTGTAACGGAAATATTCAACGTACATAATTTTGAATTTAATTGAACAGTTTTACAGCCTCTGTTTTAAAAGCACTTGTAAAGAAAATCAAACTGTACGTTTAATCTGCGTTTAATCTGCCACCTCCCTCCTCCACATGATGTATAAAGTTGAATGTGGTTTGATAATAATATGCCTTTCTTACAGGGTGCTTAAAAAAACATTTATTTCGGCACAAGCATCAACTCGTACTCCTCCATCTCCTACCGTAGAAAAAAAAAAATTTGCACACGCTTTTCTATTCGTGTGAACAGCTAACTGCAAAATTGTAAGAATGTACTGTTTAGCCAAATTTGAAAGTCCCATTTGAAATTTAATTGGCACAGAGTTAAAACTTTGCAGTTATAAAAGTTTGTAGGCAAAAGTGGGTGGAAACTCCTGAGATGGTGTTCTATTTATTTATTATTAGGGTTGTTTTGTTGGTAGTTTATAGTTTTTCAGTACTGGAAAGTTCCAATAAAACGCTATATTCACTTTTATATCCATTATTGCATTTTTTTTTCAAAGCTGCTATTCGTGACTATATGCCGAAGTTATAAAAAAAATACGGTTGTGTCTGCAAAATATGGCTATTGTGTGTGCCGAGGTGGTCAACTTCCAAACCAAAACAATAAAAACTCGAATAAATAAGCCAATAAGTGTTTCCTCTCAATAAAATTGTATATTAGCCGAGTTTTTTTGCAGGTTCATATAGACATGTGTGAAAAAAAAACACATTGGAATTTAGCCCACAACATTACCGACGTTCTCATATAACTACATGTAATTGTGTTGTTAACCTAGTAATCTACATGCACTTAGCTAAGCCCCGATAATTATTGAGAGTTAGCTAAGTTTATATAGACCTATGTTTTCATTGTATTTACGTGCTGTTGAATTACGACTGTTGTCGTTTTTTTCCCCACAAATCTATATGAACTTGCAAAAAAAAACACGGCTTTTTTATATCTCTAACTAATAAAAGTATCCGCGTGTGAAACTCCCCGTGAACTAATGTTGAGCCCAAGTGTGATTAATAATTAAATCGGAGTGCTGATAACCTCCGCTCTACTCCGTTCACTGCTCAGAGCATGCTAAGAGCAAACAAAGAAAAACGTATAATGTTATATAATCACACCCAATGGAATTTGATAATAATTATATGTTCAGATTCAGGTTCATTTATTTGAGTTTTTAAATTATTGTTTTACAATTGACATCTGGGAAATAATACGATAGTAACATATTTTTTTTAAATAACTGAGTTGAAAATTATTAGGAGGCCATAATGTATGGCAGTCACAAGTTTTTGAGGCCAGTCTTTTCAGCTCTGGTTATGTGTAACCATTGGTTTCAGTTGTTAACCATAGATTTTGTATGTATTTCAATGGTTACCAGCTTAAATAACAAATGGTTTAATTAAACCAGAGCTGAAAAGACTGGCCCTTAATGAAATAAATGTCAACATGGCTCTAAATACTTGTTAATGTAAAGCTCTCGCTAATGGAGCTGTATTACAATTACTTATCAACGCGCAGGATCGATTAATAATTATATGCGTCACCCTATGTTAATGACAGCGAATCGAATCGAAAAAAGAACTGTCAACGCAAGTGTCACTTGACTCAACTTGTGCATTTTTCTTTTGTTTACTTCGCAATTTCGAACCCTTAAAACTTTTGTGTTAACCGGCCGGTATTTACAATTTTGTTTTCTTCTTTTTTGTAAATTGTATTTTGAAAGTTATAAACTTCTTAATAAAACAAAATAAACAAAAACAAAATTTATAATAAAATTGATGTTTAATTAAATAGTTTGTGTTCACAGGAGTTCATTTCAAGTTCAAACAAATACAAATTAAGGGTGAGTTTCTATGCACTTCAACTTCAAAATCGAAAATTCCCTTACATTCTCAATGAAATACATGAAAATGTATTTATTACAATATCCATAAACAATAAATTATTAAAATGTCCAATATTAGTTTTGTTGATTCCTGTTCAGTTCATATTTAGAACACACCTGAGTAGGGAAGAGTTTGTTATGCTTCGGTGCGCTTCAGTTTTTTTTTTATAATGAAATATGTGCACCAATAATGCTTGCCTTGCCAGCTTGCCATGCCAATGCCACCAGCCACGGCAGTTTCATTTCTAATTGGAGTCGGAGCGGGTGGTTCTTTCCTGTAGATATATTCTTTAGAATTAAAAGTGATTTTCAATTCTTTAGTAGATTGTGTGTCGTCGCGTCGGTGGATCTATATATAGATAAAAAATCATTTGTTCTTAATACCTCTGCCGAATGAAATTTCCGACTAGCCTCCATTTCCTATAAAGTGCTGCCCACAACTTATGCAATGTTGTAATTTGATAAATTGTTCCAATAATCTTCCGCATTAAGAAGTGCTTAAGTGAAAAAATAATAAAATTCGCAACCTACGTGCTCTAGTGAATGGTTTTTAGCAAGTAACCCGAAAGGCAGAGTTCCTTTGTAAGTAAAAATGTATTCACTTATGCAGTTCCTAGTTGAATGGACTCATAAGTAGAGTGTGGCTTGTTTTATTCAATTGTGGCGGTTACATTTTTTATTTGAAACTGAAAAGCCAAAATTTGCAGTTCAAAACCATTTGACCGGCAACGAGTTTGCAGTGCATTCACTTCTAGATTGAATTTCATTGACCAACGACATAATTGTAAGTTCACTTTCGTTTCTATTACCATTTCATAATTTAATTGCCTTTAGAAAAAAACTAACATAAACCAGTTAAAGCGAATTCCCTTTTATGTGAAAAAATCGATTAAACTGATTTTATAGTTCATTTTCTCATAAAAAAAAGAACTAAAGAGCTTTTGTTCTTCCCTTAAGTATCTTCTAGTTTAGCTCCTATCCTAGTTAAAAAAAAATAATGATTACAAAGTATGTATTCCCTTGAGAAGACATAGGCACTTCATACAACATGCGTGAGTAAATTTTTTTTTTTTTAACACAGGTTTCTGTCTCTGTGTAGTGCAAGAATGATGAATAGTCCTTGGAGTTTTTTAAGATATCCTGTTTGGTTGTTGCTCGTGGATTGCATGCTTTTCGTGTTAGTTTTACTTTTTTTTGTGTCAATTCATTATACCCTCATTTATACAGAATTGATATCCTTTGTTTGAATGCAGAGAAGGCCAAAGAGCATGCCATATACTGCGTATTAATATTTTAACGGCTACTTTTGTGGTTTGTTCCCTTTTTTATTTTTCAAAGTAAGTGAGTAGAATATGAAAGGCTTTTTAAAATGCAAATACAGACTTAAAGAGTTTGCTCTCTCGTGTGGTTTCTAAATAAAACTGTAACTGAATTATGTTATAATCTTACTTGTTCATGTTTTGTTCAAGTGTTTTTAATTAAAAAAAAAAAAAATCCAAGTTTAAATTTACATAGGTATTCCATTTTCTTATAGAGTGTTTTTTTTGTTATTGTGTAGTTTTGTTCTTGTACCGAATACTGCAGTTGCAGAAACAGAAACAGGTATGATGTGGATAATAATAAAAAAGAATTGTAGTCACGTCCTAATATTAAATTTAATAACAAGAAAACCAAAGTGTATACTAATCATGTGAACATAAATGTGCATAATATAGTTTGTTAAGGTATTTTTTTAAATAAAATAACAATCAATTATATGCCTCTGGTGCCATACCTTTACCCTATTTGTCTACATTTTGAATGACGCTGAAAAAGTATAAAACTATGATCTGGACATAATTAATTCGTGAGTTAATACGATAACGGACATTTTTCGCTAAAACTGATCCAGTTATCTCCCATTAATGCACAATTTTCACGATTGTACGCTCAGTTAGACAATTCTACAGACCAGAAAAAATTACAATATGCACGATTTGCATTTTTTTAACGTCCATTTTAATTATAAACTTTGATAACCTTTACGTGTTATTCACTTACTACTTTGTTAGTGCTCGCCTTTTGATGAATTCTTGATGAACTTTAATCGGCGCAATTTCGATTATTGAATCAAAGGCTTATGCTGTAATCGAGGAATAAAGTGTGAGTTGAAAAATCAAAAATTAAATGGGAAATTATTCTTTTTATTCACTGTTTCTTTGGGACTTATCAGAGAAACTTTATACAAGACCTTAATATCTAGACAGAAGCATGAACCTTGTGAAGAACGGATGCATATTTGATTAGCTGCTTTAAATAAAAACGTATCTTTTTCTAAAATTAGACACATTGATATATCCCAGTTTTAAAAGTTTTTGACCAAATCATTTGCAAGCAACTCTACTATATCTATGCGACAAAGCTGATCGCATAGTCAAATTTTAGCTCATATGCAGTTCCACTCACTTATTAGTATTGATAGCGTTGGAAAACCTAAAAATCTTATTTGCGTGGATTACTCTTAATTATGTTTGGTTAAAGCGACAATTCAGTAAGAGTAAGACATCATGGTCGGTGTTCCACGATCCAGTTTTTTACTAGCACATACAGCTCCGAAGAACCAAGGCCTAGTGACTTACACTCTCAACCAATCCTTTTGTGTGCGTTGTTAATTCTACAGCATTACAGGTGACCTACAATTTTTCGTCGACCCCGAATGAAGGTGAACTGCAGTTTTCATGACCATTGGAGGATGTGTCATGTCCTCGCAAGAGGCAGTGTCACTGAACAAACATTAGCTGTACTCAGGGTTTGAACCTACACCTGTGGTGGCTTGATAGTCCGACACACTAACCACTACGCCATGGTACAAATTTGTCTTCTTTTTACTTAGCTTCTGTTCTAAATGAGGCCCAGGCCTCAAACAACTTGTCTTTCCAGCTAACTTTAATTTGTACTAACAGCCTTCAGTTCCGCACACCATTTTTTAAAATCTTCTTCTACTTGGTAACTTCACCGTAAGTATGGCAATTTTCTGCGTCTAGCTTTTACTGTGATGGCTTCCAAGATTCTAAATACCTTTGCGAACGTATTTTTGTAGTTAAATCTATGCACCCATTTAACCCGTAAATATGGTCGTTGAACATTCCTTTTGCGGCACACTAACCACAAAAGCAATTCCTAATATAATCTTGTAAATGTAAAGGTTTACCTTTCCGACTTATCAAAAAGGACTGGCATGCTCAATGTTTTATACAGAGTTTTATATCTTCGAGTAAGAAATTGCTACTTAATTGTTTTCTTAATTCAAAGAGACTTCGTTTGATTTCAAAGTTGAAAAAAGATTCTAACTAACTACCACGATATTTCAATTGTTCATAATTACGTCTTATTTAGTAACCCCTAAGACCCATTAAAAGTTTCTCACCCTGTCTTTTCCTGAATTCTTTATTGACATTAAAGGCCTAGTAGAGTTTTTTTCTTGATTTTCCTGAACCCAAAAACCATTTTAATCAGTGTTAAAAAGTAATCAGAAATGCTGCAATAGAAGTACCTCCGTGAAACCTGATTATTTTCAGAAAGAATGCAACAACCAATTATACACCGACATTATGTCTAGTCAAGATACTTCATATTCAATGGCTTTATTGGCTAGGACATGAACCGCGAATTAATACCATCGCCCTGATTCGTAAAGTCGTTGATTCCAGTTCAGAGAAAACAAGAATCAGTTCTAGCTTTTCTAGCACTTAGTGAAATTTAGTTTGGGGAAAATTCTAACCGTGCAGAATTCCCCCTCACAGAGTATAACAAATGATTTGATTATCAGTTCTGAACTCAATACGGTCCATGTTCCAAGCTGCTTTTTAACTTCATGTGGTTTAGACTCTACATTCATAGGCACATCATCCATTACTGTTTTATTCAACTTCTTATGAACTCGACGCGTTGTCCGACTCCATCCAAAGAATTGTAGCCTTTACGAGCGATTTTAATGTTCACAATTCTAATTGGCTCCTTATTCAACAACGTTGAGCTCTTTACTAAGATAAAAAAACCTTACTCAGCTCATTGACGAGCCTACTCGAATTCCTGATGTTGCAGGTCACTCTGCAAACACTCTAGGCCTGTTCCTCGCCTCTCATCCTGATAAATACTCTGTAAATTTATCGTCGCCTCTAGGCACATCGGACCATTATGCCATATCGTCAAATTTCTCGTGCCAAACTAATGCAGTTAGAGAAAAGATCCCAAGCAGAATCGTTTGCCAATACGAGAGTGCCAATTAGACGGTCCAAATAATTTGTCCGGGAGCTTTAACTGGATAATGACGTTGACTCCAGTGCTCATAATGCCACAAATATGAGAAAATTTATTTCGAAAGGGTCTAAAACCATCAAACCTAAAGAAGACTCGTGGTTTGATTTGAGCTGTAAAGAGAATGAGGAAAAAGTTTCCGTTGTTACAAAACCAGCCCCACTGAAGAAAACCGGAATAAGTTAAAACAAGCTTCGGTTACGTGATAAAGTAGTAGGAATCTCTATCGACTTATCATTATCTAACCGCCAACAGCAAGTTAGAAATCAAGCCGGCTGGAGTGGCTTAATGCGTTCGATACAGGACTGTAATTAAGTAACTCAGTTGTGGATGCTTTATAGCATTATTTGGCATACTTGGACGAGTTATTTGTAGAAGCTTTAGTCAAATTCGATTAAGAGTTGGTATATATATCTACTTGGCGTTGTTGAGTTGTTTTTAGCGTCTCGTAATATGGATATTTGGTCGATGGTAAACTTTCCTTGCCTAAAACCACACTTGATAACGTTGACAGTGGCAGTTGAGGCTTCCACAAATACGATTGATTAGACCTTGTATGTGGTGATAAAAAGATTGATCTCTCTTTAGTTTTATTTTAATTGCTGTCCTCCATTCATTAATTGGATAGTGTCATCCTGTTCATCCTGACTGTTTCAAAGCCTGCCTAAAAAATCGTTGTTTATCCTTAGCACTGACTGCTGTTCTACTTGAACGTTGTCATTTTTTACCTTCCAGGGATGTGCATTCCTGCATTCTTACTTCAATAATATAGTGCTCTAAGATTTAGCATTAAAACATCATTACTAAAATATATTTATTTTCTTCTATTTTCTAATGAAAAAAACAAGCACCTTTTTTCATCTCCTTTGAACTACTTTGTTGCTTTTAAAAAATGCATTGTTTGTTTAAATTTTCGAAAATTTAAAACAAACGGTTTTTACAAAAACAAAATTATATTACATGATGCATTCACACAATTCTATTCAACCGACAAAATTCATTTTTTATTGGCTTCTGTTGAAAAACACACCCTAAAACAAATAAACATCAATGCATCCAGCTCCACACTCCATCCAAACAACAATTAACGTTTTACACACTCAGAACTGACAAAACAATAATCCCTTTGTGACAAATATGGACAAAGGAGCACACGATTTTACCATATGTATCAAACATGTACGTAGGATTTAGGGCTTTATGGATTTGGAGCACGTCATTAAGACTTAAGACTTATTCAAACACATGTCATTGACTTCCACTAATTACCCCAGCGCTAATTAATCCATCTGAATATTTGTTTGTCTATTGGTAAAGTATTTAGAGTATATTCTCGTCATCTTTCCCTCACCAGATTAGTTTTTTGTTGTTTCTTTATTTAGTAGAGATTTTTTCTATTTGTTTATTCAATAATCCAAGTTCAAAATCAACAGAAACAGACACCTCTTGTAGTTCGTTAATTGTATCTGGTAAGAATTAATTGGAATTGATGGTTCAAAATGAAATGCAATTAACACACCCACTATTTGATGTGTTTAAGTAAAAAGAAAACGTAAACATCAAATAAAAATTATTTTTTTTAAGCAGAATCAACATTTTTAATGTTTTAAAAAATGTTTTTCTGTTATGGATGCATTAGGGAGTTTTTAATAGGTTTCGTTAAGTGTGTTTTGAAATCGTTAATTATTTCCTCACTTTCCCTTTTCTTTTTATGGATTGAATTTATTAACATGTTTATTTATGAATTCCTTTTTTTTCAGAACCATCATTCAAGATGGTGACCTACTTTGGCGTACTCCTGCTGACCTATGCACACTGTTTCATCACAATCTATGCCGAACCAGCTAAATTCATAGATCCCACCACTGACAATTACTCCGATGATAATTATGCCGAAGCAAGTATCCTCGAATACAGCATAGAAAGTGCCACGAAACTAACAAACGATCATCAAGATCGAATTGGCAAAACACTCTATAAGACCGATAGTCGGAATGACATCGAAAAACCCAATAAAATCGATCTGAAAGACTTCCAATTTTCAAAGTCAATATATAATCAACCGACTACTGCAAAGCTGCGAGATAATATATTTTCAAAACAAGCAACACACTTCATAGTGGCTTCGAAAATGGTGCGTCCAGGAATCATCTATAAGGTGTCGGTGACGATTTTAGAAGCCAAACATCCCGTAACAGTTCATGCCAGTATCTCAAATGATGGTGTGGAAATATCTGGAGAAAGCAAAGAAGTCAAGGAGGGAATTCCAGAGACTCTACTTATGAGAATACCTACCAGCAGTGTAGCTGGCAATTATAGATTGCGAGTTAAGGGCTTTTATGCAAATATTCATCCTTCAGAGAATTTGGCATTTCTCAATGAAACCGAACTGAGCTTCTCGCAGAGATCTCTAACGATTTTTGTAGAAATGGATAAACCATTTTATAGGCAGGGTGATTCTGTACGATTTCGAACAATTCCAATTACAACTGAACTCAAGGGCTACGATAAAGCGATAGATGTGTTTATGTTGGATCCCAACAAGCATGTCCTCCGCAGATGGCTTTCTAGGCTTTCTTATCTGGGAAGTGTAAGTTTGGAGTACAAGCTTTCTGATCAACCAGTGTTTGGAGAATGGACTATTCGAGTTGTGGCTCAGGGACAGATTGAAGAAGCACCATTTTTCGTAGAAGAATATTATCAAACAAGATTCGAGGTAAATGTTACGATGCCCGAGAGCTTTATCATTTCACAACCATCTATTGCCGGTAAAGTGATGGCTAATTTCACAAGTGGTGCTCCAGTTAAAGGAAATCTAACACTGCGTGCAATCTTAGCTCCACTTGGTTCAATTGATTACCGAGCTCTAAATGAACAGTATCGTGTTGGTAGAACATTTAAAAATATCCTCAATGCCACCCTCGCAGATGTCAAAGAACATACTTTTAACTTTAACGAACAATGGCCATTCTGGCTTAGTAAACCTGATTCTGATGAAATTCCACTGCCATATCTGAGATATTTTAACGGAACATACGACTATCAATTGCCAATAGCTCAACTACAGCAAATGCAAGCAGATTTAGATGGAATGGAACTCCTCATCATAGCAACTGTTGGCGAAAGATTCTACAACGAAGTTATCTCTGGTTATTCTTTGACCAGACTCTATAGTCCTACGTTGAAAGCAGCTTTCCTGGGTGAACAAGTTCAAGTATTCAAACCCTGTATAGCATTCACTGCCCATATTGTGGTAGAAAATCAAGATGGATCACCTTTGAGGAGAGAATTCCTTGATAACACTGAAATGATTGTAACTGGAACTATTCAAAGTAAAACTGGAGCTCAAGAATATCCTCTTCAGAAATTGCAAATGTCCAAAACAACTGGCATATGGGATTTGAAAATAGATCTTCTCACGGATATGAATTTGGATAAGGAATTTTTATCAGGAATACTAACAATGAAACTAGAAGCAACTTATCGTGATATTAAAGCGGAACTGCTGCTGATTACACATCATTCGCCGAGGAATCAGTTTATTGGTGTCACAACAAGTACTGAGGAACCGGAAGTTGGAGAGTACATTATTTTTCATATACGAACGAATTTCTTCGTTAAGTCTTTTAATTATTTGATATTGTCGAAGGGAGTTGTGATAATAAGCGATGAGGAGTCAATGGAAGAAGGAAGTCACACTATGGCGGTAACGTTGTGTGCGGAAATGGCTCCAGTTGCAACTATTGTCGTATGGAAGGTATGTACATTATGCTTATTTGTTATGCTGAAAGAACAACTATAATGTAGAGCCTTCTTTTCAGTTTAGGTCAGAGAAGTTTGCATACCTCCGCCTTGCTTCATCCATTAATTTTACAACAATTTATAGTTAAAAGCAATGAAACGCTACTACTACTAAAATACTACTATACTACTTACTATTAATCATTTTTCCAAGATATTATATAACTTTTTCGCCTTTGGATTGTGTGGATCAGGAAATAGGTTCGACAATTCGTGCTATTAGTGCTAATCGTTAAAACAAGATATCAGGTTAGGTAAGGTTTGTAGGGGTGATGATTCGGTAAAACCTCATCACCTCGTGATACGGTAAAACCACATCATCTCACTCGGATCTCGTGGATCCATTGCGGTCCCCAAAAAGACTAAAAGAATAGAATACCAAAAAGAAAAAAAAGGGAAAGATTGAAAGAAAAAGAACTAGATAAAAATATGAATGGATTGTTTTAATTGTATCGTACCTCCTTGAACCAACTTCCGTGTGTTCTTAAGTGGCCTTTTGTTAATGTCATCAATATTTTTAAAGAAAAATTCAATAAGAGTCATTTTCCTGTTTCGATCCAGGCTAGTACATTCACATAGGAAGTTAGTCCTCTTCAGCTTTTTCATTCTGGACCCCCTACATTTAAGTCAGATGTTCCTATGCGCATTCTGCTCATGTGGCTGCCCATCGAATTTGGACCCGTAAGGAATCCAATTAGGAGGGACAGTTGGGGCCTGCTTAGTTTCAGTAGACATTCAGTTTTTGTCTTAGAAATGTCTGGCCACAGATTCCTTGACATACGTGAAGTGGTGGTCATCTGTCATTTGCAATTTTTTTGGAATCCCTGGTGTATTCTATTTTTACCTAGTTCCAGAGGCATCAAACTGAGTGTATTATTTGGCTGGGGTTCTGAGCGGAACCATTAAATATCAGAGTGCCCTGGGACCCATAGCAGAGTACCTGTATTAATACCACTCAGTATTTTCAGTTCTGTTCGACTACGATCCACCAGCTTAGACTTAGTGACTATTGATGAACAGGCTTGTTTGCCGCCTGACTATCAATAAAAATGTCAATGTTTTCTTGGCCAAGATTAATGTTGCGAAATATTTAGCTATCTCACACACCGCTAGTACTTCGGCTTGAAAGACACTACATCAATCCAAAAGTTTTGTCGATTTATTTATATGAGGTTTGTCTGAGACGACACCTCACCCTACACCTTTTTCTATTTTTTGTCCCGTCCGTGAACACCATACATGATTTTACTTACGACCCGGTTTTCCTTCTATATTTCCCTTGATGAGATGTCTGTTAGGGCTACTAGATTGAAATCAATATTTATGGTAATATGTAGTCTGTCTGGCCGCCATCACTTTCGTGAAAGGTCAAGTGGGGCGATTGATAGCACCGTTTCTAGGGCCGCGTTTGTTGTTATTTTCATTGTACTAGTTGTACCAATACACGTAAGTCTTTGAATTTTCGTGATATTTTTAAGATTCGTTAACTTATCTAAAGAGAGCCACCAGACAAAACATGCGTAGCCTTATAATATTATTATTATTATGTGACCTGCGTTATCTTACCAAAATATGATTTGAGTATGTGTACACATACTCAAATCATATTTTGGTAGCCTTATAATGGCCGTATACATCAAAGGGATTGAAACCTAAGTAGCGAGTTTTTGCGAGTTCTCCTCCCGGTTTTAAATGACCACGGAAATCTAACTGGACTGTTAAGTAAGCTGTGCATACTTTGAGACTCGTGTACTTCTGTAGGTTCCGTAAATAGCCTGTTTGGATGTGTTTATACCGGTTTGACTGAAACGCACAAAACTATTTGATTCCGATTCTTTATTATTTGATCTTTCAATTAAAAAAAAAAATCCTGCATTGCATTAGGGTGAGATTCATTTGTCGCAAATGCAAACTACTTTCATTTAATAAGTTCATTATTTGTTTAAAGGCAATCGAAAACTCTATCACTACCGATAACATAATTTTTTTTAAATTTCTTTATCTTTTCTATTTTGTAGGTAACACAACAAGGTCAAGTTGTCGCTGATTCCTTGAGTTTCGCCGTCAATGGCCTATCAAGAAATAACTTCACCGTGCACATTAATAATCGAAAATCTCGAACCGGCGAACGAGTTGAAGTAGCTGTATATGGAGAAGCAGGATCTTTTGTTGGCCTCTCTGCCTTAGACAATACTCTTAAAGGCGATCTTAGCAAAAACCAAATTCTAGATAAAATGTCAACATTCGATGGAAGAGGTAGGGGAGTCTATAGTCACACTTTCCATGGACTTCACGATGAAATTGTTTCATATCCAGCGGCATCATTTGGCATAGACCCAAACAGAACCTTCGAACTGTGTAACCTGGTTATATTTACCGATGCTGAAGTTCCCAGAAAATGGGAACCTTCATGGTCAAGTTATGAAAATGAAGTGAAAGATCAACAGACAAACATGTCAGAACTAAAGGCATATCGGAAATATCGATTCAATAGAGTCCAAAGGCATTATGACAACGTTTGGCTTTGGAAAGATATCAACATTGGTCCTCATGGCAGATCTATCTTCACTGTGAATGTTCCTGATGGGCCAGCATATTGGATGGTGTCAGCGTTTAGTGTTAGTCCTTCTCGAGGATTTGGAATAGTAGCTGAACCAATTGAATACATTGGCGAGCAACCTTTCTATATTAACGTAGAGATGCCATTGGAATCCAGACAAGGTGAACAGGTTGGTATTCGGGTGACTGTCTTTAACTACAGATGCAGTGCAATGGAGGCTACTGTTGTTCTGCATTCTTCACATGAATATAAATTCGTCCATGTTGAAGAAGATGGTGTTGTAGCAGCTTACAATCCGCGGACTTCATTTGGTGAACAGCAGTTCTTCGTTTATCTTGAACCACAGAGCTCTAGCGTCGTCTATGTACCGATAGTACCAACAAAATTAGGAGAAATCGTTATCACTGTTCATGCTGCTACACTCCTGGGAACAGACCAAGTTACAAGACGGCTTAAAGTAGAACCAGATGGTCTGCCACAGTACCGGCATCAATCGATACTTCTTGATCTGAGCAATCGAGCCTATGTCTTCCAATACATGCACTTGAACATCACAGAGACTCCTATAATTCCCTACCAGGTGGATCGATATTTTGTCTATGGATCGAATTCAGCTAAGATTTCAGTAGTTGGGGATGTAGTTGGACCTATATTTCCTACCATGCCAGTCAATGCTACTTCATTGTTAAATCTGCCGATGGAATGCGCCGAGCAAAATGCTTTTAGCTTCGCAGTTAATCTTTATACTGTTATGTATATGAGATTGATTAATCAGCGTAATAAGACAATCGAAAAGAATGCCTTCCATCATCTAAATCTAGCTTATCAAAGGCAACTGAGCTTTATGCGAGAGGATGGTTCATTTTCACTTTTTCGTTCCGATTGGAATAATTCAGAGTCGTCAGTTTGGCTAACTGCCTACTGCGTGCGAACTTTCCAAGAAGCAGCATTTTATGAATGGGAAAACTACATTTACATTGATCCAAATGTAATTGAAAAAGGAATTCGTTGGATTCTGCAGCATCAGGGACCCGAAGGTGGATTCTATGAAGTAACTTGGTTGCCCGATCGAAAAATGAATCATTCAAATACTGCTAATAGAAATATATCACTCACTGCTCACGTCTTGATTACACTGGCTACAGTAAAAGATCTTTCAGGCAGTTTAGGAGCAAGAGTGGCCCTATCGCAGCAGAGAGCACTTTCTTGGATCGAAAGGAATATGCAGCTGCTGGAGAAAACTCAAGAGGCTTATGATGTGGCAATTACAGCTTATGCTTTGCAACTGTGCAAAGCACCCTCAGCTGAATACGCATTTACCATATTACGAAAACACGCAAAATCAATTGGAGAATACATCTACTGGGGCAGGGATGAATTGTCATCAATGCCGCCGAGTAAAATAGAGAATCAGAAATATTTCTCACTACCCCGACTGCCGTATGAATTTGATTCAATGAATATAGAGACAACTGCGTATGCTTTATTGGTGTATGTTCAGCGGAGGGAATTCATGGTAGATCCTATTGTTAAGTGGTTAAACGCACAAAGGTTAACCGATGGTGGATGGGCTTCAACGCAGGTTAGTTTTATTTTCATTTTGTTTTCGTAAGTATCAATTGATTTTGTTATAAAATATATCTTATTTAAAGGACACTGGTGCTGCATTAAAAGCTCTCATTGAATATACCGTGTACTCTCGCATTCGAGATGTTTCGTCTTTGTCCATATCTCTGGAGGCAACTTCGCTTCAAGATCAAACCAAGACAATTTATATTGATGACAGTAATTTGGCCCAATTGCAAATTATCGACGTAAGAATAATTATTTTTAGTTTTGTTTTCTTTTTTCTGTAAAATTATTCTTTCTTTAGATTCCAAATGCATGGGGAACTATAAAAGTTCAAGCTAAAGGTACTGGATATGCTATTTTGCAACTGCACGTTCAGTATAATGTGGATATTGCAAAGTTTCAGACTAAACCACCTGTGCCGGCTTTCAATTTACAAACTAATGCTCTATTCCAAGGAAGAAATCACTCACATATAACTTATGAGTGTTGTCAAAGGTAAGATTTAGATATTAAGTCTTGGTTAATAAACAATTTTTAAGAGAGTTTTGCCTTGATAACATTTGTTAGCAATAATCTAAGCGAAACGTGATGAATCTTTTACGTTGTACATTATCAAAAGCCTTCTTTCATCGTAACACCAAATTTTATTTTTTTGACAACCGTTCTAATTAAAAGAAACTAAAAAAACGATTTCAATGTATAATATGCTACACCTATGAGAGAGCTGCCTTTTAGAATTCGTGAAAAAAATTATAATAAAAACGCAAGTTTAAACCAATGCAACACCAATTTGTAGGTTCACTCAATGCATCAGAAAACCACAGTTTCTTTTATCTTGTTTGTTTTGTGTTAAATATAAACCTGTGCGTTGATGATAGAACTATTCTAATGATTTTTTTTTTTCTTCTGTTAAGGGATTATCTGTGTCTGAACAAACGTGACTTTCCAGCTAAATTGGGACAACTGAGATCTCCCATTTATTGGTCATGCCACATAGGTATGGCATTCCTCTGTTGACAACTCTTCCTGAAATGCATTCCAATATCCTACCGAATAAAGCTTTGTTGTAAATGGATACAATATCCTTCTGGAAACCCGTAAAGTTGGTCATTAAACTTTTTTTACCATATATTTTTAGATTAAACAAGATTTGTTATTAAAAGTTACTGCAGATCCAAATTAATAGAGCTCTTTATTTTGAAGATCAGGCACACGATGCTGAGTTTTCGTTCATCAGGATATTTTCATCATAAAATGGTGCAAGCTCCTTAACAATACTATCTCCATCAGTTCAGCTGGCAACCCATTATCTCCAAAGGCTCTATCGTGTTTCAGTTCTTTTTTTTTTTTATTGCTGTTCTCGATTCCTTAAAAAACTGGCTTAGTATATTACGTTACCATTCGTAATACACTAAGCCAGTTTTTTAATTGTGTATGAGCGTTTAAAAACCTGTAGTCATAAACTTTACTACTACTTCTACTTCCACGTTTACATTTTCGTTCTGCAGGCATCGGTAGGCACCTTGTAGTCTTTTGATGTTCGT
This sequence comes from Baccha elongata, assembly GCA_951217065.1. Taxonomy (NCBI): domain Eukaryota; kingdom Metazoa; phylum Arthropoda; class Insecta; order Diptera; family Syrphidae; genus Baccha; species Baccha elongata. The sequence goes on along the minus strand of OX578272.1, from coordinate 230,632,375 downwards.
TGTACACCTTCTAGTAAAATTCACGGGATTGACTTCAGTAGCAGCTTTAGTTTATTTTTGCAGCATCGCTTTATCAGCATATTATTTGGCTGCATGCGCATCTCGAAACTCGTTACTGAAAGAGGTTTTGTTGGCAAAATAAAACCCAGTACATCAGTCGTGGTGAATTTAATGGTCTCTTGGCATACGTGCTGTTAGAGTTTTGCACTTGATGCTGGCGGCAAGGGCTAGATATTAGATCCCGAGGTATGTATAATCTGCATAGGGCCTGCAGTCTTTTTGCGATTGCTACATTTTCTCTGTTGTCTTGAAGATTTTTTTTGTGAGTTGCGTTGCGTTGCTCAAGTAGACAAAGGCCCAAGTCCGATCCCTCTGAATATATTGAACATATCGTAAACTAGCTGCAACCGTTGGCGTCGCGTTGTTGCCGCAGAAAAAATAAGAAGGGAAAATTGTTTTTGAAAGAATTATTATATTTATTATAATCATATTGGACCAAAAATTTGCCAATGGCTTTCTTTTAATTATTAAAATATTAAAACATGTATTGTGATGTTGAGTCAAATCGGTAGGTAGATAGGTTAAACGGCGGTTCTGCGAACACCTGTTCTAAAGAACACAATTAGCGCTAAAATGCGCCGTTTTAATACCATAACTCGTTTGACCTAATTTTTTTTTTGTGATATAGGGGTAATACTTATTGTGAACTGAAATCCTTTAGGGACCAGGTTATTGGTCCGTGCCCGCAGTCTCAAGGGAAAAACTTATCTGACACTGTGTGCTGGTTGGTTCCATTGGGGCTGAGAGCCGGACAAATAACCTCACAATAGAAATATATGAGGCTGGGCCCGTTCAAAGACAAGGCATATTAAATAAAGCTTTAATGATTTCGCCGATGATAGAGTGAGTTGTCCGAAAAACTAGCTGTGATTTTGTTGATTGATATTTTAATATTATAGTAGTGGTTTTATTACCTAAACTAAAGAAGCTGACAGTGGTTCACCGGGAATCAGTTTGATACAGCAGTCCATACCGATACAGTCTAATGTCGTTTTCGGTTGGAACACCATTAACCCTTTTTGATCTGTCAGTGAAAATTGTGGTCGCCGTATCATTTCGTATCCTAGCAACTGTATTTACTCTTTCGCCAGAAAAAAAGAAACGAAATGGGAGAAAACGGAGGAATCGGAAGAATTGTTGTTGGTTTGCTGTGTTAAACCAACAAACATTCCTCTGATGCCACGAGGGAAATTGTGTTATGCGATTACTATTAAAACATATATACAAAATTCAGCGGGATAAATTAAGGCAGCTCGTCGGACTAGCAGGTTAATTTGATCTTCCAATGTTCCCTCTCCACTTACATCATACTGTGCACATACATGATGCTACATAGCAGCGAGAACTTTATTTTGACTGTTGGTTGGTCTAATTCAATGTAAATAGAAGAAACAAATTAATCCGGATTATATGTAGTTATAATAAGTTCTAAAATAACTGCCGTCTCTATAATCTCTAGAGGATAGACTAGTATGGCTTCCTCTCTATTGGTTTTCGTTGTCGTATTTGCTTAGGTTTCGAGCGATTACATTTGTTGAGTTGAGAAATTTGAGGTATTTTTCGATTCGATCGACTCTCTATTTATAGTTGAAATGCTTTGATAGAACATTTTTCAATTTAGTATTGTATATTTTAATAAGACTTCATTATAAAATAATATTTCCCTTTTTTTAGCTGGACACACATAAGTGAATCTGAACGTTCTGGAATGGCTATTCTAGATGTAACAATCCCTACTGGATACTATATTCAACAGCAAAAACTCGACTCTTATGTTCTTAATAAGAGTGTTAGAAATTTACGACGTGCAAAGTTTATGGAGAAAAAAATTGTATTCTATTTCGATTATGTAAGTTGGATGTACATATATGTAAATATTAAAATACAGTGTATTTGTATAATGTGCTGGAAATGGCTTGAACGTGTCAAGAATAAAATCAAAATAAAAAGGAAGGGCCTCTATAAAAGTCCAAATAACATTTACAAAAACAATAAACCTTCCTTCTCATACTATTTGTTCCTCGTCTTGATTTATCTCATGCTGAATAAAAGATGATACATATTAATTTATGTTATTTTTTTTAGCTTGACAGTACTGACATATGCCTTAATTTTACCGTTGAACGGTGGTTTCCAGTTGCCAATATGTCAAGATATTTACCAATTCGAGTGTACGACTATTATGCACCAGGTAAAATGACTAACTGTTCAACTATTTTGCCAACATATTTATTAAAAATTTGTATTTTCAGAGCGTTTCAATGAGACGATTTTCGACGCCCTGCCTACATATTTGCTTAATATCTGCGAAGTTTGTGGAAGTTCTCAGTGTCCTTACTGCATTGTATACAGCAAGTCACCAAAACCAACAATTTATCTACCAATAATAGTGATAAGTATCTCATTAATATACTTTGTAACTAAAAGTTACAAAACCAATTTAAATTATTTAGTTTTTATATAGTCATTTATGAATATTGTTACCAAAGATAGTTTTTTTAAACTTAAAAAAAAAACAACACACATTAGTTTTATTTAAAGATAACGTGTTTTTTCGTCTTATTTTGCATTATGTGTGTTAACCGTCCAGTTGACGTAAAATATAACTTTTACCAAGACTTCTTTTTTTTCGAAAGTTATTGCTCAATGCATCTCAAAATGAGAAAACCAAATACTCAAAGTATACTGAACTAGTCAAGTGCTAAAGCTAAAACTTTATAAACTTTCTTTAAAATGTTTCTTATGACGTACTTAAAATTTAAATGAACTGATTTTTATATTTATTTATTTATTATTTATTTATTTTAAAAAAATATGTTCTAATTGGAACAAAAATCATATCAAAATTATTCATTATAATCATATCATAAAATTAATTTTTTTATCTTAAAAAAAAGCATTTATTTGTATACAAACCCAAAGAATAAAATTATTTTATATATAAAAGGAAAAATATTAAAATGTTAAAAACATTATAACACAATAAATTGTGTAAGGTCCAAACAAAATCTTTTAACAAAATGAAACTTCTTGCCTTAGAGTATGTAAGCCTGTATTTATATTTAAAGAGTTTTTATAACAAATAATTTTAATAGAGAAAGTGCACAGATAAAGGATAAATTAGGTCGAGTTGTTGCCGTGGATATTTTAAATATACCTCATTACTTGTTAATAACTTAACTGTTCTCTCAATTCAATGCCTTTCGATTTGTAATTTTTATTTATACAAAAAAAATAGTAACCTTTAGAACCAAACAAATAAATATACAAAATGTATTCCGTCCTTTTTGTACACAAAATGTATATTCATTGAAATTAAAATATATTGTGAAACCATTAATGGAAAATAAAATTGTTTTTTTTTTTTTTTAAGTGAATTTTCATAAATTAGTTTAGATGTACTTTATGATTGAAAGTTCTATAGTTCAGTTGGTTTATCCAAACATCTAAAATAGTTGTTGAATGTTTAAATGTATCGAGTTCTACTCGAGTTGATTGTTACTGGAACTGGAGGTTTCACATACCCAAACCTATCATCGCATCCGTTCGGAGAAACCTACGATCGGAGAAAAGTCCCAAACGGAACATTTTTTTTGTTGTTCATGGTGTCCGAATCGTAACTGAATAAAGACAACTTTGATCTATTGTGAATGATTAACAAAATTCTCTTGTGAACGGGCATTGTGTTTTACGTTTCACTTATCTATTCTTTTCATTTGTGTATTGCGTTTTTTTTATTGTTTTAATTTATTTTCGAGTAAATAAAGTAAATATCACTGGGTTTTTTTTATTATTATAGGTATCTGTGTTGTAAAAAAGTGAAATAAAAAGGTGATAAAACATTTTGTGGGAGTAAAGGAACGGGCAAAGAAAATTAGCATTATGTAGGTACACATACATGTACCTCCTATTTGTACACCAAACAGCAAAAAGAAAAAAAACAATAATTAGTTCTTGCAAAATAATTTATCAACAGCGAATTTGCGTTTGACTGAAAATTTGATAAACACCAATATTTTTGACAACGATAATACCAAGTTAGTCAATAGAACTTTTCACAATAGATCTCAAATCTGATTGGCACTCACAGTTTATCAAACATTTTGATAATTGACAACGATAATACCGATGGATCAATTTTGTTGACTAACATCAATTATCGTATTGATATTTGACAACCGTAATGGGGGCCTATGCTTGTTATTATTTTCAAACAAAAAAAAAATATTCGTTTTCTTGGTCACCAGACGGGATTGGGACAAAATCCCGACTGGACAAATTCCCGACTGCTGTCACTCTGCCAGCGACAAAAACTGAAAAATCCGGAATGACACAATCCCGAAATACAGCAGTTCCCCCTAGTTTAATTGTTTATTTATTTATTTTTCATATTATCGGACGAAATGCCGCCATTGTATATAAATTTCTATAGTACAACCATGGAGCAGCGCCATCTAAATAAAGTTTTGAACCGCACATTTGGAGGTTCTTAAATTTACTAAGTATACATTATATATTTAATAATATATAATGTATTTTATTGGCTCTAAAATCCATATTTCCTTGACAAGAGTTGTAAACAAAACAAAAATCATATATGTTTACGACTGTTGTCAGGCTTACAGAATAGACAACTAGTAAATGCACGAACCTAAAAATGTTTTATTAACAAGTTTCTTAAGTTAAGATGGCCAGGCGGTGATTATTCAGCATGAAAATACTGTAGAAATGTATATACAATGATGAAACTAATTATTTTCGTTATCAAATGACGTACATATGTAAGTATTTTGGTCGCTAGCTCAAGGCCCATCTATAATAGTCGTAACAGTGCGTACGGGATCGTATAAAAAAATCCGAATACAAGCAAATTAAATAGTGCGCCCATAAAGTCGGATTGCTCAGGTTCCTTCAATGTTCGTTCACTTTCGCCGCCGTACGTAAAGAGCGCTCCATAGCACAGTTTACGTACGTAAAATTGACAACCAGAAGTAAATATCATTTCAAAAATGAAGCAGCAAAACTATTCACTTTTTCACAGAACCGGAATAAGCCGCCTTATTTCTTATCATTATAAAAATAGTGATCTCCAATTTGTACATGGAATAAAAACAACCAATTTCAATAATAAATGTATGATTTATATGCACAATGCACATCCTTCTTTTTATTTTTGTTCAATACCTTTTTTCTCAAAATTTTGATATAATACAGAAATAAAACTTTGTTTTTTTTTTATTTTCGATTTGCTATACATATGTCGCAAGTTATAGAGCCACTCTCATTGTTAGAGTTAGCAATTGAACTATTTATTAATAAATTTTTTTTTATAGAAAATTTCGAACACTATTTTTTGTTTGCTACACAATGAACATATAAAATTAATATGTATTTACTTTGAAAATAACAATAAAAATAATAATTAAAAAAAAAATTATTTACACTGTGACGTTTGATAATGAAACTAAAATATTAAATAAATAATATTCACTAATATTATAAGCGTTTAATAACATCACATCATTAAAATGTATGTAACCTACAATAATTTTAATAAGACTATAAAGTAATTAGGTACTTTTATACATTCAGAGTTATTTTTCTTTTAGTTTCTGTTTAAACGTCAACAAACGGTTTTTTATTAAATTATTTTATTTATTTATTCATATATATATTTTTTTTTATTTATAGTTATATGAATAAATGGTAAGTAATTTTATTTATAAATGTTTTAGGTTGTTTTTATTTAAGTATATACTCAATAAATTTATGAGTTCCTATTATAAAATTCTATCTAAATAGATTATAAATCAATTTTTTTATAATAAATTAGTTGGTGTTATTTTTTTTTAATATGCTAAGAACTTACAAATTATTTATTTTCTTTTTTTATTTTACTGCTGAAATTAAAAATAAAATAAAATATTTATTTAAAAAAAATTATCAAAATTAAGAAAACAACAGTTTTTGAAAGGGGAAAGCTTAAAGAATTTACCATAGTAAACGTCGAAACGATGCGTACGTGGTCGTTCCAAATTGATCAAATACAAGAAAATTCTTTAGTGCACCCATAAGGTCCAATTGCTCATGTTCGTTCAATTTTTTGTTTGAGCTCTATATTACCTACATAGGTACGTAAATTTGACAGTCAACCAAATACATGTGAAATGCACTTGCGTTTGCATCCGAAAATTCAAGAAATTGACCGAACTTAACGAAACTTGACGAAAAATCATGACATTAAAGCGAACCTTACACGGTCAGTCATTTGACTTTAATCTATAATATAGTGTTTGTAAAAACAAGGCTGTGTGCGTGCATTTGTTTGACGAAAAATCAAAATACTTTTGATCTTGCCTGATGACAGATTATATGTGTTCGATGAATGACGTTTGACTGACCGTGTAAGGTTCGCTTAACTTTCTTATGATGCTTTTCAGTATTTTGGTTCGGCCTTAAAACTCTTATAATGGATTACTATTAAAACATTTATTGGCAAATGCCACAAATGTAAAATTAACATGTGTAAAAGCGATTTAGAATCAATATCCTACACCTACACTTAACGAAACTTAACTTAAAGACGCATTTGTCCAATATTAACCAACGGTCATTCAAACGCCATCAGTCATAGTATACATTATAATCTACCATCAGGCAAAATCAAAAGTATTTTTATTTTTCGTCAAACAAATGCACACATTCAAGCTCGTTTTAAAAACACTATATAATAGATTAATGTCAAATGACTGGTTCGCTAAGACTGGCCCAAACCGTTCATACGGGGAAATATTTTTTCTATGCATTTTTGTATCCCTCAAATTGAGTTTTGCTTTGGTTTCAGATTCGTTGAAAGGGCTATTGATTGATATCCTACTACTCCTAGGCTGCAAAAAGTGTACAAAGCCATGTAAACTTTAAGCACTTTCACAAGCCTTAGCTAGCGTTATGAAGCGTGCTCAAATCTGAGATATCAACCCACAGGTTTCTTTTTTTTATCTTTTGGGGTATGTATGAGGTCATGCATGTTCCAGCTAAAAATAGCCTAAAAACGCCATCGTCTTTTAGTGTTAAATACGTGTACTAATTTCGCCATTAGAATTTAAATGAAAACGATAATATATTAATCTGTAAGTAACTCATGGCATAAGGATTGTTTGTAATATAAAAGTAGTTTGATAATAATTTCAACCAAAATATTTCAATAGTAAATAATTAATTAAAGAAATCATATCACTGGTACGCAGATTCCCTGCTAGTAGTTGATGGCGCCCCTAGTTATGTTGGAACACGCGTGAAGTTGGCTACTGGCGGTCCGTACCTAATGCGTCAATGGCTAGGTCATTCAGGAACATTCATAGGCTTTTTTAACAGTCGGCTATATTCTGATATTTTCGTATAGTTGGCTCCTTCACACCACAAGACTTCATATGGGTATCAATACTAGATGGACCTGGTTTCAAAAGTAGATGGGCTTGGTTTGACAGATTCTTAAAAAATTCCACTACCCCCTAATGAGACGTTTTGCCAGCAGCATTGGGTTTTATTATATTATTTTACAATAATTATTTATGAATTAAATAAGAAAACAAAGTACCTTCTGCAATTTAATAAAAAGAAGTTGGAATTATTAAACAAAAATGTGTAGCAAATCAAATTTACACTGAAAAAAATAAAATTCAAGTTAAATAAAAAAAACGAAATGATGTAAAATAAAATTTTACTATTTCATAAGCTAGTTTTTTTTTTATTATTTTCATTAAATATTTATTTCTTAACTATCAAGGCATAATTTGATTGATAAATATTATTCGTAAGAACAATAAATTATTTTATTTATATTAAATTTGTGTTTTTTAATCTTTTTTTTTACAAATTTGTTGTTGATTGATTTTGTAAATTTATATTGTTTTTTTTTAATTTCATTTTTGCCTATCCTAGTAGTTTTTTTTTTTGTAATGCGACTTGTTTATAGCTGACTGAGTGATGTTTTTTGTTTTATTTTCTAAATAAATATTTACGACTAAAACAATTTTCTTTACACAAATATTTCGGAAGATTTTTTTTTATTGTTTATTGTATTTTGAATATTGCAAATGTTTGTTTTTTTTTGTTCATATTTTGTTTCTGTTAATGTAATTGATTTGATTCTTTTGTTCTGTTATGTTTTTGATTTAGTTTTTTTTTTGTTTTAATTTATTTAATTTTTTGAAAATCAGATATTAACATAAATTTTAACAATTGAAAACAAGTTTCGCATAATTATATTATGACGATTCCTATATTTATATATTTTTTATCTTTCCTTTTTTTTTAATTTAAATTCCTAAATTATTCCTAAGCTCTAATTGCGAATTTCACAACCATTTGGCTATCTGATTTTTTCTTTTTTAATTTCTAGTATTGTTTGACAAAACGAAATATAATTGATTTTCTAAAATTTTAAACATAAATTATTATTTTTAATTTTCTAAGACAAATAACAAATAAAAATATTTTACTTTAAAAAGTTTTTCGTTTAAACAAAAATTCCTGTAGTTATAATTTTTTGTTTTTTTGATTAATAATATTATTTGTGTTTTCAACAATTTCAAATTTTAAAATGTACATACATGTATATGTGATTTTTTGTTGTAAACGAGTTTTTTTTTAATTTTTGGTTTATATTAACGAAGACTTTCGGTTGAAATTTTCTTATATAAGAAAATGTATTTACAATTTTTGTTACTTAAATTTAAATGCTTAATTATTTTCTACCTACATACATATAATATTTACAAATAAAATTATAAATTTGTCTTGATTTTTTTGTTTTGTTTTTGTTTAAAGATAGATTTTAAATACATATAAAGTTCTAGTAATTGATTGTTAGCGATGATTTCTTAGATTCGTTTTTAAAAGCACTTAGATTTTAGTTTAAATTATGAAGCAAGTACGTAGGTATTTATAAATAAATATGATAATTTAAAATTTAAAAGAAACGTTTTTAAACAATTAAAAGAAAGAATTAGTATTGATTATAAAAAGAGAAATAACTAAGAATTCAGCAACACTTGTTAATAAGATACAAAGCCCTAAAGAGAAATGTGCGTTTATTCTCCGAACTATGTCAACGGGTTGAAATAAAAATGGTGAATATAAGCATTGAGTTTATACATCATGTGTAAGTATCAAACTTTGCTCGTAGGATGTCGTTACTATCGACTTGTTTTTTGTTTACTCTTGTAGCAATTATTTTTTAGTTAAAAGACAAGAGAAATCCAGAAAAATAAATATAAATGTATGCAGAAGAATTTAGTTCGGTTCGGTTTGGAGCAACAACAATTACTCTATATGTTCATTTAGCGACATCTACTGCGGTGAGTATGAAACCATCTTGATTCCTCTATGTGTATAAACTCAATGATATAAGCTACCATAATTTTTGAACTGTCATTCCTTTAAGTCAGAGCTGACACTTTGATGAAGTTACAACTAATAACACGAAATTGTTATTTTTTTTATCGTAATTTTTATTCTATTGATATTTGTTATTTCAAGCGGCCCATAAATACCACAAGTGGTATTTACACACAAAACATTTATTTCTAGTCACAGCCAGACGAAAAATTCGCCGTACCTTGCCAAAAACGGTACATAAACACATCCACCAAATATGAACTCATCGACACATGTGTGCACATTTCCATTGTGTGTGTGTGTGTATTTCTGTAACTAATATTTATACTAGCCTAGGAAAAGGGTTTCAAGTTTTCATATAATAGGTGCTTTACCTCCTCATGTGGCAAACATGACGATGTGTTATTAATTATGAGCGAGTAAAGTCTAATAGGGAAGGGACTTAGTTGATAACTATAATTGCTTCTGCTCACTAAATAAAAATGGATTGCACTGTTTCGTCAAGTTTTGATAAGTTGATCATATGGCATTCCCGTAGCCCCGTCCGCATTGTACTCACAAAAAAATTTGATAGCTGACTGACTGAACGTGTTAGTTTAAGAGATTATAAGAGATCGTTTCACTTTGTTCTTTGAAGTCAACAATGCAGAGTTAAAAATCTTACACAATGGTGTCGTTATGAAACGAGATCAACTAGCGGATTGAGTGCAGAGAAACCTAAAGAAAAACTTGTGCCGTGGGTTCGATCTCCAATCAGATCTAGAAACTGAATTAGTTCGACTTATACTCTGATGTCTGTAGGTTGTTGTTTCATTCATAAGACTACTTAGGGCGTGTGCCATTTACGTTAAAAGTGCTGTCAATTTTGATCCCTGGCTAGGCTATAAGTTTAGACACTACTGAGGTGAATACAGACGTCGAAAATTAAACTGCCCAGGGGTCAATTCCCGATCTGTGAAAATGTGAAATGATAAACTTTTTCACGCCTTAGCGTTAAATTCGATTCCCGATTTGTGAAAACAAACTTCAAAACTTTTCATAATGATAAATATCTTATCACAGTAAAATCGTTCTGTGAAGAGCAGTGAAAACGCGCTAATAGATCTTACACTGAGAGACAAAAAGGCAAATTAAAATTTAATAGATTAAATTTGATTTCCGTTTTATAATGGTACCTTAGCTCGAGTAAATTTGATTTAATTATGCTTCGTTCTCAATTTTTTTTCCCAAACTTTGATTTTAAAACATTCGTATTCGAAGCAATTTTTTTTTTTAAATAGGCTTAAATCAAAGTGGTTTTCTCTGATTGAACGTTGTTTTTTGCTCTGGGTGTATCATTTAGTACTTTTTAGTACACACATTGTAAGCTGTTTATCATAATAAGTTCGAGAATCGCATTATGCGAGTTCATGAAGTGATAAAATGAAAAATCGCTGTGAAAAGTAAAATGATAATTTTTTTATCACTTCACAGTTTCACAGATCGGGAATTGACCCCCAGGAGCTCGTTAAAATTTAAGCAAGTGGTTAATTTTTGAAATTCGTTTTGCTGCGTTCACTTGTACATCTTTTTATTATCGGCTGCGTTCATTACTGCATTTTTTTTATTGATTGTATGCAAAGCGATCAGGATAGCTTATTATGTGAAAAACTGTTTATGCATTTATATAAATACTGAGACACTTTTGAATGAAATTCGTAGCAATTTTGTATTAAAGTAACGACAAAAATGAATTAAATTAAATTTTTGTTGAATTTTTGAACAACAAAAACAACTTAGAAATTTTTAACGAATTTTATTTTTATCAACGTACTAAATGTATATGAACATTTCTGGATAGACTCTTGAACACAAGGAATCTCAATGGGAAATTTATATTTAAAAAAATCCTTTTTAATTCAATTGACTCAGTAAAAAGCTTAAAGGATGTCCCAATATAACGTGACACCAAGTGAGAGGAAACGCAAGTATGTGGCAGTGACTAAAACGCTGTCGACCGCGTTTTTAGAAAACGCTGCGGGCTGTCCCGGCAACATTGTCGCGTTGGTGTGGACACTCTTATATGTGGCTGTGTAATACAAATTTGATCCCGAAAAAATTCCCCTGTCACTGTCTCGGTCATTGACGTACTAGATATGGACCGCCAGTCGGTTCAAATTTGTTCCATCTAAAAGCGGCAAAAATACGCCATCATCTTTTAGTGTTAAATACGTGTACTAATTTCGCTTTTAAAATTTAAATAAAACGTCTACATATTCATATGCAAGTGACTCAATGTCATATAGAGTGGATTTGTTTTGTAAAATAAAACTAGTTTGATTACAATTTCCACCTAATTATATTAAACTTAAATGATTAATTAAAACAAGCGTAGCACTGCTACGCAGATTCTCTGCTAGTAGTTGATGGCGCCCCTAGTTATGTTGGAACACGCGTGAAGTTGGCTACTGGCGGTCCATATCTAATACGTCAATGGTCTCGGTGTCTGGTTGGTTTGGGACTGTCTTTAATTTTATTCACCCCAATTAAATAAAAAAGGTATAAAATTTAACTGGGATCAAATTTAACAACAATTTTAACGCAATTGGCACACGGCCTTAGTATAAATTTAATTAGTTAACGAGCTATGCAGGCTAATTGCGTGCATATTTTATACAAAAATACATCCAATAAATAAGAAGCATTAAAAGAATATTTAAATTATAAAGAATATTATTTAAAATGTAGCGATTATTAAAGAATAATTTAAAATCTTAAATTATATGCCTAGTAATGTTTCATTTATGGTTAAGCTTTTAGAGTTATTTTAATAACAAGAGTGCTTAAATAAAACAAATTAATAATTCAATTACTCAAATCTTCTTAAATAAGATAGATAATAATAATAATTATATGTTTTAGTTAAAAATTAAAAAAAAATCAACACACAAAATTCACTCATTTTATCGATGTTAGAAGCGTAAAGATAGAATTCGATGCAAGATTTAATTCGTGTATTTAAACAAAAAGTTATGTTAAAGGTTTCTTTTAATTTTTGTTTTTAATGTTTGTGTAATGAAATTTTTTCTGTACTAAGTTAGGCTATAAGGATACTAGAGTAGTGAAATGTCAGTTAATGATATGTTGAATGTACAAAATGTTATTTCGATTTTTGTTTTGTCAATTTTCTTTATGTTTTTTTTTTTTATTTTTAATTATTATTTATGTTAATGATTTTTTTTAAAGAAATGGGAAGCCTTGAAATATTGTTTTTTTTTTAGCGAAATATGAACGATTTTAATTATTTCATTTTTATGTTTGACTGTAGGTAGTAATTGATTTTTGTTTTCTTAATTCGATTTAAATTTAATTACAATTATAATTATTTTAATGCACTTGCTGTTAACATTCCAATCTAAAGGAAATAAATTTACATAAAAAAAAAAAAACAAATAAATATTATAATATATATTATTATGTCTTTTAAAAAAAAATTAAAACAGAAAAAAATATCCTAATCATTATTTTATAATATGCTTATAATTCTAATTTTCTAAATTTATAATATAAAAATTATTAATTACATTGACTATTAGTCAGGCGGAACGATTTTTTCTATCGTTGGTTTTGTATCGTCAGGATCTAAGCTTAGACAGTCAGCGAAATAGTTTTCCATCGATGAATAGACGTGTTCGAGGACACCATTTAGTTCGTGACCCTCATCGGCATATGTCTAAAATATTAATTTTAATAATTCATTTAAATTTATTAATTTAATAATATATTTCTTACCTGATATCGATACAGAACTCCAGCATCTGTGAGGGATCGTGCTAACTGCACTCCATGCACATAAGGTGCCGTAGAATCCGCCAGACCGTGCATCAGGAAGAACGAATGAGACTTTATGTGTCGAGCACGTTGCGTTGCATCGGCTTCTACGTAGCCTTTGTAATTTTCAGCCGGTTGGCCAAGGATGCGTTCTGTGAAGGCGGAATCTATAAAAGATAATTGTGTTTTTTTTTATGAACTTTCGAATTAATTTTAATATTATCATTCTTACTGTAAAATAACCAATCAGCTATCGGTGATATGGAAATTCCACATTTGAAAACTTCTTGCTGTGAACCCAGCACCATAGTGGTAACGTATCCTCCATAGCCCCAACCCCATACACCAACACGAGTTTCGTCAAGAAAGCTAAACGTATCTAGTAAGTAGCTGAAAGTTTTAAATATAAAATGTTCATGATAAATATTACAGATGGAGCTATAATCAATAAAAGCTAAATTCAAAGGATGGACGGAAAGCTTTACTGAGCTTTGACTTTTTGTGCAGGGATGTTATTTATTCCAATGTGGGAGCATATAAATCCAAATACTAGTAATTTGTAAGGTTGGATGTAGGCGTGGTCTATACCAAGACCTAGAATAGGGGCCAAATTCCACCTTACAGATGTGGTAAGAGCGAAAACTCCCATATTTCGCTCTAAAATGCTATTGAAAGAAACTTACAGGAAAACGGGGCATTGAGAAACCTAATTTAGCTTGTAGGATTAAAATGAGCTTGTAGGGTTAAAGAGATCCAGTAGAGGTCAACTGTCTAGTCTATAAATATATATATATATATACTAGTATATTCTATAGGTAGTTCTCTAGTCTTTTTCTAAAAAAAGGATTTAATATCTGAATTACGTTTTCCCAAATTAAAGATTGCATAGACCATATAGCATACTTAAGGTATATTGTAATGATTGAACAAAAAAAAAATAAGGGTTAGGGTTTTCAAAATTCTGCTAATCAAAATTGTGTGATTAGTAAAAAAAGGTTTGGAAAATATTAAAAAACGTGTGCCTTTTTACATTTACAAAACCTTTTTACTTGCAAAACAAAAGTTTTGAGTAATAATCAAACATAGAGAACACGAAAAAAGTAGGTTCGACAATTCTTTCTGTCTGTCTGTCCGTCTGTCAGTCTGGATGTATCGATACAGCCTATACGGTTGGGCCTATTTTCTTCAAACTTGGAACTCTTTTTTTTTTGAGTAATATGCCCAGGCGTATTTTTGATTTTTATTCTAGGTCTGAAAATAACGGTACCTGCCATATAAACGTAACAGATAATTCAATTTTTTTCGAAAAAAATATGATAGATTTTGACAAAATTTAACATGACTGATTTTTTAAAAACGGTGATGTTTTGCGACAAAAAATTTTTTTACAACTATATTTTTAACGGTTCCTGCCATACAAGCGTTTTAGACAATTCCATTTTTCTCGAAAAAAAACGATAGATTTTGATAAGATTTTTTGTGACTGATTTTTTGCCAATAAAGAAGTTTTTCGTTAGAAATTTATTTTCAATATCACCTTATTAACGATACCTGTCATATAAACGCTACACAAAATCCGATTTTTCTCGAAAAAAAACGATAGATTTTGATAAGATTTTGTGTGACTGATTTTTTTTTCAAAATCACCTTATTAACGGTACCTGCCATATAAACTATTTTTACTTCCGATTATTTACTATAGTTTCTTGCTTAGTATCCTACGCCAAAGGTTAGTAATCTTACACAAGAGCAAGTTTGTCCGACCCAGTCGTGCCTTTTATTTTTCTTTATTATTTGCAGAATTTCTATATTCAGAGCTTACTCTTAGTTATTTACGAGTTTATAGGTTTATATGGTCGCAAGAAAGTAGAATTTTTTTAGCCAGCATTTTGAAAACACTATGTACTCTACTCCCTATGGACTGTGGAAAACTATTTTGTTCAAATTAGAGCGTTAAATATCACCGACCGAATATTAGATCGCCTTTCGCGAAAAATAATACGTCGACGATTTTTTTTTTTTAAAGTGAATCAACCACAGATGCAATCATGCAATCATGAGTATAACGAGAATCAAAATGGAAAAACATCATAATTTTGATTTTGAAAAAGCATTCGATCGATGGCAAACGCCAAAAACAATTTATAACAAAAAATATTTCTGGCGTTTATTTTTGCATATACCCAATATCGCATCAACCCCAAATCATATAGTGAGGGAAACCCCTAATTCACTTTTTTTTTTGGGAATGAGTCGTATGCATAAAAACGAAGTACTTACTTCACGTAAAAACTTTAAGTAAATACTGAAAATTCTTGGTTGCAAATACTTTACAAATACTAGATTTATTCAACTAAATACTTAACATCCATCGAAAATCATAGTATATACCTTCTTATTTTTTATTGCTATTAATTTTGTGGTGGTCCCCATTAGGCCTAATCCACAAAAAAAAAATATAATAATGCCAGGACCGGCATGTGCCGAAGAACAAGATCCTCTTAAAAGAAGGCGCTATATCAGGTACAGACCAAACCTGATAGTTAAAAAGAGTACCTCAGATGTGGAAGCAGCGCAGAAAATAGGAGGGCGCGGACGTTCAGCCAAGGCCTCTGCTCAGGCAAAAATACAGAGGCAGCTGGATAGCTCCTCCAACGACGATGACGATAACGACAAGAACGTAGAAGGCGACGATGAAGCGGAGGTGGATGACAGGCACGTCAAAGAGGCTGACGGAGCGATCGCCGCCGTCAATCCAAATGTTAAGGACGCCAGTATAACCGGCGAAGAAAACGCCGCTGACGATAATGCGGATGACATCTCCTACATGTCAGTAGAAGGAGAAGGACGTTACGTCAGTGGCGAGATAGTCGAGCTGTCTGACGAGGAAGAGGACCAGCAAATCGAGGCGTTAACGGAGCAGATCTCTTCGCTCATAGAGCTGGTTGAAGCGCTCAAGAAGAAGCAGGAGGCAAGACGGGAGAAGGAGCGCATAGCTGCTCTTGAACAGCGCACCCGCCAACAAGCGCTCCAAGAGCAAGCTTCGCAACATCAGGAGCCTCCTCAGGAACAAAAACCACTCCCAGACCAGCAGCAGCCTCAGAAGCAGCAGTCAAAGAAGCAGACACAGAAACAGCTTCAAAAGCCACAACAACCGTCTCAGCAACCACAGCATCAGCCTCAGCAACAGCAAGCAAAACAAAAACAACAACAACAACAACCACTACAGCAACGACAACAGACACAGAAGCAGCAACAGCAGCAGAAACAACAGCAACAGCAACAACCGCAACAGCAACAACCACAGCAGTCACAACAGCAGCAGACCCAACAGCAGCCAATGCAACAGCAGCAGAGACAACAGCAGCAGTCACAACAACAGCAACAACAGCAACAGCCACAAGCAAAGAAAGGTAAGGTGCCACCTATTAATACTTATAAAATGCATTTAAAAGACACAATTGAAATATGTAGGTCGGTCATAGGCAACAATTTCATAATTAAGCGGCTTAACGCAGACAGGCATTCCATTCAGTGCTCATCTTTAGAGCACTACAAAAAAGTGAAAGACCTTCTGTCTCAAACTAGAACAGAATATTATAGTTTCACCCCGAAGGAAGACAAGCTTCAAACAGTCCTCCTGAAGGGTATCGAATCCTCTACGGATCCGCAGGCGCTCTTAGCTGAGCTCCGTCAAGTGGCGAGCGACGATCTCGAGTTTATCGGGGTCCGACCGTTCACCACAGTCAAAGCCAGACGGGAGAAACGGAATTTACCATTCTTCCTGGTTCAACTCTCGCCCCAAAGCAAATTGAGTGGTCTAAGGAATATAACAGTCCTGGATTACCAAGTTGTACGATGGGAAAAACTAAATAAGCAGAAAGACATGCTTCAATGCATGAACTGCCAAGGGTTCGGACACGTTGCAGTTAACTGTGGTATGGACCCAGTCTGCGTTAAATGTGGAGATACCCACAAAACAGTGGAGTGTAAACTCGGGCAAGATAGGGTCACAGACATGACCCAGTTAAAATGTGCGCTCTGCCGAGGCTCCGGGCACCCCGCAAACTATCGGGGATGTCCGAAGTTTCAGGAGATAAGGCAAAACAAAGCCCAAAAGAAAACAGTTGAGGTGAGACGCCCTGAAGTACGCCAGAAAACAACTCCCGTTAATCCCGCAATTTCTTACGCCCAAATCGCGTCTGGAAAGGGAAACACGGTACAGCCTCAACCACAGGTAGCCAAACAGGTCCAAGTGCCTACGGCTCCTGTGCCAGAGGCAGATCTGATGCAGGTGTTGCTGACCATTCATGGTCAGTTAACCGACGTGCAAAAACAGATCAGGGAACAGGCGGCTAGGGTGGATTACCTCTACTCTATTCTGCCGGCAACTCGAAATGGTTAAAGGCGCGCTGCCTGAGCGACCCTTTAAGATCCTAGCTGTGAATGTAAATTCGCTGATTAGGACCGAACGTAGAGCAAATCTCTTTCATTTGCTGCAAGACCAAAGTCCTGATGTGTTTATGGCTAGCGAAACTAAGCTAAATCAGAAACACAAACTGACTTATAATAATTACAATATCGTGCGAAGGGATCGGCCTAACTCCTCTCAAGGGGGTGGGGTCGCAATCTTCATACGAAAGGGCATTCAATTTAAGGTTATATATAATAGTGAAGTGCGAAGATTTGGGCAGTTAGAAGCCTGCGTCATTTGCATTCCGCTCCTTCAGGGGAAAAGAATGTACGTGATCGCGGCGTACGCACCCGAAGCACCTCAGCCTGCTAATTTTATCGCAGAACTCGAAAAACTTTTCGAATGCTTAAGACTGCACTTGGATGAAAATTATTATCTAATGGCAGGAGATTTGAACGCCAAACATGAAGATTGGGGAAATCAAATTCAAAATCCGAGAGGGTACCATTTATTTAATTGGATGGGTCGTCACAGTGTTGAGTGTAGGATCGATCTTTTTGCGACAGATAGACCTTCGTTTCCTAGGAGCGGTGGCTTTCTGGATCTTTTACTGCTTGACTCACGACTTGTTATAACTGACGCAACAAATCAACAGACAAGAAACTGTTTACGAACAATCGAATACGACAGCGATCACTGCGGACTTGCCACCGTAATACAGCTTCCGAGCGAACTTGTGGAATTGGATGAGTATGTGCCTGTGCACTCTTACAATTTCAGTAAGACGCGCTGGCCACGCTTCTCCAACGCCTTGGCAAGAGAAATACGTTCCGAGGACATTTCTCCACCAAATGACAGAAACCTGACGAACCTCGAGATCGACGGGTTTCTGACTCAAATGGATACGACTATAAAACGAACAATGGACAAAACAATCCCAAAATTTAAGGAACAAGACCCAAACGGTTTATACAAGAACGCGACAATCGACGCACTACACCGACAAAAAAGTGGACTGCTGACTAGGTTGAAACTTCTTTATAGACGTTTCACGGACACACGTGATCTGGAGATTAGGACATTGAAGTCGTCGATCAAAAACATTAACGTTCTGATTAGACAAAACTATAGATTATCTATTAATTTATATTGGGATAACAGAATTCGGGCTGTTAATTCTAGCGACCCTAGTATGTTTCCCCAAATAAATAAGATATTTAGAAGAAATGATCAAAACGATCTTCCATGTCTTAAACTCCAGAGGACAACAGATAACGAAGACGTACTAACGATTGCGGGAATTGATCCGGAAGGTGCCGTTTTCGATGACAATTTTTATATGATAGAAGATCCTCAGGAAAAGGTAGAAGCTGTAGGGGCTGCTTTCCAGCAAGTGTATAAGGTGAATGCTAGCATTCGTCCGAATCATGACCTGGAGAACAGAGCCTTGCTGCACAATTTCTATCTTGGAAATAACATAACGCAATGGCGATCTGAGAATACTGGTTTCACCGGGTTCAATGACGAAAATTTGGCAAACGCCACCATCGCCGAGCAAAATGGACCCAGTTCATTGTTAATTTCGAAGGTAGAACTTCATTTAATTTTTCAAACATTAAAGAAAAAGAAATCTGCGGGGGTCGATGGTATACCCAACATTGTGTTACGACATCTCCCTGAGGAAGCCATAGACATTTATACCACACTGTTTAACAACGCATTGAATAATGCATATTATCCAGTGAGTTGGAAGACAGCTGTGGTCCATCCTCTCCCCAAAAAGGGAAAGGACAGCTCCAATCCGGCAAATCTTCGGTCGATAAGTCTTCTTCCAAGTATCAGTAAGGTATTCGAAAAGATTCTCAATAGAGCTCTGTTCAAGTGGGCTGAGGACAAGAATATTATTCCAGACAATCAGTTTGGCTTTAAGGCGGGACATGACACTATTCATGCCGCATCTAAGTTAGTTTCTGATGTTCAATGGAACAAAGCGAAAAATCAATGCACGGGTGCCGTTCTTGTTGATTTAGAGAAGGCTTTCGACACCGTATGGTTAGAGGGTCTTTATCTGAAATTAACTAGATTTGGCATAAGTAAACCACTGTTATATATGCTTCATGACATGCTCAATGGTAGAAAGTTTGTTGTCAAAAGTGGCAATGTAACTTCTACCACAACATTTGATATTAAAAACGGTCTACAGCAAGGAGCTGTGAACTCGCCGATTCTTTTTAGTATTTACACCAGCGATCTGATAGGTAGTCTCACTCATGCGATTGCGTATGCCGATGACCTTGTAGCGTACAGGACGGGTCCAAAAGTTGAAGTCATCAGAATTCTCTTGCAGCGTGACTTCGACAAGATTCAGCGATATTGTGATGACTGGAAGTTAAAAATTAACTTTCAGAAATCAGAAACTATCCTGTTTAGAACCCCTTTGTCTAGGGCTTCTAGGGATACAAGAAAGAACTGGAGAAATCTAGTGATCGTTGGACCAAGTGGACATCCACTGGCGAGTAAAGATGTAGTAAAGTACCTTGGTATCTGGCTAGATCAGTATCTATATTTCAATCGACATATAGATGCTGCTCTGGCCAGAGCTAGGGGAGCGTTTGCTCTGACAAGACGGTTGTTTTATAGCAGCCGCCTTGAAAACAGAGTGAAGGTGATTTGCTACATGGCCCTCATCCGGCCGATGATTGCCTATGGGTGCCCTGTGTGGTTTAACGTTGCCCCATCTCAAATGGAAAAGATTCGGGTGTTTGAGAGGCAGTGTCTTAGGACCTGTCTTGGATTACACAGAACACCAGAGTCGGAGTACAAACATTATTATGCCAACGAGGTCTTATACAACGGGGCCAATATAAACAGGATAGATAACTTTTTAATTAAGCTGATTCGGGGTCACATTGCAAGAGCGATGACCTCAGCCAATGGACTTATTTTCGGGGCTTATTACCCCAATGAAGAATATAGTGAGAGCGTTTGTCTTAACGGTTTCATCCCGCCCGAGACATTCCTCTATTTAGACAGTCGGGGGCTGATACAGGATAGATTGGCGGTTCCGTTAATCTACCACGTCGGCCGTAGAACTGTGGATCGGCGAATCCTGTATGGTCGAGACGTCGGCTCTGGGAACGGAGCAGAGCGTCTGCGGTTCAGTAGAGCTGTGCCCCTTCGGGACAAAAAGGACTGTTATAAGCAATTTCAAACATACTGGTGGTTGGGTGACCACCTTGACATTGATGGTTAGTTAATGTTGTTGCCTTGGCCGACCTACGTATTTTTAAGTATTAATAGGTATATTTTAGTAGAACAGTGGTGGCACCAAAAAAATATAAAACAAAAAAAAAAAAATGGCATCTGTTTGTGTGTATGGGCATTTGGCGCTTTTAAATATATATATAAAAATATATATATTTATAAACGTGTGCACATATGCATTGGCTGCTGCGCAAAAAAAAAAAAAAAAAAAAAAAAAAAAAAAAAAAAAAAAAAAAAAAAAAAAAAAAAAAAAAAAAAAGCTGCTGGTGGCTGTTCTAGTTTTAAGTTATTTTAAGTATTTTTAAGTAGTTTTAAGTTATTTACGTATATTTACGTATATTTTTATTCTATTTAGGTTAATTTAGTTTTATTTAGGTATAGGGTAGTTTTAAGTTTTTATATAAAATAAAATATATGTCTTGAAAAACGAGTTTTAAAAAAATTTTCTCGTTTAGTTTTAAGTAACTTTGAATTTTAATTTAAGTAGTTTTTACGCCCAAAGGCATTTTTAATATATAGTTATAGTATAATTTAGAGCGCCCGTATGGGGCCAGTAAGTTAGTTAAGTTATTCTGTAAGCTAGTTTTTAAGGTTTTTGCCTAGCATTTAAGTTAGTTATAAGTTGAATTGAAAATAAAAACATGAATTAAAAAAAAAAAAAAAAAAAAAAAAAAAACTTGCTTCTGTGGCAAGTTGCCACAAAAATAAAATAAAATTTAATAGAAATGAGCAAAATCATACGAATTGTTTTTAAAAGTGCTAAAACTCTTTTTTATAAAGATTCAAGCCAAAATCAAAGTATTTTGCTTCCATAAACGTTAGAGCGGTTTTTAAACAAATCGAGGTTTGTTTAATTTAAAGTTTTTCTTAGGTACTTGAAGTACGCCAATTTTAAGTGCTAAATAGTTTGCATTTTATGCACAAAAAATAAACTTTTTGGTTATTTTAGTTTTTGTGAATATTGAATTTACAAAAAAAAAAAATAAATAAAAATTTATTAAAACTATAACTAAAAATTTTCGAAAAAAATATATTTAAAATAAAAAAAATATTAATTTCTCCTCTATGGACTACATATACTAAATTTGGAAGCAAATCGGTTCAGTCGTATCATCGTATTTTATATTTTTTATTTTTAAATGTTAAACTTTAAATCCTATGGTAAAGTTAAAAAAAACCGATAACTCCAAATCTCCGTTATGTGCATTTTTAACCAAAATCCTGAATCGCAGTTATATAAAGAACTCTACAAGTAAGAACTCTCTATAAGTTAAAAGTTTTATCAAAATCGTATAAGCCTTTTACGACGAAAAAAAGTATTAATTTTTACCTGCAGATGCCACAAAACTTAACACAGACTTTCAATATCAAAAACAAATAATAATAAAAAAACAAAACTATAAATCCTTGAACAATATTTAGGGATTTTTTCTTAAATAAGAAAAATTATTGAGTGTCAAAAACTCTTTCTCTCTCAAAACTTGGAACCTGGACTCTTGTATTCTTTGAATATCTTATCTTGTATATTATCATAATTTTATTTAATTTTTTGTTACCCATCTTCAAAAAAAAAAAAAAAAATTTTTGTTTTCTTTCTTTTTCCAAAGAATTTGTATTTTAGATTGCATGTAACTTGAACATACAAAGTATAAGTAAAATCAAATTTTCTAACCTGAAAGCGACCAAATGTATCCAAGCTACCTACACTTCACTTAAATATTCTTTGGTTCCCATAAAATTTTATTATACAAAACCACAGCACCGAGTGTATGACCACTAAATTTCAGTCAACGAAACTTGAAAGCATCATATTCCAAGAATATACACAACACATACAAAGTGAATATACTGCAGCATACTACCTTCAACCAATTAAACTTACCTTACAACGGAAATTTGATCCTGCACTTCAACTCCCCCCAAATGTCGGTACAGTGATTTTTTACTCTGTCCTTTGGCGCCTCGCACATCTAAACGAATATATATTACATCATTTCGTGAGGACATGTAAGTCCCCCAGTCTATTCGAAATTTCTCCGAAACGGATTCGGATCCTGGTCGTCCATTTCTGCAAAAGGAAATTCAAAATGCCATCACCACAGAACAACCACTCTGTTGCATCATATATACTTACACTTCGACGACCACAGGAAATGCCGCATCCCTTAGCTCCTCTCTCCAACTGGGCGGCAATAGTAGTTGTACTTGAGCTCGACTGCCATGTGGCAGAGGAATTTCAAAAGAACGTTGAGTTGGCAGTGCCAAGGCTTGCAATCGTTCCGTATAGTACGGTCGCGTGTCGAAGAGTATTTTCTGCAGACTATGCGTTTTTGCAGAATGCACTCCGGATACTGGAAGACCCGGTCCCAGGCACTCCAATATATAAAAGTCTACACTATACTCTGTTGCTATGGAAGACTTTGGAGTTAGGAAGGCATCAAAATGGGAACAGTTTACATAGTAGTAGCGACTACTCCACAGCGCTTCTCCTAAATCACAAGTAATGCACTGAGGTTCACTTCTAAATATAAAAAAAAAAAAAATTATTGAGGATAAGTATTTCAAATTAGTTATATGACACAGGAAATCTTACTTTCGACTATCGTCGCTAACTGGATCCTTGACAACATACAAATGCCTCTGTCCAGGTTTTTTATCTTGCGTTCCAAGATAATAGACGAGATGATTCGCCGTATCCCAACACAGAATCTTCAGGACCTGCAGATAGTATAGCAAGAAAAATTAATTAATAAATATGTTGAATTCCTGGAATTGTGCGGGACAATATTATATAGGTAATCAATATGTGGATATATTGGTTATAGAGCGTTATCGCATATAAAGAGCACGCATCACTCATATATTATGTAAGCAAGTTTTATTCACAGTCATTTAATACTAAGCTTTTTTTTTTTTGTTTTGGTAATTATTTTCTTGTTGTTCCAATAAAAGCAAAAGGAATCAAAAAATCGTATTAAATCAAAATAAAAAGATTTACTCAAAATTAAAAAATATGTTAAGAAAAATGTACAATGATGGTATTATAATGTTAGGAAACTCAACAGCGAAAGCGAGATGTTTTGTATAAAGTTTTTATACACAAAAAACAAACATTTCAACAATTAATAGAAGGTTATGTTTTAGAATATTTGAAACACAGAAGATAGATTGATTTTGTACAGAAAGTAAAAAGAAACATTTAATACAACATGATACCAAATTAATTTCACAAGAAAGTTATAGTATTATGTATGCCATTTGTATAAAAAAGACTTTTCAAAAAGCTGAAATTGTTCACAAGATTTGGTTCACCTTATTAAATTGACTGTTGTAGGTTGCATGATTTTCTTGAAAATTAAAGATAAGTAAGGGTTTGGCTTTTGGCTAGTTGTCTTTGTTTTGGCAAATGTATAAATTGAGTTATATAAACTATAAATTACCTACAGATAACACTATTGTGAATTATTAAAAATGGTATAAATTTTAAATTACGCGCCTATCGCCCATATTTTATTAACTATAAAAATCAAACGCGAAGAAGAGAAGGAAGAAAAAAAAAATGAAATAAAAATTATCATTCGATACCGATAAACCGCAAAAGCCTCACGCCTTTTTATTCCCGTCAAGTTTTTCTAAAAAGTTTCTTTTTCTTTTAAACTAAAAAAGTTAAGTTCAATTTTAAAGCTCTAAAAATCAGAGCAAATTTTGTAAAAAACCTTACGATTTTTTAGTCTTTTTTGTGATTGTAAGCAATAAAATTGCTCTTGTAGCAAGATGCCACCAAAACAAAATAGTAAAAGTAAATTTATAGCCCAGGAAAATTAGACAAAAAAAGGCAAAATTGGGAAATAATTCGGCTGGATTTCGCTGAGACCTTTATTTTTATGTCTTGAGCAAATCTTCAAAAGTAGCCATGATTTGGCTCGGACCTAAATTTGTTTCTTGGGGGAAAGGGTTCGAAATTCAGTTTTCTGCAAATTTCTCAGACACTATAAACTTTTTGCAAAAAAAATGTTTTGATAAAAATTGTAGCTTATATGATTTTCTAAAAAAAAAAGATTTTAGATAACATTGCACTTTTTACTAGTATTTGACGCTTTTTGCTTTATTTTTTTGTGGTTTTCCCATTAAGCCTAATTCACAGAAAACAAAAATAAAATGCATGACTGGGTGGCACGAATTTGAACTTGTTGCAAACTATGGGAATACAAAAATTTTGGTTCACGAAATTATGTATCATCCATCATATTTTTCGTTTTATGTTGTTTAGCTAAAAACTTTTAATGTGATATTTAACTAATGATACTAAATATAAATGAAATCGGTTAAGCCATTTTGAAGTTCCGGCCAAATTTGTAAGAAGCCGTTAACACCAATTATGTGCATTTTTTGCCAAAATTCTGAAATGCAATTATATTCAAAACACAAGCATAATGTACACAAAGTTTTATCAAAATCGTATGATACGTTTTCAAGAAAATTTGGAAAAAATAAAACCTTTATATGAGAGGTACCCACATTTTGCTCATACAATTTTGATGAAACTTTGTGTACTTGCAAAGTTTTGAATATAAGTGAATTTCAGGATTTTTGCTAAAAATGAACAAAACGAATCATAGATCAATTTTTTTGTATTCTCATAGTTTGCAACAAGTGCAAGTTCGTCCACTTTCATTAGGCTTAATGAAACCACAAAAAATAAAGTAAAAATTTAACACTTTTTTCTCCGAATTGGTTGGTAGAAAATCATATATTAAGCTAAAATTTTTTGCAAAACATTTTTTTTTTTGCAAAAAGTTAATTGTTTCCGAGAAATTTGCAAAAAAAAAATAATTTCGAAAATCGAATCGACCATTCCTAAATTGTCCCACCAGCACTTTGCTATCCCACATTATGTTTTGACATTTCCGGTCAGTATAGAAATGGTCTACTGTGTTGTTGACTTTCCCAAATAATTGTCGGTGCTCGGTTTTACAATGCATTGCTGACATAATGCTCCTATAGGTCACCTCTATCCGTCCCATGAATGAAAGAATACAAGATTACGACACTTGGTTTTTTTTCAGCTTTTTGTTGTGTTTTTTTCACTTGTGACGTAAGCACAAACAGAAAAACAGTTAAATAGTGGAATCTTGTTATGAATTTAACCCAACCAAAGGGAAAAAGAGTGCAAGGTGGTTACGTCACAAGTGAAAATTACGTCACAAGTGAAACAACAACAAAGTGAAAATGCCAAGGTGACGTAATATTGTATTGTTTCATTCATGTATCTGTCCTGTCAGCGTCGACGAATGCGTTTACACAACAACAAATACGTTGCACCCTTCAATGAATGGACTTGACAAAATGTCCGTTTATGATTTATTATTCAAAATCTAACAAAAATAAATTTACAGGTTGAAATAAACTTAAAAAAAAAAGAATATATAAAATTATATTTTGTTTCATTTCATTCATTTGGCAACGGATGAATTTTATGGGTCGCCCTGTTTTTAGATTTGAAATTTTTTTTTTCAATTTTTGTGTTAAATATTTTCAAAGTTCTACTTACAAAACATGGATTTACAATTTCAGATCAAATCATCAAATGTACATATTATAAGTTAGTGTGCAAACAAAAGTGTTACAAGAAAAACTAAGGAAAACACTGCAATATCTATTGAAAACAAAACTTAAACTCGTAATATGTGATGTGCCTTTTCTGGATTAGTTTTAAATCAAACTTAGTTTTAGAATTGAGTTACAAAAACTTCTAAAAGGTGGAGTAATCAGTAATCTCCCTATCGAAAAAAGCTATAATTTTTTTAAATTTCAAAATAAAATTGACATTTTTTGCCGCAGGTTTGAAAAATAATACCAAATTTAGGTAGGGTGATGACTTTTGGGTCAGCTTGTATTTACCGTTATACACAAATTGATTAAAATATATAAAAATATTTAATATTTAAATATATATGTATATGAAACATAATAATATATACAGCGTACTTATTATTAGATATTAAATACTAAATCGTAGACAACACATAAGCTGGATTTTTTTTATAGGTACATAAAGAGGTTAGTAAACATAATTTTATTTAGATGTACATAATTAAGTATTAGATTTAATGCATATATGTATATCCATGCTATTATATTATTATTCAAATGCAAAGATTATTTATTTTGCCAATTTGTTGAAAAAAAAAAAGTTATTAAGAAAAACAACACAAACATTTTTTTTCCATATCGAAATCTCACCTGATTTCTGTCATGTGTTATAACGGCAACTTGCTATACTTATGGGCATTTGTTTTAATTTAAATTCGCATTACACATTGAAGATAGTTTTAATTTAAATTTTAAGTTAAAAACAAAAATTGAATTTTCAATTTTTTTTTATTTTGTAGCAGCGAACATTCATTCAATAATTTTTTTTTATTGCAGATCAGATTGATTGTGAGATACATTCGTGCGATTTTTAGATTAAATTTGAATTCACATAGTTGGTTTTTTTTTTAAGAAACAAAGTTAAAAAAATAAACAATAGTATTAATTACAAATTATTAAATGAAGAACACATAATTTTGTGTTGGTTTGAAAATGTTTTTTTTTATATATTATGAAAAAAATAAAAAAAAAAATAAAAGAAAAACAAAATTAATAATCAATAAAATTAAATTCAAATATCTATGTAATAATAAAACAAAATGAAATAAAATATGTTTTTTTAATGACACAAAAATAATGTTACACGTTTGCGCATTACTGGCTTCTTTTTCTTACAAAAGATACTATTAATGTGATTGTGTAGTATTTATGTGTACTTTTTATGGTGTAGTTTGTATTTTTATAGGGTGATGCAAAGTCATTTACATTTAAAAAATATTCTAATTTAATTTTAATTTAACTTTTTTTTTTAATTTTTATGCAATTAGTGAAAAAGAATAACATTCTCATTAACTATAGGGGCAGATGGAAGAGCACACCGGCTAAAAATCCATTAAAATAAAGCCCAAGAAAAATATTTAATAGGTTCCTCATTCTAAAACACAAAGTCTGGTAACCCTCATGTTTATTTCAGGATTACCAGAGTGCCATAGTTCGAAGTTTAATAGTATTCCAACTAAGAAGTATCAGTATGGTATAATCTCGATTTGGGAAATGTGAAACTTTATTAAAAGACGCAAATTTGCATCAAACAAACATTTTTTTGAATTTTAACTTTAACTTGCGGCATCGGTTTTTTTGGAACTTATGAAAAGCTTATACAAAGTTAATTTCGAAAAAAAAACTTGTATGAACTAGCAACCTTTAAACTTAAAACTTGTGTGCTTCTTCAATTTACAGTTTCAGAATGAATTAACAAAGGAATGCCAAAAAATTACCAATATATTTAATTTAAAATATCAAATCACTGAGTAAAAAAACCGTCAGCTTTAGGACCGTGGTGTCAAAAAAGCGTCATGATTCAAAATAACGAAAAATCGCTTCACAAGAGTTAACGAAGAAAATAAAAATCAACAAAGTTGCCGTGCACCAAAAAAGCATATTGAGTCCTTTACTATTTAGTGCATTCGAACATAAAGCAATCCTTACACAGTCAGTCAGTAGAAGTCAGTCATCTACACATAATCAGTCATCAGGCAAAATCAAAAGATTTTTGAATTTTCGTCAAGGGAATGCACGCGTACAGACTTATTGCTTTAAACTCTATTATATAAAGATTGATGTCAAATGACTGAAAGTGTAAGGGTCGCTTAGAAGGAAAACCTGTCGCAGAATAGCAGTAAACTTGACGAAGAAGAAGGAGAAGAAGAAGAAGAAGAAGAAGAAGAAGAAGAAGAAGAAGAAGAAGAAGAAGAAGAAGAAGAAGAAGAAGAAGAAGAAGAAGAAGAAGAAGAAGAAGAAGAAAAGAAGAAGAAGAAGAAGAAGAATAAGAAGAAGAAGAAGAAGAGGAAGAAGAAGAAGAAGAAGAAGAAGAAGAAGAAGAACGTTGTGCTTAAGAAAGTAGTACACAACGCTAACGCTAGCACATCAGGTATACTCTCTTTAACAAATACACACAGCATCTTGCATTAACCGACGATTTCGATATAAATATGCTCTCATCAACAAAAGTTGAGTAACACCGCAGAATTGCTCAGGTAGAAAAATTTACTGACCAACTGTTGCCTGTAAAGTATCTTACAAACGAGCCTGAAGCAACGAAAAATGAAGGCTGGATCCATTTCAGGATCAGTGATCAAGGTTGAATAAAATATTGGCCAACTTAAGATACACAATTGAAGACACTATGTTACGGATCGAGCAGGCTGGTGAAGCGCAAAAAGGAAGTAAGTATAAGAAGAAAAGTGAATTCGTTTGTATATATGGTGCAGAACAGAACTATGGTTCTTCTTCAGCCCATCAAAACTTACTAAAAACTTAAAAAAAAACTGTAACGATTGAGATGAAAAAAATTCTAATCATTAGCTGGATTGAGAAATAGAAGAGCACCAGAGACCAGATACTAGAAGAGCAGAATCAAGGCTTAACAAATTACGCCTTGAAGTCTAATAATCACTGAAAATAAATAATACCCGTAATTCAAAACTTTGCATCCACCCTATAGAATATACAAACGAAATAATCAAGAGATATGAAGAACATTAAAATACAAATAAAATTCAAAATAGAAAATTTACCTCATAACGTCCGTGTGAGATCACAGATATCCGTTGCTGTGTTATCGTCACATGTTTGATATGGGTAAAGTGTTCAGTACCAGATTCTTGTATACTGGCTAAAATAAGAAAACTATCGCCATCCGGCGAAAAAACCGGATGCGGTAATATATCCAGCCATTCGTCTTCCGGTGCACGTTCGGAATGCGTCTAAAAATTATAAAAAATTCTATTTAAATCGAATTAAAATGCGCATTTTTTATAACTTACATCGATGCATGTCCAATTTGGTGCAAAGCACGTAGCTACGATGCTATAGTTTTGTGATCTCATCATATAAACCGTTGATATTTGATGGTTGCCCTGTGCCACCCAACCAACTGAAGTAAGATAGAAATCCCTGAAAAAAAAAAATAAGATGCAAATGATATTCAATATAAAAAAAGGCTGAAATGGATTTTTCTTTGAATTATAAAAATATAATGAGCTTTGCTGATGTTGAATCTTATGATGCACACTTTACATTTGAAGATTGAGTAGAAAAGGATGTAATGAAACCTTTGGAAAAAAAAACTTTCTACATCACCCAATTATTTTGAAAGTGGGTAAATAGTTGGACATTTAAATATGAAATAAAAATCAATATTGTAATCTTTTGATTAAGGAAGCAGTTGGTTTCTACAATTTTATCCACTTTGGTTAAGAATCTATCTACATACATATCTCGTCTATTTAACTTATGTATGTGCAGCTAATAATAATAATAATAACTGAAAATAATGGAACGAACTATCAGAAAGATAGTTTTAGAAACGCATTTTAAAAAGGGAGATTGTTATAAAACAAAATTACAAATAAAAAATTGCTAGTTTTATAATGACCTCTGGTAAAGCGATTCTTCTGGCGAAAAGGAAGAACAGATCTTGTAAGGATCAGTACAAACATTTTTTGATGTAGAGAATTATTTTGACCAGAGTTTTTTAAAGCAAGTGCTGAGTTATTTTTTATTAATAATTCTATCAATGTGGGATATGAGCCAGAACCTAAAGTGCCATATTGATCAGCTAAACGTGAGAAGTGATCGGACCTGCCTAAGGGTGCTAAAACATTGATAGTGTATTTTTAAGAATCAGAGTTAAGGAACAAGTCACGCTTATTCGGACCTTCAACATCTGGTTTTAAGTAAGCTCGTTTACAAGTTGAGTTAATTGATTGAACTCAGCAAAGATCTCAAATAACGCAGATCTTCTCCAAATGTCTAATATTTTTTTTTTTTTTTTTGATAAAAGCTAAGAATCAAGCATCCAATACTACATGTATTAAGCGGTCCGGAATGTAATTTCTAATCAAGAAAAGATTCGACAAAACCGAAAGCATAAATTGTCTATACAAGATCTTGATTCTTGATTTTTCATGGCGGACATTTTGTGAGAAGGCATGCTTCTTCTTGAAGGGCAACGATGACGCTCCATTGTTTCAGTATCGACCATTCAGCTTTGCAGTGGAAGGTTGACAAAAAAAGAACAGCGGAACCAGTACTTGGTCTGTAAGTATACCTAGCCAAGATCAGTCTTCCCTTTATGATGTTCTTGATTGTGTCATTAAGAAAATAGGTTTTTGGTGAGGGATACACAAAAGTTGATTTTGGAAAGAGAGTTTTCGCAGAAGTATCAAAAACAAAATGTCGGGATGGTAGGGCGTTTCCGTAAGCCACCATATTAAAAAACACATTTTCTCAAATAACTCAACAATTGGCTTATCGGACAAAAAAACTATTCAAATTTATCGATAGAAAAAATGAATGATTTTTTTTTTCATGCTTTCAATTTTTTTTGAAGAGTTATGGCGTGTAAAAGATTTAATTTTTTTCAAATTTGAACGAAATGTTTTTTTTTTTTTATTTCTAAATTTGAATAAAAACTAAACTGCTGTTCGCTATGTGCGCATTGCTCCTCTAGTATAGACACATTTACAGGTAGCGCTATCAGAGTTCAAAAATAAAATTTATTGTGAACAAATTTCCATAGAAACACATAGAAACTAACGCTATCTAGTGAATAATAGAAGAATTTATTGTGATTTTTTTTGACATTTTTGTATGTACTGAATAAGAAAATCTTCTTTCTCTGTCTGTTTGCACATAGCACCTACGCTATATCTACAGCAAAAATAATTGAATAATTATTTTGTCCGATAAGCCATTGTTGAATTATTTGAGAAAACGAGTTTTTTAATATGACGTCTAACGCAAACGACCTACGATCACGCCATTTTTATTGGATACTCCTGAAAAACCAACAAACCAATCATAAAACTGTTTGGGCAGTCTGTTGCATCCATCATGGAAACTTAATTTTGCCTTTGCCTGACTTAGGCCCCGGACACGCAATGAGCGGCTGAGCGTCAAAGTTGCAGCTGAGTGGCGTCGCTTTGAGTGACTAAAAAAGTTAAAACAGACTTAGGGTTTCTTTGTTGATTTTTGTGTTTGTTACATTCTCTTTAATCATCAATAATTTTACTAAACATCAAATTATAAGTTAGGTAGGCAGGTAGGAATGGCGGCTATTCTACTAGAATAAAAACCCAATTAGCGCTTGGTGCGCCGTTTTGATACCATAAACTCATGAGACCTATCATTATGTGGAGGTTGGGATATCATTTTGGTGACTATGGTGTGGTATTGTGTTGGGAGGTGATCCCTTTATTACCATTTACCATAGGAAAATAAGAGATCCTCGGGTACCTCAGCCAAGGGAACTGGCCCATACCCCCCACCAGGCTTTATGCCAGGCTGTTAGCTCCGATATGTCTGTCTTCGCCAAAAAGCTAAACAGGCAGAGTGCTGGGTGGCTTAGGGTAGAACCAGTTTCCTCGTGAGATCGATTCGGTTTAGGGAAAAACATGATCCGCCGTAGACACAACCCGCCTACACGGCTAAAGACGTGGTTCCTGTGGAAATCATGTAGCTCTCTTGATCCGTTTTTTCGGCCCAAGGAAAAGATGAGATATTGGTACGGTGATTTATGTTATTAGGTTTGAAATTGTTTTGATTGGGAGTAAATCCCTTAGTTACCAACTTCCATATAGGAAGGCAAGGAGATCCTCGGATACCTCACCCAAGGGAAGTGGCCCATTCCCCCCACCAGGCTTTATGCCAGGCTGTTAGCTCCGATATGTCTGTCTTCTCTAAAAACCTAAACAGGCAGGGTGCTGGATGGCTTAGGGTAGGACCGAATTTCCACTGAGATCAGTTCGATTTAGGGAAAAACATGATACCCGCAGTAGACTTAGCCCGCCTACACGGCTAGAGAAAAGTTTCCTGCAAAAATCATGTAGTTCTCTTGATCCGTCTTATCTACCCGTAGAAGAGGTGAGATATTGATATGGTTTGTTACGTTTTATAGCCATTGGGTTGCATTCAAAAAGCCAATGAGGTTACTTATGCTCACAACAGAAAGTTCGTTAAAGTTGTCAAGTAAGTTAGTATACCGAATATTTTGTGCAACTGCAGTTCGGTTAAAATCTGATTTTGGCTGAGAACAATTTTGACTGAAATCAACTTTGACTGAAACCACCTTAAATTTTATTACTTAGCTTACCTGATATATTTTTCATAGTTTTGTGGTTTTGGCTTCATGTTAAGCTGAACGAATATCATACATATTTTCTCTATAATAATGTCCTTTTGACATGGTACTAACAAAGAGTAATGTCTGTCACAAAACAGAAACAATAACATGAAAATTAATAGTCCTTTACAAGTGCAAATAGCAGTTTACTTGTATTAATCTACTATAAAACACACAAACACAAGCAAACAAAACCCAATAGACCAATAAATTTGCTACAATCACTTGTCAAATTCAAAAATACGCATCAGTCTTAGCCACACACCATCAAACATCAGACATCATGGTAACTAAAATAATTTATATGGTCAAAGGTATTCTGGAGAAATCATCATCCCCATCATCATCTGCATAGGTATATATCATCCCTGTCTATCGTAAATGACTTCTCTCAGAACTTCTCATTCCAAACCGCCTTTACCTCATCCACCTCAGATGTCAATCAACCTGTCAGCAGTTTGAATAACTCAAAGTGTTATCCTATTTGTACATATATGGAATCAAGTCTCATAATTGGATTCCAGTGGGGATAACCTCTCTATAAATGTGCTACCGGAAAATACCCCTTAATTAACAGCTTCAGCAAACCATAAATGATTAAATGAATAACAAAACAACTAAAAAAGAAAGTGTTCTCTTTTTGTTTGTGTGTGTGTGTGTTCGTAAAGCTTAAGCCAGTCACACTCACACAAAACAAAAAAAATACCTACTGTCCGTCCAGTGATGGTGGGGGCTTCACTAAATTCCGCTGGATATCCGTCAGATTGCTTATGTCGACTATCCATAGATGAACTTCAGGATTTGCGGTGCCCGGAGTTGGATATCGGACACTCTTTGTTTCCGGAAACGAACTGCCCGAACTCATGCCAGCACCTGCAGCTATAATCGCTCCTGATGCCAGCCACGGATAGGTCATAATGCCGACGTTTGTATCATTAAACGAGGCATACATGAATTGGCTGCCATCCGGCGATGACCATATCGCTTCGGGCTTTGAAAAGATTTCCTCTGAAATTAAATTAAAAAAAAATACAAAATTTAATAATCCTCTGGCGTTTTCAAACAAAATTTTATATACAAAAAATTAAATGATGGTTTTGATTGTACAACAAAAAAAAACTAACATCGTTTTCTACCATAAGAAATTATATTGGATTATGGAAATTATGGTATCACGGCAACGCAACGGTTAGATGGGTGGGGAGGTACTCGTTTATTTGAAGAAAATGAAGAACCAACAACCAAATCCTACCCTCACTTAACCGTGGTGAACATGTACATTAACCTGAGAACTGGATAACCAAGCCATTTGGAAGGTTTTATGGGGGCAGCTACTAAGGCAATTTTCACTAAGGCACTGTCTCCTTTCATCAAGACGGTAGCGGAGGAATTCCCCAAATGAAATCAACGGTGGCATCTACTTAGTGAAGTGAACACCTTATACGGGCTACTATGACAAATTTGAACCCCATCCTTATAAGGAGCAGTTTATCCGGCTCCCCACTCTTGGAGCTATCTAAGGTCCTCCAGGATGGGGGTTGTGCGTAAGGAAAAATCATTTAGTTCCGAAACACCAACAAGCCTCAGATACGGATGATCTTAATATTGACGACCCCAGCAGTAAAGGAAACAAGGACAACAAATTTCGGATGTGTATGTGGAATGTACTGTCGTTGTTTAGACCACGTGCAACCGAACATTTAGTGGAGACAGCTATTTAGGAAGTGCGATGGGATGGAGAGGGCGTACCTTGGTTCAACTATCAAAGGATACAGGATGACAGACTTCCCGGTGGGGCGTAAAGTCATCATATCGAGCACCCATTTCCCGCACACCTTGATATACACAAAGGTCGGAGCAGTGATCAAAAAATCGTCAATCAAATTGATCACATCGCAAAAGACGCCTGACATGCTTCCAGCATCTTGGATGTTCGAGCATTCCGTGATGGGGCAAACATAGACTGTGACTACTTGGTAGTAACTCGAGTACGTATGCGGATATCCATGGCGCCACAACGCCGAGCTAATGCTGTGAGAAAATTAGATATCGCGAAGCTTAAATCGCAAGAGACCGTAAGAACCTTTGCTGACCGCGTTTCTACCAATCTCTCAACGAGTCAGCCACAAGCAGCAGGTACAGAGGATCAGTGAAAACATTGTCATCAAGCCATCAGAAATGCCGCCTCTGATGTGCTGAGTTTCACTAGTCGTCCACAACGAAACCCCTGGTTTTACGAGGCCTACCAGCCAAAGCTGCAGACTAGAACCAAGGCAACTGAGAGGGCAACCCGGAAGCTCTACGGGTGGTGTTCCTCCCTAGAAGGAAAGTTAAGAACACAAATCCTGTTTTACCACTCCAAGTTTTTTGCTGTCAATTTAATTAGCTTGTGAATTTGCATTAATTCATGTAAGAATGCCTATCAGCAGAGACACAACGCAAGGTATAGTCTTATCATCACTTCTTACTCATGGACTTCTAGCAAGCCTGAATGGAGAGTTATTCAAATTTTCAATATTGGGAAAGCTATCCACCATAAGATTTATCAACAGGATCATAGTGATCAATCTACGTAAAGAGAGATTCGTCAGCGCTGTTGTTAAAAGCTACTTCAATCGACCTAAAAGTACCTTCATATTCAAGAATTTCGTTTGCCATTGTCTATTAGTATTGTATTTATCGGACATGCCTTAACATGCGTGGCTGTCAAAATTACATGTGTGTTATTGAACCAAAATACACAGTCATATACGATATTGGCTATGATGGAATGACCCTTCGTTAAGGTTCGTTAAGCATAAAGGACCAACCATAATAGTCGTAAGCAAACGAAAGCTAATGTCATAGTTCTACGTCAAGTTTCCTTAAGTGCCGCCATTACCTTCAGTCGACCATAATGGTCGAATGCACACGCAAGCCAATTTCACATGTATTTGGCTGGCTGTCAGATTTACGTACGTAAACTGCGCTCTGGAGCGCTCTTTACGTACCGAGGCAAAAGTGAACGAAAACTTGCCGAAACTGAGCAATCCGACATTATGTGCGCACTATACAAATTCCTTGTTCTCGCTAATTTCGTACGGCACCGTACGTACTAATTCTTCTATTATGGTTCTGCCTTAAGGTATTTTATTGTGATAGGGCTTTTTAGGTAACAACGATATATTTCTTTCTCGTTCGCAGAGCAGTGTCAAAAGCAGCAGTTCGCGGATGACAGCTGAATATATTTTTTATAATTGTTGAAAATTGATTGAAAACAAGAGCGGAAATATTAATGTTGTGCGCGAAAATTGTGAACAGTTTATTATTAAATCTCAAATTTCACTAGAAAAAAAGAAATTATTTACAAAATTCTTTTACAAGATTTTGAGTTTGACAGTTTGAAAAAACCGTTATATATAATTTCATTCTGTCATCCGCGTAGTGTGAGTCATCCCTATTCGCCTTCGCCTTGACACTCGTATGTAAATTTGACATCTGTGGAATCGGACATGATTGTTTACTTCATTATAATTATTCTTAATGTTTTTCTAAGATCGTTTAGTTTTGACAGTAGCACATTCATAAGTCAACTTCATTATAGGTGCTATCCTTTCATTCCAACTATACTTTGCCTGATTAAAACGACGACTAAGTTATACTAAATACCAAATCAAAAATAAACTCTTAAAACTCTAACTCGTTGTTAACTGCACAATCAAAAGTATCAATCAAAAAAACTGATACACCACAACAAATTTAACAAATGAAACAATTAGAATGTCCGTAATTAATATCCAGTTCCCTTACCCTGATACAACCAGTCAGGAATACCATTATAAATGACATTCTGATATCCTGTATTCGTTATACGGATGTCCTCTTCCTCTGCCGGTGATTGTCTTAAATATATATCGTTGTCAGCTACAATAATTAGGGATGTTGTGTTGCCCAACCATGCGGCGTACTGTAGACGAGTTCTTTGTACTTTTGGTGAGTCCTTCAGTTTAACTGGCATGTGATGGTCATTTTCAACATCGTATATCGTATAGAATGCGGTAAAGGACCGTTGAAAAATCTGCAAAAGGAAGAAATAAGAAATAAATTAGAGAAAACAATAAAATAAAAATTATATGTTTAAAATCAATTTAATTGGGAAATGAAATAAGATAAGATCACAGACGGATATCCTTCCTGCACCTTTTTTTTGTTGTTAAGATACTTTTGGTAAAAGTGAGTTTGGATTAATAAAAAAGTAATTGGTTTTCGTTGCAGTACATCAATTGGGGTGCCCTTTGGTTTTCAATATCAGTGGTAAACATTCAGTGAAATGAGAATACTTTTTTTTAATTACTTAACTGTATTGGGATTTAATTTGGTTTAGGTTTCTCGCTATGAGCAATGACACAAGAATGATGATTTTTTTCTTGGAGACTTAAGACGAACATTGGAAAAAAGACATTTTTAGTAGCACATTAGTAAACATAGCGTAATTAATACCACGTGTAATTCAATACCTCGAAGACCAAATGTTGTCTGCTGTCTTTATAGCCAATATCCAGCTAGCTGAGTTATAATTCGGAGGAACCATATACAGGGTGGTTGGTATAAGATGCAATAAAAAGCTTCAGCGTGTAGGTGGGGTTAAGACAAGAAAAAAATCGTATGGGAGGGGGGGTCTATTTCCCCCCGTTTAGGCGGGAGGTGCAATTTTCTAAAAAATTGACTTAAATCAGAAAAAAAATTATTTAAAAACAACGGTGAATGATACAATGACTTGTTATATCTTTTTGAAAAGCCAGAAAACTACTCTTTTATTTTATTTTTAAATTAAGTAGTTTTAGTTTTTCTCAAAAACTAAGATACATTTTGGCATCCGGTTTTCTGTTTTTGACTAAAAATTAATAAGAGTATTGAATTTTGAAAATAAGATGGGAGGAGGGAAATAGACCCCCCTCCCATACGATTTTTTTCTTGTCTTAACCCCACCTATATGCTATATGGTATCAAAACGGCGCTTTTCCGCGCTAATTGGGTTTCTTCGGAACAGTTGTTCTGCGAAACCGCCATCTACCTACCTACCTAACCCCACCCACACGCTCAAGCTTTTTGGTGCATCTTATACCAATCACTCTGTATATGCGAATCTGTAGTGATATACTAAAGATGAAAATTGTGGTTCCATTCGAGATCATGACATAGTCGGAAAAGAAGAAGAAGATTACTTATTCCAATATTTATAAGTGGCACTTGTATTGAAGAAACTGATCAGAAGGTGCATTCACTGTACGTCACTGTATCTTCAGCGGATGTGTCGAAACGGCAGCAACAACAGATGAGGGAGTAAAGCAGCACATTTATACTGTTGATTGCAGCAGTAGTACATATACGATGAAGTGATGCTGCATGCAATTATGTATGCCACACCTTTATTGCTAAATAATTTTATTATTATAAGTTTTAGATTTTGTTGTTTTCAATGTTCAATTATTATTAAATGAAAAAATGCAAAATCTATTCAGAAAGGAAAAACTTATATTCAAGAAAAGACACAATAAGAAGGAAGAAAGACCATGTCGATGTTGCAATGCCAAATACTCCGCGAAATGCTTAGATTTTCTACATAAGCAATTTCCATTTATAGTCACCTGCTCCTATAATCTATATGGATGTTCTTAACACATTCAGAAAAGATCTATACAAAAATTAAAGGAGATAAGAAGGACTATGACGTTAAAATTTATATCGCTAAAACAGTGTCATAATAATTTGTGTTTTTCTATATGTTAAAAAGAAGAAATGGCAAGTTTCATTTCTTTCCGAAAATAATTCAACCGTAATACCCGATTTGCAAGGAATGCTCACAAATTTAGCATGGAGCCTAACTTCTTTCGTAACAGTGAAGAACAAAAATTCTATCTAAAGCCGTACGCCACGAATATTATGCTGTTCCCTCCTATTGTGATGCTCGATATTAGATTCTCCTTAACGCTTCGCTCTGTGGTAGAAAATTTATTTCTAGTTAAAAAGAGAGATTGTTTCAACAAATAGCTTTTTAAATTTTTATTTTTTAATTTCTTTTGTCTGAATTTTAGAGTACATAACTATATTGTGATTTCTTTTTTTTAACCCCACTGTAATCTTATTTTACATTATTTTTATTACTAAACAAATGAAAAAAAATCTAATATCATCTTTCCTTTTGATTCTCTTACCTAGTTTTTTTCAACAGTAACGAACCTAAACCAAAATATTAAATAAAAAAAAAATGAAATAAAAAAACACTTAACCTTGAATAAGGACGACCAGAATTTATTAAACGAATAAATAGGGTGGTAACAGAAGAAGGAATAAATTTTCAGCAAAAAAACCTTAATTTGCCCTTTTTATCTTGAGTTGAGTGCTGCGGTCAATACCATTGACACTATTTGTAGAACTAATACCGACGGACGAATAACTTGACTCACCACAACCAACGACATTGAGAAAGCTGCAGACTGCCATCAACATTATGAAACGAAAAAGAAATTTCTTAAAAAAAAAGGACTTTAGAAGGTTTCATTCATTTGACATTTCAAATAAGATTTCTTTTTATTGGATGCTCGATCGCATATCTCTATGCGGCAGAAAAGAAGAAGAGTTCTTCTCGGGCATATATTAAATACTTATACAGGCTATTTAATTGATTAGATTAAGTTTACTTTCTGATTATTACATTATACAGGGTGATTGGTTTAAGGTGCACCAAAAAGCTTCAGCATGTAGGTGGAGTTAAGACAAGAAAAAAATCGGTCTATTTTCCACCGTTTAGGAGGGAGGGACAATTTTCTAAAAAATTGACTTAAATCAGAAAAAAAATTATTTAAAAACAACGGTGAATGATACAAAGCTTTGTTATATCTTTTTGGAAAGCCAGAAAACTACTCTTTTATTTTATTTTCAAATTAAGTTGTTTAAGTGAATAGTTTTAAAAAAATTAATTTTCAAACTCAAAATTTAAAAAAAAAATTAAAAAAAAAAATTTTAAACTAATTTTTTTCAAAATTTTATGTTATTAACTATTATTTTTATTTTCAAAATTCAATGCTCTTATTAATTTTTAGTCAAAAACAGAAAACCGTATGCCAAAATGTACCTTAGTTTTTGAGAAATTAAGAAAATACTAAAAGCACTTTTTTAAAAAAAGTTGAAATCTGGTTAATCCAGTTAATTGTTTTTAACCAGATTAACCAAATTTCACTTTTTTGAAAAAGTGCTTTTAGTATTTTCTTAATTTCTCAAAAATTAGGATATATTTTGGCATCCGGTTTTCTATTTTTGACTAAAAATTAATAAGAGCATTGAATTTTGAAAATAAAAATAATAGTTACTAACATAAAATTTTGAAAAAAATTAGATTAGAATTTTTTTTTAAATTTTTTTTTTCAAAATTTTGAGTTTGAAAATTAGTTTTTTTAAAACTGTTCACTTAAACAACTTTATTTGAAAATAAAATAAAAGAGTAGTTTTCTGGCTTTCCAAAAAGATATAACAAGGCTTTGTATCATTCACCGTTGTTTTTAAATAATTTTTTTTCTGATTTACGTCAATTTTTTAGAAAATTGTCCCTCCCTTCTAAACGGGGGAAAATAGACCCCCCTCCCATACGATTTTTTCTTTTTTTAACCCCACCTACACGCTTAAGCTTTTTGGTGCACCTTAAACCAATCACCCTGTATAAGCCAGCCTTGGATCACAGACAAGAGAATAATTCTTAATATTTATCTTGTCTGTGTGCTTAAGGTTAAAATTAAATGCAACCCATCAATGTAGTCCTCTATTTGAGCTTAAAAAGATTGTCCGGTATTTTTTCTAAAAAATAAACGTTTTATTCCTCTTTTTTTGGGATTTTTCAATTTTTTTTTTGTTTGTTTTTTTCTGTGAGTAAACTGAAAACTTGAAACTGAGTTGAGTAGTCAAAAAACCAATCATATATTGTTACTGACCTGCATGAAGTTTTGTCTGAAGCAGATTTGCAGAGCTTTGAATGCAGCGAAATTGTAAAATTCTGATTCATATGGAATCTGCATAGATATGAATTGCAGGTCTACACAGCCACAACACAAAAGAAAGTTCTTTAAGTTAAAGCTATTTTTTTTTAAATTCCCCTCTAAAATAGTGATTCTAAAAGAGTCATTTAAAATTATATTTCAATCCTGTAGTACGAATTCATTAAAAAATCCCATAATTCATAACAAAATACGTAATAGAAAATTCCCACTTAAAATTAAAAGTTATTTTGATGAAATCGAAAAGTATGAATTTATACAGCGCTGCATGCAGCAAGTCGGCAGGTCTGTTTCAAGCATTATTAGGGAAAAGTAACAGGTATGCGCTTAGATTTGTGCCCTTTTGCTTTCATGGAAATTACAGGCCTGCCAGCAGAAGTTATGACGGCGCAAAAGTGGCTACTAGAAATAAGTAAATCCATGCAAGTGTTAACTCACCACAATACGATATAGGTAGGTTAGTATTAAAAACTATAAGTTAAAAATAAACTTCTTTAAACTCGATACATATGTATATAGTTACTATAAATAAACACATTGCTATTGAAAGAATTCTGGAAGATACTCAATATTATAGTTTCGTGGATTTTTCAAAACATCCAGTTAATTTGTTACTTTTTAGTAGGTATAGGGATGCTGCATTGACTGCATCCGTCAAATTCCCAAAATAAGTCGGCAAATTCATAATAAAAAGTCGGCATTTCAATAAAGCTCACCCCTCGCCAACAGCTCGACCTCTCGGTACGCCCCTGGCTGCCATACAACTTGATCTCACGTTTAGGCCATTTTTTTATATTTTTCTTTGTAAATTACTGCAATTTTAAAGCTATTTTCAAGAATATCGTAACGTTAAAGATTAAGTTGTGTACATTAATTTTTCTCTTTGTATACCACTAAACATTTTAAGTCCTTCATAGGCAAAACACATTATATAAATACTTGACATTACTTATGTTTTTTTATCTCACCCAAAATTATCAAAACCAATTTAAAAGAAATCAGAAAACTTGAAGTTACAAAATTCTAACCTCATATGAGGGTATATTCCATTCTCTAAAACATAAATAAAAACATAAACATTTTTATTGTGTATTTTTTTTTTGTAACAATTAATCATTTTCTTTGCCAATCCACAGAACTAAACTCCAATTTGACTGAATTGCTAGAACTCAAACAAACAGTCATTTATAAAGTGTTTTTTTTTTTGTTTTCAAAAATATAACATAAAGCACCTCTACCGTGTATAAAAAAAAAAGTTCAAGAGAAGTTCCATCAATTATCCCATTACGTTCAAGTATCCAATTAAGTATGAAATCAAACAAAATTTCCACACCCACCATCAACCCTCATAACTAAGTAACCAAAACCACCCTCTTCAACTGAAGTGAATATTTTGTAATAAAACAAAAGTCTGGAAGAATTCATCCGCCCTCCCCGCCTCCATCAACCCCTCCCCAAAAAACAATTCCTTAAAGAGATGGAAAAGTTGGCGCAAGTAAACACCCGCGGAACAACAACTTTTCATTATAAAAGTTTTGCACTTCATTCCAAGTTTTATGTATCTGTTATTGTTTAAGCCAGGTGCATTTTTTGAGAAAATAAAGCATCCGACTGGGTCGCACGAGTTCACTCTTGGAAAATGAGACATTGTTTGATGGTTGATTAGAGTAAAACATCAATTTGTGATAAGCGGTCCAATATTTATATTATAATTTATACTATCTGATACCCAAGTGCGTTGCTGCCTCAATAATTGCAAAAGTATCGTTTTTAAAAGCGTTATATCGTTATACATAAATGGCGGTTATTCGGTCTATAAAAATAAGAATTTTCGAAAAATATATATAATAGCCCAGTTAACGAATGCTCAAAAGAGGGGCCTAAGAGAAAAAATCGACGGCAGAAAAACTAAGTACACAGCTTTATTTGAACTAGCGCGAAGGTAAACATACTTAATCTCATTTTTTAGTTTTTCGCTTATAAGTCAAAAGCCTTTGATCCTACGAAAAAAACTGACAAAATTTCCTACAGAAAATGTCTGCATAGTTTTTTCGTATCTTCAACAGTTTTTGAGATATAATCAAATCATAAGTCAAACAGAAAATAAAAGAAATGGGCTTTATTGGATCCCACAAAATTGCTCCTTTGTCGTTGTTGACACAAAAAATTATATGAATGAAAATAATAAGTTTTATTGTTTTCGAAAAATATGCTTATCAAAGACAAGCACCAAAATATGTTGCTAAATATAAAATTTACTGGAAATCCCAAGCCGAGAGGTTAAATTGAAAATACAAATTTGCACTGGAAGTTGGGCATCTTTAACGACCAATCTTAATCTGCCGATATTTCAGCAATCACTAAACCGATTTAGAAGTTTCACATGCTGTCGGATAGAAGAAATGTCAAACTAGGTCATCGGGATTATATTTCTGGACAGCTGTACATGGTTTGGCTAAAAACGAC
Source organism: Baccha elongata (assembly GCA_951217065.1). Taxonomy (NCBI): domain Eukaryota; kingdom Metazoa; phylum Arthropoda; class Insecta; order Diptera; family Syrphidae; genus Baccha; species Baccha elongata. The sequence goes on along the minus strand of OX578272.1, from coordinate 230,588,658 downwards.
AACAAAATTGCACTTTCAGAACAAAAAAAAAATAAAGCAACAAAAAATTATTTTAATAATTAAAACTAATTAAAAAAATTAATAATTAAAACTAGTTGAACCTTGACTCAATAGGAAATTTCATAAGAATCCATACACAGGTTTTCAAAATTTTAAATAAACAAAAACACGTTATATAGTTACACACTTTAAAATTTTGGTGCATCTCGGAAAATTGCCGTTGACCGCATTATCAACAAATTCAGTAACATAACATTTAAATTTCGATTTTTTTTTACAAATCCATAAGTTGTCTTTAAAAAAAACTAAAGCGATATATCTAGATACCACAAGAAAGTATAAAATTTATTTCCATTAGAAAAAAGCGTGTAAAGTTTATTTTGACGCCCATAAGTCTGTTTCCTCTATCAAAGTTTCCGCGAAACACATTTATCCTTTTGTGATCTCTTCAAGCTATAGGAAGAAAACGTTTGGTATACGTAGACAAACCGTTGTTTGTGGTGCCCTTTTTGAATCCTTATTTTTTTTCTTTTGCCGACATAACTTTGCGATTATCATTATGCAAACTTTTTTTCATTTCTGTTTAATTTTTTTTTACATCTTTGTATCTTTTTACAAAAAAAAAAAAAAAATTATTCGCTGACATTGAAAGATATCAGTGGGATTTTCTTCTTACAAAAAGTAGAAAAGTACCATGAACCTGCACTGGAACTAGGTATGTCTTTGATTTCAGAAGACGCAGAATAAAATGATGGTGGGGCGAAGGGGCTGTGGAGAAAATTCAAAAAGTTATGTTACAAATATAATGCCATCAGTTGGCATTCCTCCAAATGACGTATTGGTAAAGTTACTACCTCTACTCTTGCAAAATTTAACGTTATTCGATATTTTTGTTAGTTATACAATTTTCCGATCCCAATTCACATTACTCAAAATATATTTGTGATGGTCGTGTAGAGCATGCCATATATGATATAGAAAATCCAAAGTTATGATTCTAAATTCAAAAGATACTTATTCCCAAATGTGGGTAAACAAAATCGAAGTTTCAAAAACAGTGGAAAAGCAGTTTTAAAGTTTTTAGTGAAATATTTCGTTAATTTGACATTTGATCGTCTAGAGACGAAATTGATTTGAAACTTAAATTTTACAATAAACTTTTTGTAAAAATAAGCAATTTCTCACAAAGCTCTGGCAATAATATAAAAATAAATAAGTTAAGTGGCAGTGACAGCTCCGAAGAACCACGGCCTAGTGACTTACAACAACTCTCAACCAATCCTTTTGTGTGCGTTATTAGTTCTACAGGATTGGAGGGGACCTACAATTTTACGTTGAATCCGAAATACTAAGGTGAGATGCACTTTTCATGACAATAATACTCTTGGAGGATTTGTCACTTCCTCGCAAGAGGCAGTAATGGAAACTTTAAATCACTCAATTTCGGACATATACCATTACTTTTCCCCACCCTACATCACAACCGAAAACGGGATGTGCCTTGTACTGGCAGATTTCACTTGCTCGAGAGAGAGTTTTGCTCTTCAATTGTTTTCATAGCCAATTCTTGGCCTGCACGATTTTGTCAAGAACGATGTTCACGACATAGCATGACAGTTGACAGCACATCGCTTATAGTATAAAACAATTGTTCACATCAAACACGTGCATTCTCAATAGTCGAACGGACGAGTTTGGTAGGGATACCATAACTAGACATTCTGTATATCTCGTTTTTTCAGATGTAGTCGTACACACTCTACACAGCCTTGAAGCCTTGAAGTCAAAAAAAAGGTGGTGGGTATATTGATTTGAAATTTCTGGGTTCTTCCAAGATCTGCCGTAGTGCAAATATTTGGTCGACGATTTTGGTCGTTTCAGACGTTCATATATTCAGCGATGTTAATGAGACTAATGCCACTGTAGTTGGTGCAGTCCAGAGGATCGCCTTTCTTAGGGATTGGGCAACAATACTGAGGTTCCATTCACCGGTCATGCTTTCCTATATTTCGCAGATGAGCTGGTGCATACTCCTGCTCTACCAGCTCGGCCGCTAGGTGATCAACTCCATCAGCTATCTTCACTTCATGGAGGTCGGGTAGAATTGTTTGCCTCCGTCATCCAGGTATTATGGTGCAATCTGCATGGCATGGCAGCGGGATTTGATTTATCATCGCCATACGACTATATAAGACTGTGATTCCACTACGATTTGCTTATTTCTCTTGATTGTCATTGCAGGCTTCGGTTTGAGCCTTAAACATTGGAAGTTTTTAAACTTTTGCTTATACTTCTGAACTTGCTATAGTATCCCTTTATTTCTTCAATCGTACGCTTCTTATGCTCTTTTTTGTTTTCCTTCTGAGAAGTCAGTGTTCCTCTTTTCTCTCTGCGTGTTGTTGTTCAATCACCTAAAGCAATACTAATGTAATATCTAGAGCATTGCTCATATGTCTTGTCCAAGAACTCGTAAAATGTATCCTTGGTGTCTTTATCTTTCATGGTGGCTTATATGAATCTAATGTTGGCGAACTTAAATGACGAATTTTCTTGAGACGCTAGTTTCCATAGTTGAAACACAAGACTTTTTTAAGTTTGTCTCTTACGACGAGTCTGTAGAGTGACAGAACATTACACGTCCTTATCCAAAGTTCGTTGATATTTCGTTTGCTAGGTTCGTCAATAGTAAATCCGTCCATATCCGTCGTTTATTGTTGTTTAGCACCAAAAATGTGTTTACGTGGCCGGGATGTCACACCGACATACAGTACGACTGGCAAACTGGAGGAGCAGATCATAGAATGAAACTGAAATTTAACGTGGATACACTATCTATTAAGACTTAACTCCACGGTGGCGCTCCACTGCGAGTTTAATCAAACGTAAACTAGCGTCCTGAAATATAATTACCGAAGTAGATTATAAAGCAGTAACAAATTGAGAACATGTAGGTATGTGCACACTCCTTGTTAAGAAGCGAGACCGATCTACATCTCTTGCACCGAGGTGCCAAATGTTTCCGCTATGGATAACCACAACCAGCACGAAGCTCCCCGAAAGGGCCAGCCCAACTGTTAGGGTAGAGAATGATCATGATTAAATTCCACAAGGGACATTCCTCTCGAACAAACTCTAGGGCCCCCTAACACCCGTGCTAAGTTTATTGTACGTCAAACCTAAAACGTCGTGTAGTTGGGGAAATACTCCCAACTGTAACACTTTGACATTCTGACTTTACCTGCAAAGTCACAGGGATTGCCTACCCTGAAGATGTAGCCCAAGTATGTCTTGAACTGGAACAAACTCAAGTTCCACATCTCAACTTCTGTCAATTCTACTTGACTTACTCAAGTTTTTTGACGGTAGTAACGCTCGTTACCCAGTTTATGTTCTGGGATAGAGTAGTTATCTACCGCCTTTTCGGGTGGCCTCCTTGAGTTACCAAGACCACCCTGCTTATTTGCTACTTTCACAATATGGCACTAGCCCAGTGCAAAACTAACAAAACACTCATGTTATGAAAGTTCCCTTTCAAACGTTTAAATGAGTAATCGTCAAGGACACTTTCGTGATTCCCCTGCCCTAACTACTTTCGCCTGATGTAGGGCCGTTACCCAGTTAATCCTGGGATAGGTTACCTATTGAACACGGACATTACTCTGAAGATGTTTATAAATAAACATTCAGGTATGCTCTGGTTCTTCACCACCAAACTTGAGGGTGAACGTCCTAGGGTGTCCCGTTCACCCGGACTGCTGTTAGTTCACTGATCAAGACATCTTAGATGCCGTAGAATAATGAACAGTTTAAGCCCTACCACCACGACAAGGTCGCAGTCCATCGGTAGAGATAAAGCAGATCATAGGTGAGGCACCGAGCTCTGTATATGTCGTATAGTAGCCCGTATAAGTTGTTTACTAAGTAGTTCATCATGATTGGATTTATAAGACGCCACCATTGATCTATCTACAGAATTCCTCCACTGCCACCTTGTTCTCGTTAGCTGTCCCTAACAACCTTCCAAGCGGGATTGGTTACCAAAACAGGGGTTATACCCTACAGGATTGACTTTTTCTTGGTAACTTGCAATGATAATGTCCTTAATTGCTGTTGCTTTGTCAGAAAAGCTTTGAAATAGAACTCTGGACTGATGAAACCTATTGAACAAAATTATCAGGTTTCAAATTATTCCCTTTTATAACCCCTACGACCGTTTTATTGTCTCGAGCATTTTCTTTCTTTATTAAATATACAAACACTCAGCATAATTGTTTTCATTTTAATTTCCTATAAATTTGTATTATTTAATAAATTATTTTAATTAAAAGAAAATGCTGACTTGAATTTCTTCCAATTTAAAGAAAAAAAAAATTTTGTTAGTGAAAAGTTAAGCTATCAAAAAAAGTATATTATTAATTGAGTGTTATTTTCTCTTACATCTCCTTCATTTTTCAATTTTCATCCTTCCTTCCATACAACAGAGGAGAAGGAAAATAAAAAGCCAAAACGTTATTATCTTTCAAATAATTATTTGAAGAAAGAAAAAAACTTAATTTGATTAGACTATCTGGGAAGCTTTTCTGCTAACAGAAACCATCTCATAGGATTATCACATTTCAAGTGAAAATAATGTGCCATCTCTTTTTCGTCCTTTTTCTTGCTTTTGATAATTTATACAAAGCCGCGCACTTGAGAACAAAATTAATATCCTTGCAAAACTTCTTCATCTTCTTTTTCTTTGGCAATTATTGCTTTAAATAAGATTAATATTTTTTTTTTTTACTTTTTTCTTTCAATGATATCAGAAAATTCAATTTTTCCTTGTCACATCATCATCTCATCCTTATTTCAGACATTAAATCCTTAAACATATGAAAATTCAACAGTTGACAACTCAAAGACATTTTTTCGGATGTGTTAACAATAATAAATCCAACTAAATCCAGGATTTCAAGAACAGAGAAAGATACAAAAAAAAAAAAAAAAAAGAACTGGAAAAAGGATTCATATTCATTGTTGCATAAAAAAATCCTTAAATTCAATGTAACATAATAGCTTGAAAAATACACCATATACCAGAGAGCATGCGGAAAAGAATATCATTTCGAAGGATATTTTTTTTACGGAGCAAAGCAACCAACGGACCATGGAATAGTTCTCTAAAGAACCATGAACATCGAAAAGGTTTTTTGTCTTTCCTGAATGGTGGAAATTGGGGTTTCTTTTGATTTTGTTGCGCGAAGGAAATCGGAAAATTTACTAGAAAATGAGCTTAGTTTAGGAATTTAAAGAATTTTATTTTGCAGTATTCCGGGAAACGGTCTTTTATCAATATTCAACAACTTTCTTCTCTTATTGTATTGTCTTGTAGAACTTTTATTTATTTGTGAAAAAATGTATTTCTTTATATAAGAAAATTATATAAATTCCCAAAAAAAAGACAATTCCTTTTTGTTGTATAATATTTTAAATTTTGTTTAGTCTGTTGTAAGTTCTCGTATCAAAACAAAATCTAAACGAAAGCAATTCACGAAAATGAAAGGATGAACCCATCATACATGCCACTGTCACCTTCAGTGAATCCTTCTAAATAGAAAGTTAGAGTTACGAACCACATGGCTTAGCTATAGCATCATAGCTAAGAAGAGTAATATTTTAATATTAAGAACACTGACATCACTAGGCGGTTTTATTTTTTAGCTCTGACCAGAGCACAGAGTAGAGCCTGAGCTTGTCGAGTAAGCCCTGAGCAGAGTACGCTCCGAGCGCTCTAATTTAATTACAAAACACACTTGAGCTGCACTTCACTGTCATATCACTAGAAATCTACTCACAAATGTGTCAAATAACATGAAAACTACATGAAGTTGGACGAGCTCTACCTCTCTTTCACGCTCGGTATAACCCATCATTTTATCCTGAGGTCATAGAAAGAAACACAAGTTGAGCGCTCTTAACTAAAAAAGATCTATTTTTGATAGCTCAAGTCCGTATGATACTTATTTTTTTTCTCATTTTGAATGCATTAATAATGAAACTAGAGCAGTACAAAAAATGTTCAATAGGAATCTTCAAGTTGTGTGAGTGCGAACACCAGAATCACAAATAATGCGAAAATAAAAAAAAACATTAAAAATGTTCTTGCGTTTACATTTTTCAGCGGCTTTTTTTTGACAGTTTCGCATTTTTTTTGACATTGTACACAAAAATATTATAAAAGTGGCAAATTGACTACTTAGTTTTGGTTGCTAAATACAAATTTGGCAAAAACACAGACTGAAAGCTTTGCAATTAAAAATCAAGAAAAAGAAGAAAGGAAAAAATAAATGTTTTTTTGATGTGTTTCTTTTTTTTCTTTTGATTTGGTTTGCTTAGTTCTAACACATTTTCTCTTTCTTAATAAAGCATGCTGTCTCCTTTACGTAAGACCGAAAGTTTAGTACTATTTAATGCATTAAAAATGAATAAAAAAAAAAGAAGTATCATAGGGGCTTCAGTGCACTGCTCAGAGCTAAAAAAGAAAAAAGCTTATTATTGGTTACCGAATTCGTGGTCCGTATATGACATCCCTGTTTCAATCACATATGTCAAACCAAACTGTCATAAATTAATATTTATATATATGTATAACCAAGTTATCTCGTTACATGTCACCGTAACAGAATAGAGGTTTGCAATACTTCTGTTAAGAATTGTGAGGGCCAGTAGAATATGGTGGTTCAAGTATTTAATTGCCTATTTTATTGATCATCCGAGACTCTCCAAATTTATGTATTTTTACATTAAAATTATATATATTTTGGCTTTGTTTGCCGTAAATACATTGACATCAAGAATCCCTCGGTAGTGCTTTTTTGTTTTGGAGGCCATCTAACTGATTTTTGTGACTGCATGAGCTATCGAAAGTGAGTTAACAATTTGAACTCAGCTGAACCACGATTGTATATTTAACCAGCCCCTCCCTCAACCTAGGGGTAGATACTGGGTTCAAATTATTATATTCGTATTTTTTTTGGAAAAGTTACCGTAGTGAATAAGGAGTTTCCATATAAAAATCTCACTGCGGATTATTACCGATAAAAAGAGAAGTCAAATCTTACTGCCGATAGATTTTCGACTTTCATTCGAGTATCGAACAAAATTTTTGTGAAGCGACCTTTACACTGTTAGTCATTTGACATCAATCTGTAATATGTATAGTGTTTGTAAAAATAAGTTTGTATGAGTGCATTTATTTGACGAAAAATCAAAACCCTTTTGATTTTGCCTGATGACTGCTTATATGTGTAGATGATTTACGTCGTCTGACTGACCGTCTAAGTTGGGATGAATAATAATTTCTTGTATCTCGATGGGGGTATGTTCGTAAGGTTGTGGTGGCTTCTAAAGAGTGTTCTTGTTTTATGTTCGATTACCCACAAACATACCCAATCTCTAAACAAATTATCTTATCTCTTTTTGTAAAGGAAATTCAAATGTATTTGGAAAATTTATACATACGAGGACATTACTCTGCCATTTCCATCCAAAAATGTGCTCTTGTTGCATTTTTAATATTTTCTCGAGTAAAAAAAAGCAAACAGTGTCTTGTCAAACCTGAATACAAGTTCTTTTTTTGTTTTAAGGTTTTGCTCAGTATTGCGCCGTTGGACAGATCGCACAAATTTAATTTTGACATTTACTAAGCATTCAGTGGGAATTGTCATTAGCAAGTTAAAAGCTTTGACACTTTTTACTTGCACAGTTTCTTATAAATGCAATTCAGATATTTGCACAATATTCAGAACGAACTGTCAGAAAAATATATATCTGTGAAAGTTTCTAGTTTGACAGATATGTACAAATTCAATTTTGCGGAATATTCAGTGCGAACTATCTACTGGATAGCAAGCAACAAATGTATGACACTTACACTTTTGACAGATTTTTTGGGAAAAAAATGCAAATATTTTTGAACCAGGCAATATATTTGACATTTTGTACGAATCTTATCTTGATTGCAACTAGTGCAAAATAGTGCCAACGCCGAACCGTCATCGCAAAGCTATAAATAAATCGTTAATACGTTTTGGTTTAAAGATAAGCTTAATTTTTGGTTCCACTAAATATGGAACAGAAAATAAAAAAACTGTGTTCCAGAAACTCCAATGGAATTTAAAAAGAGTGTGCCTTCGAGTGAATTCATAACATATGTGCAAGACATATTTATTCTACGAACAAACCCCATTTGCTCTTTTTTGTTGCTGCAAAATAACAAAATTGTAATAATGTCTGTGAAGGAGCAACTATAATGCGCATAAGTAAGCATGAGCTACTGTCAAAATCGCATGTGCAAATGAGCGAATGCACACAGTCATATGGCGTTAGCTATAATGAACATATGCGCATTTCGTTGAGTTTCGTTAAACATGAGCTACGCATAAAGGGCCAACCATAATAGTCGTAAGCAAACGAAAGCTAATGTCATAGTTCTACGTCAAGTTTCCTTAAGTGCCGCCATTACCTTCACTCGACCATAATGGTCGAACGCACACGCAAGCCAATTTCACATGTATTTGGCTGGCTGTCAGATTTACGTACGTAAACTGCGCTCTGGAGCGCTCTTTACGTACGGAGGCAAAAGTGAACGAAAACTTGCCGAAACTGAGCAGTCCGACATTATGTGCGCACTATACGATTTGCTTGTTCTCGCTGATTTCGTACGGCGCCGTACGTGCCATTTCGTCTATTATGGTTCTGCCTTAAGCTGTGCGATCTGAACCGCTCTTACATATGTAAATTTGACAGCTGACAATCCGAAAAAAAAATAACAAAAAAAAAACTACGAATTATCCATTTCATAAATAAATCAATGAATTTAACAATAAATTATTCATTTTTGACACAATTAAAAGAAAATAAAAAGAAGTGATTTTCACATGTTTATACACATGTTCATTATGTGCATTCATCATGTTTGTATAAACATGACAAAACAGTTCGTTTTATTATGACAGTAGGTGAGGCTAGCTCATGCTGATTATAGTTCTACCTGAAAATTTCAATTTGCATTGAATTTGAACATGAATTATGTTATATAATGTTATATAATAATATTATGTTATATAATTAAACTATGCAGTTCGATTAGTTATTACCACATTTTCTTCTACATTTTTCGTTTCAGTTTAATATGTGTTTTTCTCTTTGAAAATACTTCTTTTATGAATTGTTTTTTTTTTCATTTCATTTTGTCTGACATTTCAGTATCAGTTACCATATATTTCAAATACAAAAATGCCATCGGCAGCCAAGTTTTTGTAGAAAGAAAGAAAAATTAGCATAGATGCTGATGGTATATCGACGACAGTGAGAGTGTGCGCAAATTTAAATGGCAAGTAAATTTTGTGTTAGATTTTATCCACTATAAGGCGTGTTTTATTGGTAAGTGTATAGTCACTTTAGCAAAATTTTATGTGGGATACGAAAAGTGTCGATAAACAAGTCAGTAAACAAAGTGAACATAAAAATGAAGATAAAATCTTGAAATGCCTGGAAAGTCAAAATGGGATGTCAAAACATGTTTTGCTTAAACGTTGGTTGCACCTATGGTCGACAACGTAAATAAAGCACCGTGTTAAATAATAATTTTGTTATTTATTTATTTCAGATTGTTAAAACTGAAGCAGCTGTAGCATTGGTGTTGGGTACAAAACGATTGCTAGGTGGATCACCCAGTTCCCTTAAATTGAGATACATTGTATTGACGAAGAGAAGCGATATTAATTCGGAATGAATTTATGAGCATGATCGTGGGGGAATACTACGTATCCTGAATGGTGTTTTTTCTTATTGTTTTTTACTTTATCGTTACACTTTCACTCACAAGTCACAATTCAAGAATTCCTGGCAGAAAATGTTTCAATATTTTGTTTTTCATCTACCATAGAGTAAGTTTGTTGACACTTGACAGGTTAAGACATGGACTCCATATACAATGGTTATTTATGGTTGTGTTCATTGTGTTTTCCTTAAGGGCCGCGTTTTGCGGAAGAACTAAGAAGCTTTCAACCTACGAAAGTTGCAAATAAGTTTTGATGATTTTGAACTTTTCGCTTAAAAACAAATAAAAATAGTTTAAAGCAGATTTATTCTTCAGCTTCAGCATATAGTCAAGAATACCAACTTTAAAATAGAATAAAAAAGTTGATATAAAAGTGAATATAGCGTTTTATTGGTTCTTTCCAGTGCTAACTAACTAAAAATTACCAACAAAACACGAATATAGATGGTAACACTGGTACTGTTTCAATGTTAGCCGTGTTCCTTTGAAGGTGACAAAGTACTAATGAGTACTTTACTAGCGATTCTAAATGGGACGCTGTTCTAGTAGCAATCTACTACCGATTTGTATAATTTAGTGTATGGATGTAGACAGTCTCAACGTATACCTTTTGGTCACACATTCCGTACTTGTGTTGGAACTTTTTGTTTTATTTATTTGTTAATTGTTGGCTGCTTTTCCTATAAACTATAATGGTAAGATATGTTTATAATGTTTTTTAGCAATATTTTATGTATTAAAACGCTAAACTAAACGCTGCCATATGGTGGTTTCTAGGTGCGTAACTATTCTACTCGCGCTTGAGAGCATGTGTAGATGGTGGTACTAGATTAAAATGGAGTTAAAGTATAGTAACATTTTTGACACACCCTCGGAAATTAATAATGTCAAACTTCTCTTAAAAAGTAAAAATCCCTTTTAATTTCATTCCAGCATCCACTTAAAAAGTACAAATTAATTTCCAAATGCATCAAAGTATTATGAATGCATTTCATTCAAATATTTCATTTCATTCATCGTATACGAGTAGATACTATAAAGTCAAGGATCAAAAGAAATGAGAAGATGATAAAAAATCATTAACTTAACATTTTGAATTTCATGACGACCAACCGAAAAGAGCTGAAAATAATCAGGAATTTTCACTTAAAATTTTCAAAAAGACATCCGCGAGGGGATGAGTTTCAAGTTGATGGGCATGAAAGGATATTAAAATATTGTCCATTCACATTTTGCTGTCACTTTGAATATACAGGGATAGCGATAATTTAATTTGTATTTGCATCGGCGTTGTGCGGCCTCAAGGATATCAAGTGAAATAATATTTTGTACAAAATTTTCGTTGACGACGGACGTCACCGACAACAACATAAATACAGTCAATGAGCGAGGAGGACATTTCTGCGCGATGATGATGGTCGTAATAGTTTTCCAAGGATTTTTATTTTTATTTTATTTTTTGGAGGGCAGTTTGATGGAAAATTAAATAACTTGTTGGTTTGACAATAATGGAAAAAAAAGATAAGAAGATACAAATTGAAATCTGGATGCGACAGTTGGTGGTGTCACTGGTGTGTCACATTTTTTTTTATTCTCGGTGAAAACACTTACATTTTATTTAATAAGAAGACACCAAGCAGTATATTTTTGGGAACTGAAATGGCTACTTAAATTGGTTGTTGGTAAATGGTAGGGAGTTCACTTATTTTCTTGTGAAATGAAGTGGCCATCAGTTGATAAATTCATAGTAATTTTAACACTTCATAGTACGTTTCCTTATCAATTTTTTGGTAATAAATTCAAAATGTTGCACAGAAATGCTATAAAAAAAAGGACCATCAAAAGTATATTTCCTAACAAATTGGTTTAATTCTCGACAAGGACATTTGCCACATCACGCTATATCGACCCAAATTATTTGGTTTCTTTTTCTTGGGTTATTTCACTTTCACACGCCACATTTGGCCCATTATAGGATTATCCCCAAAAAAATATAAATAAAAACCAAAACCAAAACCCATTGACCAAATATACTGACGACGACGACAAGACGCGCCGGCTTGTGTAAACCAGAATCGGAAACCATTAATCGTTAACCCTGTCACATATAATAATGGCGACCGATGGGCGGATATAAGATTTATATTTTATTTTGGGTCAGTTTTAAATGCTTTAAATACTATATCTAATAATTAGAAAGGACATTTTTTGTGTCAAAAGCTACTTACCTTCTTTACATTATGCTTAAATAGAACGTATCGCAGATCATATGAACAGTGGTAGCCTCGGACGTTCAACTGTCTGAGGGTGTGATTAGTAACGAGGGTTTGTACAGTGTTCGTGGCAGTGTCCAGTACGGCTAATCCTCCATCATCCGATTGGAAGACATACTTTCGTGTTGTCACCCAGGCTGGTTGTAGCCGATTCGGCGTTAGATCGCCTTGCAGGTACTCATCGAGTATCATACGACGGCCTGACCAATAAAGGAGTTCATCAACGTACCTGGAAAATAATAGATAATAAAATAAAAATAGTCACAAAAAACAATGTTATAATAAAAGCTGTGACTCGGTCGAACAAAGTTTTCAAGTTCTTCCAAGTTTTTAATTCAAGAAACTTATGAGAAAATTAGAAGAGTATAAAAAAAAATCCTTTAAATATGCCAACGAATGGTTGGGTGTTGTAGGTATAGCCACTAAGTGCGCATCAACATGGTGATGTCGGTGATGTAACGTACACATACACTACACTTCGAAAAGTGTGCTTATTTTACCATTAAGTGGTAACCATGAACGGATACTAGTCTCGTGCATCAAGACTTGATTTGCTTAACTAATAAGTACGAGTGTTGAACAAATCACAAAAATAGCAATACTATTACTCTGTTGGATAGAACCGACTGAAGTCTTGGACGAGCCTATCAAATGGAAAAACTCGATAGGCAGGACAGCGTATAAATTCAAATTACAGAATCGATGGTACCACTAACACTCTTGAAGACAGAAACCTTACACGATCTATTCTGAAATACTTATAAAGCTGGGGATTTTCAGTATTTGCCAGTGTGCTGAAAAGAGATGATGACGAGTGAAATGAAGCATTTAAGTTACCAGCGTAACTTGCGTGGTGGTCTCTATAGTAAGTTCCCCGTGTTCTACGAAATGACATAGGGATGAATCAGACCTTGGCCAACAAATATTGAGCCTAGCGATACAATAAAAGCTTGATGAAGCTTTCACAGAAGCGTGCATTTGTGCGTCCTAGGGTTGCATGACTCGACTCGAGATCACTGACTGGTAAAAGGCAATCAAAATGCTAGCATTTGGTCAGTGCCAAACATGGGGAGACTTTACGAGAAATTTCGAAATATTACGAGCAAATACTTGAGAATCAACATGCAATATAACTGCTAAGGTACTAATTGAGCAGAAATTACTGGGTCGGAGCTTGACGGATCCCCGGGCTAGCAAAATAGTGCAAAAGATAACTTGAAGTTTGATAGAGGCGAGTTCGAACGTTGGAAGTATGAACGGAATGTTTGCAAGGTGATTTCAGCAAGACCGTCAATTGGTGACTAAATTTATTTTGGAGACGAGGAAGAAAGGCAAACAAAACAGAGACTTCTGGAAGAATCAAGTGATACAATTTGGACAAATCAAGAGGCAAAGCAATCTTCTCTTACATGAAAAATATATTATGCAAAACTCAGCACAACTCATCAGACATTAAAATAAATAGTGTGATGTATTAAACATTTAAAATTTTCTGCAACGAATTGCCTTCAGAAAGCGAAACTATACTGCTTTAGAAAATACCAAAAAAATACTAAAAGACATAGAAACATGGTGGAAGAGTGAACTCCAGTAAGCCATTCCCTTAAAGTAGTTAACATACCAAAATTCCTGATCCCTGGGAGGTTATACGGAGGAGGGGGAGGAGTATAACGCCCCCAAAAAGGGGCTTAGGTGACTTACGCTTATACCACGGAAATAGTGCGTCGCGTCGTGGCGATTTTTTTTTAAAGAATAAACAAAAGCCCATCGAATTTTGTAGAATATTTATTATGACCACTTTTTTCTGAAAATCATCAGTTTCCGAGATACACGCATCGCAAGAGAGAAAAATTACAAAAACAAGTGTTTTCTTTATATTTTTCATCAAGCATTCCATCATATCGTCTACTCTAAACTGTTTATCTGACAAAAAAAAGTTCTTGGATAAAGTTATACAGCCTTATTGTGAAGTTCACCAGGAATACATTTCGCCTGGCAAAAATCTGTTCCCCCGGAATTTTAAAAGCTATTGGGAATTCCGCCCGAACGATTTTTCACTTCGAATCAACAGTGACATTTTGGATAAGCGAGGAGTGTTTAATGCGCTTCTTAAAAGTAACATTAGTTTACTCCGGAACAAATTGTGACAGTTTTGTTTTTCATTTCTAACAAAAAACATCATTAATCTTGATTTTGAAATATTTTCGGTTTGAATTTTACATTTTTATAATTAAATAGGTACTAAGTACAACTTTCTAAAATATCTTCTATTATTTTTTTGTAATAAATGCATTCTCTGAGAGAATATTTTTTACTCCTTCAAGTTCAAGAATTTACTTGAAAAAATAAATGAACACACCTAGTTTCTGATTTGACAGATCTAAAGAAGAGCGATAATTGTGTTGTGTTGTTTTTTTAAAGGGATTGCAAAATTAAATTGTTTAAACAATCTTTTGGATGTGTATTTGTTGTGAATGTTGCAACTTGTGAATAAAGTAAATCATAGTAAATTGTTAAAAGTTAAATAATCACATCCTTGTATGTACATTAGGTACCTACAGTAAACCACAAAAATAGCTACTTCGTTGAACCATGAAATGAAAAAAGTAAACTCTTCCGATCAGCATTGACAAAATCAAAGGAATTCATACGATATTTAAATATAAATACATACATATGTGTTTAGTAGCAAATTATATTTATTTGTTTTGTTTTAAAAGTGCAGTCAAAACGAAGAGTTCTAAAAGGTAACAGTTCGGAGACAATTTTGAGGGATGATTTGGTGTTAAATGTTTTGAAACATTTCATGTGTTTGTGAAAATATTTCAATACATTTATGTTTTGCAGATTTAAACAGTAATACAAATTAGCGTTTTGTTATACTTGAGCTGACGAAAAATAAACAAATGTCTTGCAATTCACAACTTTTTCACTCGTTCGCCTTCAAAAAATAAGTGAACATTTTACCTGTCGGTCGCATCGCATTTCGCCCGGAATAATTGATGACAATTAGGCTAGTCGCCCACTAGACACTTTTTGTCACGGAGCAGTTTGGTTCCTCAAGTGACTACCATGGGCTTATATGAGAGTGCGCTCACTTACCGAAATCGATTTCGAGCAACTAACACATTTGTGTTTTGACACAAATTAAAATATCACCCAAAATTAGTTTATCATTTTGTAACACACTGTATTCTATTCAACTGCGCGCACATTCAATTAAATCGTTGAATAAATTTCTTAAAGTGTAAAAGAGAGCATGTTTGCAGTCAATACTTTCTTTTCATCTAAAAATTTGTTGTGAAAGACCCTCTGTATATTTTCTTTATCCAGTTTTCTCTTTCATCTGTTCATCGCGAAGATTTTAATGTTGCCTAAACTGAAAAAGTGTTTGTATCCTATATAAACACTGGTGAGTGCGCCCATATTCAACTCAACTGTTTTTTGTTTCTTGTATGTATTAGTGCATTTTGTTCGAATGCTTCTTTAAGTGTGACGAGCGAATGTATAATTTCTTGCTGTCATAGCCCATCACGCTCGCGGTAAATAATTTAATTGTGAAACAGATGGATTTTGTACAACTTAATCATGCAAGTAAGAGAAAGAAAGAAAATTAAGAAAATATGTTGTATGTGTGTGTGTACTTCATTGATTGCTGTTGGAGTTGCTCATGTGGGCGCTCTTCGCTCAAATGACAATTAAACTGTTTAGTGGCGGTGAAGTTGCAAGTGGGCGACTAGCCTAAAGGGGAATTTTTCGAACATTAATTGATTTCGCCCGGAAAATCACAATTTTCGCCCGAACATTCACAATAGGCGAAAAGTGAAATGTCAATTATTTCGGGGGTAATGTAGTTCGGGCGAACTTCACAATAAGGCTGATAGAGAATTAAATTTCTTTGAAAAAAATAACACTTAAAAATTGATTGTTGAATGCAAAAGACCAAATTCACCATTATTATTTTGTTTTACATTTGTAAAATTATAACTTTGTATTTCTTAAGTAAGGTTAATTTAGTCTTTTGCATTCAAGAATCTATTTTTAAGTGGTAATTTTTTGTACTAAATCTAATTTTCTTTAACTTTATCGAAGATTTTTTTTTGTCAGATTACCACTTGAGAAGATAATATAATGGAATGCTTGATGAAAAGTATAAATAAAACACTTGTTTTTGTAATTTTTCTCCCTTGCGATGCGTGTATCTCGGAAACGGTTGATATTAGAAAAAAAGTGATCATAATAAAAATTGTACAATATTCGATGGGCTTTTGTTTATTCTTAAAAACATTTCGCTACGACAAACTATTTTTTGAGTAGCTTGAACGATATTTTAAAGGAATGGCTTACCGGAGTTCTACATCAATAAGGTATGATACGTTCCTATTTAAAAAAAAAATTAAATTTTAAATGTTGGTAACATGATTATGGAAGCAGAAAGTGGCAAGTGTTGAACTATTTCGAAAACTTGATAAAATGGGTCAATTTTTTAAATAACTTGCCGTGGGTAGTGTGCTACATATTTTTTTAAATATGATGTGTTAAAGTTTGCTTACAAAATTTGTTTGAAAAATGACTCAGTCAAACTCCATTTTTCTTGCGAAACTTACAATATTTATTTTGGATTTCGGGATTGCATTCAGTAGCGTGGTTATTAAGGATTACGTAGAAAAAAAAAATCACTGAAAAATATCAAAATTTGTGACCACAGTACATAAAAATGTGGACCTGGGTATTTCTAAATATTGCTATTATTACGTAACCCAGCGAGATAATTTTTTTTCTTACTATTTGCAGTACGGGTATAACCTACCCTATCACCCGGTACCCGCTTGACGTTGAGTTGCGGGACACTCTGTATACACATACGGCGTTTTTTATTGAGAATTTTAGTTTTATTATTGTAGAGTAAAATTGTATTGTAGAGTATATATTATTGAAGAATAAGAAATGATCAATAAAACGATGCAGTATAACATCGCATATGAGCTTGTGTACCAACGTTCACAGATAACAAAGAGAACTATTGTGTTACTGTTATAGAGTTACTCGCTATAAAGCATTGTTGTTTTTGTAGAGTGCATCCTAATTGTAAAATATTTTTTTTTTTTAAAACATACCTATTGTTGCGAACTTTTAGCTTACTTGGTGTGTTGCTTTCACATTGTTAAGTAATCAAATTTTTATCTGTGATGAAATTAAGATGATATAGAAAAACAGCAAGTTATCAGATACGTACTACTGGTATAACACTTCATCTTAGGAGGCTCCACTCACTTTTGCCTACAAACTTAAGGTTTTTTTTGCAAACTTGTTTGTGATTTTTATTTTTATGATTGTTACGTTCATTAGAAAAAAAATAAATAGGTGGAAATCTTATGTTTACTACACATTTTCTCGAGACTTTTGATCCGAAACTTTGTATATATAAATTTTAATAGTAAAGCCATAACTAAATTTCCCTGGCGGCCATCTAGTGTCGACATTAGTGAACTGGTTTCGGTACTTTTTCAGACTTAAGAATGTCAAAACAAAACAGACCAAGCAATTGGTTTTTGCGAATGTATTGCTATACATATATTTCTTTTTTTATAAGAAGCACGTGGTAAACAAGTAGTGCCAATTTTAAAAACGAAAACCTTATAGACGATGTTATACTGAATCGTTTTATTGAAAATTTCTTACTTTACTTAGATTTCCCAAATAGGATTCTCAATAAAACACAACTAATGTATACATTTTATTTAAGAGTTATATGAAGTATGGTACTTTTTCTAAAAATAAAGTCCAAAACTAAGTTTCTACCTTTCGTATTAACAGAGCAATTTTTGTTTGTTAAAGTCAGAGTACCGGTACACGAAAAAAAGCTTTTGTTTTTAATTGATAAAAAATTATGGCAACACTGAAGATAGACCATTACTGTAAATCTATTTTTTCTTTGAATCTACCCGAATAATATACCCTAACTGCCTTAATAATAAAAAATAAACGGTAATTAACTAATCCATGGATTACAAATGTTCCCAGCAACAACTGCGGAACTGTAAACAATTAACTCTACGTTGAGTGTGAAACATTCTTAATCGATGGACCTTTAACCAGAACTATTTCTTTGTTAAGTAGCCGAGTTTGAAAGACAAAAATAGCTGAACTGTGGTTTAAATGTGTGTACAACTGACACTTACAGTTTATTTTTTATTAATAAAATAGTAACGTATTGTCCCCTTATACGGAGACACCCTGTTTGTGATTATGTAACCTAGGCCAGCTTAAAAAAAGTTTTGGTTTAAATCGATTTAGCTGTTCAAGAGAATGTTCAATATGCTATGCGAGGTATCATTGATAGGCTTGACATGTTTTTTGCAACCACAAAAAAAAAAAAACAGCTTGTTGATAACGGTTTTATACGTTCATATTATATGGTAGGTACCGTTTTTGTTTTAGCTGAAAAGAATTCCGATTTCAAAATTTGGTTAAGCCAACCAGTTACAACCAGACTGACAGACAAACAGGCCTACAAAATTTCCGGACCCACAGTTTTCGTCTTATCTTCCATCATGATGTTATGTTAATCTTTCTTACGAAAATTTCAAAATTGTTAAAGAAATTCCTTGCCTTTATTACCTATAATCACAAGTAAAAATGATTTGTACCTTTCTGTAACAAAAATAAATTAATTGATAATATTTATACAAATCAATAGCAATAATAGATATACATATATTTATAGATATCTTGTGTAGTTTCCGGTATCCGAGTATACTTCTACCCAGTTTAACTTATTTCTGTTCAACATTCATTTTAAATTACTAATTTATGTGAACATGGCTTGTCAAACTTTAAATTCAAATTTCTTCCAACCGATTTTCCTCCACGTATCCTGAAATGAAGTTTCACAAAATAATTTCACCAGCAAAAAAAAAACCTAGCACATTCAAAAGAACACATCATGTAAACGAATTCCATTTAAACGTTCACAAAGCAACCATTGAATCACAGATCAAAGTATTGAATCACAGATTTTGTATTAAATAAATACGTTTAAATGGGTCTATCAATCTCATATCTACTTACGCGATTTTTTCCTAAAGAGAAAATGCGAATCCTTATGGTTGGGCTGGATGCAGCAGGCAAGACAACAATTCTATATAAACTGAAAATCGGACAAATTGTGACTACAATTCCAACTATCGGCTTCAATGTAGAAACAGTTAAATACAAGAACTTTCGATTTACTATTTGGGATGTCGGTGGACAGACAAAAATACGTCAGTTGTGGAAGCATTATTTAAAGAACAGTGCAGCAATTATATACGTTGTGGACTCTTCAGATAGAGAACGAATTAAAAAAGCTGAATCTGAATTGTCGGCAATTTTGGAGAGTGATGTACTACGAGATGCAAAAGTACTCATATTTGCAAACAAACAAGACCTACCAAACGCCCTGACTCCATCACAATTGGCTGACAAAATGCTAATGCACAATCGAAGACATGAGTGGTATATTCAAGGAACTTGTGCGCATACAGGTAGTGGACTATACGAAGGACTAGACTATTTGCATAAAATGCTATCAAATAAAAAATAATGTGATAATAAGTTATTTATTATTAAAAATATATGTTATTATAATAAAAAGGTTGTTTTTGTATTTATTTATTTGCTTGTTTATTGTAAAATAAGTTCGTGTGAGTTTAATTGAAAGTGTGGTTGGATTTTTCATACGACTGATGTGGTGAATATGGACTTCAAATATTTACTAGCGAATGCCTAGTAATTTCTTTTTCTGAAACTGTAAAATTTTTTCCGATTTCTATTTGTTAACCGTCATTTATCTCAAGTGCATACATTTGATAAATACAATTGCTAATGAATCACTTTATTGGTCATAAATAGAAAATTTATTTCTAGTGGAAAAGAAATTAGAATCTATAAGTTAGTAAGGTAATACAATACAGTTATCAACCGTTTCACCGTGGAGCTGCGACGCTGCGTACCACAAAACGAAAAGAAGGACGAAAAATTTCGTTTATGATTTCACTGTGTCATTTTTGTATGGAAATTTTCGTTTCACTTCAGCTGCATACTAGGCTTTAAGCGCATTACGCGATTTATATGATCGTCATAATCGACCGATTATACGCAAGCCAAATACGTAAAATTGTTAATAAATTTGAAGAGAATGGAACCTTTACTGATGTCGTAAGGCCTTTTAATCTTGAGTAGGCTTTTTTAAGAACATCTCGAGTTTATCCTATGTAAATTACATTGCTTGAACCCAGTCTAAGTAAAACTGTAGTTTAAAAACAACAATATGAATATACCCCTATCTATTTCATATTTTGTAAATCTATATTTCGAAAAGAATAAAGAAAACTTTTACAATAATAAATAATACTTACCCCAAGAGGTAGATCGCTGTTATGATACCGGCTATTACAAAACTTATTACTAATAGTGAAAAGATAATGCTGCGCCAATTATGACCTTCATCGTAATCATCGTCGTCTCCTTTTTGCTTTGGGTCTTGAACTTGAAGGGTTTCGTCGGGTGGTAAACGCCATGATCCACCACGATCAGCACCCGCATTTGCATGCATTTCACTTTTGAATTAATGTGTTTTTAATTTTTAGTTTAAATTGTTGGAAGATGCTTTTGTGAAATAAAGTGTTAGATGTTAGTCCTTTTTTTTTTTTGATTTAAGAATTTCTTTTTGTTTTTTTTTTTTTTAGATTTTAAGTCTTAAATGGAGTTTGCCTTTTTTAAAAAGTTTGTTCGAGAATTGAAAATGGAGCTTTAAAGAGTTCTTGAATAATTTTAGTAGTGTTTTTTTTTTCTGTTATAATTGTTGTAGTAGTAATTTTTGTTTTGTTTAAATATTAATGTTGGAAGTTTAATATAAATGTTTTAGGGTGGTGGTGGTGGAATTTTGTGTTATTTATAAGGAGGACCCTCATCAATTGCCCTTAATGGGCCACCACCACCACTGCTTGATTGATTTTCGTCCGCCATGATTGGAATATTTTGTTCGTGCTGTCCACAAGAGTCATCGATGGCTAACGATTATTCTGAAATTAAATAGAAAAATGTTTTTTGTTATACAATCTTGAAGATTTATTTAATATTAAAAATATGTTAACATATTTGTTTTTTTTTTTTTTTGTTATTTAAATGAAATGCACGATTGGTAATGTTTAATTTACTGAATTATGTTGAAAGGTGGTCTGAATTTGAGATGAAGGTATATCATTAAATGGCTATTTATGTAAACACTTTAAATACAATCTTTTGTTGAATGTGTAGATTAAATGGTAAACCAAATTTAAATGAAATCGGTTCAGCCGTTATCAATTTATGTCCAAATTTGTAAAAAAAAAAACGTTAATACCCAACTTCCGTTAGGTGCATTTTTAGCTAAAAACCTGAATTGTAGTTATATTAAAACTTCTGAAAATAAAGCGTGCACTAAGTTTCATCAAAATCGTTAGAGCCGTTTTCGAGAAAATTTGTTAAAACAGACAACCGCACATAAGCACATCCCCGAAGACAGACCGACGAAAGGTATGACGAAACCTATTTTTATATGGCTTGTATAGGTGTGTACCTGAATAAAATTTGATTTTTAGTTTTTTAATGGGCTAAATAGGTGTGTACCTGAGTTCACTTGCCTTTTG
The DNA here is from genome assembly GCA_951217065.1 of Baccha elongata. NCBI lineage: Eukaryota > Metazoa > Arthropoda > Insecta > Diptera > Syrphidae > Baccha > Baccha elongata. The sequence continues at coordinate 230,566,891 of OX578272.1, read as the reverse complement.
ATAGCAAACACTCAGTTTGGTGTGCATAAAAAGACTCAACGAAACTATTGCAGAAAACAATATTGACCTTAAAAAGAGCGAGTTTGAGTGTTAACTTAATTTTAACGTAAAAAATTTCTTATTAGGAAACACAAAAAAAATTTAAGCGGTCTTTAAATAAAAATTTTTAATGTTTACTTAATAATATTTATAAAAAAGTTTGTTTTAAAAACTTGAAGTACGACCATTTGCAGTGCTAAATAGTTTGCATTTTTTGTACAAAAAATAAATTTATTTAGTCAAACTATTTTGCAATTATTGAATTTTCAAAAAAATAAATTTAAAAATAAATTAAAATTAAAACTAAGCTTTTTTGATAATTTTAACTTGCGATTATAGTTTTGAGTTTACAATCAAACACGAAATTACGATGATGGAGAAGACGAAAAAAGAAGGTGCGACAATTCTGTCTGTTTGTCTGTCTGTCTGTATCGACATCTGCAGCCTTAACGGTTGGGCTAATTTTCTCCAAACTTGGTGGAAACTATTTTTAGAGAAATATCCCCGGACGCTTTTTTTTTAATTTTTGACCTAGGTATAAAATTAACGGTACCTACCATATAAGCCTAAATCCATTATAAGATAAATCCATTTTTCTCGAAAAAAATACAAACAATTTCAGTAAAATTTTATATGAGTGATTTTCTGCGAATGGTGATGTCCGTCATCTATTTTTTTTTTCGGAATCAGCTTATTAACGGTACTTGCCATAGAACCGTTATTTATTATTCCGACTATCTTTTTAACGGCTGGACCGATTTTAAACAAATTTAATATTCTAAGACTACTGCTAAACCTGAATAATACTGCAAAAAAAATTGAAGAAAGGGAATTTTCGAAAAAGTTATTTTTGAAAAACCTACCTAGTTCAAATTTAAAAAAAAAAAAAATACCATCAATTTCGATAAAATTTAAATTTTTTTCAGAATCAGCTTATTAACGGTACCTAAAAATATAAAAACTGATTTTTTTTTTAATTCGTCAAATGAACATTCCAGTCGTCAACAAGAGCATGTTTGTGCGACCCAGTCGTGTTCTTTATTTTTTTCTTAAACTTGTTCAAATGATTGTTTGGGTTGAAACCAATTAATCCGTTCACGAGATAGCTCAAGCAAAAAAATAACGGTTTCATAGGCTTACAAAACATTTTTTTTGCAACTTATCGAAAGATAAGATAGAAACTACATATATTTATTTTTTTAAGAAAATCGTTGCAGCCGTTTTCGATAAAGTTAAGTTTCCTTATAGCGGTTATATGGCAGGTATCGTTATTTTTTTTAGCTAAAAAAATTTTAATTTCACCTCAAGGAGCGGTCAGCCGTATAGGCTGAATTTGTAGAGGGAATTTTCCTAATCTTATCCTGGTAAAACACTTTCGTGTCTTAAGGTCATGGCCTACGGTCATCTTGTTATTTCTGAACGAAGTTGTGTTGTCGGACGGAGGTAGAAACTAGGCTGTAGTTACTAATACAACTAGACTGGCAGACAGACACAGACTGTCCGACCCCACTTTTTCCGTGTTCTCTATCATCGTAATGTTATGATTCATTGTTATCTCAAAACTTTTACAGAAAATCCTTTTTTTTTTAAATGTAGTCAAACGAATTTTCCAATCGTTAACAAGAAGGTAACTTGCCAAAAGAGCAAATTTGTGCAACGTGATTATCTCGCCTCTCGTTGATCTAAGCAAAATAAAATTTAACATAATTTACTTTTGGTATAACCTTCAATTCCCGATATATATATACATATATATTCAAAGTTCAATAAACTTCAAAACGGCTGAACAGATTTCATTTATATTTGGTACCGCACATAAGTTAAATATGCAGCACAAGGTGGTATTTTAAGTTTTTAGCTAAACAACATAAAACGAAAAATAAGATGATACATAATTAATCTTAATGCTTAATGGGAAAACCACAAAAAATAACGCAAAAAGCGCCAAATACTAGTGTACAAGTGCAATATGCACTATAGTTCCACCTTAGGCCAAAATCAAAAACAAATATTGTAACGGTTTTTAATGAAAACCAGTTAAATTAGCTTAGGACATCCCATACTATTAACGAATGCAAAAGTAATCACAATCAAACCTATTGTGAGTTTCACCCGAAAGACCTTTCACCCGAAATATTTTTGTCCGCGCGGAATTTTAAAAGTTATTGCGAGTTTCACGGGAATGAAATTCCAGAACTGCCAGTTCGAAAAAAAGTTGTGTTCAGAAATCTGAGTTCTCAATAAAGTTCCCTTTCTCTGTAATGTAAACAATATCAAAATCTACACCTTTTTCAATATTAAGGAAAAAATGCAAAAAAAATCAATATGGCGACGCAATTTAGCATTTATAATTGTGGCCACTAAGTGCAACACTGCGACGACACACTTTCAATTCATTTTTCATTGATTTATGTCTAAAAAAAAACATTACAGAACATGCTGTTACAAAAAATGTAACTCTCCGAATTGACCAAGTGTGTATGCGTGTTTATAAAATGGACAACTCTTCAGTGTTTTTGTTTAGTAGACTAAAGTGTCAAAGTTTGATAAATAGTGTCAAACAAAATTGTTTAAAATTGTTTGAATGGAGATTGTTTGAACTTTATTATTCTTTAATAATTCATCGTGTTAAGATAAATTCATAAATTGGGCTTCAATAAAATTAAAATTAAATTGCTTTTGGCATACTGTTTTAAACTTTTAACTGTTACGCCCCAATATAGTGATGCATTGCAAGAAAGGTATATTTTTGTACTTTTTAATGCAAGTTAAATTAACTGCTCACTTTCAATATTGATATCTAAACGATCTAAAGTTTTAAATTTTACTTGCTCAATATAGTCCATTCGACGTATAGTTTCAGATAGAAAAGTTTGGGGGATCCTTGCGAAAAAGGAAGGGCGGGGAGGAATTGCAAAGTTTTTGACCTTTCTCCCGTTTTTTCTCAATAACAATTTTTTCTTACGTGCTGCGGCAGAAACATTCCGAATTCGTTTGCAGAACGTTATGTCGAATTCCTTTGAAATAAAAAATTGACTTTTTTCGGACTAAAGTTGCTTTTTTCCGAAAATCATGATCCATAGAGAAGAAAAAGATGCTTCTTTTCCCCTCAGATCAACATTTCTTGAATCTCGATTTGATAGCAAGATTCACACATATTTGCACACATACTTAACAGATTTGATTTCTTCTGTCAGGTGAGCCGTTTAATTGTGTAGTTTGGTTTATTTTAATATAGATTTCTCAAATAAAATAATTTTAAAATAATCTATTGGACGTGAACCTTGTTGTTAATAGTGCAATATGTTAATAAAGTGAACTTAAGTGAATTGTTTAGATCGCGTCTATAAAATATACACCACACACTTGCAACTTTGTTGTTTCAACATCCATAGGAAGGAAAAAAAGTCAACTTTTCCGATCAAATCTGACAAAATCTAAGGAATTCGACATTAAATTTCCAACAATTTTTAATATTTAAACATGTTTTTGTATGTCAATTTGTTGCAGAGATATGGCACTTCAAAAAAGGACATTAAAATTTTGATAAAACATTTTTTTTTCGAAGCCCCATATCTCTGGTAACGAGTTATCATATACAAACATGTTTGAATACTCAAAATTGTTGGAAATTTAACGTTCTATAAACATTTAGGAATACTTTTGCTGTAGCACGTAAGGAAAAGTAGTTATTGAGGATAAACCGGTGAAAGGTTGAAATCTTTGCAGTTCCGTTCCCCCTTCGCATGGGTTCTCGAGATTCCAAACTTGAGTAAATGTTTATTAAACATCACTGAACAACATCCTAAGGTTTCATTGAATTTCTACAATTTTTCATTAATTTAAGTTTTTAATTTTACACATTGTTTACACGTCGTATTCCAAAGCGTTTGCAATAGTCGTGTTTTGTTGGTAATTTTTTGTTAGTCAGCACTGGAAAGAACCAATAAAACGCTATATTCACTTTTGTATCCACTTTTTTATTTTATTTCAAAGTTGGTATTCTTGACTATATGCCAAGCCGAAGTTTCAAATAATTTTATGGATGTGTCTTCAAAGTATGGCTATTTGTATATGCCGAGTTGGTCAACTTGTACCCCACCTTCCACTACAAACAAATAAAAACAAGATAAATAATCATTATTTAGCTTGAATATTAACAAATTGAATTCCAAACTATATAATTTTATTTAAAAAATCTGCTTTAAGCAATTTTTATTGAATTTTAAGCGAAAAGTTCAAAATCATCAAAACTTTTTTGCAACTTTCGTAGGTTGAAAGCTTCTTACTTCTTCCGCAAAACGCGGCACTAAGGAAAAACACAATGAACACAACCATTAATAATCAATGTATAGGGAGTCCATGTCTTTATTAAGCTGTCATAGGTGACACCAACCTTTAAAAAATGTATTGACATTATATTTCGCGCCAAAAATTTCCAGGCATTTCAAGATTTTATCTTCACTTTTATGTTCACTTTAATTACTGACCAAATTATCGCCACCTTTCGTATCCCATACAAAATTTTACTAAAGCGACTACACACTTACCAATAAAACACGCCTAATATAACTGATCTTCAGATACTTGGTGTTAACGGTTATTTACAAATTTGGCTATAATTGAAAAGCGCATTCTATTTGAATTACATTAGGTGTTTTAAATCTAGGTTACAATTTCCACGATTGCATTAACTTTATTTTTTGCTAAGTCGGTTTTAAAAATTTTAACAAGATGTATCCCAAAATCGTGACAAGATACATCAAATCTGATTGCATAATCTTAATCAGAGAGCCCGAATTACTTTAGAACCAATTGTTTGAAGATATTATCAAGTGAGCAAGTAATTATGGTCGCCTTTATTAGGGAGTGGAACCACTGTGCAATGTTGTCTAATAACAGGCTTTGTTACATTTTAACACTTTTTTATCGAAATTGGTTGATGGTACGATGAAAAGTGTTAAGACGTTTTTTGTAGAAAATCATATAAGTTACATTTTTTTACTAAAACAAAAAGTTCATAGTTTCCGAGAAATTTGCAAAAAACTGAAGTTCGACTTCCCAAAAAAAAATTAGGTCTGGGCATCATGGGTACTTATGAGGATTTGCCTTTTTTTGTATTATTTTCCTGGGCTATTTTGTCTATAAAAACTTAATTTCTAATTTCTATATCTTCGACTACATACTCATATTCCCAAATAGAAATACAACAACAAAAACAACTGCTTTCACAACAATATTATTTCTAAACATACATAAATCAAACCATAAAATTAAGTTATGGCAGCACCACCTGATAACAAGTGTGTTTCCCACTGCATAAGTAGCATGTTAATGGATTCACCACCGGATTTAGCTTCTGGGGACTCTTTGGCCACCACAACCGACCGTTAATGTTATTCTATGGTTTGTGTTATGGTTGAATATACGACTTATGACATTGTAGCTAGGAGTCATCCTGGAGCCAAATCATCATCAGCATCCAGACCACTACATTTTGAACAAAAACTAAAGGCGTCAACAAAATTATATTTAAATTAAAACGATCAAATTATTTACCAACTAAATATATATGTAGTATACACATACGAGTAAACTACACTATTAACCACTTAATTAGAAAAAAACTAGTCCTTGTGTGGTTTGTATAAAGTATTTCAGGATTATAATGGAAAAAAATTTAAATTGTATTAGCTTTGTGGTTATGTTCATAATAAATTTATTTAACTTTTTAGTTTGGTGACAGAGAATATTTAGAATCAGGATGAGGATTAATGAGTTATTTTATGTAAATTAGTTTCCTTTTTTGTGTTTTAATGAATTTTTTTTGTTTAGGATAACCAAAATAAATTAATTACATTTTGCAGATTGAATCTGACATCAGTCTCATTTATCTATATTATTGAAAAATGTGCAATTTAGGACTTGGGATTATAAAGTTTTAACGAAATTGGAAAGGACACGTTTGATAGGAAAATCAATTTGTTAAAAAAAAAAGGAAATTATGGTCGAGTGTATAATTCAGTGGCTAATTTTTGTGAGGCGAATATAAATTTAGCATTTTGGAGACGTGTCAATTTAGTAATAGATATGGAATTTTTTGCATTCATTATATTTAATATAAAATTAAATTGAAATATTTTCCTTTTTTTCGGGTATTTTTTCACAAATAAAATGCCTAAGCAACCAAATTGTCTTACGAAAATTAAAATGACAAAGGTTGACACCCTTATTACGGTTGTCAAAGATCAATTGATTGATTAAACGATAACATTTATCAATCGAACAAAATTTCAGTATTATGATTGTCGTTTGATAAATTTTTGATCTATTGTGAATGATTAACAAAATTCTCTTGTGAATGGGAATTTTGTTTGACGTTTCAGTTTTTTATTCTTTTCATTTGTGTTTGGATTGCTTTTTTTTTATTGTTTTAATTTATTTTCCAGTAAATAAAGTCAATATCACTGGGTCTTTTTTATTATTATATCTATTTGTGTTGTAAAAAAGTGAAATAAAAAAGTGATAAACATTTTGTGGAAATAATGGAACAGGCAAAGGAAATGTGCATTATGTAGGTAGAATGTACGTACATACATGCCAGCGTAAGCGAATTTTAATAAAATATGTTTACCAAACAGTACCTATTAATTGTATATTGTATAAATAAATATAAAAGTGAACAATACACTGCGTTTTCTTACAAAAAAAAAAAAAAACTAATAAGGTCTTTCAAAATAATTTATCAACAGCGAATTCGCGTTTGACTAAAAATTTGATAAACACCAATACAACGATAATACAAAGTTAGTCAATAAAACTATTCACAATAGATCTCAAATCTGAGTGGCACTCACAGTTTATCAAAAATTTTGATAATTAACAACGATAATACCGATGGATCAATTTTGTTGGATAACATCAATTATCGTTTTGATATTTGGCAACCGTGGATTTAAAACTTTTCAAGTGGTACTTTTTAAGCCAAAAAATATAATCTCGTACGAATACAGTATTTTTTGCAGATATTTGTTAATTTTTCTGCTAATTTGACTGGACTACTCTAAGGGCCAATTTTTCTTTCGCCAGCTAAACAGTCAGTTAGCTATGAGAAGAATAAAATTATCTGTGGATTTTTCAAGCAATACAAAAGAGTCAGTTATCTATCGTGCCACCCACTCCAGTCATGTATCTAAATTGTTGTCTTTTGTTTCTGTCAGATAAACCCAACAAGTTTCTTTTTCATTGCAATTTTCAAACATTGAAATTCTGAAATTAGAACAAAACTATATTTATAAAACACAAATAATGAATATTTGCTCACTTCTACAATGCTTTTCCAAATCCCGACTTCCAGTCCAAATCAAAACAAAGAATTCAATGACAACCATGTTTGTTGTTCTTTGGGAGCCAAACTTAAAGCGCCACAGGTGTCAGTTATTTAAAGCTGTTGCGGTACTTTTTCGACAGTCAAACAATTTATTCCTAGGAATAACTTCTTAACTGGCTCTGAAACGAACAAATAACTTTATTCCACAGTTAAGCTATTTTTTCCTAAGGATAAAAGCTAACTGACTGTTGAAAAACCACTTTTTTCACTAAACTGAAGAATAAGTAATAACTGACTGTTTAACTGACCATTGAAAAACTGGCCCTAAGAGTATTCATTTTCTGTGATGTTCATCTGCTCTTAGCCGTGTAGCTGATGGCTTATCAATGCTTAAAAATTCATAAAAACTATTGTAATTTGATTGTCCACTTGAATTTTGTCTAATCCGCTTAAATTCGGCGATGGGTCCGCTCCGATACAATAGAACAAACAAGGTAGTAAAGGTGTTCGTGAGGATAGCTTTCGTCATGAGGTTGTCTTGCCAAACATTATTAATATTGAGAAAAAAAAAAAAATTGTTGTTTGTTTAGTCTTCTATTGTCATTTAGGTTAATTTGTATAAAATAAGTTAAAATTAGAAAAAAGAAAAAAAATATTACTATTTCGATTTAAAAAATTAATATTGCCAAAAACTTAAAAATATCGTCGTTTTTGGGTAACGTCACCAAACCAGTTTTCGTATCGCCAAATCGAATTTTGAATCGCGAATTCGGCGATAAATCACCACATCTGACAACCCTGCTTCCTCTTGCTTTCGATTTTTCTCTTATAAATTTAACTCAATTTTGACTCATGTTTGTTTGTATCAGAATTCAGAATGCGCATGAAATATTTATTTTTCATTGGAATGGTTAAAGTATACTGAGTGGGCTTGAGCAGTTGCACATAAGATTGGTAGGTACGTTTTTTTTTTTTTTAAATTACAGAAATTACTTACCACGCAAAAATTATTTGGCTTTCCATTTAGATAAACTTTTATTTTGTTTCCAACATTAATTAAGCAAATTTGCTTAACAGTTTTTTTTTTATTATTAAAAATGTATATGCTACATAAATTTTGATTTACATAGATTCTTTATTCAAATTCAATTCGTGGTTTATATGCAAAAATGTTTTATTTATAAGTTGATAAATAATGCAGTCTCCACACAATCCAATATGACACGCGCATGTATTACAAATCCATCGATTTTCAAAATCAGCTAGCTCCAGACAATTTTCGCATCTTTCCGCCGTTTCTCTAAACTTAACATCCTCTGCCGACTTTGAAGTTTTTTCTTTGCGAATTTCTTGCAGCATATACAAAAAATTCTCCTTTTCTTTGGTATTTGTTGATGAAGTTCTTTGATTGAAAATAGAATTGCTTCCACAAGGATCTTCACTCAGCCCATCATCATCTTCGGGAATATTTACAGGCACATGATGCACCGGAAAAAAAGTAGATCGACGATATAAATTTTTGTAAAAATTCTTCGACCTTGGAATAGTGGTTTTCTTATTTTTCGGAATCCTTCCTGGAACTGGCATACCAACTGAGTGCAGTTTTTTGAAAAATTTCTGCACTCTACTTGCCACTTGCTGTGGTGTACGACTACCCAAAGCATTGGCAATTTTCACAAAACGTCTCATTTCAACCGGTTCAACTGGATACACAACAAGAAGCTGCTCCAAACGTCGTTGTTCTTCGCACGTCCATAGTTGGTTAAAGGTTTCCGGTTTGGTTTGATCGAATATTCTTCCTCGTATTTTGATGTCTGTGTTTGTTTTGAAATCCAAATCATTTTCACTCAAACTTCCAATATTGGTTTCTTCGATTTCTGGAATGTCAGCTATGCATGTGTAATTTGGCGAAACAAACTTGTTTTCAAAAATATCTTTCACAAAACCCGACGGATCTTGTAGATATTTATTTTTGCTTATATTTATCTGTTCAATGTCTTTGTGGATTTGTATTTTTTGAGCATTAAGTAGTGCAATTGTTGTTAAGATACTTGAATATTCACGATTGCCCCTTAATGCCAAATGATCACTTTCAAAATTAAACAAACTATCTGAATCATAATCGTAATCTTCAGAATTTTCCATTGTTTATGTTTAGATTATTTCTCTTAACATTGGTTATCTGTCATTTTCTAAAAGCACTGAAATAAATCCACTCCATACACAACTTAACGATTTCAACTCAACGGTCAATACACAACTGAATTTGACTCTCTAATTTCTGTTTTTAGATCGCAGTTTATTTTATCGCATTTGTGTTTGTGTTTGCTTGGAATGTTTTTTGTAAAAAAATGGGATGAAATGAAATGAAGAGCGATGGTGTGCGAGTGAGTGTGTTCGTGGTGTATTAAATTAATGTAGTAAAATAGTACCACTCAGGGATGTCTGTTTTTTAAAATTCGAGGAAAGTATTTTGTAGAACAACTGAGGTACATAGTTTGATTTTGAGAAGACAAAATATGATATTTTTGATTTGCGTAATTGTAAAGGAGTAGGTAGGTATGTTTTGTTTGAGATTTTTTTTTATTGGAGATTATGTTACTCGAGCCATTATTTTCTAGTTGTTGAAAAAATTGTTTGTATTTCTTTATTAATTTATTTATATTAGCTTAAACTTTTATGACTGGTTAATAAACTTTCTTCTGTAGCTAGTTGACGAGGAAGTTGGCAAAATCTATATATATAAAAATAAGTTTGGTGTCTGTTTGAACACGCATAACTCGGTTGTTTATCATATGATTTGGGTGGATTTTTTTTGTTGGATTCTTATTGAACCAGGTAAGAACATAACGAAGCAAACCATTTTAAAATTTGAGAATTTGGAAAGTTATACGGGAAAAATAACAATATACGCTTATAACTCAACTGTTTATCATCCGATGTGTGTGGGAAATTTTTTGTTGGATTCCTATTCAACCCAGGTAAACCTACTATGGAGCCAAAAAAAATTTGAAAATTTGAAAAATCATACGGAAAAAAAATTGATTATTAAAAAAATGACGAATGTTTCTATCTGCGATTGCTTTTGGACAAAGTAACTTGTCTAACTTTGTTCAATAACCTGCAGACTGTTTTAACAGGATAATGGTGTGTTTGCGCCACATTTTTATAATCCAGCCAGGCCAGCGGATGAATTCGCTTGCCAACGACAAGCGATTCAACATCTTCACATGTTTTCCATCTAACACACTTAATTTTTGATATAATTACAAGAAAGACTTTTTCGACGATATTTGAGCACAACATCAAATCCCGAACTTAAAACGTGAGATCCGCAAAGAGGCACTGCTAATGATTGAAGACATGTGTCTGGTAATATGGGGCAGCCTGTTGGGTAAATAAGGCAGGCCAGTTGGGAGTCGTTCAATGTACAAAGCAGAATGCAGGACTTTGACATAATATCTATGCAATAACAAAATCTCGAATACCAAAGAAAAAGAACAATGATGAAATTTATTAAAGACATTGTTTAAAGAAAATACACTTGCTTCTGTAATTCCATTTCCATAATTAAAAATTGTATCTTATTTAAGCATTCAGGAATATAGTTTTTCTCTCTCCCACATTTTTCTTAAACATGCTAAGTTCTTACTTTCAGGTAGTTTTTTGTATGCCGTTGGTAATTAACATAATATTTTAGTATTTTTTTTATGAACGTAAAAATAATAAATGAAGGCTTAAACCCCAAAAGCAATTATAGGTGAAGCATTGAAGAAGGAAAGTTGTGATCTTATTCGATATAATAAAATCCTTGGAAAAGAATAAGATCAAGAACGTAACAATATTAAAATAAAAATCAACAAGTTTGCGGACTGTTCGCAAACATGTTGATTTTTATTTTAATATTCTTACGTTCTTCATCTTATTCTTTTCCCAGGATTTTATGATTATGATAATAAGGAAAACCATTTCGTTCATTTTTAATATAAAACTAAGAATAAGAATATACATATCAAATAATGATTATCTAAAATATAGTATACAAACTAGAGTACACCATGTGTAGGTTAATTTATGTGAATAAAAAAAACCACAAAAATTATGCAACAAAAATATAAATTGTAAAATAAAATGTTTATATTTTATAATTAACAATTCAAAAAGATTACTTAAATACATTTTTAAGAATTAGTTTTATCATTGAATTAAGCATAACCTTTACTTTTATCGAATTTAATTTCCATTGATTCATCTTTTTCATCCCTGACTGCTTAAACGTATTTTATTTCACATACCAAACAAGCAACGTAAAATCAAGAAAAGAGCGGTTATTTGTCACGCTCTCATCTCATCTCACTCATACTTCATACATATTTTGTATTTGTTTTTCATTCCAGTCCAGCCAGATTTGAGTGAAATGGGTGTATGTATATATGCATCGTAAAAACTTGAGTGGATGTTTATTGTTATGTTTTATATTTTATAATATTCTTCTTGCTCTACTGTTTTGTTAAGTTCTTTAGTTTTGAGATTTGAGATAATTATTGATTTTTCACCGCATTAGTTCAACAAAGTAAAAATGTATACCTATACCTACTTTAATATTTTCCAAATGAAAAAATAAATAAAAGATTGTTTCATTCAAAAAGTAAATGAAGTAGGTACCTAAATGTCATGGTGAATCCAATTTTGTTTTATTTCATTAATTGGCGGCAAACACCTTTTTATTTATTGTAGCGTAGTGTGATAGTGTGCGTCAAAACTCAGAACAGAATATGTATGTATGTGCAGTCCAGGCATGGAAAATGGACTTTCAGCAGTGTATTAAAAGTTAGAAAAAAAGTGTATCAAATGTGTACTTTTTGATTAAAAAAAAAATAAAGGGCATAAAGGGCACAAACTTGCTCTTGTGGCAAGTTACCTGAGGGTTTAAAGTACAAACGGAATATACGAAAAAATCGTATGAATTAAAAAAGTTAATAATTCAATAAAATTTACAAATTTTATAGAAATAACTTGCTTTATTGGAAGAAAATCATGGATACGGGTATCAAAGTTGACATCTTTAAACTTGATTTGCGGCTAAACTAAGCGTCCTAGAGACTTAAAAAATACATATTCGTGATCTAGAGAGTGCCACCTTTCAATCGCTGTATCACATGATTTAAAAAACAGACTTTTATTTTTTAACTTGATTTCTTATAGGTAGGTACCTTACCTTACATCAAAACTAAACAGGAAATTTAAAATCTACATTGTTTCTCCAAAGAGATACTGAAATGTGGCAACATATAACTGAATGGTATCTTTTAATATGATTTTGTATACAAATTTTAGTTATGTAACCATAGTTGCCATATGAAAAAATTAACGTACCTATATTTATTTTCCTCACTTAAGTAGGTATAATGCGAGAATTGTTTGGCATCGTTTCGGTTCGATTTTCAATTTTCCGAAAATACAACCGAGCCTGCGGGGCCACTTCAAGCCATACGTATGTACACGATGATGAATTTGTCCCCTAACTCTATCCTGTACCTATATACGGCTAGCTTAAAATTTTATTAAAAGTAATTTTTGTTTGTTTTGATTAAATTTTAAACTTTATTAAACAGCTTTTATTATTGTTTAATACAAAACACGAATTCTTAAAGTATGCAAAACTTATTAAGAAAAAAAAATTGATACAAATTTATCAATATGGTAACCATTTGTGATAAATCCCTTTTTCATTTTCATTCATCTGCAACAAAAACAAAATATAAATTTTTTGAGGAAACTAATCCGAAATAATAAGTATATCAATAAAATACCTATATGTGCTTATCTATTTACGATTTTTTTTTGGTTATAAAATATAAATAAAATATAATTGGCCAAGCAGCCAATAAAAAATGCTTCTCCCCTTGTTTTTAATCTGTCAAGAAACGGAAATTTTTCAAACTGCTCACCCTCGTTATTGTTGTCAGAGCCAAAATAATATAGTCAACTCTTTCGCACAATATATGTTTACACTAATTCCTTTGTGCGAACCATTGTATATACATTTCTATAGTATTTTCATGCTGAATAATCACCGCCTGGCCATCTTGAGAAACGTGTGATAAACACATTTTTAGGTTCGTGCATTTAATAGTTGTCTATTCTGTAACCCTGACAACCGTCGTAAACATATATTATTTTTGTTTTATTTACGACTCTTGTCAAGGAAATATGAATTTTAGAGCCAATAAAATACATTATATATTATTAATTTGTTTCGTAGACGACTATTGTTAGGGTAACAGAATAGACACTTAGTAAATGTAAGAACCTCCAAATGTGCAGTTAACAACTTTCTTTAGATGGCGCTGCTCCATGGTTGTACTATAGAAATTTATATACAATGGTTTCTATATGCAAGGCTGAAACTTAAAATCATTTTTTTTTTGTAGTTTCGCTAGCGGGTTTGACAATACTGTGAATGCTCAAGAATATTTTAAGCCAAGACTGCAAACAATTGATAAATCTAAATCTCGTTAGTTTCGACTGCAACCATTTATGAGTTGCTTGTAGAGATGAGAGCATGGCCGCTTTACATACTGGCAAGGTTTACACTACACGTCCTTATTAAATTAAACGTAACAAAAATGCGTTTATATAGGTAGGTCAAAGATTATGAATATCAAGATGGGAAACCTTCTTACGTTTTACCCCCCAACAACCACTTGTTTACATTGTTGTTTTTGTAATTTCGACTCGTGTCTGTGAATCAATGTGAAGTCCACCCCATGTTGCACTAGTGTGCGTTTTTAATGCAATATTTGTGCAAAACTAGTGCAATCTCGTCAATTTAACGTCAGTTAAGCTTGTTGGCAAACAAAGATGGAAGGCGTTGGTTCCCATCTAGGGATACCAGATTTGGAAACATTTCTTTGCGGAATAAATTTATTTTTTTAACAGTCTTATTTAAAATTTATGTTTTATATAACCTACCATGCCTTTGCAATCTTGAAGTATTTCAAAGGCGAAATTGGCAGACCAAAACATAATACAAAGCATTTGCAGTTGAATTTTTAAAATAAACGCAAGTGAACCGGCCAATTTAATTTCAATAGAAAACGAACAAACGTTTTTAACGTTTAAAGAATTGGCCAACTTTGTTGTTCAACGGGTCCCCGCAAATTTGAGTATTTTATTTTAAGTGCAAGTTTTTCTGGAAGAGACCTATTATGTTTTTAACATTTATGGCCAGTTTCTCCAAACACTTTTAAATATTTATTGGTATGTTAAATCTTAAAGTGGCATTTTTCAATTTCACCAACCACTTTCAGTTTTAAAAGAGCCAAGACAAAGAGAACGTTGAAGATATGCTCTCCTCCCGCTTGCTCCTATGAAAGACACCCATGTATGGTGAATAAAAATCCGGAGTTGGCATCAAGTTTCCTCATTTTTAAAAATTCACCTCCTAATGTTGGGGCACACTATTTTAAGTTAAAATGCCAATAAATTTTATTACTCCGTTAGCTTAAATGCTTTGATGTGTATTATGGTGAAACTGGGCATTAGAGAAGTAGTCAGCTTTGATGTTCAACGCGTTTCTGCAATTTTTTTCAGTTTCACTTTTCTCTGAGGGATTTTCATCCTCACAACCATAAAATTAACAAGCTGCCCACTACTGATGAATCTTTTATGGGACCAGTGGGACATTTGTCGAATTGCGGGCCATTATTTCTTGGCGGGACCGTGCGATGCGGGACGTCTGGCATCCCTATTACCATCTGGGTATTCATACACTTTGTCAAAGAAAATTATGAGGAAGCTAGCTTTCACAGGTGTGTAGTAAATAGAGTAGATCACCTCAGCGGCTCAACCTCAATACTTAGTTAACCTTGTTTGGCAAAAATCAAAAATGTTAACATTGTTTAAAATTGAAAAAGAAAGTTCTATAAGGAAACGTTTAAACATAATTTCGTCTTTCATTTATTTAACAAGTTAGTATATACTGCTACTACTACTCAAGGTTACCACAATGTTACAAGTGTAACAAAAATGTTACACTTTCTCTTAATATAATAATTTTGTTACTATGTTACTTTTTTTCCTATTTTGTTACACTTTTTCCAACAAATGTTTCTTCTTCGTTTTGTTAGAAAAAAACTATGGAATTGGTAAATGCTAAGCTAATATGTATGACATAAAATGCAAATGCAAATTATCAGAATACGTCTAGTAAATTATATATAGGTATCCATTTTAGATCTTGTAGACCAGAAAATTTGGGGACAGAATTACCTTCCCTCAAGTTTTAAAGCAGGAAAACGCGCTTTTACATATGTATGTATGAAATTTTTATTTTAGATTTTTGTTACAATTTTATTGCTTTTGTTACGATTTTTTAAAAATATTATTACACTTTCGTGACGACCTGCGGCAACACTGAGTCTACTTAATATCACAATCGTGTCTTTCAAATTCCTCATCTTCACCATTAACATGAAAATTGAATATCGATTTACATTAATAGTTTTTTTTTCAACAGCATCAAATTCACAAATAAATTTGCCGAAAAAAAAGAACGTAAATCATTTTATCACATTTAGTAGATGCAATATAAGTAGGTATACTTGATACTTCCCTATACGAATCCAAAATGGTATTCTCCTTATAGTTTCCTATCTTTCACTCTCAATTTATATATTTTGCCAGTCAAAAAATAAATTCCATTGATCCATCCATCAATCATAGAGGACTGAATAAATTATAGTCAACTTTGAACAGGAAAGTGGCATAAAAATAATACCCCTCCCCACAAGAATAAAATATAAAACAAAATCAATAACTTCAATCATTGATGCAGAAAATTCAATTCCATTTCATCATTATTCGTGTTCTTTCCTTTTTACATGCTTCACTGCCTTAAATCATTTCAAATACCAATTTACATAAAAATCCTTAAACCTCATATTCATCCCCTTTCTATGCAAATTGGTTGGGGCATCAAGCACTCGCGCATCTCTTTATTCAAACCATTAATGTCGCATCTTGTTGGCCATGGCCATCAACCTCCTTCCTTCCATTATACTGATGCAGCATTTCTAAGGGCCAAAGTGATTTTTCTTCAACATCCAATGTCTTCCAAAAGTATCAATCACATTGAATTAATTTTATTCTTCAATTATCCTGACCTATTTAGGTGTATGACTTGTCTAACTGATAAAACAACACCCTTTGTGAGGAATTTAAAATAAAAATCATAGTTCAACATTTTATATTGAGGGTCTTTCAAATCAAGGGTAGCTAAAACCTCTCTGCCCTTTTTCTCTGTAGGCATACTAACTGTCAAGGATCCTCGAGCGTTGACACATTCTATATTCCACCCATAGGGAAAGAGGATGGTGCCCCATCACCTGCACCATTCAAACACAGTTCAAGTCTAGTGGGAGTAACTTAAGAGGGTTAGGTACCCCCTTAGTGGTGGAAATCTTTTAATAGCACTTTTTAAGTGCGCTCATTGAAACAATCTTCATGGCACGCTGGGGGCTTGAGGTGGGCTGATTTTTTAATTTCTTCTTAAGGCTAATGGAAACCTTATACTGATGTTACCACAACCCACAGCCACCATCATTGTTATCAAATATTTATGGTGGGTATGTCGTATATGTAGTTCGAGGTATTCGCTGGGAGATTCTACTCAGGTTCTTGTTTGCGGAAGCTCTTAGGGAAGGCTTGACATGAGAAACGAACGGATATGGAATTTTATCTAAAGAGCAAAAGAAGAAATGCAATGCAAATAAAAGAATCATCTGAGAGATTTTTGAAATTAAATCCCCCTCCTTGTTCCTTTTTGAACACACACTATAAAGAAGACTAATTGAAAGTGAATCAAGCATGAGTGCACACAAAACGGGGAGACACAATCAGGTGGGAACTTTGTTTGCTCATTAAATGGTCAGTTAGTTTACTTTTAAATTGAGGTGATTCTAAACAGTGTTGCCATTTTTGTTGAATTTTTGATTTTTTAATTTGATAATAATAGTTTCACATAATCAAGTGCTTCGTAAAGCTTTAATATAATATATATATATTAATTTATAATATAGTGTTTGTAAGAACAAAGCTGTATACGTGCATTTGTTTGACGAAAAATCAAAACACTTGATTTTGCCTGATGACAGATTATATGTGTAATCATTGTATATGGAGTCCATGTCTTAAGCTGTCATAGGTTCCACCCATTGACGTATTAGGTATGGACCGCCAGTAGCCAACTTCACGCGTGTTCCGACATAACTAGGGGCGCCATCAACTACTAGCAGGGAATCTGCGAAGCAGTGATATGATTTTTTCAAATAATTATTTACTATTGAAATATTTTGATGGATATTATTATCAAATTACTTTTATTTTACAAAACGCATCCACTCCTTATGCCATGAGTTACTTACAGATGAATATATTATCGTTTTCATTTAAATTCTAATGGCGAAATTAGTACACGTATTTAACACTAAAATGGCGTTTTTAGGATGTTTTTAGCTGGAACAACTTTTCTTGGCTGTTTGTATGAACATTTCAACCGACTGGCGGTCTATATCTAGTACGTCAATGGTTCCACCAACCTTTAAGCAACAAATGCATTGACATTCTATTTCGCGCCAAAAATTTCCAGGCATTCCAAGATTTTATCTTCACTTTTATGTTCACTTTAATTACCGACCAATTTATCGCCGCAATATAAAATACAGCGAAATTTACTTTTGATGTTCCCGGTCAAGATCATTAAGCATACATGACATATACTTACTTGCTGAGGAGCTGATAGATAAAATAAGATCGAGCTTGATTACCGAAGGAAGCGTTGCTATACTTTAAGTGAATTATGTACTCAAAGTAGGCAGCATGCTCCCCTTGCTAATCGCAATTGTTGTGGACACAAGTAAGCCACCCAGGTACTGTGACTCCTCGGGACATAAGTCCGAAATTCTTTTTTTTTTTAACTTATGTCCCAATTTGTTCCAAGTTCGCTAAAATTTGAAATTTTGTTATTTTGCCGCTACCAAAATTAACAGGGTTAGTTCGTAGAGTCAGAATAAATATGTTTTGTATTCTAAATTCAATCGAGGGTACACTCTTTAGAACCCCATTGGAGTTTCTGCGAAACAGCTTTTTACTTTCTGCTCTATTTATGTATTCCAGAAAGTATCTGCGATTTATTTATCGCTCTGCGATGACAGTTCGCACTAAATAATTGGAAAATGTCAAGATTAGATTCGCACATGTCTTTCAAACTACAAAATGTCAATATATTGCTTCTAATGACAGTTAGTAATGAATAACCTGCATATTTGTAAGGGCCTGTTCAACAATCGTGACTCAGCTTTGATTCAAATTTTCGATTCACCGATTTCGTCGGGATTAATGTGGTTAAACGTAGATTCATATCAGTTCAGATATACAAAAATTGATTATTATCACATACCTGTACCTTAAACCAGAACTAGACATCAGTTAAAGGACAGTTGTACAATCGCGGTTCAGCCTATTGGTCCGGGGTTCAGCAATTTTTGTATTTCCAAACTCGACTACTATACTGAAGTTGAGCTCTGGTTTTATTTTCAGGTATTTAATACTGTTAGGGCCAGTTGCACTATTGTGGTTCAACGTGGTTCAAATTTTTAAACCACTGATTTCCATAGCCATTCTGTCAAAATAGGTGAGCTAAGAACTTGAACCACGATTGTACAACTGGCCTGTAGTCAATCAAAGCTTCAAATATTTACATAACTGGCCCTAAGAATCTGTCAAAAGAGTAAATGTCAAATTTATTACTTGCTGATGACAGTTAGTTCGCACTTGTCAAAATTGATTTTGTACATTCCTACTAATCTCTGAAATTTCAAAGATATAGCTTTCTTATGACAGTTCAAACTTAATGTTAAGCAAATGTTAGAATAGGATGTGTAATAATCTGTGAAAACGTTAAGAATGCTTAGCAAATGTCAAAATTAGATTCGTGCCCCAAAGTGACAAAGCGCAACACTGAGCAAATCCTTAAAACAAAAAAGAACTTAAATTTTATGTTTGACAAGCACAAGAGACTTATTTACTTTTTTTTTCATTCGAGGAAATATGAAAAGTGAATGATGATAGAAATTGCAGATGTTATGTCATCTTATAAATATAAATTTTCCAAATACCTTTGATTTTGCCTAAAAACATGACATAATTTGTTTCGGTATGTTTGTGGGCAATCGAAAATAAAACAAGATCACATTTTGAAAACCGCTAAATCTTTACGAACATACCCCCGTCGAGATATACGTATGAAAGTATCATTCGTACAAACAAAAACAATAACAAAAATTTTGTTCGATATTCGAATGAAAGTCGAAAATCTATCGGCAGTGAAATTTGACTTCTAGTTTTATCGGCAGTTATCCGCATTGAGATTTTTGTATAAAAACTCCATCTTCACTACGGATAAAAAATAACACGGGTATTGTATATAAATTGATAATTTTGTGACACGAAAAGGTCTTGGTAAAATGGCTCTTGCATCACTCCAACGAGAAAGTTGGAGGCGCGGTTTGGGTTCTTGCATGGTCACTAAACGTTCAGAAATAATTTATTTTGTTCCATTTAAACATCGAACATCAGTTATTGGAGAACCCTTGAAATCATTCACATAAATATTTGCAATTTTGAATGACAAAATAAAACAAGAAAAACTATTTTTTAAGCTTAACACAAGGCTTTTCAAGTGCTCCGAAATGTTTTTTTTTTTAGTTCAAAATACAAAACAAAAAACACAGTCTTTTATATTGTCAAATTTGAATTCAGTCAAGTTTTTTCATTTTGTATGTTTAATTCCAGATCACAAAATAATTATGTTCAAAGAAAAAAAAAAAAACTTTCTCCAACAACAGTTTGGAAGTTGAAACACATAATTGCCTTGTTCTTCCTCTTCCCAACTACAACTCGACCAGCTATTGGTTTTGTCAAACCAGAACAAAAAGTTTACCCTCAACTTGCCCCAATGGGTATAGTTGAAGCAGAATATTGCAACATCATCTCTATTATAACTTTTCAAATAACCATAACTTCAAAGCTATTGAATAACATTTTACTACACAAATATGCCGTCGTCGAACAGATAAGAAGTTTGTACGTGTAATCCGCAATTTACAAAAAAAAAAAAAAAGAAGCTTTCAACGAGTTTTTATTTCTTGAGGAAGCATCACCGGAACCGGAACCTTTTCACCCTCACGTCTTTTTTCTCTTTCGTAAATTGGGTTTTTCAAAATGTGGAAGGAATAGATGTATGCATGAAATCTGCAATCCAATTTCGAAGAATGTTTGGTGACAGTTGGAAACGACGACAATTTTTGTGTGTTCTTCATTATTTTATTTTATCAATCAACGCTCGTTGTGTGAATACGTGAACTTAAAATGCTTTTAAAAAATTGCTGTTGAAACGCTTTGGGTTCGACACTTTGACATGAATAATTTTTGTCACAGAATACTTTATAGTTGAAAACTTTTGGACACGAACCGAAATTACCGTCATGAAAGTGCCAGAGTAAGAAATTATGTTATACCACACACCTGCATCGATGAACCATGAATTTTCAAGAAAGTAAAAATAAAATAGCAAAAGATATTTTTCGCAGGTTTCAATTGATAGAATATTGAAAAGTAAAATAAAGTTGTACAAAAAAATAAAGTTTTACACTGTGAGAAAATATGTGACAAAATTCGAAAAAAAAACAACATTCGTTATATGGGAGCCGTTGGTCTGGTGGAGTGTTGGTTTGAGAGTAGGCGGGTTAAGAGTATGTTTCGGGAGCAAAATCACAAGTGGACCTGTACATAGTCTTGAGAGTAGCTCGTGGAGAGTTGACTTTTAACTGTCGAGACTCGACTTTCAAAATTTACATGAAGGGGGTGTCCATTTGAGAGTGGGAGAGCATCGAGTAGATCTCGAGGGCAGATTCGCAAGTTTACACAGTCCCGAGAGTACCTCGCGGAGAGTTAGCTTTTACTCTGGACATTCGACATTTTTGAGAGTCATTCGCAAGTGGACACATGTCTTGATCACACTCGTATTTTGCGAGTAGCTTTCCGAGAGTCAACTTGGCAAAAGAATGAACTTCGGAGGGGTGTAAAAAATAAATACAAAAATATTTCAGAGTAAAAATGTTGCGAGCAGCTGCAACCTTTCATTAGTAAACGTTTTTCACTCTCACTTCTTCTGGCTGATAACTAGCAGAAGAAAAAGATTATCAAGTGGACACGGTTTTAAAAGTAGGTAATCTCAGAAAAAAATCTCTTGAAGTTCTATCAGATAACTTGCGATATTAAAATCTCAAAAAAAAAAAAAACACTCTGAAATGGACTTCCACCTGACAGTTACTCTCGAGAGTTTACTAGCAAAAGTACTCTCAAATGGAACAAGTACCTTGATAGTCTCTATCGGCTCTCGTAACTGGACAAAAGTTTTGAACACTATCCGAAATTATAGGTCGCAGAATTCCAACACATTTCGTATTCTTCGAGCAGCTGCCCGTGAGCTAACATGGCATAACAGGGGCCCTGATGTTAGTAAACAAGGTTAGGCTCTGATAGAGGATTAATTCAACATACTTCTATTTGGAGATGAAAGTCAAAATACCGCCAATCAACGAGCAGCCTCGGAAATTCATATTGTTTAATAATCTAGAGTTTTAACCACCTATCCAAAATTAAATCAAGGTAACAGTCACCCACTTGAAATCGTTTAAAATAGCCGATACTGATTGGCTAAAACAAACGGAGCTATTTTGTAAAGAACATACAACAGCTCATGTGTAAAATTAGGTCGATGGAAAGTATTCCCGAAGAATGGGAGCTTAGTATCATCAACATTTTGATGATCGCATTTAAGATTCTATCCCTCGTTGTATGTGCTGAAGCCGTATGATGATATAACAAGACCTTACCAGTACAGCTTAAGGCCGAAAAAGTCTAAAATAGACTAAATCTTCACATTGTGCCAAATCCTGCAGAATAAAAAAAAAATTGATATCTATACGCCTACCCTTTCATCAACTTCGAAGCCAACTGGGAACAACTACATATGTATATCGTGCTATATCTATTTTTGGTATCCCTGATGACTCGTTCTGCTGCATGGTTTGGACTCTTTTCAAAACAGGATGAAAGATCTTTTGAGCGAAAAGTACTACTTACGATTTATTGTCTGTTCGGTGTTGGTTTGCCAAACAAAATTTGACGATAGAGAAACAACAATTTACTTTATACGAGCAGTATAGAGACGCTTATTTTATGGAGAAATTATACGTGTCCAATGTTTAAGATAGCTGGGACATGTTGAACGAATGAACGTCAACGCTCAATATAGGCAGTCCACATATCAAATGAAGCGATCAGGTTGAACAAAATCTCCGCCAACTTGGGGTACGATATTGGAGACGGTAAGCTAGAAATCGAGTGCCGTTGAATGTTTGCGGTAAAACGTTTAAAGTTTATTTTCTGAAAGTTATTTCATAAACGTGTCTATTGGGATAGGAACTCGCAATTAGTTACCCTGCAACAAAATAGAGCCTCCGGCAAGGCACTCCACCGATTAGATGGCAGTATATGAATTCCCAAAATAGAATCAACGGTGGTGGCTATATAGTCCCAGGATAACTGAACTACTTTGTAGACACGTAATCCTTTAGGCAGCTGTTTTATCCGGCTATCCACTCTTGGCTTTACGACATCCAGGATTGAGGTTGTCTATATGTAATAACTTCCCTACCATGAAATAAAATAATGGTTCCGAAACAACTAGAAGCCACTGATATTGATGATTTGGATTTCAGCGGCAACCTCATTGTATGTTGAAACTTTTATATCTTGAATACCTTAAAAACGTTGATCCGAAAAATTGTTTTATTTTCTTGGAATGATCTTACAAGCCGAGCAAACGAAACAAAGACAATCAATATTGGAATTCAGATCTGTCTGTGAAATGTACTGTACAACTAAATGGAGACCCCTGAATAGGCTAAGTGCTGACGTTGCAGTTGTCCAGAAAGCAATCGTAAGTATTCTATGCATCTACCACAGAAATTGCTTTAAGGAGGAGCCCCAGCGGTTGTTTGGGTGTGGTTTTGTGATAAGGAGAAGACTTAGACAAGAAGAAGGACTTTAATAGTGTACGCGAAAACCACAATCCGCAAACGCAGATTTAAGGACATCTCGCTGATATACGTATCCACGCCCCTACATCAATAAGAGACGACATAATAATATAAGAATTTTCCGCTTTCCTATAGAACTAGTCGAAGTTTGAAGCCAAATTATTGTGAACGATTTCAACGCCAGATTCGGAAAGGAAGGAACCTTTGGTTCAATAATCAGAGGACCCAGCCTGCTCACCGATACTTCCGGGACCGGACACAGGATTGTAGACTTCGTGGCGAATGGTGGGCGGGGCGAAATTTCTTCATATCAAGCACTCATTTTGAACATGCTTCCAGTAACATATATGTCTGATCGTTTCAAGGGGCAAACATAGACTCAGACCACTATCGAGTACGTATAGGAATATCCATGTTATCACAACGCATATAGCTGTGAAAAGATTTTATGTTGCAAAGCTAAAATGGCAATAGAGCGATTTTGCTGAACATATTTCTTTTAATCTCTAAGGAAGCCCGCGAACAGCAGAAAGTACAGAAGGCCAGTAAAAACATTGTCAACAATCCTTCAAATTTCAATAGGCGACTACAAAAAAAACGGATTTTAGAACGAACCAAGAACAAGGTCTATCGATTATCAGGTAATATTGCAGACAAGAACCAGAGCTACTGAGAGAGCAGCAGACAAAAAATAGGAAGGAGCCCCGATTACTCCGAAAAAAATAGAGCATGAGAAACCGGGCAGTCGAGTTAACTAAGGGCTATACTGGCAAGGGTGATGTTAGAAAGCTGTACGGAAAAGAAGGATGGGCGTTGAAAGATTCGGATGATAACTTGCATGAGTGCTTTGAAAGAAAGATTCTTCAAGTGATTGTTGGTCCTTTGTAAAGGGTGTTTTTTTTTAGAGGTAGAGAATTTTAAATTGCAATAAAACAACGATGGAATATTCGATTGACATGATTTTTTATGTATTCGAAAGATAATCTTGTGGCATTACATTTTAAATATGAATTCTGGCATATGACTGCCGCGGCTGGCTCGGATGTAGTCCAATCTGGACGTCCAATTTTTTTTTTTTTTTTTTTTTACACTATCAGATCTTATTCAAATGGAGCTTAAAGCAAGCATCAGCAGATGAAAGAAGATTTGCCAACACATATAATGTGTCCAACTGGCTCATCACTTAGTGAAGGTGTTAGTTGTTAGTAAGCACAATGCACAATGTTGACTTTTTCCAACATTTGTGGCCGTATATCGGCAATAACACGGCGAATGTTGTCTTCCGAATGGTCAAGCGTTTGTGGCTTATCCGCATAGACCAATGACTTTACATAACCCCACAGAAAATAGTCTAGCGGTGTTAAATCACAAGATCTTGGAGGCCAATTCACAGGTCCAAAACGTGAAATTAGGCGGTCACCAAACGTGTCTTTCAATAAATCGATTGTGGCACGAGCTGTGTGACATGTTGCGCCGTCTTGTTGAAACCACAGCTCCTGGACATCATGATTGTTCATTTCAGGAATGAAAAAGTTAGTAATCATGGCTCTATACCGATCACCATTGACTGTAACGTTGTGGCCATCATCGTTTTTGAAGAAGTACGGACCAATGATTCCACCAGCCCATAAAACGCACCAAACAGTCAGTTTTTCTGGATGTAACGGTGTTTCGACATATGTACACTTGAGGATTAGCTTCACTCCAAATGCGGTAGGTTTGTTTGTTAACGTAGCCATTCAACCAGAAGTGCGTTTCATCGCTAAACAAAATTCGCATATGAAAATCGGGAACAACGGCCATTTCGTTTTGGGCCCATTCGACACAATTTGCAAGCGTTGTTCAGACGTGAGTCTATTCATGATGAATTTCCAAAACAAACTGAGAATAAATCACTTGACAACTGTTAAATCGGTCGCCGTCTTGAAAAGTAATGCCAACTTAAAGTTCTATACCTCGAAAAAAAACACCCGTTATATTGACGGAGTGTAGAGAAGAATATTCACCGACGAGCTTTACCGGCTATACAGCTACATTAACCTACCCGATGACTCTTTCAACAATATACAGATGGCAAAAATATGGCTGGAAAGGCTAGTTGCCTTAGGCCGTAGTTCATCCTGCGTTGTAAGCATCAAAAGTAGAGTAAGTAAGTAAGACAGATTTGTCGGACCAACTTTTTCCATCTTCATGTTGGGTTTTTATCTCAATTTTTATGAAAACATATCATGCACAATAATAAATATATATGAACATAACTTACGTAGATAAAATATATAATATTGTCTTTAGTTTGTTTTTTCCGACCAAAACAAAGACGGATATTTTAACATATTCGTAAACTTTGTTTTTCTTCTCAGATTCAGAATTAAAATCACAAAAATCAACACAGAGTTTCGGTGATGGTGTGCACATAGCTACAACTGGCCCAGAGAGTTTGCGATGGAATATTTACTAAAAGCAACTTTCGTTGCTGCTGAATTTTGTGTTTAACTTATGACTTGAAGATTGAAAAGAATTATAGTTTTGGGTCATTATTTGTCTAGAAAAAAAAAACAGTTTTCCGAAAACACATCCAACTTAACTCGTTAAATAATCACATATGGCATGTTGTCCCACAGAATGTATGAACGCTTTCTGTATGCAAATCCTTGCCTTGGGTGTTGTGTCATTTATTGTTTTTCCAAAAGATTAGAATGGCAATTGGTCGCATCGTGTACCATCATCATTATGTTAACTCGATTTACAAGAAGTTTTTTGTGTTATAAATTTTTTATTTATATTTTTTTTTATAGTATCCACAAACCTTCGCTCAGAAAAATTTATGATTTTTATTACATTTTACATTTACGCACTGGTTTTCAGGATACTCCCCAAGAATTTATATGACGATTTTGGTATATGATGTCTGAGATACAAGAGTTGGTGTTTATGTTTGCCATCTTTTCTCTTTGAATTTTCGATAAACAACACTTGTTTATTATGATGGCATTAACAGTAAAGAAGAGGTTTATATATGATTTTCTGGAGTGGGAAAGATGATAAGAAGGATAACACTGCATACATATCGTATGAGTTCTATTGAAATCGATATCCTTATACACTTGTGGTATATTGTGCTGTGTGTGCGTCTTTGGCCCAGAAATTGCTTACGGCTATGTTTTTCCTCGTAGACATAGAAAAGATTTGAACCTAAATTATGAGTTGCGTTAGAAAGGAGTAAACATGGTGATTTATCTGATTAATTATCTTAATATAAGATTGTTTTTATTTGCTGATATCATAAGATATTTATGGGTATTTACGGATTTTGTAAAGGATATCTGTGTCGATTCATGTCAGGTTTTTTTGCAAATATGTTTTGAAATAAATAAAATTGTTAATATTGAGTAGGGGCGCCTATCGGTATGAGTTTATGTATACAGGTGAACATTTTTTTTTGGTTTTTGATCAGTAGGCATACTTTATGTAAGGTGACAAGATATTCACACCTATTGTGAGTTCCACGGGAGCAAAATTCCACATTGAAAAAATTCAATTTCACTGTTCCTTTATTGTTCACGTTTGAAAAAACTCCCTTATTGTAGGTACTTATTCCGTGTGGAATTTCTCGTCATTGACAGCTAATATTTCCATTTAGTTTTTCTAGGTGAACGAGATAGAACGAGGCGGGAATTGTAAGATTTTATTTGCTTTTTATCAAGAAAAGTAAAATAGATTGTATCTTAATGTTTCAGGGACAAAGCAGCACATAAAAATCAAAACAAAATTATGCATAATGTATGTATATACATAGGTGGGGCGGATAAAAGCGCTACGTAAAATAGAAAGCGGCAGCATATAAAATGTATGAAAAAGAAACAAAACACAAATAAAAACTTCTTCCTCTACCAAAATATGTGGGGCAATGCTTAATATTTATAAGATTTTTATTTTATTTATTAAAGAATTATTAAAGTTCAAACAAACTCGATTCAAAGAATTAAAACAATTTGTTTGACTCTATACATCAAACTTTGACACTTACGAAACAGAAACACATGAAGCGTTGTTCATTTTATAAACACGAATACAGACTTGGTCAATATGGAGAGGTAATTTTTTTGTAAAAGCATGTTCTGTTGTGTTTTTTAGACATAAATCAATGAAAAACGAATTGAAAGTGTGTCGTCGCAGTGTTGCACTTAGTGGCCACAATTATAAATGCTAAATTGCGTCGCTACATTTTTTTTTTTGCATTTATTACTAAATATTTAAAAAAAGGTGTAGATTTTGTGTACCTGTTTCCATTATAGAGAAAGGGAAATTTATTAAGAACTCAGTTTTCTGAACACACCTTTTTTTCGAACTGTCAGTTCTGGTTCGAAGTGGAATTTCATTCCCGTGAATGACTTTAACTTTTGAAATTCCGAGGGAGCAAAAATGTTTCACGTGAAAGGTTTTTCGCGTGGAACGCAAAATAGGTGTGATTAGCATATCCTTTGCGAAAGTAAAAAGGAAAATTCATCTATCTAACTGAATTTTGGGAAAAATTGAAAAAAGCTATTTCAGCAAAGTTTTCGATAAAAATATTTTGGGAATACATATAAAGTATCATGACATATGAAGTATGACATATTTGTTTCCGTGAAAAAAAAACCCATTAAAACAGAGGCCGGTTTCCACAAAGCGGCTTTATTAAACTTTACGAAAGCGAATAATGGTCAAATTTTGACATTTTTATTTAATTATTTATTTAACATAAAATTTTAACTTGCAATTTTTTTAACTATTTTGTAATACTTTTAAGGCAAGGCCAGATGAGCCGTCAGCCAGAAATGTTGACATTATTTTGACAGAAATGTTGACATTAGGCGTTGAATAAGGTCAACCCCGCAGGATAGAAGTAAAAAGCATTTAAATGAAAACATTTAATTAGAATTAGAAACAGCATTATGTAGTTAAAACAATATAACCTTCTGAAACCAGTGTTTTCTAAACGAAAAACGAAACTATTTTCGAAGTTGTTTTTAAAAGGAAGTTTTATGGAAAATCTATAGAATCTTAAACTTGCCACACAAAATTTGCCATGTTATAAAATGTGTTCATTTATTTTATCGTTGTATATTTGCCGTTTTCGAAAACGTTAAATCAAAGTCATTTTCATTGGCAAATGATTGTAATTTTGTGACCCAGTAGTTGCAATCGTCAAAAATGCATTCCTCCTACTTACGGAAATTCTTCTTTATCAACGTCAAATAGTTTAGTTGCAAAAACATTTGACGTTTTCGTACCAACAAGACTATGACCCTGATTAGACCAGTCCTTTTTCCGTACGTTTCGTTATACGTCTTTTGACATTTTGGGTGAGGGGTGTAGAAACGAAGGAGGAAAGAAGCAACGAAAGCACGTATGAAAATGTTAAGAAATAGTACAGGAATGGTATTTCTTGACATTGAAAAGGCGTTTGATACGGTCTGGCATCCCAAGTAGCATTTCAGAGCTACAGAACATTTACTGAACGTTAACATCGTAGCTGTAATGTTTCAGGCGTATATGAAATGTTTACTCACTGTACCCAAAATGTAAACGGTTTTGGGGAATAAAATGTCGTGTTGACAGTATATGAACAAATTCTATTTGATGTACCTGATTTGTACGTTTACAAATGTAAACGTTCAAAAACACTTCGAAATAAATAACATAAAAATTAACTTAGGTACAAATCGTTTACAGAAAAATATTAAACTGTATAGGTAAATACGTAATGCCATTTGAGATCCTGTACTTGACATTATTATTATAATATGGGAGGTATAAAAATAATCAATAATATTATATTTTTTGTGCAAGTAAAGGCAAAATATGGAACGCGAGAAATATTTTCTACCAGTTTTGTAAAACAGGTCGATAAAAATAAGGGGCCTGTAAAAACTATCTTATTTTAGAAATGATTTCTTATAAAAATATTTGAGACAATTTTTTTTTCCCACAAAAATCATATTTTTCAATATTTTGTAAGATAAATTTCAAAGTCCTATTTCAATCAAATCCGTAACATGCTTTGTTTTTACTAAATATCAATAAAAATAGATTTTCAATATTTTTGGTTTTCTAGTTTGATAAAAAATGGAAACAATAATGGCCGATTTATCTCGTTTAGTGATTGTTATAATACATTTGCACTGTAAATGTTTTGTGAATGTTAAGTTTTAATAATAGTTTTACAAAACTGCTACAAATTTAGTGTTCGTGATATTGACGATTTTTGTTTTACAGTATGCTTACGTTTGAAGATGTGCTGTGACTATTTACTGTAAACGTTTTGTAAGAGTAAAGTTTTGATATTGGCTTTACAAAACTGTTACAAATGTAAACGTTTCGTGATATTAATTTTACATTAACGATATTTGATTTACAGTACGTTTTCGTTTGAAGATGTACTGTGACTATTTACTGTAAGCGTTTTGTAACAGTTAAGTTTTGATAATAGCTTTACAAAAGTGTTACAAATGTAAATGTTTTGTGATATTGGTTTAACATTCACGAAATTTAGTTTACAGTACGTTTACGTTTGAAGATGTGTTGTTTCAACAACATTCTGTGTGTTACAATTTGTTTACCAATCATCCAATTAGTTAATGTAAACATACAAAACATTTTTTCAGCAACTGTATATGAATTGTAAGCGACATACAATAAATTTGTAACATAATAGGTACAAAATGCTACTTGGGATGACGGTCTCTTACACAAGTTACAAACCTTAGTTTTCCCACTGTACCTTACGAAAATAATAAAATCCTTTCTTCTTTCAAGAAAATTTCAAGTTTTTGTCAATAATGAACTGTCTGAAATATACAACAATAATGGTGTACCTCAAGGATCTGTTCTCGGACCAATTTTATACACTCTATTCACATCTGATTTTCCTAGTTTGAGATATTGTGAAAAGGGAATTTTTGCTGATGACACCTGTATTTATACATCAGATTCAGTTGGTTCCGTAATAGAAAACAAACTGCAATATGATTTGAATACAATACAAACATATTTCAATGACTGGAAAGTAAAACTGAATGTTGCTAAGACACAGGCCATCTTTTTTACCCGGAAAAGAAAAGCCTGTCTCTTACCAAACAACAGTCTTCAAATCGGTGGTAGAGTGATTCATTGGGGTAGTAGTGCTAAATATCTTGGTGTGCACCTAGACAAAAAACTAACATTTGGAATCCATATCCAACAAATTTTGAATAAAGTAAATGTCACAATAAAGATTCTCTATCCATTCATAAATCGGCGTTCAAAACTAAATGACAAAAACAAGCTTCTTATTTTCAAATCAATATTTCAATCACTTATGTTTTATGGATCTCCAGCTTGGGGTGGATGTGCCAAGACACATATTCAAAAGCTTCAAATTGCCCAAAACAAAATCTTGAAAATGATGCTTAATTTACCATGGCACTTTTCAACGCGAGAACTTCACCTGCTTACGAATATAGAGTATGTGCAAGATCGAATTTTTAAGTTAAATGAAAAGTATAAAATCTCCTGTGAATTATCGGATAATCTCTTAATTTCCAATCTATTTCATTAAAAAATAATAAAAAAAAAAAAAAAAAAAAAAAAAAAAAAAAAAAAAAAAAAAAAAATTAAAAATATATAAAATTAAAACTTAAAAAAACAAGTTACCCATTCAGATGTGTTTTTTATAAGTATAAATGTATTTATGTAATCAATGTTGTTATCTTTTATTGCTTTAGTCAGTTCATTGTTATTGTATTTTTTCTTATTTATTTATTTATTTGTTTGTTTATTTATTTATTATTTGTGTAATCATTTATGTATTTATTAATTTATTTATATTCTTTCATTTATTTATTTATTTATTTATTCACTTATTTATTTATTTATTTATTTATTTATTTAGTTATTTATTTATTTATTTATTTTTTTTTATCTATTTATTTATTTATTTATTTATTTATTTATTTATTTATTTATTATTTACATTATTAAGACTGATTTTTGTATGTTAATTAGAGTGATACATTTAACTGTGATATTAATTTAAATTAAATATTGTCGTATTATTTATTTATTGTAATTATTCTTAATTACTTCTTTATTGCTTTTTTGTAAAATAAATACTTCTTTCTATGTACTTGTTTTAAAACTAACTCCACCATCCGTCTTCTCTCATCTCTGAGCAGGCGTGTCTTTACTTAAGTACCTAAGGTACATTTTTTTTTCTCATTTTTTACGAAGGTTTTTATTACCATAGCTTTTCCTTCTAATTATCACTTTATTCTAATTAAATCTCATTTTTGTTCAATATAAGTTATTAACATCAGTAAGGTAGTATAACCATATCTATGTAAATTGTGCAATTGCAATTTGTTTGTGGAAAAAATATATTACTATGCCAAATAAAAAAAAAAAAAGAAAATGTTAAGACTTTTTCTGGTTGAGCTTTGACGTTTCTTGTTTGACGCCGGAAAGCAAAATTGAATTATTTAGAATATTAATTATTGCAACTGTTTTGATATTTTTTTGTTGTAAATGTGAACAACAATTGAAAAGAAACTATTAGAAATGATATTAAACAATAATATTTGTTCTTTTCAACAAAAAAAACTACCACAACTTCCACAACTTCGCTCTCCGGCGTCAAACTTTGCTTTCCTGCGTCAAAATGACGAATGGAAAAGTGCATATATCAACGAAACGCTAATCACCATTGTACGTACTTGTCAGAAAGACGATACACGTCACGTACGAAAAAAGGACTGGTGTAATCAGGGTCTATAAACAAAATGGATCCGGTTAAACAAGTGTTTGCGAAAAGTGTGATTAAAAATATTTCTGTGACGTCTAATAACAAAAATATACAAGAAACAAAATATTTATTTTGTTCTGGACTTTATTTGAAACACAAATGCTACATTTATCGATGACAAATGACTCACGGAATTGTTTGTAATGATAGAATTCTTGCGGCACCCTGTGGCCGTATAAACAAAATTTGTTTCCAGGCATTCGCGACGTTGCAAATGGTATTTTTTGTTGTTTGTTAATTAAAAAAAAAAATAAAATAATAATGAAATTTGTACTTAAAAACACATGTCTACAAAAAATCATCAATTCTATGGACTCCAAAACTATATACCTAAGTTAAAAATGTTTTCCTGGAAACATCTTGTTTTTTTATTTGATCAAAACATCAAAAGATATATTCTTAAAGTCATTAAAAATGTTAGATATAGTAAATGAAGATGGAAGAATATAAAGCATTGACTGGATTAACAAGAGTGAAAAATTAACCTTCTACCCTTATGTCAATCTACAAAGACGCACTCCCATAAATACGTTACATCTTAACCCCATCCATCTAACTGTAAAAAAAAGATGGTTATTAAAACTGCAAATATGTCTGCGTTTATTGCTTTACCATATTCCATCATAAATACTTATTTGATAATAAACCCATAAAATATTAACTGTCAGAACTCCCACAAGACATCGTGTAGATTATTTATCACCGATAAACCATTAAAAAACCATTAACCCAGGAGTTCTTAAGAACTCGCTCTCTGTCCAGAATATTGAAAAACTTTCTTGAAGTAATAAATATCCGGTAATTTCTTGGCAATCAATGAGAGCTAAAACTTTGGGATCATCAATCCTTTAGAGTTGAACAATTTCACCATTATTAAGTTGATTCATGTCTTCCTTTCATAGCCACTAAGTGAGAGTGCATCATGCAATGCAGCAGAAATCTTATAGTTAGCCATCTTAATTTACGGTATCTTTTAAATGTTTTTATTGCAAAAATTATTCCAAGAACACTTAATCTAGGATAACCTTCAATTCCTGTTGGAACTATATCTGCACATACAAATGGAAAATCTAGGAAAGTCGAAAACTATTTCCTTCCGATGTTGTCTGTCTGCATTTTCTCATTCAAGGATACAACAGTGCTACTTTATCAACTTTGTCACATTTAGCCATCTAATTTATATAATTAAAGCCAAACTAAAAGTTTTTTAATTGTTATCCCCACAGATGGAGGGCGCTAAAGGTGCAAGGAGACATCGACAACTACTTGGTATTCCAAAAGTAGAAAACTTGTATGCATGCAACATTCTTTGCTGCACGTGTGTGAGTGTGTATTTATTTAGGAACTTAGCCTTTGCGTAAACAAGGATCTTTCACTCAAGAAGTCAGAAGTCTTAAGAATGTTGAAGTTTTCTCAGATATTTTCTAAAAGAGAGAAGAGAATGTTATTGTTATTGGTATACTAGGGAGATGAAGTTGTTCCCTTTAATGGGATGCAAAAGTGAAATGCAGGATATTAAAGTGTGCTTGGAAGGACAAAGTTTCATTCCTTTGCCTATCGTTTATGGAAAAGTATCGCACAAGGCGTGTGGATGATGAGCAACAAGAATAAAATGGTTTCTTAGGAAAAAGGGAATGGTCTATTAGATTGTCTATAAAATGAAAATGTTTTAAAAGAAAAGTTGCTGGAGGGACATTGCTAAGGGACACAACCATAATAAAAGCATTTCCTGGGGACTTTAAATGCTTTTCAGAGCAAATTAAAGGAAATGTAAGAACTAATGTTGACGTCATTTTATTATGTCGTTATTAATTGCAACTTAACTTTATTATGCTTTACAAATAAGGAAATGATCGTAAGCGAAGCCTTAGCCTAAGGACATGTTTTGAAATTTGAGTAAAACTGAGATAGCAATTGTGATGAAGCTTTTAAAAATAGATTTCGTTGAGCAGTCCGTCTTTTTGTCTGTGCGAAACTCTTCTCAAGCTTCAAGAATGACAGTATCTACATATATATGACAGTAAAATCGTGTCGATGTTGGCATAATCGGAAAATATAACCTGCACGACAGCACTTCCATCAGTAACGGATTCAGGTTAATCGACTTTTCTGCGGGGTGAAACGTTGTGGTGTCTCGAAAGGACATTTTGATCAATCAACCGTCAACCAGATTGACCACATTACGATCGACGCAAGGTACTTCTTCAGTAGTATGGATGTCCGAACGTTTCGAAAGCCAATACCTCGTTGTAGCTATGGTAGGTAATGTTACGGTTATCCAGAACAAACCCAAAATACAGGAATTCTTTTAGGAAATTCGATGTCGGCTGGCCACACTCGCAAGAAATCGCCAGGTCCTTTTCTGATCGAGTCGATATCAATCGAGGCACAGTGGAATTTTTGCCAGAAAGCAATCAGAAATGTCGCTTCTCAAGTGCTGTGCTGGGTTTTAAAAGAGCATCTAAAACAAAAACACTGGTTTGACGAACAATGCCACAAACACATGCAACAATACCAAACACATACAAAGCGGAACACTGCGAAGATAAAGTAGTGCAGCTCGCAAGCACTACGCGCAGAAGAAGAGAGAGAAGGACCGGCTTCCAAGAAGGAAAAAAGATGGGCATAAGAAGCGCGCGATCGAATAAATAGAGTGATACCATAACAGGTATTTTAAGCTACCAAATGCTACATAAAACTCGAAAGATTACAAATACCGAACTGAAGCCTGCAATAGCAATTAGAATATTGTAGTAGAATCTCATCCGGTGCAGATTGCATCATTCTGCCTGGACGACGCAGGCATTCCATACATCTGAATAAAAGAAAAAGCTAGATATATCTAAGTCTAAGTCTAAAAAAACTGCTGGAACTGATGGTCTTGCGGCCGAGTTGCCCAGAGCAGCTGGCGATGGGTCGATTAGGAGTATGCAACAGCTCATCTGCAAAATATGGTCGGAGGAAAGCATGCTCGATGAATGGAACATCAGCTTTGTTTGCTCGATTCTGAAGAAAAATGATTCTTTTGACTCCACCAACTACAGGTTCATTGGTTCCTTTAACATCGCATACAAGATCTTCTCTGCCGTGCTATGCAAATGCTTGGAACCGTTTTCCAACAATTTCATTAGTCCATATCAGTAGCCTCAGGTCAGGAATATGCACCATTGACCGAATATTATCGCTAGTGTAGATCTTGACATAAACCCATGAATTTAAAGTCGATGCCCACCAACTTTTTATCGATTTCCCGGCGTCGTCGTATGACATTATTAATCGAAAATAGTTATACTTACTTACTTACTTAAGGTGACGCTACAGTCCGGTGTGCTTCAAGACCTCAACCAACAAGCTTCTTCCAGTCGGCTCGGTTTCTAGCTAGCTGCCTATAGTTTCACACGCCAAATTGGTTGTGGTCCACCTGATACGCTGTCATCCTATACTGCGTCGTCAAACGGAATTGGACGACCTATAGAGCAATGTCTAGAATCTCTACGAAACTCGTGCATTTGTGCAGGATGGCGATGGAGAATTTACGCTCCTCCATCAATGTCGGTAAAGACCTCACCGATGCTTTTGATTTCAAAAAAGCATTAAGACATGGAGATGCGCTGTCATGCGACTTCAACATTATTCTTGAAATAAAAGTGCCAAACTATAAAATCAACACCAGAGTCACAATCTTTCAGAAGTCCGTCCAATCCGGCGATTCTGACCTACTCGGAAAGACAAAGAGTGATGGTGCCTTCGTGAGTATAGAGAAAGAAGCCATGAAGATGGGTTTGACTGTGAACCTAAATAAGACCAAATATATGCTGTCCACAAGAATCAACGTTTCCGACAAAACGTCACCAGTAGCAAAAGCTATAACTTTGGGGTGGTCGCATAGACTTTGTGTATCTAGACTCCGCTATCAACACAGTGAATAACACCGAGGTGAGATTCAACGAAAAATTGCTCTTGCCAATTGCTGTTTCTTTGTGCTAAGAGGACAATTCAAGAGCAAACTTAAGTGTCCCTTTATAAAAAAAAACATCATCCTAGACCTGATCAATGGTGTAAACGTGTATAGTGGCACGGACATTTAAAACTGAATGAGAACGGTTAAGGATGCTTTGAGAGAAAAAACTTCCGTGTGATTTTTGGTCCTAACTGCATAAATGGGGAATGCCGAAGTAGAAATAACAACGGGCTGTCCTATACAGCAACACTGACTTTGTCAGGAAAGTGAGTCGCCAACGACTAAAATGGCTCGGTCACAGAGAGAGGATGGAAACCAATCCACCGGCCCGGACATTTTTTTGGTCCAACCCCGCGAGACGGCTTGCGCAGTCTAGAGGATTACTGCGTAGCTGGTGATGCACGCAATTGGAAGAGGAACTCAACCAACTTGGTGTTCAAAACTGGGGAAAGAGCCAAAAACTGAGCCTGCTGGAAGAATCTTGTTAGTTGGGATCCTGTGATGGTCCATCCCGGACTGTAGCTAGTAGCTCAGTTCCCTAAGTAAGTATAAGGTAAGTAAGTTCTTTAAGAAGCTTCATGATAGTCCAACGGAATAACCACTACATTACAGAACAATGTACCACAATTATCCAATAAAAATTTATCAAACATTTGTTAGAATTATTTCGGTTTCTGAAACCTTGCTTACTTCTGTTAAAAAATACGTATCTACCTTTTATGTAACACGAATCTTTCGAATTTCTTAGATTTTGATTCAAAATATTCGTCTATGAGAAATTCTGCAATTTCATATTTCTGGCGAAATTATTTGGAAACTCCTGTTTTTTTGAGGACCATCTGCTGGTGTAGTAAAAAAATTATTAAACTTACACGAAACCAAAATCATTGACCAATGTAAACTTCCTAACGAGAAATAACTTTATGCTTATCTGCTCGTTAAATTAGACAAATATCCTTCCTTTTTTTCTCTCATGCATACCTTAATATTTAACATTTGTATATATGTAAATATTTCGCGGTGAATGCAATTTTACTCTTCCGGTTTGAAACCAATTCAATTACCAAACCATATAGCAAAAATGATGTCCTTATTTTTGTCACAAATGTTTACTTTATATTCATAATACTGCGAAAAAAAATTAAAGGAAGTCATATTTGTTACACACAGTAACAAAAAAAAATATGTTCTCGCATGCATTTTCTAAAACTATTTCCTCAGCTTTGCGGCAAATCCGGTACGCTATGATGTCGTCCTCATTTGAGGTTTCCTTCTTTGGGTGGTGTACCACATTATTTTTAAACATATATGAAAATGTTTAGAAGGATTTTTATGAGTGTGTCGTCCTGGCTTTAGTTCAATTCTGTGTCCAGTCTTGTGTATGTAATTTTTTGCTTTTCATGCAAAATTTATGATATGTTTTCTTTTTTTTTCTAAATAAAGTCAAATATCTTGTCAAGCAGTGCTTCAAATGAGTAATAGTATTATACCTATGCTTTTTTTTTGCAAAGAATTTAAATGTCAGAACGGAAGAATAATGTTAAGGGTTTCCTTCATGACGTTCACTATCAAGAAGGAAGTAAAATTGCATAAACATTTTATATTGAAGTTTAAAAAAAACTGGTTGAGATATTATACAAAAAAGAGTGATCCAATAAGATAGGGACCTTGTTAGTAAGCTATTAGACGTTGACTCTTGAGTCACGACTCTTTTCGAACGCAATGAGTGCAAAAGAGAAAAACAACGAGGCAAATAATCAGCCAACGCAGTGAGCATCGGTCTGAATCTCTCAATATTTACATTCGGTTCTTGAAGACTGCACTGCACTGCACAGTGCACATCCACAATCCAAATGCATACTTTACATACAAATTTCTCTTGTGCGCTGTAAACAGAAAAGGGGAATGGGAAATTTATTTCACCGAATATTTGTCAAAGAAGAATTCGTAAAAAGAGCCAAAATAGCGCACTTACCGGTTAAAAACACACCCGCTATTAATAAACACGAAACAACAATGAGTTAACGCTAACACACCACATAACTCGTAATTTCTTTTAATGGTGTGATACGTTCAAATGATGAAATAAATACGAAATAACTTTAACTCGCCAAAATCGGCAGAATAACTTTATGATATGAATTTCTGAAAATGTTTCCTTTCTTGTCGCATAAAACAACCCGAATTTATAAGGCATTTAAGTACGATTTGGCAAATAAAGAGAGAAATAAGATAACAAAGAGCGGGAAGTTATTATTTAAGTTAACTAGTAACTCATGAGTTAAGGAGCGAATAGTATATTTTTATTAATAGAGCTGACAATGTTTCACTTAACCGATCCTTACGTTAATATAATAAAAAATAAAGTGCACGACAGGGTCGCACGTACTTGCTCTTGTAGCAAGTTACCACTAAAATCAAATTAAATTTAATAATTATTTTTTAAAATAAGTAAATGAAAAATACGAACAAAATCGTATGAATTGTGTTTAAAAGTGCTGAAACTTCTTTGAAGGAAGATTCAAACGAAAATCAAAGATTTTTTTTTTGCCTAAATGCAAGTTTAGCAAAAAATAATTTCAAAATCGTTAGAACGTTTTTAAAATAAATCGATGTTTACTTAATAATTTTTATAATTTTTTTACAAATACGAAAAACGCCAATTTAAAGCGACAAATAATTTGCATTTTTTGCACAAAAAATAAAATGTTTTATTTCAAGCAATTTTTCAAATATTTAATTTACAAAAAAAAAAAAAAAAATTAAAAAAATTAATTAAAACTAAAACTAAGCACTTTTGCAAAATTTTGGTATCGAAGTCTTATCAAATCATCTAGATCTTTCTAAAAAAAAATTTTAAATTAAAATCGATTAACCCGTTTACGAGATAGCTCAAGAAAAAAATTACGATTGTATCGGAGGTACCGTTAGTAGGTTTGCGAAATATTTTTATTTTTTTACAACTGAACAAAAGACAATCGGATAAAAATCATCTCTAATTTCTTTGAAGAAAATCGTTGGAGAAGTTTTTGAGATAATTAAGTTTTTCCGAAACCGTTATATGGAAGGTGCCGTTATTTTTTTAATAAAACAAAATTTTAATTTTTCCTCTAAGGAATGATCTACAAACCCTACATATGAAATTTGAAGTAAATCGGTGCAGTCGCTTAGGCTGTAGTTGCAGACCAACATTTTTGCACGAATGCATAACTTGCCTTATAGTACCTATGTATAATCGCAAGTACAAATCGTTCATACAACTATATTGAATTATGAACGAATCGATTTACGGAAGTAAAGTTATTTTGGTGAAAAAGCCTGTTTATCCAGGTTTTTGAAAACAACAAGTTTTTGATAAAATATCCCAAAAACCAGTAACCTTGTGAAATATTTAGCTCGCAAAAAATTGTTCTGATGAAAATAGTAAATTTTGTTGGTGTTGATGTTGAGATCAGATTTTCAAAAGTGCTAAAACGGAGTAATTGTTTTGCCACATTCTGGTTCTGATATAGAAAGAATTGTTATTGGAGAAAAAAAATAAATCTCCTAATTGAAAGAATTTTCATTGAATAAACTTTAATAGTTTTAATTAATTAAAATAAAATTTATAACACAGCTTCAAGACAAGAGTTCAGACTTAGGCCTGTTTGCTGAAACGAAACTTTATAATTTATGTTCGACATAAATGTGTTATGTAGTACTTTGCCCTTTGAATAAACTGTCAGTTAAGGATATAAGCAAACGAGTCCTACATTTAATATTGTAGGTAATTTCTAAATCATTAGCATTTTTTGTGCACACGCTTTCAACAGCGAAAAGGCGTATAGAAGCTGGCATCGAATTTCTACATTCTATAATTCAACGGGTGAATCAACCGAATTAACCAAACTGAAATAGGGAAGACACTAGAAAAACATTCTTGGTAAATATCGAACTTTCTTCTTCTCTTCTTCTTTTTCTTCTTCTTATTCTCCTTCTTCTTCTTCTTCTTCTTCTTCTTCTTCTTCTTCTTCTTCTTCTTCTTCTTCTTCTTCTTCTTCTTCTTCTTCTTCTTCTTCTTCTTCTTCTTCTTCTTCTTCTTCTTCTTCTTCTTCTTCTTCTTCTTCTTCTTCTTCTTCTTCTTCTTCTTCTTCTTCTTCTTCTTCTTCTTCTTCTTCTTCTTCTTCTTCTTCTTCTTCTTCTTCTTCTTCTTCTTCTTCTTCTTCTTCTTCTTCTTCTTCTTCTTCTTCTTCTTCTTCTTCTTCTTCTTCTTCTTCTTCTTCTTCTTCTTCTTCTTCTTCTTCTTCTTCTCCTTCTTCTTCTTCTCCTTCTTTTTTTTCTCCTTCTTCTTCTTCCCTTTAACTCAAAATTCAAATTGGGTCTGTCAATTTCGTCAAGTCAGCTTGCTTGAGAAACAATTTTACTCAATTTAAGTTTCTTTTCTCAACTTTACTTGAAAGACGACTATAAAATCCGGCCTATGACTAATGTCCTTGATGCCGAGTGTGGTTTCCAAAGGTTAGTACTGAATGGTATTTTCATTTTTCACACAGATCTTTTAAATCAAGATTTTGCTCCATATTTTGTAGTTACGGAGTTTCTTTTTATATAAAACATATTATCTAAGGGTATTATTAATTACTTCGTTTAGAAAAACTTTCGATTTCACTCTTTAATAATAGTGTAACAGGCTGTTAGCTGTTGCACTATTAAGGGCCAATTTTTCATTCGGAAGCTAAACAGTCAGTTAACTATGAGAAGAATAAAATTATCTGACTCTTTAACAGTCTGATAACATTGGTGGATTTTTCAAGCAATAAAAAAGAGTCAGTTATCTATTCCACAGAATAAGAAAATAAACTACATCTAACTTCTTGGTGTTAGAGTGAGAACATTTCTTAGCTGTCTATAGGGCTATGTGATGAAGTGGAATAGACATACATTTATTTGTTTACTTTCAGGTTTTAGAAAACAATCGGATATCATTTTTTTCATTCAGTTCGTTCTTATTTATTTATTTCAAAAATAAACTCTTAAGGCTGCCACAAGGCCACAACATTATAAATTTTGTTTACGAAACAAATAATATATTATAAAGGGTGTTTTTTTTATTGCAATAAAACAACGATGGAATATTCGACTGACATGATTTTTTATTTATTCGAAAGATAATCTTGTGGCATTAGATTTTAAATATGATTTCTGGCATATGACTGCCACGGCTATCTCGGCTAAACAAAATTCGCTTATGAAAATCGGGAACAACGGCCATCTCGTTTTGGGCCCATTCGGCACAATTTGCAAGCGTTGTTCAGGCGTGAGTCTATTCATGATGAATTGCCAAAACAAACTGAGAATAAATCACTTGAAAGCTGTTAAATCGGTCGCCGTCTTGAAAAGTAATGCCAACTTAAAGTTCTATACCTCGAAAAAAAACACCCTTTATAATTTAATTTTTGTTAACTGTTAAAAGTTAACAAAAATTAC
The DNA here is from genome assembly GCA_951217065.1 of Baccha elongata. Lineage (NCBI taxonomy): Eukaryota > Metazoa > Arthropoda > Insecta > Diptera > Syrphidae > Baccha > Baccha elongata. The sequence continues at coordinate 230,525,105 of OX578272.1, read as the reverse complement.
TGACAGCGAAAAGTTTACTCTATTAGACAGACAAGTTTCAACTGCTCTTGCACTCTCAAGGTGTTAAGTTATGTAATTTGGGTATTGCATTATTGTTGCTGGCATTGTTCTCTTTGTGTATTTTTTTTATTTTAACGTTACTTTATTGACTTTTGGCCAGCTAAATATAGCAAATCGACCTCTCTGCGTTGTCTCCTATGAGTGAGGTTTTGCAATGAAAAATAAAAATCAACAAAATCTCAACCTAGTGTACCAAAACAATGTGTATATTGTGCAATGTATAGAATATTTAAAAAAAAAATCTAGGTAGTTAAATGAGACTAAAAATGCAACAATTCCAATTCTATAAAACATTTTATTTTAAAGAATAAAAATTGATTATATAAAACAATAAATTACAAACATTACTTTCGTTTCCGTCAATTCAGAGTTCCCACCAAAATTCGTTCTCATTTAAATAAATTTTATTTTTATTGCAACAATTCAATATTATGAGGCTGCTTAAGAATAACGTAAACCATTTTTTCTTCAAGCGAAAATAAAAAAAAAAAAACTAAGATACCAAAGTGACTTCCATTATTTAAATGAGTTGTAAGTAAACATTTGCCTCTATAAGGATCGAATTTAAAGAGCGATGACAAATGGATATCAAATCATTTTTGCGTTCACATTTCTGCTTTGAAGAATCGATTTTCAGATTTCGAACTTAAATCGAAAACATCGGAAAATTGATTACTTTGTTGTTTTTATGTTTATTCATGTTCCTGAAATGTTTATGTTGTTTATGTTGTTTGCCTTTTATCACAACTATCATCATTCATTATAAGTACAAAATAAGAAAACGTTTCGTATAAATAAATTGAGAATCAAAACGATGTCAACTTAAAGTGCATTTAGCAAGTCATAGGTTTTTGATACTTGAGTTTGATTGATTGAAGGATTTGCATATATACGCACAAGGCAGTAGTCAGTGTACGTTTGTTCCATAGGAGAAAGCTTTAGAGAAGAGATTTTTGTATCGAATGATACTTGGTCATTTAGTGCTGATTTTTAAAAATAGGTTGGGAGTAAGTATAAGGCCGTGATAATACGATTACACTTATTTTGGTTATTATAAGGTTGAGTCGTCTGGTGGCCCACCCTTAGCAGACAAAAAAGATATGCACGATTGGGTCGCACGAACTTACTCTTGCAGCAAACTATGACATTCAAAAAATTATTTTAATAAATTATGTCCAAAAATTGGTATTAACGTTAGATCAAGTTGTATGGTGCGGTAAATATTAATAAACATTTGGTTAACCAAAAACTTTTAATGTCATTTGGTGTTAAATAATTGATTTAAGTGTCAAATTACTTGAGGGTTTGAATTACAAATGGAATTAATGAAAAAATCGTAAAAAATTTTGTGAAACGTTCTAAGGCCATGTTTTACAAAGATTCAAACCAAAATCAAAGTATGGTAAAAATTTTCTTTATTTGAGTTTACGAAAATAAATTTTCAAAATTGTTAGGGCGGATTCCGAAAAAATCAAAATTATTTTTTTAAAGAGAGTAGGTATGCACGTTTTTTATTTATTATACATTAAAACTTAATTTGATAAAAATCCGTCAACAGGTTTTTGAAATATTGAATTCACAAAAACTGTTTTTTTTTTTAAATTATTTAAAACGTAAGAAAAACATTTTATAATTTTTTTTATATGCCATATTGTTTAAAATATCTATAAAAATTTCAGTATTAAATTTCATTCAAATCGCTTCAGCCGTTATCGAGATAACTGAAATTTAAAAATACCGTTATTGCAGTACCTTTAAACAAATTTTCATGAAGGTTTGATTTTCTCTATTTGATAGACCTTCTACAGCTTGTGTGAAATTTGATTGAAATTGTTAGAGCCGTTTTCGAGAAAAATAAGGTTTTCGATAACCGTTATATGGCAGCTACCATTATTTTTTGACTTACAGTGACCTACAAAAACAAGACATACAGACAGACAGAATTGCCGGACCCACTTTTTTCGTCTTCTCTATCATCGTTATGCCATCGTAATGTTTGATTATTATTTCAAAACTTTTTTTTTGCACGAATCCAAGTCTTGAATAAAACATACTACCTATAGAGCAAGTAAAAAGTTTTATGAAAATCGTTAGAGCAGTTTTCGAGAAAATCTGGAAAAACTAAAACCGTTACATGGAGGGTACCCGTTATAGCGGGCCGAAAATGAAAATTTCGAATTTTTCCTATAGGGAATCACAAAAAAGTACTCCACACGAAGTTTGAAGAAAATCCTATCAACCGTTAGCAACAGACAACCGCACATACGCACCTCGGCATGACTAAACGTACTATTTTTGGCTTTTCTATCATCGTATGTCATTTTTGATTAAAAACCTCGATGTTTTTTTGCACGCTACCAATACTTGCCCTATTGAGCAAGTAAAAAGCGCAAGTAAGAAAATTGCAGTATTCTCAAAAAAGAAAACAGACTCTGTCAACACTACTTTTTTTCAGTTTGACGTTTCGAATTATTGTACCATATGAGCATCAAATAATCTGTGTTTAACGAGGCTACTTAAAACACAATTTCGATGAGAAAAGCAATGCAATTGAGGTAATTAGATTCTTGGATAATTTGTTTGGCGTCAGGAATCGAAATTTCGTGGTTTCTTTCATAACTACTAGAGTCGGAACAATTTTGAACAGAAATGTCTTTACGCTTCTGCGCCACTCCAGAATGCGTTTTTTTATTAAACAAGGCTATTTATTATCAACAATTTATTTTTATCAACAAACAACGCGGAACTTTCACCAAAAATATTATTTAAATTATTTGAATTCATTTTGGTAAGATTTTATACATTATTATCCGATTTTTTTTGCGAAATAATAACAACAAAATGCGATGCAGAAAAGTTATATTTATCGAATTTGACGCTTCTGATTTTAAGAAGCGTTTTTCTCTTCTTTCCAGGAAAACTGTCATATGACACCCAATAAAACAGTTTCCGGAGAGTCCGGGAGAGTTCTGCACACTTCCGGACAACCAATCAAAAAGGCCAATAGAAATGATATTTTTTTTACAGTGTTCCCAATTTTCTTTAAATGTTGGATGTTTGAAAACGTTTTTGCCCAAAATTATTCGAAATTCGAATTCGAAACTGTTGTGTATCTATATTTGTATGTAATTATCTCTAGTAAAAGACAACACGTTTTATTTCCCATACATAAAATCCAATGCTTTATTGATTCATTTATAGGAACTTATAAATGCGATGACCTGATTGGTCGGAAGTTAAAACAAGAAGGAAGAAACCATAATAATGTTGATGATCTTTTTGACGTTTACCCAAAACTCCAGTATGTTGGATATTTCCGTCAGGTGCGCTGTTGGCTTTCGTGAAGTTCAACGTTCGTGAAAAGGAACAAGTAACTGAAACCCACTTGAAAGAAATAATTTTTTTTATTACAAAAAATAACTTGCAAACAAAAATAATATTGCAAGTGTTGCCAATATTTCTCAGTATAATTAATTGAATTACTCGACACTGAGTTTCTCTATTCCAATAAAATATTCATATAAATTTATAACTTTTATAAAACCTCGAAGCCTTTCCGTTAAAAATAATCCTTAAAATTAATAATTATTATAGCAAAATCATTTTTTTATATTTTTGTGATTTGTTTATTACGTACGTTGCATTTTTTTATCTTCAAATTTTAGTTAATTGATTTTTATACAATCTGTAATGCAAAATGTAAAATTATAGGTCACAAATAAAATTATAATCTTATACTGAATTTAGATTCTAGCTCACTTTAAAATTAATATACGAGTATAATAACATGCCTTTATACAGACATAACGTAATACTTACTTTTAATATATTAGCGTGTTAATAGTTTTGAAATTTTGCAATTTATTTGTTGCAATTAAAAAAATATTACAAGTGTAATATTACAAGTGTAATATTTTTAATTAAAGTTAAATCGAGAACAGAAATAGTTGTTTGTTATAAAATACATTGGTTCCGCAGTGACATCTAAAATTATACTCGTCGAGAATATATTATAGAAACTGTAAATTATTTTAATTAAATAAATTAGCAATATCTAAATAAGATACAAAAGAGGAAGGAGGAGGAAGAAAATGTTCACCCGTGGTCAAATTTGTTAGTATATATAAATCTAAATAATAAAACTAATATTTTATCCCGCTCTAATAATTACAGGTGTATTAATTTTTATTCAAATATTTGGATTATCAAAAACACTTTTTGAAAACTGCACAGAAAACTACTACGCCTATCCAGATATGGTTTACATTCTTGATTCACCTAATTATCCTGATAAATATCCTAATGGAACTTCTTGCATGTATAATATAAGGGCTGCTCAAGACATCGAAATTATTGCTGAATGTAGTATTTCAATACCCGCGGTAAGAATGTTTTAAAGCTTCTCATTTTCAACTGGTTGTATTAGCAGATTAAGTTTTTATCCTATTTTTATATTTCTAGGGAGAACCTGCATGTGCAATAGATTCTTTCTTCATTGCTCAAAATGGTGATCGCAATTTAGGAAATGGAGCTAACAAGTTCTGTGGCTCTGGTAATCTAACTCGTACTTCATTATTAAACAAAATTGTTATAGCTTATAGTTCATCATCGGGAAGTCCTGGCGGACGTTTTAATTGTAAATTAACTACTCGAAAGCAACCTTGCTATTGTGGTTGGTCATTAAAACCGAGAATTGTTGGAGGCGTCAATACTAAACAATATGAATACCCATCAATAGTTAGTCTTATACTCAAAAACAGTCAGGACCATATGTGTGCTGGGACTATAAGTATATACGATTTTTAGATTGTCCTTGTAATAAAGTATCATAAATCCTTTTTTTTTTTATTTCAGTAAATCAACGTTATATTGTAACTTCAGCGCATTGCATTGAGATTTTTGATAAACCATCAAATGTCTTAATTGCAATTGGGTACAATGGGACAACTGATGATAAAGGCCCTGAATTTACAACGATATATGAAGCTGAAGAATTCATTGTACATCCAGAATATAATGGGCAAACAAATGATGCTGATATTGGTTTAATAAAAACAATACAAAATTTTGAGTGGCTTTAGCAGTTGGACCAATATGCCTTCCATTTGATCAATGGTGTGTATATTTCATTTATTTATTTATTCCTCCATACATCTCGTATTAATGTGCATAGTCAACTATTTAAGATGTCATTGCAAGAACCATTACGAACATTATTATGTTGTTCCTGAAAACTTATAAATATTAATCGACATGAAATTAAACTTTAAATGTTCACGTAGCATTTTTCAAACTCTTGGTACTCAATAACTGCTGGTTGAACACTGAACGAGTTTTGAAATAATGATCAGCTTCACCAAAATGACCAACAACACCACTGTCGTTATACAAATATGATTTATTACGTCCAAAATACAAAATTGACTTTCCCTTCACTGAAAAATAACGCATCAAATTTGGTACACATTACACTTAATTTGTGTATGGTTTTCAGCTTCGCATGTATGGTCAAAGCATACAAAACATCACTTTACTGTCCCGGTCCTCATACAAAGACATTAAAAAACGTTAACATGTCCTATACTTTCAATAAACTGTTATATTGAATCAAATATGATACATGCGACGCTGAAAACCAAATTAGATACCTTAAGCGAAAGTCGTTTTTTTCATTCTGGACTTAGAGGTGTAAAAATTAATTTTGTATGGGACAGTGAAGTTTATTGTAGTGCTTTGACCATATATGATACATGGAATGCAAAAAATCATATACGAATTGAGTGCTTTGTGTGAAATATATTATCAGTGAAATTTTGAAATTTACGTACCAACTTTATTTTCACTCAGAAGAAGAAGAAGTTTTTATTTAACAGCGAATCTGAGAAATTATTTCTTTAATTTCCAACATAATGTCACACTAAATTTCTTTTAAATTTTACTTAGTTTTGCTAAACTTATATTAGTGTTACACTAAATTTACTTTGATATCTTTTTTTTATATTTGCGTTTACAGGAAAGATAATTTTGACAACGTCACTGTTGATATTGTTGGTTGGGGAACAACCCCATTTAAGGGACCTCGTTCAAATGATTTGTTAACCGCATCTGTCACTGTCATAACAAATGACATGTGTCAAAAATCTTTTGAAACTATAAAAATACCATCGTCAGTATTATGCACGTATTCGACATTATAAGCGGAGGTAGTGGTTGTGGTACAAAGCCGGGTATAAATATGAGAATAACTTCATATCTTGAATGAATTTATCAAACAACTGAAGGATCATTGTGTTATCAACCATTTTTCTAAAATTTGTTTAAAAATATTATAATTGATATAAGTAAAATATTTATACTTAAATATGGATCAATAAACTTATGGAACTTTAAAATGTATAAGTTGATCTCTGGCTTGCACAAAGTAATTAATGCCTTAAAGAATAAATGCTCCAAGCACCAAGTTCCAAGAACTTTAATACTATAGGAATAGGTATGTTACATGTACAAAATATTTTTCCATCAGCTACAACATCCCAGCCACAGGTATGTTCGAGCCATCACAGATTTACCATTTTAAGATATCTATATAGTCCGGGAGGCGACCGTAGGTTTACCTATCTCATCGAGTCCTTTGGTAAATTGAACACTAACCTAACCGATAGGTATAGTCCTAACATTTGCAAAACTTTTTCAGGTACGTTTGGACAAAAATGGCAAATTCCGGTGTTTTTTTGCGACGATTGTTTGTGTTTCTTTTTTTTAAAGCCATAGAAATCACGTCTAACTTTTTTTTATTGTTAAAAAACAGTTTTTGAATGAACTGTACTTATTAAAAAGATTTACTATTTTCTTATATTAAAAAGTTAAACTATTCTTCAACTTGTGTGGAAATGACTTCAACTAAACAAAAGTGAATCTATTTCGCACAACAGGGTACATAATTTCCCGTAAATTTATCTTCCTGCACCTATGAGATAAAAATCTTGGTCAAATAAAAGGGGGTCGGCACATTATATCCACACGAAGAAAAAAAATTATTTTCTTTTGTCGGTTTTTTGGTATATGGATATTTTTTTATCAAAAACATAGAATACTTTTAGGAGTTTATTAAATGAAAATAATCAATATGTTTTATTGGAACTCAAAAATTTTAAATGTTCATAACTTTTTTCATATACATTTTAGCAGCAAACAATTGGTATATTGGTGTTGTGCAGTTCAATGACATTCTAAAATATATTTTTACATAGAATAGCTTCAAAAGAGACCGGAAGTGGCAATTTCTGACTAAATTTATTTGAAAAAGCTTGTCCGACCATCAGTTTTGCATACGTTCCATCGAAAATTTTCGGTTAGTTCCCATTTAATCGAAGGACGCGATGAGATCGGTGATCTTACGGTCGCCGCCCCTACTAAAAGTGAGGAAGCACCATTCTACGAGACGACCAACAACGAATATTACCGAGAATAAATACCTGTAATATCTAACATAAAACAAAAAAAAAAAAAAAAAAAAAAAAAAAAAATACACGTACGAAATTGATTTTTAATAATAACATTTTAACTATTTAAATATAGTTAAAATCAATTTCAAGCATAGTAGGGGTGTCGGTGATCTTTTAAATGACAGTTAGGTATATCGTTATTTACCAACAGGACATTGAACATTTAAATTTTGGTTGGATCACTATTCTAGGGCAGAGAAAATTTATTATAGTTTGTCCTCTATAAATTGGCAGCACAGGCCTTATGGGGAAGCTTTTCCAAAATCAGTAGCGCGCCTTATTTGTGCACCATACTGAATTAAAAGAAACCCCATTCAAAAAATGTTTACCCGCCAATGATTTTTCAATCGCATCCGACATAGATCCCACAACGACCTGAATAGCGTACAGTTGAATACGCACTGATTGGCTAATGCATTTCAACCCTCTTTTAACATCCATTCAAACAGAGATACCTTTGTCAATTTGGTAACTCGTTTCGTATTTTTTTATATTGAGTTTCTGTTGAGGAACTTTTGATTTTAGAGCTTAAAAAATACCTTTTATTGATGAAATGATAATGAGATATTGAGATGAGCATATTACTAGTACAAAAGAGTTATCGTGCAGTGTTTTTGTTTATCATGTTTGTGTTTTTTATGTGGGGAAAATCTTAAAATGCAGTTACACAAATGTACTTAAGCTGTTGTCTTTAAAGAATTTATTTGCGTAGATTCTCGTGCCGGTCGGTCGGTTGATATTTCGTGTATATTTTTTCTTATTTGCGTAGATTTTTAAAGCGCGCAGGCGGTCGGTATTGATGTTTCGTGTACCTATTTTTGTGATTAGTGTTTTGAAATTAATGTGAAGTGAAGTGTTGTAAATATTACTTTTTTTAAAAACGTAAATTTTTTGAGAAGTTTGCTACTGTTGTGCTCCTTCATCTAGTTTATAATGGATTCAAAAACATCGAAAGACTTAAGCGCCGAAAAAAACAGAAATTGTAGAAGCGACAAAAAAGATTTACAAGAACCTGCAAAATAAAACGGAAACTGTGAAGCAAGTAGCAGGCATTTTTTCGGTGTCTATGCGAACAGTCTACAGACTTCTCAGCGAAAATGATACCAAAGGCCACAACTCACCACCAAAAAAGAAAAATTCTTTATTTTTTGTTTGTTTTTTATTTAAAAGGGATTAGGTCTACTGGGGATACCCTTCAAAAACGCGCCTACTATCTTACCTCTTGGTGGTGTGGAAAAATATAAATTTCATTTCATTTTTATAAATAAAAATTAAGAAAATAATTTTAATTAAAAAAGAAGAAAGGTTACCCTACATCATATTTTTTCAGTTTTTTCCAATTCAAAATGCTTACTACGGCAACCCTGTTAGAGCTTTTGAAAGAAGATAACCTTATGGAAAGCAAAGAAGGGCGAATGAGAGACAAACATCCCTATCTTCCCTGTACTGCCAATTTTTAGTGGACAGACTATAAATAATAAAATGTATGGGTGATTCTAAAAACGATTGAATTATCGATGTCCCCTACAATAATTTAAAACCATTGCATTTATCCACTCTATTTTTTTTTATAAATAGAAATCTGGTCGAAATCTATATGCAAAATCAAAATCAATTCTTCAAAGTGTCTAATTCTGACTCCCCTGAAATGTCAGAATCTCATTTTAACATCAAAAAATCATTGCTGCTGTTCTAATTCAGTTTCCACACTAAAAAAAAATCATTGTAATAAATCTCAAATAACACAGAATTGTTATAAAATAGATAAATATTAGTTAGCAATTCATTTTATTGCAAAAAGTCACTAAACTTTCCTCTGTATTTCAGATCAGTCACCTGAAAGATTGAAAACGCCAAAAATATTGATGTTTGTCAAGTTAGCATTTCCACTTTCAAAAAAAATAGTTTTTTTGTGTTATTTAAAAAAAAAATGCGCGACAAATTTTTTAGTTCCTTTAGTTATTTACGACAAAAAAGCGGCAATTATTTCCATTATCCTTTTTAATTTTCGATTACATTTAATCCTTTTTCTGGGGTGGTAGTTAGCATTACCAGGGATTATTTTCTAAAATAATAAATTTTTCATTTTGCACGACAAATTTACGACAAATTTCCAATCGTTAGTTAAACTTTTGAAAATTGAAAGTGGTAATGCTAACTTGACACACATAAAATATCGGTTATTTCAAAATTGATTGAATTTCTTAAAACAAAATCGTGTTTGTATATTGCATCTGTTTGCTATTATCACTTGAGAAGAAGAAATTTGTGAGGGAGGATGTCCGTTCAGTTTATAAGTTCCATGGTAAGTGTTTACATTAAAAAAATCAAAATAAGCCGTCGTATTTTATAGCATTATAATATAGGCCTATAGTATTACCATAATATTCTTTCATTTTTTTCATATGATATGCAAGTATGTTTTTTGGCTTGAAAAGTGTGAAAATCTCAGTCCCCTGGCAATTTTATGAAAAAATGGACTAAAATTCTATCCAGATGTCTAAAAAAAATTCAGAAGATGATGGATTTTAACGGGTTTTGCGGAGGGTTTTGTTGTGCAATTTTAACTCGATGATCTAACATAACGGCGAATGGTGATATTTAAGATATAAAAACTTATTAAAGAAGCACTTTCAGAGTCAATTAACTACAAGATAAATGCTAAAGATATTATTGTTTTTATCGGTCCCCTGGTAACAAAATCTCAGTCCCCAAAAAAATTGCCATAAAATTGCTTTTTTTTGTTTTTTAACAAAAACATTATAACAAAAAACTAGAACTAATTTGTACCAACAAAATTTGGCCAAATCATGAGCATTTTATTCCACTCTTTGTAGAATCACTCATATTTACATTTCAAGAAATTTCTTAAAACCTAAAATAAATTTTAAAAAATTGGAAAATACACGAATGTGGTAAACACATGTGGTTATACTTACATGCATAAAATTTTATAGCTATAAGAATTCTTGCTTCAATAAAGAATTTTGCATATCATATTCGTCTCACCTGAAAAAAATAATCAAAAGAAAACAAATTATTTATTTACGAAATAATTGTATTTGAAATAATATACATAGGTAATGTTATAAAAAATTTATTGAAAGCTTGTCAAAGATAATCCAATTTGAAAATATGTAATAATGCAATAAAAACAGAATTTCATTTTAAAAAAATCAAATTTTAAAATTTAAAGCAACAAGTAAGTTTATTGGGGAAAAACTGCTTGATTAAAATAATTTCTAATTGAATATATGGTACTCCAAGCCGTCTGAAGGCAATTGTCTATAGTGGAAACTGGAGTGTTCACATTCGTCAAAATTGAAGACTGAGAGCCCAATCTAAAGCTTTTTAAGCACTGGGTATTCTGTTGCAAGAAAACAATCTCTGCCGACTGGCCTGCAATCGTTTTGCATTTTTAGGAGTTTTTCCACAAGTTCCAATCTTAATCATGGATAATGATATTTTTTGAATGATCTGGCTTACATGATTCTTCTTAGAGCTTTCGATTAAATTTAATTTAGATATATACTTCCCTTTTGCAACGCCAACAAATTCGAGGTACACTTTTTCACCCATATTAAGGGAGAAGCACATTAAACACAGCTGTTTTTAAAATTCTACCAAACTAACACCCTTATTACGGTTGTCAAAGATCATTTGTTTGATAGACGATAACATTTATCAATCAAACAAAATTTCGGTATTATGATTGTCGTTTGATAAATTTTTGATCTATTGTGAATGATTAACAAAATTCTCTTGTGAACGGGCATTTTGTTTGACGTTTCAGTTTTCTATTCTTTTCATTTGCGATTGTATTGCGTTTTTTTTTATTGTTTTAATTTATTTTCGAGTAAATGAAGTAAATATCGTTGGTCTTTTTTTATTATTATAGGTATTTGTGTTTTAAAAAAGTGAAATAAAAAAGTGATAAAACATTTTGTGGAAATGATGGAACAGGCAAAGGAATGTGCCTTATGTAGGTACAATGTACGTACATACATGTACCTCCTATTTGGACACCAAACAACAAAAAGAAAAAGTCTGTGCAAGTGAATTTTAATAAAAATAAGTTAACCAAACAGTATTAATTATTGTATATTGTATAAATAAATATAAAAGTGAACAATACACTGCGTTTTCTTACAAAAAATAAAACGAATTAGTTCTATCAAAATTATCAACAGCGAATTTGCGTTTGACTGAAAATTTGATAAACACCAATATTTTTGACAACGATAATACCAAGTTAGTCAATAAAACTATTCACAATAGATCTGAAATCTGAGTGGCACTCACAGTTTATCAAAAATTTTGATAATGACAACGATAATACCGATGGATCAATTTTGTTGAATAACATCAATTATCGTTTTGATATTTGACAACCGTAATAGGGGCCTAAGAAACAATCTATATAAAATATGTATTCGTATCAGAAATGAAATTTCTCTCATCAGAATCAATTAAATCAACATTCTCAGACAGTCGTCACTGCTGTCGTCAACATAAAATAGAAAAGCATCCTAAATAAAATATTGAACTGATTCTCAAAATAAAATCCTTCGAAAATCAAATGGTTTTTTTTTTCATACATATTACATTTCATATTCAGTGCCACAAGTTTGACAAAAGAATCAACACACATGTTGCCCGCATACGACAATATAGAAAAATGTTTTGTTCGTGACACAATGTTGCATTTTTCTGTATTTGCATAAAATACAAAAAAAAAAAAAAAACGAAAACAAATGAAAACTTTCAATCCTTATGTAATCACACTCAAAACATATTTGTCAATTAAAATGTTACCAGTGATTTTTAGTTAAAATTCCATTGCAAATGATACCCTTCATGTTAGATATAATCATGCATTTTGTATAAAGTGGTGTGACATATAACAAACTAAAGGACCTCCTGGAAAAATGTGTATGGACATAGCTACATGAATACGGAAGCATGCGACGATATGGCGAACAACGACACTGACACGTATCATCCATCGCGTTTCGCATGGCATGGCAGTTGAAAAATTAATTTTTACATATAACAACCCAACAGGATTTTTAAATTGCCATTTTAAAAAATTAAAGGATAAAAACAGCGCGGAGATTGTTGTCAACCAAAGTGAATGGCGTAAACCACTCAATAAAATTGCAAAGGATATAATTTTTTGTTCCTTCGTTCCGCCTGTAACTTAAATACTCATTCAGATGGATGGATATTATTCAGGCTGATGAACATGAGGAATTCATTTTTGAATTACAATTTTTAAAACATTTTAATTTAAAGCGAATGAGAGAGGCATACAAATGTGCGGAGAGAGTTATGTGTTATATAATTTGAAATTAAATATTAAAATTAATGAGCAACTAGCATACAAATATGTTGGCTTGCAAGGTTAAATAATTTTTTTTAAATCCTGAATGTTAAATGGTTATTTTATTATATAAGCATACAAATTAATTGATGAGAAGATTACATTGTAAGTTCGTACGTGAACATGGAAATTGAATACGAACAGTGAAGTGGTCTTATTTGTAACGGAAATAAAAAATATTGTAAGATAGAGAATTCCATAACTGTATACATGGCGGTCAGCCATCAGACGAATAGGGGGAATAACATGTAGCATATGAAAACATGCACGTGCCGTAACTATTCGGGACTGGTGGAAGTGTGATCATAGCCTCTTTGCGGCGGCCGCTAGTAACAAGCCTTTTAAAAAAGGTTTGGCTAATATGATCAGGCTAGTTCCTCAGGTTGGCAACAGGTTAATTCCCTGTTCCGTAAAATTTTAGAATTACGAACCCGACAACAAGCCTCGGAAACGGACTGATCTCACGACGACAACCAACGCAACGAAAACGGCAAAACGATTTACGAATTTTCTTATGGAACGTACGATCGCTCTATAGAGCTCGAGCTGCTCAGCAGCTAGCCGATGCCCTGTCAAAATATAGAGCTGACATAACAGCACTACAAGAAATCAGATGGACAGGGAATGGTGTTTTACAGAAGAAAGAATATGACGTATACTACAGCTGTCATACAAAACACCATGTGCTCGGGGTAGGCTTCCTAGTCAGCGAAAAAATGAAGTCTACCATCATCGGCTTTAACGCTATAAGCGAAAGGCTATGCACCCTTCGCGTGCGAGGCAAATTTACGAACATTAGCCTCATTAACGTTCACGGACCTACGGAGGAGTCCTCAGACGAAGAAAAAGAGACTTACTACGAACAAGTCGAGAGGACCCTCAATGCCTGTCCAAGGTATGACGTAAAAATCATCCTTGGGGATTTGAACGCAAAAATAGGTCGGGAGCCGGTATTCAGGCATTACGCAGGCACCCATAGTTTGCATGAGAACACTAATGACAATGGACTTCGAGTCTTAGAATTGGCAGCATCGAAAAACATGGTCGTTGCGAGTACCAGGTTCCCGCGAAAAGATATCTACAAAGCCACCTGGGTATCACCTGATGGAGTCACTCGTAACCAAATAGACCACGTGTTGATAGACCGTCGCCACTACTCGAACTTGATGACGGTACGAACGTACCGAGGCGCCAATATCGACTCGGATCACTATCTTGTTGGTATGGTCTTCCGAGGGCGGATTGTCTTGCGAAGACGTATTGCATCCGCCGATCAAGTTCGAATCAACACGGCTGCCCTGCGCAATGAAAATGCCAGTAACACCTTTGGTAATGCGTTAGGACTCGCCCTAGAATCGCTTGATTTAGGGAGAGTAAGTCCTGGGGCCAGTATGCTGGGCGTAGATGAGAAGTGGACACGCCTTAAGAATACTGTCATTAGTACTGCCAACTCCATCTTAGGCAGCAGTCGTAGAAATCGGAACGACTGGTTTGATGATGAATGCAAGCTAGCGACTGAACGTAAGAATGTTGCGTACCGAGCAATGCAGCAATCTCATAGAACGCGGGCACGCGAAGAAGAATATAAAGAGCTCAGAAGAATAGAAAAACGGCTTCACAGACAGAAAAAATCAGCCTGGGAGAAGAACTTAATCTGTGAAATAGAAAAAAGCCGAGAGCGAGGTCAGCACCAGGCGCGGAAGTTCTACCAATCCATCCGAAACATGACGCAGTACACACCACGCTGCACATACTGCAAGGACGGAGAGGGAAATCTGATCACCGATCCACAAAGCATACTGGAGCGATGGGAAGTGTACTTTAATGAATTGCTAAATGGTCAACTCACTGCAGAAGTGGAGGCTCCACTGCTTCAAGACGAATACCCTATGTTGCCGTCACCAAGCATAGAAGAGGTTGAGAAGGCTATAGACCGGCTAAAGAAAAACAAAGCCCCGGGAGCTGATGGTATACCAGCCGAATTATTTCAACACGGTGGGCCAGCTCTACGTCAGGCAATTCATGATATTATAGTGCACGTGTGGGAGCGTGAAGAAATGCCAGAAGACTGGCGAAAAGGTATAATATGCCCCATACATAAGAAAGGAGATGTCACAACGTGCAGCAACTATAGAGGTATCACGTTGTTGAGTACCGCCTATAAGATACTCTCCTCTATCCTACAAGACCGGATAACCCCATACGCTAAAACCATCATCGGACAATATCAGTGTGGTTTCATTCCAGGCAAATCAACAACTGATCAGATCTTTACCCTTAGGCAGGCGATGGAAAAATGTCTAGAATTTAACATCCCAACATACCACCTGTTTATAGACTTTAAGGCCGCCTATGATAGCATAGCCAGGGTAGAACTTTACAAAGCCATGAGAGAATTCGGCATCCCAAATAAATTGACACGACTATGTAGGTTGACCATGACCAACGTAACAAGCCAAGTAAAAATAGCCGGATTGCTATCCAGACCAATCAACATCTTTAATGGACTCCGACAAGGGGATGGTTTGGCCTGCCTCCTCTTCAACCTGGCGTTGGAGAAAGCAATCCGTGACTCTGGCACGGCAACAAGAGGGACCATCGTCAACAGGTCCAGCCAGATACTGGCTTACGCAGACGACATCGACATCATCGGAAGAACCGAGCAAGCTGTACACGATTCCTTCATCCAGATCGAGCAGGCGGCACAAAATCTGGGGCTGCACATTAGTGAAGGTAAAACAAAGCCACCATGTATGGCGTCGAATGCGAGAGGAACAGTTGGTCAAACAATCAAGGTAGCGGAGTACGAATTTGAAGTGGTGCAATCCTTTAAATACCTTGGGTCAATAGTAGCAGCCGATAACAATATAGAAGAAGAAATACGCGGGCGGCTTCTCAAATCCAACAGAGCCTACTACAGTCTGTCAAAGCTCTTCAAATCCAGAAATCTCACCATAACTTCAAAACTACTGCTGTACAGGACCATGGTTCTGCCAGTACTCACATATGGATCCGAGACTTGGGTGCTTAGCAAAAGGCACTCTGACCTCTTAGCCGCGTTCGAGAGAAAAGTCTTAAGGAGAATTGTTGGCCCCATATGTGAGGA
The DNA here is from genome assembly GCA_951217065.1 of Baccha elongata. NCBI lineage: Eukaryota > Metazoa > Arthropoda > Insecta > Diptera > Syrphidae > Baccha > Baccha elongata. The sequence goes on along the minus strand of OX578272.1, from coordinate 230,509,051 downwards.
AGGACGATTCCGGAGACGGTACAATCATGAATTGTACGCAATCTACCTTGAAGCAGATATAGTGACAAAAATTAGGCTCGGTAGACTTCGGTGGGCAGGGCACCTAGCTCGCATGAGCGAAGAGGAACCTGCTCGGAAAGTTCTTTGTGGTACATTCTATGGCAGACGACAGCGTGGTAGACCATGCTTGCGCTGGAGGGATGGCGTAGACCAGGACGCCCGGAGCCTTGGGGTGCGCAACTGGATGGCGTCGGCTCGAGACCGGGATAGGTGGAGAGACTTGTTGAAGGAGGCCAGGACCGGACCCCGGTTGTCGAGCCGATGATGATGATGATGATACATGAAATGCTGTATGAGTTTTTATATTTGTATGGCTTTAAGGTTAGGTTTTCCGGTTGATATAGGGTCATCAGGTCAACTCCATGCCTTATCTTACCATACCTACTCGAAGTTTGGTCATAATGTTTCCAAACATACGTTTTCTCTCGCGAATCTGAAAATATTTGTTAATCGGCACTGATGGGATAGTGCTTCGCTCAAAGAAGTATTTCCCCAGAATTTTATTTAGATGGTCAAACGAGTTATGGTATCAAAACGGCGCTTTTTGGCGCTATTTGGGTTTCTTCGGAACAGTTGTTCTGCGAAACCGCCATTTTATCTACCTACCTACCTAGATGGTTGAGACCAAGGCAGTGGCAGAGAAAGTATGGGTTATGTTCATTATCAATATTGTTGTTGAGTTTTATTGAAATGCCGATTTTTATTAGGAATCTGCCGACTGCATCAGTCTATGCAGCATCCCTAGAATAAAAAAAAAAAACAAATAACTGGATGTTCGGCAATTGCCCTGCATGCAGATCCATAAACATAGTTATTGACATCAATATCAAAGCATATCTACGCTTTCACGATTTAATGCAATATACATTTTTGTAGTTAAAAGGTTTATTAAAAATAAAACAAAATCAATATTTTGTAAAAAAAAATTTATTTCAATTGCGATTTTAAGAAAAATGAAATCAGTGAAATGAAAATTCAAGTAAACCTAACATTTATTAGTTTCTTGAATATTCAATAATCAGAAAGCAGCCCCCCACACAAAATTAAATCTCTATAGCTTAATTAGGAGACAAGTTGATATCTACTCTCAAATTTCAACGAATTTCTTCTACTTTTTATCACATTTTGTTGCGCTAACGCTTTGCTGGGCTTTTCTTGCTTACGCCATAAACTGCCGGTCACTTACTTATAACGTGTGTGGGTACTTATACAGGGTGATTGGTTTAAGGTGCACCAAACAGCTTGAGCTTGTAGGTGGAGTTAAGACAAGAAAAAAATCGTATGGGAGGAGGGGTCTATTTCCCTCCGTTTAGGCGGGAGGGGCAATTTTCTAAAAAATTGACTTAAATCAGAAAAAAAATTATTTAAAAACAACGGTGAATGATACAAAGCTTTTTATATCTTTTTGAAAAGCCAGAAAATTACTCTTTTATTTTATTTTCAAATTAAGTTGTTTAAGTCAACAGTTTTAAAAAAATTAATTTTCAAACTCAAAAATTTGAAAAAAAAAATTTAATCTAATTTTTATCAAAATTGTATGTAATTAACTATTATTTTTATTTATTGTTAATTGTTTTAAACCAGATTAACCAGATTTCGCCTTTTTTTTGAAAAAGTGCTTTTACTATTTTCTTGATTTCTCAATAACTAAGATACATTTTGGCATTCGGTTTTCTGTTTTTGACTAAAAATTGATAAGAGCATTGAATTTTAAAAATAAAGATAATAGTTAAATACACAAAATTTTGAAAAAAAATACATTTAAATTTTTTTTTTATTTTTTTTCAAAATTTTGAGTTTGAAAATTAATTTTTTTAAAACTGTTCACTTAAACAACTTAATTTGAAAATAAAAGAAATAAAATAAAAGAGTAGTTTTCTGGCTTTCCAAAAAGATATAACAAGGTATTGTATCATTCACCGTTGTTTTTAAATAATTTTTTTTCTGATTTAAGTCAATTTTTTAGAAAATTGCACCTCCCTCCTAAACGGAAGAAAATAGACCCCCTATCCCATACGATTTTTTTCTTGTATTAACTCCACCTACACGCTCAAGCTTTTTGGTGCACCTTAAACCAATCACCCTGTATATTTTCGAAAATTAAACCATAAAATTTAATACGGAACTCGCAAGTTTACTAAAATTTGGGTCACTTATGTACTTTTCCTGCCACCATCAACGGTCCTTCCAGACCCCATTTAATTTCAAAATTATGAAAAATTTGTATCTCTTTCAAATAAGAATCAGTAACTGGAACTGTTATAATGCGATATTCGCAATGGCCTCAATCAAGTGACTTAACATTGTATACCCTTTTCCTACCACGTCCTTTACTGAAATTGGAAAATTTCGAAGAAATTTCCGAGTCACACTTAAAATAGAAAGAACAAGAATAAAACAACAACAAAATCGCGATTAAATCTGCAATAAGTATATTACAAAAAGACAAAGGTACTCGCAAACAGAGCACATGCAAATCCAGCACACTTGATTAACCTTCATTGTTGCCTAGCATACATTTTTACACTCACAACCTATGTTGTCCCCTTCTTCCATGACCTCTGAAACATCAAAATTCAACTGCATCGCATTATTAAAATGAACTTCTTTATGTATTTTTTCACTACAAAACTAATTGCAGACCATTGTTTCACTTTAAAACTCTTTTGATGCCCCTTCATCGTCTAATAGACACACAACGCTCCTTGAATATTGTTTATGTCAACTCTTAAAGTTTTCAAAGGACTTAATAAATAAAAGAAGTTGTTGTTCTAGTTGGGATATAGTTGTTTCGTATACACTCCCTCTTTCATCTTAAAAAAAAAAATTAAATAAAATTTGTCTTTACAAAAAAAAAAAAAAAAAAGATAAACAATCTCACATTCTCTAAACATCTGTTCTTTGTGTGCAGTGGCTCCTCACTAAATTCATTCCCCAACATTATTATTATTTTTCCGACCACAACGACGAATCCTTTTTGAATTTTCTTCGAACATGAAGCGGAACAGTGCTGCAGCAAAGAATTTTCCTCTAGTGTTGGTTAACAATTTGTTCTCCTTTCAATGTTGGAAAAAAAAAAACATATCATAAGGACGAGATGGGTTGGCCACCGTTCACCAGACAGGACCAAGAAGCACAGCCATCACCACCATCGAGCAACATCCTGCAATTAGTTTAAAGTTTGCTCTTATTAAATTCATTGCAAGTGCACATCCTTGCTTGAAGGATGTGGTTTCCATGGTGGCATAGTTGAAACTTCCACCCGGTTTTGCTGTTGGTGCTAAAGTTGATGATGATGATGGCCGGTTTGTGCTTCTTCAATGAACAAAAAGAGTATCTTGGTTATGAGGTTATATCCGCTACTTTGATATACCTACCTACACTCGCTGGAGTCGGAAGTTCGTGGATGTATCCTTGACAATGGATGCGTTCATCGTCAAAGTTTAATTCATCTCGGTTGCAAAATTATACAACAGAATAATATAATATTATTCGAAAGATCTCTCTCTGTATAATTAATATTTATAAATTCATAAAGTCACATAACTGTGACAGAGAAACAACTTTCTCGACGCAATTTTGCAAGCTCGACATGTCAACAACAACAAAACAGCGTGAGCGGGTGTAGAATTTATTTATCATCAACATTCAGGTGCAAACACGTGTGGTAACATTGCGTGTATTGTCGCTATTACATATTCATGTGACAAAAGGACCTTAAAGGATGTTAAATTTCACGCACCAGCAAGATGATGCATATACGAACCGGAAAGAGGGGCCATTTTACATTATACGCACTCATTCAACCCAGTTTGAATGACTTAATAGCACACAGCAGGTAAACATTGGTACACGATGACGACGACGTAATCGAAAGAGCGGAATCTGCAACGGAGTGCTGCCATCCTGATGATTTATCTCGTCCCCATTTTACTTTTTCGTTTTCATCCGCTTTCATTAAAATCGACCAAGGAAATGGAATTTTTAACGAGATTTATGTACATACTGGTTTTTTCTTTTTTTATTATTTTCATTTCAAATATTAATTTACCTTGTGGTGTCACTTGAGTTAATGAGTTTAATTACTTTCGCCTATATATTTTGTGTCTGTGAAAAGGAGTATGCCATACTAGTAGGAGTAGGTATCTTAATTTGATTAATTGCATGAAAACCAAACTGATTTTATTTTTATTTATTTGAAAGGACATTTTTAAGGCAAAAATTTGGTATCACAGGTTTTGGATTCCTTAAAAAAAATGGTATTGAAGTGTAAAAAGGAATAAAAAAGGTAAATTTTTCATCTCGTTATAGATATGCTATCATAAAGCTCATTCATCATATCAGGAAAAGATGTTTATATAAAAGTTCTTGCAATACAAATTATGTCATTTTTGTAGAGTTTTATTGATATTTGAAAGCTGAAACGTCACATCATGCGTACCTATATATATACGTAGTGTCCATGATTTTTTATTTACTGCGGTGGAGTTTTTGACTCGTTGGTGGTGATGAGATTATTCACTTTTATTGGCAGCAAAACATTTAGTTGAACTGTACTATAAAAATAAAAAAAATTCGCAGAAAAAAATTAAATACACCGTCACAAGTGTGCATACTCGCTTTGTGTGCATGGGCCGCATTACTGTCAACGCGGATAAGACTATAAAAACGATGGGCAAGTTTCGGCGTAAATTGTTAATCCATCAGTTCAACAAATTAAAAAATGTTAAATTAGTAAGCAATCAGAACTGAACTGATGAATGTTGAAAATGTTAAAGCAAAGATTTTCAAATTGTGTTTGACTCGAACCTCTCTTACCGAAATCCTTAAATTAGTTATCTATACGTGAATTCGTATCAATTTATTTTGTTCAAGATAAGACAGACGCTTTTAAAAAACCTGGATCTTTTTTGTTTTGAAAAACAATATTAATAAACAGTTGGTAACCCTATCGATATTTTTGTGAGATTCGTGGCAATTTGAAATGATCACTACGGCAATACTGTATGAGTTTTTAAATCGAGATAGCTTATTAAAATCCATAATAGTTCGAATGAAAGGAAATACGAAATGAACAAAATATAGTTCACACTAACTTAATAATTAAACCTTAAAAAATAAAATTTTGTTGAAACATTGATTTTGGGAATTAAAAAAAAAATTGTCACCTGTATTTTTGTTTAATTTTTTTTTTGTTTTGTTTTTTTTTTCATACAATGTTTAAGCATTTAGCAACCAAAGCATTAAAATATAAGACATATCCAAGTTTTGAGCAGTTACAAAGTACCTTGCCACAAGAACAATTTCGTACGACCCAGTCGTGCCCTTTTTTTTGTTTAGATTTTGTTGTGCGTATAAAAATTAATTTTTCGACAATTATTGCATATATCGTACTATAAATATGGTTTGATGTCATCTTTCTCATTGCTGGTGAGCCCACCAACAAACCAGGGCGAAACGCAAATTTTGGAGTGAAGGCCACAAAACAAATTAATTTAAATACATAATGCACAATACCCTTCAAAAATCCCTAGAGGGCAATATAGAGTCCTGTTCTCAATTTGCTACCAAATTACAGGTTAATATGTCCGCAATTGGTAATCGCATTCTAATTACGCTATATGACTTACCTGGCTAAACAGAAGCTCGCCCATCAGAATGGTGTAGCACAAAACAGCCGCGTTTCATTTTCCGAGATGATGCATATATGTAGATCATCCCAAGAAAATAAAACGATTTTTTGGATCAAAATCAAACATTTTTACTCTGCTTCTTTGGTCCCCTTGATTGAATTTTGACGTTTAACTTTTTGATGCAAGAATCAATTTAGTAAACAAACAAATTTAATCACCCGTGTATCGCGTTGTTTTAAGTTTAAACAACAAATATTGTTTTAATTTGTGCTTATTTTTGAGATATTTCAGCTTTACAGTTAGAAAACAAGCTACATTTTAACGTTTGTTTAGTTCAAAATTTCACCGCAAATTACGAGAATCTACTTTTTCCTAAAAGAAAACAAAAAAGTTGAAAATTTACGAGTTATTAGATGTTTTTTTAATTGATAGGCATATTCTTCAAAATTTTTCGACACCTAGGCTTGACAGATAGAAAAAAAACTATGTTTTAATGAATGTATATTATTTAGTTTAATATGTCGCCGCAAAGCACGAAAATCAACTTTTTCCCGAAAGAAAACCAAAAGTTGAAAATTTACGAATCTTGAAGAGGTTTTTTAATCCATTCACATCCAAGGGATCTTTCAATGAATTTTAACAATTCAAGGCTTGACAGAGAGAAAACAAAATATATCTTGACATATGTAGTGTATTTACTTCAATAGGTCACCGCTAGGTACTAAAATAACCTTTTTCTCAAAAGAGAAAGAAAATATATAATCTACGGTTTTTCCGATTTTTTTTTTAAACCAAAAGCGTTTTTTTTTTAACTCTGAGTTGAGACTCTGAGCAGAGTGCTTCCAGCGCTATCACTTTACCTATGCATTAAATCGTTTTTACTCGTTTTCATGCAATGATACAAAAATTAAATTTTAAAAAGAACTTTCTGCTGAATTGTGAGTACTACTCTGACTTGAGGAAATAAATAAAAAAAAGAAACACATTTTGTATATTTTGTTAAAATGGGCTTTTTTTATCATTCCTTTGTATGCAAATTAAAACAATTACATAATTTCTCCCTACGTTTCGTTGATATTTGTCAACTTCTTCAGGGGCAACGATTTAATGGATCTTTATTTAAAAAAATAAATACAAAAATAAAATGATCGAATCTTTTAACATTTTGTTCTAGTGCCGGAGTTTAATGTACCTAACCTAATCCGAGCAAAACGAAATCAAATTAAATAGTTTCTATAGTCATATCCAAATTTATGGCAACACCGTACTGGACATAAAAGACAAAAACTTTGAAAAATCAAAATGGTTTAAATCAGTGCTCTGGCGATGGCGGTGAGATTTGAAACAAAGTTTTCGATCACGATTGTTTTGCCTTAAATTTTACTTTTAAAACTTCTATAAAATCACTCTTTAAAAACTCAATCTTTATAATCGCAAAAAAAAAATACTTCCAAAACTTTCAATAAAATATATCCTGTGACTTTATTAATATTCACCTCCATATTACCTTCATGTATTTACATTTATCGTTGAGTTTGAGGGAGGTGTCCGGAATTCGGCAAGTTGGGGATTGGATAAAGGTAGAACTATAATGCGCATGATCTAGCATGACTACTGTCAAAATTAAACGAACTGTTTCGTCATGTTTATAGAAACATGATGAATGCACATAATAAACATGTGAAATATGTGAAAATTATTTAATTTTTTTTCTGATTGTCAAATTCCCACAGCTGTCAAATTTACGTATGTAAGATCGCACAGCTCATGCGGAGCTCATGTTTAACGAAACTCAACGAAATGCGCATATGTTCATTATAGCCAACACCATATGACTGTGTGTATTCGCTCATTTATACACATGCAATTTTGACAGTAGCTCATGCTTACTCATGCGCATTATAGTTGAGCCTTAAGGGTGAACAGCATTGAGGTAATGATAGCGTCCAACACGATAATTGAACTCGATAGAAAACAGGATCTTGTTGTGTTGTTGTGGTTGTGGGTAAACTGTGTAAACTGATGGATCCATATATGATTCATCTCAGATAATAAAACACGACTAACATCAATTTTCATTCAGGCATTTTGCCTGAACGACAAGAGGAACAAAAAACTAAAGGCAAATTTAAATACAAAAAATAAAAGAGGTAAAAAAAAAAACTAATATCAGATTTTTAGAGGTGCAAAATAAGTACAATAAATTTAATCAAGAAAAAAATATCAAGAAAAAAATAGCAAACACAATTCACATAGCTTTACAGTCTAGCTAGCAAACACACCTGTATCTCGAAACCTGCAGGAGGTATAAAATTATGAATGGTATGTCTTAAGAGATACAAAATAGGTACAATAACATTTTATAACAAAATGTGATTACGCTTAATGGGCTTTGCCAGTTTTATAGATTTTACAATATAAAGATTGTCAAAACACACTTTAGTATTCTGAAATGCAATACTACACCTATTTAAGATACATGAAAATATTATAGCTACATCTAGATTTGAAACCACAAAAATTCTTTTCGATACTTGAATTATAGATAATTATGCTAATTGCACAACTCAATCTCAATCTGTTAAGCAGTTTGGTGCTTATACAATTATGCCAGCAGATGTATTAAACAGATCGATTAATCTATTTAAATTTATTGATGATGAAAAAAATAACCTTCATCTATCGAAACAAATTTTCTTTAATCCATCATCATAAAATTCCTAAATTAATTTCTGACAAAATTTAATTGCCGTATCGTTTGAAAAATATTTCATAATTTGTCAATATCCACCATCATAATCGAAACATTCAACCTATAAAAACAAAATAAATGAAAAAAATAATATTAATTTATTGCATAAACCTCCAAACAATACAACTAAATTCCCCCTCAAATCATAGAATCAAACTATACAAAAACTCTAAGAGTGTTTGGTTTTATGGTTCAAATTTCACGACCAATTGATTTTGCAACGTGCTGGATCAGATTTTATGGTCATCCATACGCAAACATATATTTTATTATAATAATTTTACGACCAAAAACAGCCGATATAGTTTATTCGTATAAGGATTTATAATATTATATAGATTTGGTTTTCTCACCCGTCACACACTTAAATGCCAACACGATTATGACCACAAAATTCGATTACTTGCACATTGAAGTGCCAATAAAATTTCTAATACCTGTTGGACAAGCCGTGCCATTTTGGAACAAACAAATTGCTTTTTGAAACGACATAAGCGAAACCATCACAAACTGATTTGTCGCCTCTGGTTGCCATCATAGTATTCAGGATCAGGACTCAGTCAACAAGTATTCGTGCTCTGAATAGATGGAGAATTCAATATAGTACTGCAACGGCTTGTCCATTAATATTGTGCATCAGAGCCAAATGGATTTATAAGGTCTGTTTCGAAAACGAGCCAAAAAATTGCACTCTATGGGTTTTAGCCTGATTCTAAAGGGGATACTATTTTTTTTTTGTTGAAATTTTTGCCATCAGGAAGTCATTATTTTTTGTTAGTTTTGTCGACATGAAAAATAGTTTGTATACAAATTAGAGTACGGCAATATTTTTCTACCGCTCTTTGTTTGATGACTTAGATATCTACAGGCGGGAAAGGATATATATTTTTTTTTTCATATGACAGCAAACAATCTATGGTCCTAAAAACAATAGGGAAAATATTTATTGCTTTGAATGGCTAGCAAATAAGAACTTACATTACCAATGACAACGAGAGAACTACAAAGTAATGGCTTTTTACCGAATACCAATTATTTTTAATAATGCAAGTCCATATAGATTTTACAATTAACTGGATGGCACATTCTGTTTCATAAAAGAGTCAAACGCTCATAAGGTATAAAATATGAGGGCTTGTAGAGTAACAGGACAACGGGGTATCCTTTTTTCCCCTTTCCAATAACGAAGCTTGAAAAAAGTGTGAACGTGCAAAAAAAAATGATTGCAAAAATGTTGATTACTTGTTTGGTATGCAGAGGCGGATTTATTTATTTTTCTGAGGGCGATAAATGGGGGCAGTTATGGAGTTGGAGTTCTTATTGTGTGAAGAGAGTTGTATATGAGTTCAGAAATTAATTCAAGAATATTTTTCTAATGAAATTGCAAAAAGTGTGAGAAAGTTATGTGTTAACTCATTAAAAGCAATAAAATGTATTCGCCTTCATTTAATAAAAATATTTCTTGCAAAGCAGATACAGCAACAAATTCTTCGTATGATATTGTTTATAATATTAGACTAAGATTTGGTAACTTGGTAACTTGATCTTGTCACACTGTAATGAAGCGTTCGATGCTACTCCACATCCTTAACGTTCTTCCCATTTTTAATCATATATATAAAAAAAAATCTTTTGATAATACACATGTACTTTGTACAAGTGACATCACCAAGAAATATTAATTATGATGGTTTTTCACTCGTCATCACAAAATTCCCTTTTACTTATTACAGAAAATATAACAACCACTTGAACAGACGACAATCACCTCATCTTCAGTACAACTACTAAGTCACACTCTAAGTCACACGACAATGACAAAAGTAGTTTACAATTCAGTATAACTTCTATCGTTGGCCCAGTAACAAGGCCGTAGCCAGACAATTATTTCGGGGGGGGGTTTATACTTATTCCATACACCAATCAATCTGTACCTTTCTGTAGATGTAATAAATAAAATTAGTACAGCCCATTCACCCAAAATCCACCAAACACGACTTTTAGTTGAGATAATGATGCTATTCTATGTATAAGGCAAGTTATGGATTCGTCAAAAAAAAAAAAATTGAGATAACAAATAAACATGATATTGCGATGATAGGGAAGTAGACAAAAGTGTGTTGGAAAATTCTGTTCGTCCGACTGCCTGTTTGCAGATCTGCAGCCTAAATGGATAGGCTGATTTGCAAACTTGGTTCAGAGTGTTTATTTAGTAGTCTCGCACTAGGCGTTGTTGAAATTGGAATTTTAGCTCTAAAACAATGGTAAATGTCATATAACAGTTCGTTAAAACTTAATTTTTCTAAAAATGGCCTTAACGATTTTAATAAAACAGTCGAGATTTATCTTAAAACAGTACCTCCCATAGAACCGATTTTTCAAAATCAGAATTTCTCGCTAACAACAAAATCGATTTCAATTAAATTTAAAATTTAGGAAGGTTTTTATTTCCAAATTCATATACATAACTTTTTAGATTTTTTGAATATGTTGGAAACGCGAATATCGAATTTTTTCAGATTTTTTTCCAGATGAACTACAGATTTCGATGTATTGAAATACTCAAAAAATTGCAAAATATTTTTCAAAAATTAGAAAAGAAAACGGTTTAAAAAAAAACTGCTTTAACGATTTTCAATATTTTTTCCTAGGTAAAGTACTGCTGATAAAATACAATTGCATACTTAGTTTTTCAAGAAAACTCTCAAACAAATTTGAAAAACTAAAAGATTTTTCCAACATTTGTTTAAAATAATTTTAAGTTATTATTTATTAGGTAGGTACATTTATCATCACTCTTTAAGATTTTATTATAAAAAAAAGTATTAAATAACATGTAAGTATATCATTTTTATAAAATTAAATTTAATCTTCTGGCCTTCTGTGCTGCAAATATGTCTAAAACTTCCTCAGTGTCAATCTCAATTTGTCGATGAATTGACATTAATGCCAATCCTGTTAGTCTTTCTTCGCCGGTAAAATTTCTAAGGTAAGTTTCTAGACGTTTCATTGTCGAAAATGTTCTTTCCGGTGTACACGTTGAATCCGGTAGTGTCGCCAAAATTTTGAGAAGCTTGTGGATGTTAGGAAACAGATCCTTATTGCATTCCCCAAGAGCTGTTATTGCTCTCTTTGAACGCTCTGTATCTTTTTGTCTATGGCATTTTGTCTTCCATAACGTAAACTCAGCTTCTAAAGTGTCCCAATCCAAAAAGATCTATAAAATTTGAAGTTTTCTTCCTTGTAATTTTGTTCATATTTGCCAAGGATCGATGGAATTGAAATGCACAAAGAGGAAAGTATGGACTTATGATTTTTAAATCTTATTTTAAGCTGACTTAAATAGTCATCAAAAAGAGGAATCAAGTTACAATTGCAACTATATAAGTGGAATAACGAAGTTGAAAACTAATGCACACAAGGACACCATTAGTTTATTTGGAAGGGAAATAAGAATATACGTTTATACTATACATATTGTTTCATGTAGATGCAAGCATACACATACCTATCTAGGTATACTAAATTTCCTTGAGGCGTTTAGTTATTCATCATGTGCAATCGAAGCAAAAGTAACCTGGCATCCTGAGGCTGTGTTTTTTGAGGTTGTATTTAAAAACTGTTAGAGCTACCTTACTAAATTCATCAAAAATTATGTTGTTACCTAACTACGTAGGCTTTAAACTAAAATTGGAATGTTTTGAACATATTCACTAATTATTTGAGCACAAATTTCATACTTATGCGGAAAAGGTTGATTTACAGATGCATTTCTAAAAAAATTGGGGGGGGGGGGGGGGTTGAACCCCTGTAACCCCCCCCCCCCCCCCGGTTACGGCCTTGCCCAGTAACAGTCGTTTTGGTCAGCTAGATTTAATTTGCCTTCTGAAGCTTCCCCCACCATTGGTAAGGGGTCTCTAGATTAATAAAGTTTTGGTAGGGATTTGTTTGCCACCAGGGGAATTTTGACGCGGCTTGCTGCAAGTGAATCCTTGCATGATATGAAAGCACATTTAGATCAATGACTAAGATTTCAAATTCCACCTTTAATGATAAACATATGCTATCCGGAGGCATTTATATCTTAATTTCAGCAATATAATTCCTGAAATATCAAAAGGTTTTTCAAAGTCCTGGAAAAAATATCTTTCCAGGATATATATTTGGTGATACAGTGCTGGGCTGGCAGTGATATAGAGGAATAATGAAAGGAGTCTCCTCATGTCAATACTCACTGCGACACCCTTAGCAAAATTTATCTTTTTTGAGTTTCATTTTCTTTTTATGGTAACCCATTAGCTTACTTTATATCCGGCAGTAAATTAGATTTTAGATTAGATTACTTCTTTATTTTTTCGAAAAATGATTTTATAATGTGTTTTCTTAAGAATAAGGACATGGCAATACTGCCGTCTGCCTGATATGACATTTCTTGATGAATATCCGGCAGTAATGGTTCGATTCAATTGCATGACTCTATCAGTGTTTCTTTGGTAAAGCTTGACGGTAGTGTCCAGCATATCATGGTGATCCAGCAGAATCTTAAACTGTGTTGCGTACCAAGGACCCTAAATCTCTTCGTGGCTGTTACATACTTCGATTTAATTTCAATGCCTTCTTATCACCGCAATTCTAAAGAAATTGATATTAGCTTGTAGTATTCCCATCATTGCTTCCATTACTGCCCCGCTCTCAGCTTAGAAAAGGTGTCTGTAATAAAGAAGACTGAGAGTACTGGTTAGTTCAAGAGTTTATGAAAAGAATTCTTCCAAATGATCAAAAATATCCGTCTTGGATCCATTGGTAGACATTGCTATTAATTTAATAGATTGGGTTCGACTGACATTCCTGTCTTCTTTCAGACAAATGTTTGCCTACAGATCATCAAAGAAGATTAATGAAACTCGAGACAAATTAAGTCGAATATTTGCAGAGAATAGTAATAGTGGTTGTATTTTGGCTAGAGTCAGGTCATATACTTAACCAGCCAGCTGGATCCCTAGCTTGATGTCTTCAATTTCGCACTTCAAGTTGGCGGAGATCTTCTTCAACCTCGATCACTCGGAGATGGGACCTGCCTACATTTCTCGTACCCTCAGGTTTGGCGTTAAATAATCTACGGTCTGGAGCATCGATGTTTATTCGCTCTACATGTCCCAACCATCTTAAACGCTGGACTTGTAACTTCTGGACTATAGATGAGCGTCTCCGTACAACTTGTAAAGCTCGTTATCATCTCCTTCGCCAAATTTTGAACGGACCATAAATCGTGAGTAGTACTTTCCGCTCGAATACCTCAAGACAGCAAGACCGGAATGATGAGTATCTTTGCAAAGCGTCACCTTCTCGGTAAAAACAAGACCCATTTTACTCGCTTCCGACTCAAAATCTGCGAAGGCAACAGTAACAACTAGCTTCTTCCCATGATGTAGAAATCGTCAGCAAATCAAAGAAGATGTGTAGATTTGTTTTAGATAGTACCTGATGTGATGGTTTTGTACTAACTTCTCAAGAACAATGTTAAAACAGTGCATCGCTTTGTCTTAGTCCTCTGGTGGTATTGAAGATTTCTGTCGAATCTTTTCCAATTTTGGCCGTGCAGCGAAAATTCTCTAACGTCATCCTGATGAGTCTTATTAGTTTGGCAGGGATACCCAAACTAGATATGGCACGATAAAAATCTTCTCTACTCACACTCGAGGGGTTTGTCACTAGCTAGTTTAGTGGTTCAATGATTGCAATATTTTAAATGACTTCATATGATTTCAGGTGATTTCAAGCAGTATTTAAATTGATTTCAAAATTTTGTGATTGCATTGATTTCAAATAAATTTACTGCAAATTAATTCAAGTGATTTCATAGTGATTTCAATTCGTGATTTAATTATTTCATTTTTTGATTTCATGATTGCAAGAAAACTTAAAGTGATGTCAAATATTTTTAATGATTGCAATAAATCATTTGAAATCGATAACCAACATTTTTTTTAATGTCATCACTTGAAATAGTGATTGCATCTGATTTCAACGTGATTTCAAATGATTACAAGTGTAAGTGGTCAGGTGATTTCATTCGTGACAAACCCCTCGCTCACACTATCATAATACGGTTTTGAAATCGATGAAAAGGTGGTGGGTATCGATATTAAATTTGTTGGTCTTCTTCGGGATATGGCGCTGCGTGAATATTTGGTTGATGGTAGAATTTCCCGGTCTGAAGCCGCACTGCTATGGTCCAATAAGATCATCAGAATACGGCTTGAGACGCTCACATAAAAGGCTTGACATGATCTCATATGCGATGTTCCAAAGGCTAATATCTCTTTAGTTGGGGCAGAGTTGTTGATCGGACAAAGGGAACTCAGATCCCATTCCATCGACCATATAATAAAGGACATAATATACACATGAGCAGGTGTATGTTCCTTACCATATCCTCTTCAGCATGCTTAAACAGCTCTGATTGCCAAAAACTAAAAAGATGACAGTATATTCAATATTTGATATGCCAGATTATTGACTGAGGATATATATATTATATCTTATGTATCTGTACATAAGGTAAAATGTAAGCTTCATTTTCGAAATTGATTCTTACCAGGATTTCTGTGGGTTATTAGGGAAAATATTTTTGAAGTGATAGAAGCTTTCCAGATTTCATGTTGAAATTTTTAAAATGGAAACCCAATACAATACCAAGGGTATCAAAAGCTTCTTTTAAATTGTATTATACAATCTTTAAAGATAAATAGAGGTTGAACAGAGGCAGTCATCTTCTGTAGCGTATTGATGAATTATTGTACCCTTGTTTTACTTTATAAAGAATCAAAGAAGCTCACCATTTTTAGAATGCAACACATCCAGCTAATGCATTACCAATTTACCTTGTTCTAAAAAAAATTCGAAATACAACGGGTGTTTTTTTTTCGAGGTATAGAATTTTAAGTTGGCATTACTTTTCAAGACGGCGACCGATCTAACAGCTGTCAAGTGATTTATTCTCAGTTTGGTTTGGCAATTTATCATGAATAGACTCACGCCTGAACAACGCTTGCAAATTGTGCAATTTTATTTCGAAAATAATGGTTCTGGGCGGAATATGTATTGCGCACTACTTCCATTAGCGATGTTTAGCGATGAAGCGCACTTTTGGTTGAATGGCTAGGTCAACAAACAAAACTGCAGCATTTGGAGTGAAGCTTATCCTCAAGTGTATGTCGAAACACCGTTACATCCAGAAAAACTGACTTTTTGGTGCGTTTTATGGGCTGGTGGAATCATTGGTCCGTACTTCTTCAAAAACGATGATGGCCACAACGTTACAGTCAATGGAGATCGGTATAGAGCCATGATTACTAACTTTTTCATTCCTGAATTGAACAATCATGATGTCCAGGAGCTGTGGTTCCAACAAGACGGCGCAACATGTCCGAAAATTGGACGTCCACATTGGACTACATCCGAGCCAGCCGTGGCAGTCATATGCCAGAAATCATATTTAAAATGTAATGCCACAAGATTATCTTTTGAATAAATAAAAAATCATGTCAATCGAATATTCCATCGTTGTTTTATTGCAATTTAAAGTTCTATACCTCTAAAAAAAAACACCCTTTACAAACATAAAGTAAATATTGGATAGAACTTTTTTAACGAATGATTTGCCCAACCTAAGCACGTTTCATGTAAACACTTTATACCAGAAAAAATTATGAATTTTTATGAAGCACAAAATTGTTTACTGCAGTAGCAGTTGCCACATTTGGTTATTCACAACTATTCAACAATAGCGTTGTCAACAAGTTCTGGCTTAATAGATGGCAATTTTTATCCATCAGGCATAGAGATCCTAGGAGTTAAGATCTTTATATCAAAAAATCATGCTGACATCTGAGCCATCCTTATGGATTAAATTATTTCACAAGGTCAACGTGTCAACAGAATGTTATAGAGCTCTTCAGCAAGTGCTCAAAAGCTCATGATTAAATTATGTGTGATATTTGGAAATGCATTATAATCTTGAAGACTACTCATATAATATTTTTAATAAATTTCCTTATAAATCATATTTAGATAGATGATCATACTATGTATTTTAAACAAATTTTCGATATACTCGGAGTTATCATTATACCATTACAAAATATCTACTCAAAAGATTGATATAACACATTTATTCTTAATTAAGTTATGCATTCAATTAAAAAGTTTTGATACAAGGGCCCCAAATAAATAAAAAATCCATCCCTGTTAAAATGTGACTTCCTTTTCTAAGTGTTGTAAGGAACAACCGACAAAGCTGCAAATTATTATTTGTTTGACCATGAACAAATATTTCTGTGAAGACAAAGAATAAAGTTTTCCAGCACGAACTTGCAATAAAATAAGTTTCTTTTGTAAGTAGGTATAAAGATAAAAAGAAAAAAAAAAAAAGGTTAAGAATTGCCATAATATAGAGAAGAAGTAAAGGAAAGGTTATTCAAGAAGATTGGACCACGTGATGGTTAGTAAAAAGGAGAAACTGAAAAAAAGCAGATTGTTTTTGAAATGACTGCAGAAACACGTTTCAGATATACTTTCAACATAGAAATTTATCTTCAAAAGAATTCAGTACATTAAGCACAAGTGATAGCTAGATATGCATTTTATAATAAAACTAAATCAAGCTTGAGTTTTAAATTTTAAAGATTGAAATTAAATTATAGAAATAAACTGGGTAAACATTGCACTCCCCGAAATACAGGCAATCATCGTATGTTTAGATGTTTGAATTTGTTCTATTTAAAAGCACAAATACTTTCTTAAAAGCGTGATCAAAAGGTCAGAGCTGAAAAGGACTTTTCATCAGGAGGCTTCTTACTTTTTATTCTTCTTCATACCGACGACGGTGTGAAGAATTTATGATAACGAATGGTGTAACAATTCTCCCAATTCAACACTTCTATACAAATCTACTTCAGATATTCATCACAAAAAAACATCATCAAGCCTCTCGGTTATTGATTGGTACATGTATAAGGCCAACTGAATTTTGCATTTGTTTTGTCCAGGAGTTCTTAGGCCTGTGCCCAATGAAGAAGAAATACAGGAAGAGATGTTCTGCTAAAAGAATGCGGCACTATTATTTTAGTGTGAGTTGTTTTTTTTATATGCATTTGACAGCAGCGGCGAGAACTAACTCGCCACCTCCTGCTGCTCTCACCATGGCAAAATGACATTTAGGATGCGATGTTTAAATGTATGCAAACATTTTGGTGCCTAAATTATGTACACATTACGGGTGTACAACACATATTCCTTTATTTCTTCTTCATTGCCTGTGCCTGTGTCTGATTCGCAATTGTAGTAAAATTTTGTATGATAGTGCCTTTAAGACATATCTCTCCTTAGTATATGACATACATATACCAGCTGATGGGTTTGTAGTGCTATATTATTATTCACGATAGTGTTTTTGATGTTTTACTTCTATAATTTTATCAATCTTTGTCAATCTTGCTTTCATGCGAAGTTTTTTCATCACAGTTGCCCAATTTGCTCTCATACTTCTTGTACATTGTTCAACATTGTGAATCCTAATGTAAGAGCTGGACAAACAACTGCAGTGTAAAGCTTCAATTTCAGCTTATAGGGGGCCACAGATGATACCAGATCTTTTCAAAAGGTTCATTCACATATCAAGTGCTTTTTGTTAGGATGTAATTATAGCAATTTAACATTTAACCTTTCCGCTTGTAAATTGGTAGAAGGTAACTTTCCGTCCACTGATTAGTCGCCTCTGATTAGTTTGGAGATGAAAACCGGGAGCCATCTTAGCCCGACTTCTCCTATCATTTTTCAGATCTAAGAAAGTATTTCTATGCACCGTTTTTGGTAGTGTCGTTTCGCATTTCATAGCAAACATAACACTCTTCAGGCTACATGAAATTTGGTCACGATAAAAAACGTAACCAAACGAAAACTGACCCCATAAATGCCATAAATGGGGTCTTTTCATTTTTATAATGGAAAAAAATAAACCCAATTTTATGAAAATAAGCCCCAAAAAAAAAAAATTCAAACTAAAAATTAAAAATGGCCCCAACATTGTGTACACAAAAAAACAACTTTGCTTCTAATTTTTGGGGTAATTTTTCATAAATTGGGGCCTTTTTTCATTTTCAAAACTATGACCTCATATTTTCATTATGAAAAATGTTCCCTTATTTTTGAACACAGCATTTCAATTTAAAATAAATAAAATATGAGTCCGAAACAAAAATGAAAACTACAATCACCGTTATGAAAACACACAATGCTTAATTTTCGCATTGATTAGAGTCCTACGGATATAACCTCCCAATGAAATAACACCCCAAACATAAAATAAAATAAACCTCCATACTATGCAAGCTGGATTTTTTTTTATATAAAATGAATGCCAAAAATTGGATAAAATTGTGGTTTTTTATCTTATTTTATATTTTTTTTTCGCGCGAATTTTTAATTTTCACACCCCAAACCGAATCTCACATCAGCAAACAAAAAAATCCGCACAGCTTTCTGAAATCGGGTTTTCCCGTTTCAAGCGAAAAGAGTAGATATTACTGGCCCTTGGTCAGACACAAAAGGACAAAGAGCGTAGCGATTTTTATTTGCTGATGTGAGGATCGATTTGTGGTATGAAAATTAAGAGATAGGAGTTCGCGGGAATTTTTTATTTTCACACCCCAAATCGATTCTCACATGAACAAAATAAATTTCTATACGTTTTTTTTTGCTTATCGTTGAGCCAATAAGTTTTTTGCTTGAAACATATTAATATTGGTACCAATACGTTTATAAAAAAGTATACCAACCTACTTTAAAACACATATCTATTTTGATCTATGCGAAAAACAAAATGTGAGATAACAATCAATCAATCATGACATTACGATGATAGCGAAGTCAATAAAAGTGGGTCTGGAAATTCTGTTTGTCTGTCTGTCTGTATCGAAACCTACAGCCTAAGGATTTGGGCCGATTTTCTTCAAACTTTTTAAAACTAATTCCTAGGCCATAAATTAACGGTACAATATAAACGTCACCGATAATTCAAAATTTCTCGAAAAAAATACGATTTTTAAAAAAAAATTTTGAGTAATTTGTCGCCAAAGATAATGCCTTTCATCCGAATTTTTTTTTTTCCGGAAAAGCTTATTAACGGTACCTGCCATAGAATGGTACTTTTTCGATAGCGATAATCTTTGAAACGGCTAAACCGATTTTGACAAAATTTATTATTCTGGAAGTACTCTTAAATTTAATTAATTCTGCAATAAAAAAAATTCGAAAAAAGTTTATTCTAAAAAGTTGGTTTTTTAAATTTCTTTTTTCTCGAAAAAAATCCGATCAATTTTTTTTTAAATTCATATGAGTAATTTGTTGCCAAAGATGAGGTCTTTCATCTAATTTTTTTTCCCGGAAAAGCTTATTAACGGTACCTGCCATAGAACAGCACTTTTTCGACAGAGATTATCTTTAAAATGGCTCAGCCGATTTTGACGAAATTTTATATTCTAAAAATTATTTTAACCCTCATTAATACTGCAATCAAAAATTTTGGAAAAAAGTTTTTTTTGAGTATTTTTATTGCTTTGTTGTTGACGGTTAAAAGTTGACGAATTTCCCAGTCGTTTACACGAAGGTTACTTGCCACAAGAACAAGTTTGTGCGACCCAGTCGTGCACTTTATTTTCATAACGTTTGGGGCAATATTTCATTTTTAAATTGGTGTCGTTTTTCATAGTGAAAAATGGCCCTTCATTGGTTTTTCCAATAACAACACAATTTACCGGCGCCAATTTATTTTTAGTCATCCATGTTTTTTTATAATGATATTTTGACGTTTCTACTATTACATTTAAAAACTTAAATTTTAGTACAAAACAAAATATTTCGACGTTCGGTTGATATTCAACTTTATTATCAAACGTATACCATTTCACGAATGGATGCGCCGATTTGCCAACTGGTGTCCTTTCATTTGCTTTGATATTAGTTACATGTTTATACAATTTCAAATATATTTTCTATTTGATCCTTTAATTTATATATTGCATGCACTCTCTTCAATGTAACCAAACAAAACAAACTTAAGGACCATCTATAACGTCAGTGATAGTATATATCCTTGCATTCTGTTTGTGTGCATATAAGTGCTGTCAAGAACTTGTAATATATTTCGCAATTTAAACACAAATTCAAATCCTTTATTTACATTTTTACAATACCCAACATAACAACCACTTCAGCTGAGCTGAGAGCTCTGCATGAGCTCTTTATATTCAGTAAAAGTATACAAGTATACCTAAATGTGTGTCCTTAGAGCCGATAAATCAAAACAAACATTCATTTCCTGCGTTTTCCCAAATTTAAATTCAAGAGAGAAAATACCTTTTCAAATAAGTAGGAATATAAAATACATTTAGATATATAAAACTCCAACAACAACCAAATTCCAAAAACTGCATGACAACAAAAACTCGACGGTGTATAACGAAATGATGATTATATCATCATGGAGAAAGCTGAATCCCGGCACGACTCATAAAACACCTTGTCACTCTTGAAAACAATTGCCAAAGGTGTTTTGGCAACAATAACTTTATGCATAATCTACAAAATCTACAAACAATGAATGCACGAAATATGGAGAGACACAACAACAACAAAGAAAAAAAAACACCTTCTTTCCATATCCTTGGATTTTGGCTCATCCATGGTAATACAAGAATAGAGTGTTCTTAACTCACTCCTTGTTTAGCATACGAGTCCTTATACAAAAGGATCTATATTATGACTATGCCAGAATTATTTTAGAAATTTTTACTTGAAAAAAAAAAAAAAGAAAACGCTTGATCTAAAAAGCCCAGGTAATACAAAAGGCTTGAACAAAGCAATTTGTTTCGATTGTGTGACATTTGGTTCGTCATTCTTGTCTAATTTATATTCCACACACTGTGGCAATGTTTCCTTGAAGTATTGAGGATTTCTAAAGACCATCATTACCCGGAATTGTAATCGTTGTATAAGTGTATGTATATACTTTGAAATCGTTTTTATTGTTCTTTTGCCAAAGTTGGCAGTCAGCTCAGACCTACATATACTTGCAGGCAAATTATCGCCTGCAAAAACAGCGTCCCTTTCTTTCTAAATCTAAATGAAAAAAAATATGTAACCATTTTGTTTTAAGGAAACGTATAATTTACTTGGGCGCCAAAACTTAGCGACACAACAACACGACCATGTCTAAGCTTTGTGGTCGAATTCCACTCTAGTTGTGGTCTTTGGCGGTTTGCGATCAGGGTCTTTGCATTGCGGCAGGAAGCTCATGCATTTTCTATACTGCAGCAAGAAACTCCTGCTGGTGCACATTTAATTATTGCTTTTGGCACTTGATTAAGAAATTCTCTCAAATCGTGAATATCCACTCTACCACCTGCTGGCAATATAGGATAAGATGGCGTCCTTATTCACTTTTGGTCATTTGCGAGCAGCAATACTATGTCCTTTATCCATGATGAACGTAAATTTTCATCATGGAAATCTGGCGGAGAATTAAGTTTGAGAATTTATATAGTCAGTCAACAAGTTGAACCGCATAGATGGGAAGGTATTTGTGTCGACGAAGATGAGATTGGAAATCATATCCTTGGGGTCTTCTGATAATTTGATCAAACGATATATATCGTTATACGTTTACCAAGAGTAATATGTTTTAAATTTACTTTGTTTGTAATCAATATTATTGCAGAGAGAAGTATAATTTATTCCAACTATTGGTTAGTATAACTTAAATCATCTTTCGACAAGGCGGCATTTGTTTGTATGGTGTGTTGTAATACTTATACATATATAATTTTAATTTTGATGGCATTTACAGCCTAGCCCAGGATGGACTACGAACTTTAAGAACATAGGTACCTCTTTTTCTCCACGTATTAAGCCCGCCATCTGTTGCTCGGTCTTCCTCTGCTGTATACACCATTAGGGTTTGATTCGAAGATTTGTCAGGCTTTTGCGTTGATGTCGATATGCTAGACGTCATTCATTCCGGGCATTACTTTGAAGTCCTAGCATTCCATTTGCATTCCAAACATTCCTTTGCATTCCAGCTTGGAATGCAAAGGAATGCTGGACTTCAAAGGAATGCTGGACTGCAAATTAATGCTATACTTCAAGGAATGCTTGGACTGCAAATGAATGCTGCACTTCAAAGGAATGCTGGACTGTAAAGGAATGCTGCACTTCAAAGGAATGCTGGACTGTAAAGGAATGCTTGGAATGCAAAAGGAATGCAAAGGAATGCCCGAAATGCATGAAGTCTCAAATTGCATTCAATTGATTGCTGTAAAATGAATGGGGGGACAAATGATTGCAATCATTTTGATTTCAAATGAATGGTGATTGATTCGGAATTTTTACGTTGACGTCTCAAATGAAGTCATTGATTGCAATACTGCAATCAAAATGAATTCAAAGAATGATTTTTAATGATTGCATTCCAAAAAAAAATATCAGCTGCTGTATTCTCAACATTTTTCTCAACACTCGTAGAATCTTTCTCTCAAAGCATCAAAGAAAGTTTTTAACCGAATCTTTTCAGGTCTATATGCTTCTGTCTTTTATAGCAGTAATTTTTCCTGACCACTTCGAAGTTATATTTATCCATTGTGGCGTTTTGGCCGGGTCACTATGTTCAGATTCCTTTCTCTTTGATAAAGCACATATATTTCCTTTTGTTTTTGTTGAGATTCAATTCGTGGGGCATGCTTCCGTTCTAACATAACCCCGCCACAGTACAACGCTCCACGGACTCGACTACCCGTTTCTCATGCTCTAACTCTTTTTTTCCTGAGAAGTCAACGATCCTCTCTCCTTGTTTGCCCTTAGAGCTCCCGAACTGCTCTCTCAGTATCTCTGGAGATTAATTGTAGTCGCCGAGGTAAACCCCAACAAATTCAGTGGCAGCACTTCTGATTGCTTGTTCACTGATTTTCTGCACTTGATTCTGGGTGCAGAATTAAAGAGAAATTGATAGAAACGTGGTCAGCAAATGTTTTGGTGGTTTGTTGCAATTTTAGCCTATCGACAAGGAATCCGCTCACAGTATTTGCGTTTTGGCGTTTTAGTGCTCGTCCACGCAGTGAGCGGCGAGTGGCAGTTATACGGATCGCCGCGCAATAACTGCTTGGCCATAACCATACAGCTTCATATGTTTTAATTTTTTTTTCGCCGCTCAGCCGCTCTGAACCTCGCAACTCGTTGCGAGCCCGGGCCTATGGAATTCCGGTACGTAATCGGAAAACTATACCAAGGGAATACCAAATTAAGTGTGATTGCCCCTCACTATCTGGAGTCAATCGTGATGTATCAATCAATTTGGTTAACGGTTTTTTGGTCACAAGACCACCAAGTCCCTAACATTCTGTGTATATCAAGGTGAACTTAGTGCCCCCCGATGTGATGATATTTTTTCACCCCAATGCGATGTCTTTCATTTGAGTGTCGGTTACCGGAAGTTTCATAGTGCAAGTTATGTTTTCGGAAAAAAGTGGCAACCACGAAATACGGTATTAACTACCTAGTCAAGCAGTTCTACAAGATGGCGTTCTTTCTTCTCTTAGGATAGTTACCTTTGTGCTCACAACTGGAAAATTCGTCAACTATTTTCATTGATCGGATTTTTTCCGAGAAAAATGAAATTAATTAAACTTACTTTTTAGAAAATACTTTTTTTCAAAATGTTTGATTACCAGTATTGATCAAGCTTGGAAGAACTTTTAAATTATAAAATTTTGTTGAAATAGTTGCAGCTGCATAATAAAAATCGTTATCGAAAATACCGTTTTATGGCAGGTAAATATCAAAAATAAAAAAAATTAATGAAAGGCATTTTTTTTTTAAATTGATCGTACTTTTTTCGAGAAATTTGGAATTATCGGTGACGCTTATATGGCAGGTAACATTGTTTTTTGACCTAGGTTAAAAATATAAATTGTCCGGGTATATTACTTAAACAATATTTTTTACCAAGTTTGAAGAAAATCGGTAAAACCGTTGAGGCTTTAGGTGTCGAGACAGACAAAATTGCCAGACCCACTTTTTCGACGTCTCTTTAAGCGTAATTGCGCGAATGCATAACTTGCATTATGTACTACCTATAATAACGCAAGTAAAAACTTTTGATATTCACCGCTGAAGATGAAACAATTGAAGTGCAAGAACTTGCTCTATAGCGGTAAGTTATAACAAAAATAAAATTAAATCTAATAAAACATATAATAAAAAAAATTAAAAAAATCGGTTATCTAGGGCTTTTTTTTGGGTTCAAATAGATAAATACGTTCACGAGATTCGATTTGCTTATATAATATGTTCGGATACAAATATTCTAAGCATCGCGTTATTTAAGTATTCGATTAATCATTAAGTTAAATTAAATAAACAAATTGGCGCCCAACGTTGGGTTTGAAAAATTTGTTTCTTTGCAATTTGATAGAAGATAAAATCTCTCTAATTTTTTTCGAAAATAATCGTCGGAGTCGTTTTCAAGAAAATTGGGCATCTTTATAACGGTTATATGGCAGGTATGGTTATTTTTTCATTTAAAAAAAAATCAATTTCTCCTCTGAGGAATTGTATACAAACCCTACATATCGAATTTAAAGCAAATCGGTTAAGGCGTTTTTTAAGAAACCTTCATTCTATTGCTCAACACTTAAAACTATTTGTTCTTTTGTGTAGCGTTGTATTTTTAATAACCTCTAAAGCGGCCTTTGCATGGTCAATCATTTGACATCAATCTATAATATAGTGTTTGTAAAACTAAGTCTGTATGCGTGCATTTGTTGATTTTGCCTGATGACTGATTATATGTGTAGATGACTGACATCCTCTGACTGACCGTGTAGGGGTCACTTAAGGGGCTGGTTATAGCGATCAGGAAAACGAAACAGGAAAAAATTTCAGATCGATAATTTATTAGGTTTTTATTGGAATCAAAATACAAATGTTATACTTATCGATGGCAAATAACTCAAAGAATTTTTGTAGATGATTAGAATTTCAGTTGAACAAATACTTTTTGTAAAAAATGCATTTATCTATTTTCCTGATGGAACTTCATTTTCCGTACGGAAATTCCATCAGGAAAATAATTAAATGTATTTTTTACAAAATATATGTGCGTTATTGAAAATTTTAACATCGCAAATGATTTTGGGAGTCATTTGTCATCGATAAATGTAGCATTTGTGTTTCAAATAAAATCAAAACATATTTAATTATTGATTTGAAAAGTTTTTCCTGTTTCGTTTTCCTGATCGCTATAACCGGTCCCTAACGGAGAGCATTTTAACTTGCGTTGGCATCACTGTAACTACTAACAAATGGTGCCAAATTGAAATCATGCCTGAATTTGACACCTTTTATTTGAAAAAAATATCTTTACAGCTGTATTTTAAGTTTATTTTCTATCTATATATGTAAGAATCTTTATTTAATATTTAGTAGGTATACTTACCCCCACTTGTTAAACTCATTTCTTTTCAAAGAATTTCTGTACAGTCATCTTTGACAAATTCATCCATTTTGTCCCCTAAGCCAAATTTCTGCAAACTAATCGATTTTCATTAAAACTTTCTTAAGTTATCCTTCGAACACAATATACGCAACTAAACCTCCTTACAAATACCCCCCCCCCCCACACACGAACTATCCAAACAAACAAAAAAAAACACTAAAAATCGATCTCGAATCCCCCAAGGTTAATCAGTTTGAAATTTTCCACACACTCTCGAACACTCGAACAAATATCAGACGACGAAAATGTAGAAATCAACCGGAATAGAATGTGTGTCCTTGGGTCACATGCGTGAACACGTCAGACGTCACTAACTGGTATATGATGTCTCACCTTTAGCCTTAGTGTTTTTTTCTTTTATCTACTTGAGAATTTAGAACATGTCCTTTAACATTTTTTTTTTTTTCTGAAATATTTTGTATATAAATGTGGGTGTGAATTTTGTATGCAACTTTGTGTCGCCGTCCAGTAGCCGCCATAACTAACGACGACGCCTCGCGTACGTGACTTGTGAGTTGTGACCCTGCGTCTACAGCTGATTCATTCCAAAATTGTGTATTCCCAACATCCCAACTAAGGCATTTTACTGTATGTGACGTGCGTCCTTATACATTTTGTATCCTTCTTCCAATTTCTTAATATTATTGTTTTTCCTCTTTTTTTTTTTGTCTGTAAGTTTTTCTCGTTTGCACTGTTTTTCTTGATTCCCAAAAGGAAACACACATTTTAGGCATTCAAGCCATGTTAGCAATTTTTACCAAGAAAAAAAAAGGAAGAAGAAAAGTTTCCTTTTTACTGACACAGGGCAACAACTACGTGTTTGTATATGGTGAATTTAATTTTCATCACTTTTGTCGGTAGAAAGATGCAAAAAAAAAGGTCTTAACAGAAGGATACGTTAATGATAACATTAAGGATAATGGAGATATTCACTCCTTGGGGGAAACGCAAAAGATATAGAGGGTCTTTTGCTGCGCCCAAGGCATCAAGAAATTATTAGACCCATCAATTCAAGTGATAGGGTTATTTGTGTTTGCCTGTCATATTATTTACTAACTGTCAGTCATCGATTATAAATTACAAATGCTTATGATTACGAATACGATTATAATGACAGATTGTGTGTCCTTTTCATGATTGCGCCTTGAAATGTGTTGCTGACATTTTTTAAGCAAAACTTTTGTATAATAATAAATTGTTTCCTGATTATTCACTCAGTTTTTAGCATTTAAGGTCAACTGTCAACACGTCACAATTTCTGTTAAAAGGAAAGGAACAAGTGTGGTGTTAAAGCAATTTGTATTTGCATGCTATATATTTCTAAGGATAAAAACACAATGCGGGTGTATTTGAACAATCATTTTGACATGCAAAACTAGAAGGATACGATATAAACGAAGGAGCACAAAAATGGTAAAAAAAAGTCCATTGTGTTATCGGAGCCTAGTATCGTGTCACACGGTTTGTTAAAGAGACCAGAATAATGTTTGTCATGCGGAATCCTTGTCAAGGAAATACGGCTTTTGATTGAGAAAAAATTGCAATGCATATTTGTTTTTGTAGGGTGGAACTATTAGGTTCCTATGTGAGTTTTCAAAAATACAACACGAGATTGAAAGCATGTTTGGATCTTTTTTGGCTTTCTCTAGGTCTATATAGCAGCATTTATTAATTTCGTATACACAAAAAATTTAAATTTAATTAAAATTCAGTCTTGAGGCAAACGTTTCTAGTCCAGGCAAATTGGCGAAGATAAGCGAAAAAATGCGAAGTTCCTGAAAACTCGTATGCTGGCAGAGAAATATATGCTCTTAAAGATTCTGAAGAGTCCCGATTTGTAAAAGGTGTGCTCGAGTACACAACTCGGGTTTAAAGCCTCATCTGTGCTCACCACTCCACCGGTGCAAATGTCTTGTACTTTTTGATAAAATTCAAAATAACTTTGTGAACTCGAAGACGTCGCGTCAAAGTTTTTAGTAAAACTTATTTTTTTCAAATAACTGTTCCCAGAAAAACTGAATATGTTCTAAGAAAATAGAAGAAGAGATTTCTGGCTTTGGAAAAAAAT
Organism: Baccha elongata; assembly: GCA_951217065.1. NCBI lineage: Eukaryota > Metazoa > Arthropoda > Insecta > Diptera > Syrphidae > Baccha > Baccha elongata. The sequence goes on along the minus strand of OX578272.1, from coordinate 230,480,930 downwards.
ATCACTTGGCATTGTAAGTACTACCGTTGATTTTAAGTATTTTTTTTTATTTTTTAAGTCATTATTTTAGAAAATTGCCCCTCCCGGTGAAATGAGGGGAAATAGACGCTATCTTCTTATGCAATTTTTTTATTGTTTTGACTCAACTTGCGTATGTGGCAAAACTTTCTTCAACAGATGTTGTTGGACTCATCAGAAACCGAACTCATCACCCGAGTTGTAGGTTCGAGGTCAACTTTTAGAACTCGGAACTCTTCAGAATCTTAGCTTTACATAATATTTCTCTGCCAGAATATGTATTTTTTAAGAAGTTCGCACTTTTTTTATTCATTTTACGAATTTGAGCAGTTTTGCCTGGACTATTCAGTCTGTGAATGGTGAATCATTTCGATGAGGAAATTGAATAAACAGTATATAAAAGGAAGTTTCATCAAAATCTTTTAAGTTGTTATATAAAATTTACCATTATTTTAAAAGGCACAATACAGTTTCCGAAAATCATGACTTCGTTAGATATCAAAGTTAAAAAAGTCACTTGACATGGTAAAAGAATTTTGTTTCTGTCCACTTTTGAAGCTACCACTTATTGCAAACTGGAATATCAGTTAAGCACGGTCGACTGTAGTGATAGTTGAAGTTAAACATTTAGTTTATGAATTCAGAGCATTAAACTGCAAGGGCTATGGAATCTGATTGAGAGTAGGTATACTTAGATGGTTTTCAGAATTACAGCCCAATGTGGGAAATGTGCACTCTTACCCCTAACGACTCTACACATACAATACATACGTAATACATATATGTACTTACTTTTTGGTTTAGGTTTTGTGCAGCATTTTTTTCGAAATAGGTGGCTATGTTCTCATAATTTCATATAGTCGCCTCTTTCACACCTTCATATAAAGACTTTATAGAAGCCATCAATATAGATTTTCTTGTTTTGACAGATTCGTAAAAAGAGCCATGACATCAAACAAATAAATTAATTTAAAAAAAATGTATTATCATATATTATCTATTATTTCATTTAAGGTGTTTATTTTAATTGCCCGACAAAATTAAAAACAATTCATCAACACACAGACTGAAAAGAAAATTTTTTTTTTCTCTTTTGCTTTGACGTTTTGACAATTGACGTTTCAAATGCGGGGATACACTTAACCGTGAAGTTAAATATATTTCTCAACTATAAAATTTAAGGAGACAATACCGTAACCGTTAGGCTGACTATCAAATTGATTTTAAGTACGAGTAATTATTTACAGTCCACTTAAATTTTTTAGTCGCGTCTTAATTTGATTATTGGTAAGGCCCTTTAAGTCCTTTTTTTAACGTTTTGACATATTTGCATTTAAACTTCAAATGCAAATACATAAATTATTTATATCAAAACGTGAAAAATAGACGTTGGCCAAGTTTTTACGTTATCCAGTTTAAGATGGAAATACCTTTTTCATTCAGTTTTAAGTGTTTGACTTTCCAAATTGACTCAGTTAAATTGGTGCGTTAAGTACGACTTAATTCGAGATCTCAAACGGACTTAAAAAACTGTTTTCATCAGAGTAAACTCGAGGTTAACCTAACCCTGAAATAATCTCGTACTGAAAAACTGGGCCTGAGGTAGTTCTCATTAACGACGTCCAAATATTTTCGGTAGCTTGATCAAAAATATTGGAGCATTGGAGGACATTGTGTAAAGAGGCTTTGAGACATGGACTTTTTCGGTTTTGCCAATAAAATTTTACATAGCTGCGACTTTATAATAAAGTTTACATCCACCCGAGCTATTTAAATAGGGGAAACGTACTTATTGATAGGAATAACAAATATTTTAAGAATTTCGGCAAGGACGGCAAGAGGAGTTCGAGTGGACTTTTTTAATTCGTTTTTTTTTTTAATTCTTTAACATTAAATTGCGTGCATTTTTTCGATTAATTAGTATATAACATATTATTGCATAAACCTTCACCTACATAGTACATATGTGTTATGTGCATATATATATCTATTTTGCACAAAGGTGTAAGTAGATACAACTATTTTATTTATTGAGTAAATATTTCTGATGGCGTGCTCAATGATTTCTTAAATCACATGCCTTTTGATTATGATGACTTTATTTAAGCAACAGTTCAATTTCAATGACGTTAGAAATATAATTTTATTCCACAGACGTTATGGCGGTGATTCGTGAAGAAGACATGCAATGACAACGGAAATTGGTAAAAGTAGTCACAATATTGTTACTAAGTCTTCATTGTCAGCGAATATTACCATAAACGTTGAAGAAAGAAAAAAAAATTTTTCTTTCCAAATTATTTCCAAGCAGTGACATAAACGGTTTTGATGGTGTAGTAAATGATAATAATTCACGGTGAATGTTAGGCAAACTGGAAAATCACAACAAAATCAGTTTTATTGTTTCGGTAAATTTTTTATCAATATAAGTTTGCTTTATTTTTATCGACACTCATCCTAAATAGGTTAGAAAAGGATATTTAGAGCTTGTGTCTAGAAAAAGGAAGAAAATGTTATAACGACTTGGTTATATAGGGTCTATTCCGCAGTGTATCTATGTAAAGTAAAATTTCTTGTTCTAAAACCACACTTGTAAGTTTATTAATATCATCAAGTATGCAATGTTAATACGAGCAAAAAATATGATTTCCTTCTTCGAATATCGACAAAATGCTGAGATTCCATTCGTCAGAATTATTACACTCCGACCATAGTTCTGGATGCTTTATCTCTGTCGAATGTCGGCGGACCATAACCATTTAAAACCTTGCAGAAATAACACTTCTTTAAATTCAGCACCGACTGGCGATTTCATTACCGCACGTTCCCATTTCTATGTATGTCTTTGAAACATCCTTTTTGATTGGTCGGCCGGAAGCATACAGAACTCTTTCGGACTCTCTGAAAACTGTTTTATTGGATGTCGGATCGGTGACAGTTCTGATTTTGAAAACAGAATCATAACCAGAAGCACTAACACATGCAAACGCTACAAATGTCAAATTCATTAAATGTAATTTTTGTGCATTTTGATGTTTTCATTTTGCAATACAGTTTAATCGTAAAATATTGCATTTGGAACGGCACAGAAGGAAAAAGACATTTCTGTTCTGAATTGTTCGGACTCGAGTAATTATATGATAGAAACCACGAAATTGCGAGTTCTGGCGGCAAAGAAATTATCCAAGAAACTAATTACTTCAATAGCATCGCTTTTTCTCATAGGATTTTTTACACATACAACCAAGCCAAACGTCAAACTGAAAAGTAGCGTTTATTGTTTTTTTTTTTTCATCTAATCCCGGAGAGTTCTCCCGGATTAAAAATCAAAAAGGCCATAAGGGTGTTGTGTCTTTGTGATGATCTTTTAATTTCTTGAGCGAGAAGGTTTTGTTAAGACATGAAGTAAATCGTATGGGAGGGGAGTCATTTTCTACCGATACCCTGTATAGAACCAAAGCTAATGGTTACATGTTTAATTACAAACCCTAAAAATCGCCTTTAAATGCTTCTTTAAGACCCGTACTCCAAGCATGTCGTATAGTAGCTTTGGAATCTTCAAGGTGCTTTTCTGCTATTACCTGATGGTCAAGTGGATACCGCTTAAGTCATCACAGTTAGTCCTCCAAAGGACTACAGTAGCTTGTTCTCAAATTCAGATTAAGTTTGAGTATAGCTATCCAGTAGAAATCACCGATTGTTCATAAGAGTATAGTAAACAGTTGACAAGTTTTATAGTAAGTTTAAATACTTGTGATTCCATCGCCACGTCTTCCCACATGTCATCCTGTTAATTAATCTCTGCAGTTCAATGATTTATAAAAGAAGTCAATTCTCGAACATGTATGATTATTATTTAATTATAAAACGTACGTATAATTAATAAAGTAAAGTGGTACTTATTTTTCAATGTTGCTAAAATAATTTTTGTGGCTTTTATACAGACTTTAATTTTATGCAACAGCATTTTCCTTTCACCTTTTTGAACAAGCAGAAGCCTTTTTAATTGCCTCATTAACATAAAGCGCCACTCATACATCGATTCTTACCACACAAAAGGAAATTGCCCCCACCATTTCACTTTACATCAAAAATTTATTCCGCCACCACCATCAGGTGTGTGTAAAATTCCACTCTCATCAGTTCCATTCGTTTATATGCGATTAAATAAATAATTAAACGCAAGATAAATGAAGACTCATTGATTTATCCCCAAGAATATAAGCCCAATTAAACTACTTTGCATATATGTATACAAAATGTATCCTATCACACTTAATCCGTTATGTTTTATATTGAATCTCATGTAAAATACTACAAGTTCACACGTATGATGCTTAAAAACAGGATGTCAACTATTAGAGCTTATCTCCTGTCAATTTGGCGCCAAATATAACAACACATCGCCATTTTGTTTTTTGTTTGTTTTTTGCAACTGCTTTCAATTACTTAAATTGTTGCCATACGCTGGATGTAATATAGACATGTGCATGATGTATGTATGTTTTCGCATACGATATACGAAAATGGCAATGCTTGTGTTTAGAGAGAGATTAGTGCGGTGCCAAAGGATCCTTTGGCAATTCCCAGACTCATTGGCTCCTCTTGATGGTATTTTGGGGGGAACTTAATATGATTCCACTTCTACATTTTACATTTTGCCATTTAGTTTTACGCAAATGAGAGTATATTTTTATTTTTTTTTAAGATACATATACTCAGGGATAATTTGCCCTAGGACCCACATTTGTCTAATCTTCTGCTCAATAAAGGCTTTACGTTTAAACTTCAACTAAATCACTGATGTCGGTACAATTACATTTATCTTTGTGAGCCTTCTCGTTGAAGATGTTATCGTAGCATCAACAAGACTATCCTTAAACTTACAGGCGGTGACATTTCCCTAATGTACTATACATGCCTACTCCCCCGCTCACAATAAGATGAACTCGTTGTTGATGAAGTTCTATACTGATGGAGAGATGTTTATCCTGGTGGATTCAAGCCAGCATGACAGAGGGAGCAGGTTATTTGGTGTATCTATATAGTTGTAGTCGACTATGTTGTGCGGTAAAAGAAACTGCTCTTATGAGGTCCTTGCTATTTTTTTGGAGCCGAATCATTTGGCTTCTTTGGTGAGCTAATAAAATACAATACATATGGCTGCCAGGACATCAAGAGGGGAGAACTTCAAAAGGGGCAAGTGGTTTCTACTTTTATTATATTGCTTTTGGGAGGAAAGAGCGATTTGAAAAATATTCAAATATATATGTAAAAGCCAACAAGCACACAGTCAATGGCTATAGCTAAAGGCTGGAGAGCGTAAAAGGCATCGAGGACGACGGCGACGACGTTGAGTCGAGTCCCTCTCTTGTGCTATTTGAATTGGGGGTGGAAATATAGGATGGTCTGTTTGGTATTTTTTTGTGATATATTGTTATATGCAGATCTATCGATTAAAGTTAGTCGTTTTGTTATATTTGTTTCGCCTTTTATTTTCATTTAGTTTTTTTCTGTTATTTGCAATTTTGTGGGGAAAATACTTCCACGCCCAGGAGAAAAAAAAAACTTTTGAATAGATTTTAGATTGAAGTTTCTATAGAAAATATAAAACAAATAAATAAATCACAAATTAACTGGCAAATAGCTTTTGAGAGATAAATTATTTCTTAGATAGCTGATTGTTGTTTGACTTTAAGAAAATAAATTGAATAAAATTAAAATTCTAAATGTTGAAGACCCCAGCTAAGCAAAAAAGAACATAAAATGTCTGATCTATACTTGGAATGTATTCTGTTATTATACAGACCACATGGAGCCGAACTATTTGTGGAGACCCTGGATAGGCTAGGGGCTGATGTTATTTAGAACATCACACTGATCTGTATCCACGAGCCCTACGAAAAGAAGAAAGATACAACCAACGACGAGTTCTACGACATCCTCGGGAACATGTACCATATGTGTTTTCAAAGTATGACTTGAAATTTGTACTTGGGGTGCGCAACTGGATGGCGTCGGCTCGAGACCGGGATAGGTGGAGAGACTTGTTGAAGGAGGCCAGGACTGGACCCCGGTTGTCGAGCCGATGATGATGATGACGGAATTCAAGTCCAGATTCGGAAAAGTTGAACCATCGATGGACACAGCCTGCACGATAAGTGATGACACTCCCGACAACGGGAACAGGATGATAGACTTCGCGGTGGGGCGAAATGTCTTCATATTGAACAACCATTTCCCGCACCTTTATATAGACAATGGTAAAGGGTTATCCAATAAGAGGGGTTATTTTGAATAGCCCGCTATATCGGTAGCTGTCACTTTTGAAGCTGTAATTTTTTGACATTTGACAAGCAAAAACTACGCCATTAATAAAAATGGAACGATACACGCTTCAACAACGCATTGAAATTCACTATAAAAATGGTGAAAATTTGGCTGAGACGGTTCGTAAAACAAAAAAACATTTTTGGGTCGTCGTGAAGCACCTTGTCGGACCGCAATACAGAAATTGGTGGACAAATTCGAGCTGTTGCGACAAGTTAGTGATGTGAAGAATAAAACGCGTGCACGTCGCTCAAGAACAACTGAGAATATTGCTGTTGTAGCCCAAAGTGTTGAAGAAAACCCAGGTTTGTCCATTCCTCGTCTTAAGGCTTATAAAGTTCAGTTAACACAAGAACTCAAGCCGGCTGATCATCAACAACGTCGTGTCTTTGCTGATTGGGTCCTTGAATATCAAAATAACATCTCTTATTGAAAAACCCTTTAATTGGCAGCTTTGATAAAAAAAAACCGTCAATAAAATTGATCACATCGCAATAGACCCCACACATCCTTCCAGTATCTTGGATGTTCGAGCATTCCGTGGGGCAAACTGCAAACATAGACTCTGACAACTACTTGCTAGTACCTCGAGTGCGTATACGGATATCCATCGCTTGCCATAACGCCAAGCTGATGCTGTAAGAAGATTTGATATTGCGAAGTTAAAATCGCAACAGACCGAAAGAACCTTTGCTGACTACATTTTTACCAATCTATCAACAAGTCCGCCACAAGCACAGTACAGAGAACCAGTGAAGACTTTTTGAGCAGCCATCGCATCGGTTGTACTGGCGGAAGTGATGTTAGAAAATTTTACCATAGGGTAAAAAGATCTACCCAAGGATTCAAGGCCAGAATGGAAGCCTGTCACGATGAGAAGGGGGAGTATGGTAGTCGCTACACAGTCAGTGCTGAGGATCTGGAAATAATACATATTTCTAGACTTCTAAACAACAAAGATAGCCACCATTCTGCTTCAAGGCGACTAAATCCATCTGACTTGGACGCACCCGACTTGAATGAAGTGTGGCTATAGTGATTGCCAAACTTAAATCAAACACAACCGCTGGTGCAGACGGCTTACCAGCAGATAACTGCAGGTGATGTTTTGGTAGAGAGCATGCACCAACTCCTCTGTAAAATTTGGTCGGATGGAAGTATGCCCGATGAATGGAATGGAGGAATTAGCCTCCTAAACGTCGCTTATAACGTCAGCTATCCTGTGTTATCGTTTAAAATCCCTTGTAAACGATCTGATTGGCTCCTATCAGTGTGGTTTTAACCCAGGCAAGTCAACCGTGCGTCGAACAAATGTTCACACTATGACTTTTACACTATGATTTTGGAAAAAACTGAGGAATTCCAGATCAATACCGATTTTATTGATTTTAAAGTCACATATGATAGCGTGGATAGAGACGAATTGTACAGAGCCATGTTGTATCTCGAAATCCTTGTCAAACTCGTCCGCTTGTGCAGAATGACTATGGTGAAAACTCGCTGGTCTGTGAATGTTGGTTATAACACCACCGAACCGTTTGATATTTGAGAAAGGTCTAGCGCAAGGTGACGCGTTATCATGCAACCAATTTTACATCGTTTTTGGAGCAATTGAACGAAAATCGCAAGTCAAATCCAGTGTTACAGTTTATCAAAGGTCCGTTGAATTACTCGCTATTGCAGATGACATAGAAATAATCGGCCGATATAAGCGAGCTGTTACGGAAGACAAAACAAAATATATGCTTTAAACGAGAAAGAAATCTCAAAATCGTCGACTCGGACAAAACGTTATTGTCTACCTGGGATCCGCTATAACAACGCAGAATGTTATCAGTGCAGAGATCAAATGTAGAATAACATTTGCCAATTGCTGTTTTCAGCAAAGCTCAGAAGGCATTTAATTAGTAAATCAAGGAGACTCTCATAGAACCAAGAAGACATTGTATGTAAGACCTTGATCATTCCAATCCTGCTGTATGGGGCAGAAGCATGGACGGACGTTAAAAGACTCGGATGAAAAGTTTGAAAGAAAGATTTTTCGAGTGAATTTTTATCATTTGTGTCTAATGGGCTACACAGTAATATCAACCTTGTGAAGAAGCTGAAATTACAGCATCTGAGATGACTTGGGGACGTGGAGCGTATGGACACCAACGCACCAGCCCGATGAGTGCTCGAGTCCAATCCTGATAATATACGCAGCATTGACCTCTCAATAGATGACACATACAAGTAGAAAGTGATCTTAGCTTTTAAATCTTGTTAGTTAGTTACTTGTTGTTTTTTTTTTAACTGGCAACCTCGGAGTTAACAAGCAAGCACCCCATCCATTGTACTTTTGCCACCCAAGAAAAAAAAATTGAAAAACAAAATCAATAACCACAATACCACTACAAATTTTGTTCCCAGTGGTCCAGATCATCCTTTGAAATCCATTCGTAATGTTAAAAAAACCTTTTTGCAAAAAATTCACACTAAAAAAGAAAAATTTATTGCCCCCGATGAAGCCATACAGTTTGAAAAATGCTCAACCTTAAAATATAAACCCATATGCGTTAACACAAACGCAATAGAATATGAAAAACCATTAAAAACATTTCCACATCGAACTCAGGTGTTTCCCATTAGTTAAAACTCCAGAAAAATACTAAAGCGAATGAGTGATTTATTAAAAAGAATGAACAACAATAAAATATAAACGTATCTAACCAATTTTATTGAACCTGAATGTGTTTGACCTGTTGTATTTTGTACAACATAAAGTGAGTATATAAGGATATTCATTGCAATTATATTTCCTAACAGCATGTGTTTCATTTTAATTAAAAAGAGACATTCATTTAACTTCAATTCATAATAAATTTGTTTGTCTTCATGAATAACCATCTGAAATCACAAGCTATTTATCTGAAAATTTGTCAATTTCCGAATTTCATTCATACCCGAAATATGGTATAACGTATAAGACAAAAGTTAACAATCACACTTGTTTTGATTAAATTTCTTCTGCAATCTTGTACAACTTTCATTTTATAGTCAAACTATTTGATTGGTTATGTTCAGTCAGTATAAAATTGTTTTTGAATTCTAAGAATCTTACACATTGTAGGAGTACAGTGAAAGTTAAAAGTAAGTGCACACAACCTGATACATTATTAGGTAGGGCACGTGACACGACAAACTCAGCTGATACTTTCATGTCACTGAGAAGCCCGTCCGAAAGGCACTCATACACTATCGAAGAAGAAGAAGAAGAAGGTAGAAGAAGAAGATAAATGCCCATAGATGGCGTTGGTGTTTTTGCTGTTATAAGTCAATTTTTCGCAATAACTATCATGCCTATTACTGAATCCGCAAAATTTAACTCCCCGGGAGTCAGTTGGATCAGCAGTGGATCCGCATTCGCATAAAATTCTATTATTGAATCCGATGAATGAGCTGCATTACCGATCCGCGAACTACTTTTCCATTTTTGAAACTGTATTATCGTGGATGTCAAAAGTTGACATTGGGAGCGTTCAAGTACACACGAGAAAAGTAATCTAAGATACTTTAGTATCGTAAAATATCTAATATCGCAATATAAACCTTTTTTAATGATTTTAACGACCAATCTTAATCCGTCAGCAATCACTGGACCGATTTACAAGGTAAATATGCTGTTGAATAGAGGAAATGTCAAACTTGGTCATGGAGACTATATTTTTGGACAGATTTCCACGGTTTGGCCAAAAAACAACACCAAAGTTGTACTTCCGAAACTCTAAATAATAGGACAAAAAATAATTATTTTGACTAAAATAATTTTTGTACCGAAAAATAAGCCATTTTTATTAATTTTAACGACCGATCTTAATCCGTCTGTGTTTCAGCAATCACTGAACCGATTCTCAAGGTTCATTTGCTGTTGGATAGAGGAAATGTTAAACTAGGTCGTAGAGACTATATTTCTAGGAAGATGTCCACGGTTTGGCTAAAAAACGACACCAAAGTTGCACTTCCTAAAAAAAACCAGATGACGTTTACTGCAAAAAAAAACTTTATGCATTTCCGCGATCCAAAAATTTTTATTTCTGTTTCAAAAAATTCAGATTTGTTAACTATCTGCTTTTTTTTTCATAAAAATCACTTTCATCCGCACCAATTTTACTGCGGATTTGCTTTTCCAACATTTGTATGGAGTGCGGATGTGGTGCGGATGCCTTTCGTTTTCAGTAATACCAATTTTACGAACAACGTTACCGACATTTATTCCCGCGAATGGCTTGCGGATTCGCTAATAGCTAATCTACCGAAAGTGAGTAAGACTCCCTCCGCAACTCATTCGTCGGATTCCCTAATAAGGCTGTATGTCTTTTTTTAAACTCTGTAACTTAAAGTCTTAACATTTTCTTATATTTCTTTTTTCTATTTTTATTTTTGTTTAAGTTACTTGACGAAAGTTAAGGAGGGCAGTACTATCATTGCCTGGCACTTATCACTTATGACTATTTGCTGGATTGATGGGAATCTAAAAGAAATAATATTCCTACATGGACTGTTTTTCTTGACGTCCACTGTACCTTACCTCAATTCAACAATTTTACATGCATTCAAATCAAATCCAAAAAGGTACCTTCGCTTCGATCACATATTCGATTACACAAACAGGCAATAATATGTACCTAATGAAGATATAGATACTTCGAAACATATCCGCATTTTCAGAAAATTTTAATGGGAATCCAAAACATTCTCAGATTCAGCTTCAGGACTTTGGGTCTGCATCATCATATCCCATGAATCTCATTTTGAATATTCCAAGAAGAACCCGAGGTTTATATTTCAACATTGAAATACACAGTCAGTAAAGAATTTACATATTTTACAAAACCGAACTAGAAAGTTCTTTGGAAAGAAATTCTACTATATATGTGCGTGTGTTTTGAATTTCTGCAGGGGCAATACAAAAACCCGCGCCATACCTACATCCGTTTGGAGAAAAGGAATTTTCAATAAAATTATTCATATATGGGAAGTTTGTGTGGATAGGTATATGCAAATCGGAAATGTTCTAAAGCTAAGGTCCTTCCGGCCTATGTATATATGAATGTGTATGCTGTACATTTTGCTCGAAACTAATTTACATCGACTTCGATCAGAATATTCCCTTTATGACATGCTTTACCTTTTTACTATAACGATTCAATCAATCTGGATTGGCCAAGAGCATAGGAAGACTTTAATATGTAAACGCAGAGTGTCAATGAAACTACAATTTGTGTTTGTGGTTGTTTTTTTTTTTATAATGACACACATAATAATGATATGTGCATATAAAATGTATGTTATACATATGTATACAAGTTTGGGAGTATAATTGAGTTTTTATTGGACTGAAATATAATCAACCTTTAGATTGACCTAAGACACGAAAAGGGTTGATCAATGAATATTTGAAATTTAAATCGTACAGGGTGTTTTTTTTTTAAGGTTTATTTGGACCTTCATGATAGGTTTATATAAATTGTTGGAGATGATATCGTCCAAGGGGACGACACCACTTCTCCTGACCATTTACGATCTTTTGAATGCATTTGTAATCGTTTTGGAAAAAAATTCAGTCAATGAGTTTTTGGCACTCATGTCACAAAATCTATATGAGAATTTTCACGTTCAGTGGTTTGGTCTCTAAGAACCGCTAAAAAAAAAACAAAGTTTTGGCGAACCAGTAACGCATCCTTCAAAATAATGACTGTCGTACGAGCTGCATGGGTATGCATCGTCATGTTGGAGCAAAATGTTTGCCAGTCCCGATATATCATCTTGCGGCAGTAAGAACTCATTGATGTCAAAGACCGTGTTTAGACTCTGAAATTTGAGACCGAACTGACAAGAGTTCGTTGGCGAGAGGGATGAGTGGTGAGTACTCTCGTGAGGCAGCTTCAAATTATAAACATCGGAAGCGTGAGTACTGTTCCAATTCCAAATTCAAGTTTTTTATTCCCATTTTGTTCATTATCTACTTGACTGCTGATGTGTTAACATCACAGTATTTTCATAACTAAGCTGAATGCAGAGTGAAAGAATATGAATTCTTTGAAAAGGAGACAAAATAAGCATTGATAATAGTTTATGGTTATTTTCTTTTATAAAATGCAAAAAATTCGCGTCGTACAACTGTCTCACTTCACAAAAATTCTACCAGCTTGAAGTTAGGCGTCCTGAATTGAGGACCGGACCTGTGTTATCACGAGAGTACTCACTACGCCAGGCTCAAATTTCCGAGTCTAACCACGGTCAAAGGGGTAGATGCGGCTGATGTCTAGACGTGGTGAATATACAGGGTGGCTGATGAATATTGCTACATTAAGAAACTCAAATAACTTTTTTTTCAGTGTATGGAATTCATTTTTCTTTTATTCATGTTAAAGTTCATTAAATTTTATTAAATATAGCTTAATTAGTTTTAAAAATAATGGAATTTAAATGCCCCCCCTGCTGGTTGACGCATGTGCGGCATCTTAACAAAAAGTTGTTCATAACTGCTTGGAGAGTTGAAACAGGAATAGCCGCAATTGTTTCTCGAATGGATTGCTTTAGTTCATCCAAATTGGTTGTTTATAAACTTCCTGTTTACAATAACCCCACAAGAAAAAGTCAGGTGCAGTAAGGTCAGGTGACCTGGGGGGCCAACGGAATGTGGAGTTTCTGGATATCAGCCTATTGGGAAATTTCCGTTGCAATTCTGTCATAACAGGCCGGGTTATGTGAGGAGTTGCACCATCTTGCTGAAACCACACAGAGTTGAAAGGAATTCTCTTTCGGCGTAATTCTGGATAGAAAAACTCTCTCAACATGCTCAAGTAACGGTCTCCAGTGACTGTAACGGTGTGACCGTTTTCTTCGAAGAAGTAGGGCCCGACAATACAGCGTGCAGAAACTGCACACCATACTGTGACACGAAGTGGATGCAATTCCGTCTCATGGAGTATCTGTGGGTTGGAAGCACTCCATATTCGACAATTTTGTTTGTTTATGTTGCCGTTCAAATCGAAGTGGGCCTCGTCAGACATAAAAAGACAGTTCAAGATGTTTCCGTCTCCTTCCAACATTCGAAGCATCTTTTGACAAAATTCCAAGCGAATCGGCAAGTCTGATGCATTGAGTTTGTTGGCCATTTGAATTTTGTATGGGAATAAGTCCAAATCATTATGCAGAATTGACTGCAATGACTGCCTGCTTATTCCCATTTGAGCTGATAAGCTCCTTGTCGAAAAGCTTGGATTATTTTGTACGGCAGCAGCTACAGCAGCGATTGTTTCTACCGTCCGAACTGAAGGTTCTCGATGGTAAGGTCTTCTTTCGACTGTCCCATGCTCGTCAAAATTCTTAGCAAGTCGCATTATGGTCCATCTGCTCGGAGGATTGCCGCCAAACGTGCGCCTGTACTCTCTTTGGACCGAAACTATGGACTCCAGTGCGTGATAGCGGCGGACAATCCAAATCCTTGTTTCAGTGTCCCAGTTATCCATTTTTGTAAAATCTAAGAATCGATCTGCAAAATAAAAAAAAAATTAACCAGATCCATTAAATAGAAAAAAAGTTATACAAGTTTTTTTTGGTAGCGGCTTTCATCAGCCACCCTGTACATTGAAACAGATACTTTTCACCCTTAGCATAAGTTTTGCCTTCTATTTTTACCTTCACGCGGTCGCACTGTAATACTTATATTACCAAAATTCAAGATTGACATTTGGCTTTTTGGTTTAACGCGAAAGAGGAAAGCACGACCGCTATGTCCTCTTCCTCTTTTATCAGAATGGCAGCAGAGGAGCTCAATTCAACGATTTCACTGGCAAACTTTCAGTCAGGCAGAAATACTTCACACGTTACAGATGGCGCCCAACGTGAGGCCTGTAAACATAAACGTTAACATAACATATATTCACTGCAGTGACCGTAGGAGTGATGTATTGCACCATATGGTTGATAGCTTTTTAATTCAATATCATCACTACGAAGTTACATCGTCAGTATTTGAGCGGAAGCAGCTTCAGTGGATCTAGTGGAAAATGAAGGCGAAAACAACATATCATCAGGAAGCCCTGGAGATGGGTTTTAAAAAGACCTACGCATCATTAAAATATGAGATTAGTAACATACCCGGCGAATGGAACCCTCAGCATCTAATGCCAGCTTTCAAACAAAAGAACCAATTACTATCGAGGAATCAGTGTCCTAAATGGGATTTTTTCCACCGTTTTGGTCGAATACTTGTTCTTCAAGATAACACATGGCGCCCAATGTGGGGCCTATAAACAAAAACGTGTATGAGTGTGATGTGTAGGTAGACTTTGCTTGAGGAAAAGCTAAAACTGTCTCTTTTTTGTAAGGGAGTCTTTCTATTTTAAATATGTGTCTGTAAAGCACATTGCCTTTTAAATGCAACAGGTGTTGCACGACACTTGTTAGAAGATGTAGAAATATAGGAAAGAACTTTTTGTTACAATGGATAGAGAGATAGTTGAACTGTATTTATCATTGCATACCTCATGGGCGATGTCCAGCATAAGCTGCATTGTTCCCGAGTGAGTATTGAACTGGCAACGTCTGGGTTAACAGCCAAGCAGCCATTCATTGTACATTGCCGTTACTCATCAATTTCTTTTTGAAATCAACTGTTGTTTTATACTTTTGCTATCATACTCATAACGTCTCAAAATCAAATTACGGTTATAACACAAACCTAATATTAAAAATTCTCTCAAAAACTAAAAATCCCACAAGCTTTACGACACGCGATCTGACAGTATCGATTTTTATTTATGAAGATTATTCCCCGAGAAATACCACAAAGAGTGAAAATTATCATTTGTTTCAATTAAAAGTTACACACAATCCTATCATTGAAATCGGAGTGTCAATGGATTGTTGCATTTGGCAGACAGAAAAAAAAAACAAAATAGGGGAAACCATACGGTACGATGTAATCTGCATGTAAAATACGTATGTTAGTTGCAGCATCCTCCTTCGTCATGAACAGCGTTCCAACTCTTTGCCCTCTCAAAAGGCACGATTATTAATCTGAAAAACGTTTTCACGTTTTCCTCCCATAATAATGGCGTCTATAAAGGAAATTTCATCCCAACACACACACACATTGTTGGTAAGGCGATGGAATTGGTGGAGCAGACAGACGGAAGCAGCAAAAATCACTCATTCGAATATTGCATTTTCAAACGAAGCAAATCGAGTGATCCCACATTAATGCATCCATGCGGCAGTAAAAACCACCACTACTCGATGGAAGATTAAGGATTACTACAGAGCTGGATAGCTGGAGCATCCAGCATCAGCATCAACTTCTGAAAGATTATCTATCATCTCTCTCTCTCATTTTTTTTATTATTTGTATGTTGCTCGTTCGTACAATCGTTCGTCCTTCGGTTGCCATGTGAATTTGCATGAATGCGGCAATTGTTGCGTGATTTCTCGATTTGATCATTTTTGGTGTAGGGGACGTGACATCGAGATGTGAAAGGAACGTGTGGGAGTGTGTCACCACTAAAAGACTATATAACGTGAATGCTCGTCTCTGTGTGACTCCCGTAGACCGTATGACACCAGGATGTGTTCTATGAAATTTTATTGTAATCTCGTTTTGATGGTGACTGGTTGGCAATACTGGAAACTGTCATTCAATTGCTGACACACACACAATGGAATTTATGAGAACAAAGTAGAAATTGTGCATTTGGTATTTAAGCTAGGAACACAATTGAGGGAAATGAATGTGTGTTGAGTTGACTATGATTGGAGTGGGACTTTAAGTTTTGAATGATGAGACAAATTAAAAGCTATGATTGCATAGATGTGTAGTACATCGTACATTTGTTTAGAAATTTTTTGGTTCTTCAAGTAGCAGCCATAGTTTATATCGTTTCAACAGAAATCACAAAAAATTCATTCGCATATGAATCCGAATACAACTAGCAACAACTTAACCATAGCCTCATCTTATAAGGACAAATTTCCCGACATCACAACCGAAGAATATAGTGCGGAAAAACTCCTAAAAAGGAAAAAAAATTGTGCCAGACGGAATATGGCCTCTTATTTCTGAGTTCCATCATTCATACGTGTGATGTCTTGATGGGAAATTCTTAACTCACTATTGAAGACAAGAAAGTTACAGCCAATGACATACGAGTGCGGGTTCGGAGTCTTGGACAAACAGTCAATTTCAGCGTTAATTAACCCTCCCAACTTCCTTAACAACTTGTAGTCAGAGCCATGCTTTACCATTCGCTAACCAAATAGAGCTTCGAGAAATTGAGATTTTTTGGCGGACAAGAGAATCTCAGGAACTTCAAATTTGAAAAAATGTCTTCCTTTAAAAACTACCTCAGGGGATTGTTTTAATGAATTGTTTTAATGAAATTTTTTTTTGTCAATTGATCAAGGGCAATAGAAATGTAATAGTTGTCGCTCCGTGACCTGGAATAGAGACCAAGAAAATCGACTTATCTATTTCCCCTTGTAAGATCACATTCGGAGCTTTTTTGCACTTGTAAATTTCACAAATGCCAACAAACGACTTGACTTGAGCTTCAAAGGTTGGCAATAATATTGTTGGCAGAGACGATACAGTATTGTCGCTATACCACCATGCAAGAATCTTGGTTGTTAACCCACTTTCTTGGCAATGAGTTTGGGTGAGCAACGGTTCTGTTAGCGTAGTGAAATCCAGAGTTTTTCTTAAACCGGACGGTTCAAATCCACATACAACTCTGAAGAAAAACTTTTGATATATACTATGGTTAGAAAACAGCTAACTGTAACGGCTCTGACTCATGAACACGAGATAGAGCATCAGGCCCTCTTTTCAATGTTCCTTTCCGGTGTTCCATGACAAAGTCAATTCCTTGTTGTTTTTAACTCCAACTTGCTATTCTTCCGGTTGGGTCTTTTAAACACTTCAGGCTCGCATGGTCTGGTTATAACGAAAAAACAATATCCCTCAATGTAAGACCGGAACTTGCATATCCCCTGAACAGCCGCTAAACACTAACGCTCCGTAACCGTATAATTACGTTGCGGACCATTTAACTTTTGTCATTAATAATAAAAGGGGTATTCTGCTCCACAGCTCATTTGCAGCAAACGCACTCAATTCCTGTGGATGACGATGCCTCAGAAAGAATGACAAATTTCTTACCGAAATTAGTGTTCACCATGCCCAGGACAGGTGCAAAATTGACATTCACAACACACAAATTAAATTCGTACACACTTTTGGTATCAATCGAGGATCAGCTACGTAGATGGAAGGATCCTGTTGAGCAGAGTGCTGAAGTGCCCTACCTTAACGAGATGCGCAGGTCCTTTAGGGATATTGACATCGAACAGCTGGACTTGATGGAATACTAACTGAATTCCTGAAAGCCGATCCCGTAATAAAAGCTAGTATCCTACATCCGTTGTTACAAATGATTTGGGAGTACGAAAGTTATCCCAAGGACTGGAATAATGGTGTGATTGTTAAGCTGCCAAAGAAAGGTGACCTTAAGAATTGCAACAACCGATTTGTCCGTTTTTCCTAAACTAATGCAAACCATCATTCTCGAGCGTATAAGGGATAGAATCGATTCTACACTCAAGAGGCATCAAGCTGGTTTCAGAAGTGGCCGATCGTGTGTCGACCATATCAACACACTGGGAATCGTCTTTGAGCATGTCAATGGAATTTCAATCGTCGCTTTACCTCATGTTCGTCGATTTTGAGAAAGCCTTTGATCGAGTTAACCGAGAATGTATATGAACATCATTACTTGTAGGGGAATTCCTCCAAAAATTGTTGCCATTATCAGGGAGTTCTACAACAGCGCAAGGTGTTTTGTTTTGCACAATGGGCAGCTATGCAACTCCTTCGTAGTACAACAGGGTATGAGACGAGGGGATGTTCTATCGTCAATTCTCTTCCTGCTGGCGATGGACGACGTGTTGACAGCCAGTGTTGGAACAGCAGAGTTTCAGGGCATTCAATGGAGACCGTTTGAAAGGCTCAGTCATTTAGACAATTCCGATGACATATGTCTCCTGGCAAGTAAAATCAGTGGAACGAGATGTGCCAATCAATGCAAGTGAATGGAGAAGCGAGTGGTTTAAGAATAAATACTAAAAAGACAAAAATAATGCTAACAGGCCGCTCCATCAATCACCGTATTATTCTACAGGAGACGCTAGTGGAAGAAGTAGAACAGTTTCACTACCTTGGAAGTATTGTTTCTGCTAATGACTGTACGGATATGGACGTTAAAAGCAAAATTAATAAAGCTCGTGCTGCTTTCGATAGTCTGCCACCAATTTGGAAATCTAGTCAAATCTCCTTACGCAAAGATTCTTCGAATCCAATGTCAAATCCGTGGTGTTATTTGCTTGCGAAACCTGGAAAGTCGCGCCTACCATTTCCAGAAAATTTGCAAGCTTTTGTGAATCGCTGTCTACGCCACATACTAAAGATTTGCTGGCAACAAGTTATATCAAACGAGGAATAGAGGAGCCGGGACAAGGCAAGAGCGGCTAGACGTCGACATAAAAAAAAAAACGTAAATGGCAATGGATTGGTCACACACTGAGAAAACCAAACGATGAAATTGCAAAACAGACCTTTGAATGGTATCCTCAGGGTGCACTGCGGGTTGGAAGACCAAGAACAAATTGGAAATCAACTGTCTTAGAAGAAGAAGAATCCCAGAGAAAGACGTGACCACAGTTAAAATACCTTGCTGCTGACCGTGAAGGATGGAGACGTTTTATTGTCGCCCTATATGCCACAACACGATGATGATGAAATCTTTTAAAATTCAGATTGTCAAAAATTTTAATTTTTGATAACAGTTCAAACATAATACCTACTTGGCAACTCCTAAATTAGATTCGTTCAAAACTCTAATTGTTGTTTAGTCCTTATTTATTAATTTATTGCTTTCTAACGTTAGTTCGCACTTAACAACTAACTAAAGAGACCAAATTTGGATTCGTACAAATCTAAAAATTTAAAAGCGTCAAGTTCGTTACTTTCTCATAACAGTTGCACTGTTTATTCCAAAAATGTTAATATTAAATTCATAAAAAAAATTGTTAGAATACAGACCCCCAAATATTATGCCTTCTGATGACAGTTCGTACTGAATACTTCACAAACGTCAAAATTAGATTCTTACAATAATTTCACACTATTAAGTGTCAGATGATTTGCTTTCTGATGAAGTTGGCACTGAATTCTTCGCAAACGTCAAAATGTAATTCGTATAATACTGTCAAACTACAAAGTATCGAATAAAGCAACATTATGATTACATTGCACACTGAATACTTCGTAAACGTCAAAGTTATTGAATTTAATTCTTACAAATCCATGATCTAGAATTTTGTTTTTATTCACTGAAATATGAAAAAATCAAAAGGAGTAAATATTTGTATGGAAATTGCAGTTAAAAAACATGACAAATCAGTCTAAAAACCCACGATGTGGACCGTGTCTCCCACTCTCCTAATAAATTTAGCTTTTTAAATATTCTCATTCGAATTCTCATTCTTTAAGAGATAATTACCGTAACTTATCCATTTATCATAAAGCTCAAATAATTCTACCAACGACAAGGTAATCCATCATTTATCCTTTTTTTGCGTTGTCGTCGGTCATTATATTCAAATAAAACATCTATATGTCCTTAAACTCTCCATCAGTTCCTTCTTCCGGAAGAATTTCCAATTAGCCGCAACAAGGCTGAATTCCTTTAAGAGGATTACATTATACCTACACACAGGAGCAAATTACCATTATAAATGTGTTCCTCATTCTCTTTAAAGGGTTTTATAGATATTCCTTTCAAACTCAGAAATGATGTCATGCATTTATTTTTTTTTTCTTAACCCACAGATGTCACAATGATTGTCCTGAACACACCCATTTGTGCGCCTGCAACAGGATGCTACTATTAAACAAGGACGTGTGTGTACCTACATAATGTTAATGCAAATCGAGTGAATCCTAAAAGCAAATCTAATGGTTATGCAAAACATTATAATATCACGCCTACTCTATTAAGCCAGCTAGTTCGGCAATTCTATTTGGCATGAATGCACAAAAATGAATGAAGCCACAAAAACTATTACCACCTCCACAAAATGGGAACATTTTTTTTTGTTTCGGTCGGTCGACGAAGCTAGATCGACTGAGGTTCATGTACCTTATTTTTCGAAATATATGAATAGAAAGTAGCCTTGATTCGATTTACATATTTTATCTATGCTTGAATGCTCTATAGGAAAAACTGTTCATCGACCCCCGACCGGACTCTTGACTCTCGGGGTCCTGTGCCTCACCATCATCAGCAAGGACGACAAAGTGCAGTAGCTAATAGTACCTGAACTCTATAGGGTGGTTAGTGCGGTCATGGTGGTAGCATTGCCGCATAGCATGTTGCATATACTACGATTCTTGAAGCTGGCTGGAAGAAGGCGTCTCGATTTCGCAGTGTTTTGTATTCATGAGCAAAATGCATTTAGGCCACATTGTTCAGATCCGGAACAGTGTGTGTTGAGCTATTTGGCCAAAGGTGCAGCATTCAGAGAGCCATGATAAAGAAGGGCCTGGCTTTTGTTTGATTAATGGTCAAAAGCAATGAAACCGAACACGGTCTTTGGTTAGCAGAGTGAAAAATGGTATTGTGAGTGGTAAAAGAGTTTCCGTTTATATTTAGGAAGTTGGTTGGTAGTCTCTTAAGAAAAATTCTAAATGAAGTGGTATAGCTAGTTGTTTGATAATTCTGGGTTACCCAGGAATGAACACGTATGTACTTTAACATACACACATGATTTTTCATTTATATCAAATGAAGCTTCTTCTGTCTTGTTTTTCTCAAAGGAAATCAAATGAAACAAATTGGTTTAAGTGAGTTTGTCAACAGGTTTTGAACGGAGTTGATTGTATTTCCACAGATTGAGTTTTTTACGAAGGCATAACAATTTTGGAAATAGATATCGGGGATCAGTTTTGCTGTTAACGATGCCTCTCTTGCGAACCGAGCTTGGTCCTGAAAAAGCTATTATATTTTATTAGATATGATAATAATTGGATCTTTAAATTACCCTTCTTTTAAATGTAAAGTTCATATTTTCAAAGACACATTTGACATCAATTTTGATTACTTACTTATTTGAGGTTGAAACTTTAAGATTTTTGGGTAGGGACGGGTTCATGTTGACATTCTGTGATGGCAATGTAACAATGTTGTTTTGGTGACGTCTGTCAAATCTGATGTTTATTATTCAGTCGTCGATGCCCAATCACCTATCGATATCAGTAATGGTCGTTGTACTGTCAACGGCGAGTGCTTCAGATCCATGATAATTTCTTTTGATTGCGAATGTTATATGACATGTTGTTTTAGCATAACGTCCGGCACTTCGTTCCACATAGGGAACAATTTTATTGACATTCTGCATGAAAGATTTTATTGTGAGGTTTTCTCATGCAGAGGTGGCGCGATGACTATGTTTAATAAAATCTTGTAGTTTGGCATCACTTTTTTGTTACTTGGAGTTAACAACAGTGAAAAACATCATTAAAAATTAAACAACAAGCTTGCGCCATTTTGTAAGTGAAAGTTAC
Source organism: Baccha elongata (assembly GCA_951217065.1). Lineage (NCBI taxonomy): Eukaryota > Metazoa > Arthropoda > Insecta > Diptera > Syrphidae > Baccha > Baccha elongata. The sequence continues at coordinate 230,458,918 of OX578272.1, read as the reverse complement.
AAAATAAATAAGGAATTAGATGATTTGACTCTGAAAGTAAGTTCAACAATGACTGATGGATTGGGTCTCGAGCTAAGGCCCACCCCTTAGCAAAGTGACTTTTGCATTGGATTCCAGACTTAAGTGAGATTCGAGAAAAAAAAAAAGACTAACTAACTTTCTGAAAACTGATCGGCCTTTCATAGCTTTCTCGAGTAAGATTTTTCCACTTCTTACGGGTGCCGTGCCGTGGCAGACAAAATTCTGGCAAATAAGTAGCTATAAGAATCAAATAACTGACGGATCTATCTAGAAATATTTGGCTCAATTAGGAAAGTTTTCGAGCAAAGAATCTCTTAGACAGACTAAAATCAGACAAAGTAATGATAATTCCTATTAGCATGCGGCTAAATTGTCTGGTGAAATAAATAGAGACCGTTTTTCTCATTGGAGTAATTTGGACCTGAAACTCAACACAACCTTTTAATAGGCCTCTGTATCCTCCAAAAGTATCAGTTCCATTTAAATAAGCTAGGGCAACGATCATGTCCTCGTGTATCCTTAAATTAGGAATGAAATTTTTCATTCCGAGAAGAATTATATTTGTGACCATATCAGCACTGGAGTCTACTTCGAGGAAGCATACTGACCAGTTAGAGTTACTGAAAAAAATGGATATTATAAGGCCATATTAACAAATATGATGGCCTAATTTCGTACGGCGTTATTTCACGGCACCGGTAATAGAGCAGCTCCCCCACATTTTGGTACATCCACCTTTGATTTAGAGAATCAGATTTGTTCTTTAGTCTCCATGAATTATATATGATCAAAACGTGCAAGATAACATCTCTCCTGTTCCTTGTTTTTCAGAAAACACTAGCTGTACTATCCAATAAATCACACAGCATTAAATTCAAACATCGTTTTCGCGTTCATGAGTCACATTTGATTCAAAATCATTTATTGCATACGAAAGATCACATTTGCAGTGATTGATTAAATAGACGCTTATATATATATAAGGACATCATGTGTCCATGAATCTTATATGAGCAAAGCAAATAAACTATTCCAAATCAGCAAATAAAAATTATTATCTGAAGCTACCTTTTTTTTTGTTTAATTAAGAACTTCTCAAACATAAATGAGATTGAAATTTATTCTTATGAATCAAATATGATTCATTGAACAGTGAAGTTGAATTTCGTTTTTTTTTTTAAGAAAATTCTGCAAAAAAAATCCAATTCGGGTGGGGGGGAAGTGATTTTCTTAACGATCGGAAATTTTGTATCCATTTCTTAGAGCATGAATGGAACCCATTCTGCCTATGCAAATAAAAACAAACATTTCTTTACTCCATCCTCCTGTCAACCAAATAAAAACCATCAGCCCGAAGTTTAAAATGTCAACTTTCAACTACCCTAAATTACGCCACCTGGCTTTAAAAACGGGAATCTGTTTATTCACCTTCATATGCTTCTGGTGAATAAATGAATTCCCTGTGGAATTGGAAATTCCAAATTCAATTACAAATGTATTCAATTATTCCTTTTATCAATTATTTTACCAAATTCATGTCATTATTTAAATTTACAGGTATTTCTAAAATACTAAAACTAAAAAAAAAACTCTGACTTACCTTTTCATATAAATAAAATAAAAAATTCTCACAGCCGAAATTTATATTTTGGAGTTCCCGTGGGTTCCGCGAAGTGGTTGTCGTATATATAGAGTTGGTTTGTCTGAATGCAAATCACTCAATCCCCAGTGACACTGTTTCACTTCAACTCAATGTGGCCGATGTCAGTGGTGGCATTGACGACCAACGATATCCCTAATTTCGTTACTGTAATTCAATTATGGCTGCGAATACACGTTAACCAGACACAAAGTAGAGTCCCTTGTCTAGATGCAGCATCAGGATGATTTTTGCTTTTTTTTATTTAATTTTCAAAGGCAACTCAGTAACGCCATTAAAACATTTGCACTTTATTTACACTCAATTATCACACTCATTGCTGTGGGGGATAAGTTTTTTTTTCGTATTTCACAATTTTAATTTAATAAACAATTTCCCTTCGGACAAGGATGTGGGAAATGCATGAATAAAAACACAGATACACAAAGCGATAGTTGCAAGGATAACAACAAAAAAAAAACATCAAACTTCACCCGCAGGTAACACTTTTATAGAAGTTATTATAGCATGGAGGAGGTGACCGACGACGATATCGTTGAAGCTCATTCGTAAGCTTGTACACGTGCACATTGCTCATTAACGGCATAAAAACAAAGTTTCTTATACCTCCTTGTCGTCCTGCTGTTCCGAACGAAAAGGACTGATGAAGGGAAACACTGCTAATAACACTGGTGGAGCTGGGGCTATGTCCTGCAATTTTTTTTTTTTTTGCTCAGCAAAGTTTTTTCTTTTTTAGCTCTTGGTGTCGTTGACTGAGTTCAACATGGCCACAAAACAGAACCGGAACTGGTTTCATCTTTAGAAGAAAGGTGTATCCTGTAACAAAATAGATAAAAAGAAGAAAAGGCTTGAGCAAAAATGGAAGGTATAAAATCAGAATTATTCAACAAAATAAATGTATATTAAAATTATTTTTATTTTTAAACTTTTTTTTATGGTTAAGTTGTAGAAGTGGGGTTTTATATTCGATGTCTAAAGTTGTCTGTTTATGAACTTCGTTTTGAAGGATTTTCATGTTTTTCATCCTTTAGGGGGATTGTTTTTTTTTTTGTTTGTTAATAAGGTAGTTGGTGGTTTCATTTATTTTTGTCTTAATTTATTTGCTGCATTAGTTTTTGTTATAAGAGGAGAAATGAAATGAGATATTGAAAATGAAGTTAGAGGACGATTTTGAAAAATTAATAGCTTGGAAAATTCTGGTTGAATAAATTTTTAAGTATGCGAAGTATAAGATATTAAAAGAACTTCAATGCAATAAATTTGAGTTATAATTAAAAACTAAGAGGACTTTGTGTTAGAGACTTCAAGAAAAATCAACACTGGTGCCCAAATCTAAAGATATAGGGGCCTCTAAATGAAATTGATTTTCTGTGTAAGGACTTGTGTTTTTATGCGTATAGTCGGTTTAAGACAACAGCCTAAAAAACAAAATGCACAAATAATAGCTGTTGTATAGCTTATGAACTTAAAATATAGGAATATTGCTTTATGCTATAATAAATTACGCAGCGATGAGATAACATATTACGAAAAAAAATCTGCAATAAAATTGAAGGTGGTAAAACCACAGTTTGTTACCATAACTATATGTCGGCCACCACTTTCTCCTTGAAGATTCAAACATTAAATAATTTTTCGATGAGCTCACTATTTCGATTGTTACTATTAAAAAAAGTTTGTATTTCCCTTTTGGTAAGAAAGAAATTGCATTTGAAAGTGACATTAGGCCATAATTGGCTTTCTAAAAGTGTCGTATTGCCATGTGACACTTTAACAAAGTTATTTAAAAAGCTTCAACCAAAAATCATCTTGCCTATGGTTCCTTGTTTGTATTTGTTATATCTACAATAAAATTTGTAAGACACCTGTCATTTAATTTTTATACTGAATTATTAGGATATCTTTGAAATAGGGATGATCAATGTTTTAAAATCATCGATGATGACATCGATGTCAACACATCAAAAGCGATTACTTTCGCAAAAATTTTGTTAATACTTAAACAAAACACATAGTAAATTTGTTTAAATACAGATTTAAAGAAAAACAAGAAGCTTAACCAACGATGGTGACTTTCGGTGACAGAGGAGTACTGAACAATATCTAGAATAAGGGCTAGGTAACCCAGTATATAAAGTTACTATTTGTCCCCCTTTTCAAGGGATTTCCATCCCTTTTTATTTCAAGATATTATAATTTTTTCTTCTTAAAAAGCAAATATTAGGAAAGAGGACGCAAAAGTCTCTCCTTTTCACACATTTTTGCTTTTTTTCGTCATAAATACAATAATCGTCAATATCTTCACATCACATCGACGTTTCAATTTAAAACATCGAGGATCATCGAAAATCAATACATCGAACATTATGCTACACAGGGTGATTCACTTAAGGTTAACCAAAAAGATAGAGCGAGTAGATTAAATTGAGAGAAGAAAATAATCGGAGGGGGGTCTATCTTCCCCCGTTTAGGCGGGAGGGGCAGTTTTCTAAAAAATTGACTTAAATCAGAATAAAAATTATTAAAAAAACAATGGTTCAACCTAATGCCATATTATAACTTTTTGAAAAGCCAGAAGTCTATTCTCTTTCATTCTTTTTAAATAAAGTTGATTTAGTTTACTGTTTTTGAAAAATCAATTTTCAAACTCTAAATTTTGAAATTTTTTTTTTTTTTAATTTTGTTAACTATTTTTTTTTTAATTTTATGTTTTTCAAATTCAATGCTGTTATTAGTCTTTAGTCAAAAACATAAAACCTCATGAAAATGTCTTGTAGATTCTGAGAAAATCGAAAATTTAATTATAATTGTCTTGACTTTTATTTGGCAGCATGTTGCACAATTTTGAATTTGAGTTAATAAACAGGTACTACGCATGGACGCACCGTAGTAAAACATTGACAGGTCAATTTTTAAGTGATGTTAATGAAAAAAGGGTAAAATGAGGATAATTCAGTAATTAGTAATTAGCAATAAAATGCTGAATATTTTAAAAATAATTATACAAAGGTTAATCATTTAAATCTAGAAGTCTAGTCACGTAGTAAGAAAAAAAAAATATTTCCTTGGAAAAAATTGGTATTTGTTATTTTCGATTTTCTGTTTTTGACTAAAGCCTAATAACAGCAATGAATTTGAAAAACAAAAATTGTACTTAATTACATAAAATTAAAAAAAAAATAGTTAAAATTTTTTTTTAATTTTTTTTTCAAAAATTTTGAGTTTGAAAATTGATTTTTCAAAAACAGTAAACTAAATTAACTTTATTTAAAAAGAATAAAAAAAATAGATCTCTGGCTTTTCAAAAAGGTATAATATGGCATTGTAGAATGAACCATTGTTTTTTAATAATTTTTTTTTTTCTGATTTAATTCAATTTTTTCGAAAATTGCCCCTCCCGCCTAAACGGGGAGAGAAAGACCCCCCCTCCAATAAGTTTTTTTTCTTGTCTCAATTCAATCTACTCGCTTTATCTTTTTGGCACACCTTAGGTGAGTCACCCTGCATACACAGGGTGATTCGCCTAAGGTGTGAAAAAAATTAAGGGCACGACTGGGTCGCACAAACTTGTTTCTGTGGCAAGTTAATTTCGTGTAGATGACTGAAAAATTTATTTGATCAGTTTTTTTGAAAAATAGTTTTTTTGTATTTTATATTTTGAAATAAATTTAAAAAAATAATTACTAAAAAAAATCGAAATAAGAAAATATTTATATGAAAAATATTACGGAAAGCAACAATTGAATTCCATAAAATTTTTATCAAAACTTAAATTTTTTTTTTTTTGACAAAAATAGAATTATCAGTTAAAAAAAAAAACTTTTTTAAAAATAATTTTTTTTATTTTTCAATTTTTGTTTGCAGAATTATTCAGGTTAAACAGTAGTTCATGTCTTATGTAATAGGGATCATGGTAGCGGCGCTGCTTTCAACGACTTGGCAGCTTGGTGGCTTAGCGGTAAATCTAAATATAGTAAATTTATATGAAAATTAAGAACTTCAAGTTCTGGACATCAATTGTGGGTCTGAATCCTGAATATTTAAAGATGTAATTAACGTGATTTTTTCATTCCCAATGTGAATTTTTGAATTTCATTGAGCCGCTGAGCTGATGCGTGATCTGCTGATTGATTGATTGATTTTTGATTGATTTTAAATACGCCAAACAGTGCACATAGGAGTATTTGACAAAAAAACCTGGCCAAAATTAGTTTTGCCTTCTGCCTTCTTATTATTTTTTATACGAAAATTACAATTTTATCCGAAAAAATCCTCAAACTTTTATTGTTTTACTATTGTAGTATTTTACTAGGACACTTCTACTTTCAAGTCATACAAATAAAATTTTCCAATTATACCTACAAATATAAACAAAAATTACTAGAAACTGTTTAAACTAACAAGAGAAGGTAGACATTTTTATAAACTTGTGCCACACAGTGTTTAACCACAACTTATAATTATTTTAATTATGCAAAACTCCATTTTTATAAAAATAAAGACAGAATTATATCAACATTGAAAACGATTTCATCACAGAACGTTTTTTTCAAACTTTCGATTTCAAATGGTCAACGCTTTGTTCATATTTTTTTTAGGGACTCTCATTGCACCGATGCACAAAGGGTCCCACCAGGAGAAAATTTAAAGAGATATAAAATAAAATTCATAATCAAATTATTAACATACAATCCAATATTTGGCATTTATTTAGCTATCATACGGTACCTTTATCATTCGCTTAAGTGCATTTTTGAAAATTGACTTTTGGCCAGGTTTTCGTATCAAATACTCCAATGTGCAGTGACTCGTTTATGAAAAAGTGCTTGAGAGCAGATCTATTTTTTCAAAATTTTTAAATTCACTGAACTAACTTGTGTTTGGAAATCTATCGAACAAATTATTTCATTTGGATAAATGGTTTGGCTTGTAGAGGGAGTCAAAGTGGAAAAATCATTGAACTATCGTGCTTAATACGAACACTTCTAAAATTGTCAAAAGAATCTGAGTAATCCAAAAATAAGATTTAGCTACAATGAATATAGAAAGATTTAATAATACTTTCAAAGATTTCGGCAGAATAAAAATTTATATTTTATCTCATTGGATTTACTTAAAACCAAAAAGATTCGATGTATCATTCAAATATGATTTGTTCATTTCTACATTCCATTTAATACTTAAAGAATAGTTTTTAGGAAATCTAATGTTTTTTATGTAAATTTTCGGTACTTTTAATTCTTATAACGGGTTTTTCAACAGGGACGCTACAAAAGTAGAGCGACAGAGACAGCAAACGACGCCATATTTCATGCCGCTCTTTTGACATTTCTCTTCAATAAGGTTTGCCATTTCATGATGGAGAGATATACGAGCCAACAACGAGTCGAAATTATTAAAATTTACTACCGATGTTCGGAGTCAGTGGCCGGCCTCAACGTTAAGAGCGCTACGTCCAATTTATGGTCGTCATAATTCTCCTAGCAAATTTGAATCTACATGCACAGTACAAAATGTTCCCGTGCCAGTGAGACAAAGAAGTGCCCGTAGTGTCGAGAAAGCCCAAATGTGTTTCTCACACGTCGTTCTCAAGCGTTGGGCATCTCTGTGACGTCGTTGTGGCGAATTTTGCGAAAAGATCTTGGCCTACATCCTAACAAGATTAAATTGACGCAAGAACTGAAGCCGCTTGACCACCAGAAGCGTCGTATTTTCGTGAATTGGGCTGAGAAACAACTTGAAAATGATTCGGATTTTCATCGAAAAATCATCTTCAGCGATGAGGCTCATTTCTGGCGCCACAAGCCACACAGCGAATGTCACAATCAGTTTATTGGAAAACAAGTTTGGAGAACGTGTTATCTCACGAAATGGTCCAGTCGCTTGACCGCCTCGGTCGTGCGATTTGACGCCGTTAGATTATTTCCTGTGGGGCTACGTCAAGTCTATGGTCTATGCCAACAAGCCAGCGACGATTGATGAACTTCGTACAAATATCGAACGTGAAATTGCAGCAGTATCGGCCGATTTATGCTTGAAAACCGACGAAAATTGGGTTCAGCGGCTGGACTTCTACAAGCGTGCCCGTGGTGGCCATGCAAAAGAAATCGAATTTCATACATAATGGCATAGAACGTACTTTCACAGGAATAAAGAATTTCATTGATATCCAAAACCGTTTTTGTTTTATTTAAAAAAAAACTTTTGAAGCGCTCTTATTGAAAAACCGGTTACCTCACTTTGAATTGTAATCTTCTTTAAAAAAATGTTAATGTAAAGGGTTATCCAATAAGAGGAATAGCCCGCTATATCGGTAGCTGTCACTTTTGAAGCTGTCATTTTTTGACATTTGACAAGTAGAAAATACGCCATTAATAAAAATGGAACAATACACGCTTCAACAACGAATTGAAATTTACTATAAAAATGTGAAAATTTGGCAGAGACGGTTCGTAAAACTAAAACATTTTTGGGTCGTCGTGAAGCACCTTGTCGGACCGCAATACAGAAATTGGTGGACAAATTCGAGCTGTTGGGACAAGTTAGTCATGTGAAGAATAAAACCCGTGCACGTCGCTCAAGAACAACTGAGAATATTGCTGTTGTAGCCCAAAGTGTTGAAGAAAACCCAGGTTTGTCCATTCCATTCCATTGCATTCCATTATTTATTTCAACAAATTCAGATATGCACTGTAATTTGTTTTACTAATTACTTTTATAGCCTTGGAAACTTACTTAAAGATAAAAACAATGTTACGATATCTTTGTTGATTACTTACTTACCTATGATTTTCTCAACCAAAAAAGCTAATATGGACCACTGTATTCACTGTATCTCACCACTACGCATTTTTCTTCTTTTTTTTTTAACTGTGAGTATGAAATTTGTCTGGTATTAAGACACAGACACATCGATGTTGCAAAAACACGTTCATCGTGTAAAACATCGCAATTCGATTCTATTTTATATATGTAGTAAATGCGGAACAGCTTCTTACAACTTAAACGCCTGAACCACCAACCATTAATAAATAATAATAAAATTCAGAAACATTTTGTATGTTCCCACAACATAAGGATCGGTTTTCTTGATTTGAAACTTACCTTTCATGAAAAAGCAAATCTTTATTGACCATTCTAAAGATTTACTAACAAATATTTATGTAATTCGTTGACCATAAGCCATAAACTCAATATCGAAAATAAAGCCTCTCCTCAAATACGTGCCTTGGCAGCTTACACAAAGATTGCACTCAATCCTACTCAAGAAGTCATAACAAAAAAAAAAAAATTGCTCTAAAAGCTTGTTGCAGGATTAAATGAAATAAAAACTTATTTTTGCATAAAATTCATATAAAAGTTGTTCCATTTGTCCCTCTCTCCCCGTTGGACTTACACAAATTTAACCATAAATCTCAACAAATGCCAAAATGTAAAATGAATTAAACCTTCGTAAAGCAATCCCGCACTCTTTTCTAGGCATTTGAACTGCTTCTGTGTTCTGGGGCCTGGCTGGTCAGTCGGTTAGGTCAAGCTGCAAGGAAGAAGGATTATAAAGCAACTGACCTTTGTCCTTAATATTTTTTTCGTGTGATTTAAATTTTTTTTTTTTTAAAGGATTGTTTGCCCGCGGTGATTTATGTATTCATTCTTTTTGTGCTCTTCAGTTCGTGGTTGCTTCTGTCTTTTGTGTGCAAAAATGATTGCAAGTGGATTGCGTGCAAGACCCAGTTGCACATCATTTTACACAACCAATCTATAACCTAAGCAACCTGCCAACTTATACTCCTTTGCCACTAACCAAGTGAGGTAAAGTATAAAAGCGAAGGTAAATTTAAAAAAGGAGGTGGTTTGCTTTATTGTGAGTACCGACACACTATAAATTTTCAAATTCTAATGGATGCATTATTTTATTAACTCCTTCTTTCGCCCACAAACTCATATGCAGTTAGAATGAAGGTATATTTAGCTTGAGAAAATAGTTTGAAATATGCGAAGAAATTATTTCAATTTCAGCTCTTTTCGCTTCGCGATATGAGAATGTTAAATAGCTTCAGAGATATACGAAACGAGGTACGTAAAACGTAACGGTTTAGGGGGGGGGGTAACTTTATTAGCAATCTCGTGTATAATAATTTAACTCTCCGACAGCGTGAATTGTTTGGAATTTAAATTCACAAGGCTTATGCAAGCTTTACCTTGCAATAACAGAAAATACTACACCTATTCTAACCCTCTACAATTTTGTTGCTCGAGAGGGTGGTGGAACGTTAACTAATCTCTCACACTTTTTCCATGCCGCCCCTCGTCACTGGGGAGCAATTAGAAAAGTTTGTTGCTTTTTAAGTATCTATATAGTAGCGAGCATTATGGAAAACTTAGATAAGGATGTTTAATATGCTTAGTAAAAATGCAAGGGGGAAAAGTATAGCATTGTAGTGTTATCTTTGCTAAAAAAAGTTGTAAATGTTTTTTATGATGATAAAGAATTGCACGTTTTATGAGATTAATTCGATTGCTGAAAGAAAAAGGTTAAAGTAAGGGCATGTGGTTATATAAATTATGGTTTAAAAAAACCAGGTAACTCGCTATAAATTTAAATATAAAAAGAAATGCATCAGTAAATAAAAAAATTAACATAATAAATAACAAAAGAAGCTGAGATGAGGTATCAATAAATGATATCAGGATTACTAACAACTCCAAAAGTTTAACCCATCATATACATTTAACCAACATAATTTAATGTTATGTACTGTTTGTTTCATGAAAAAGCATGAATCTGTCCTTATTTAATTGGCGCCCAACGTGGGGCTAAATTTGTAAGACATATCTTTTTGGGTTAGTCGGTTTTAGTGCAAATTCGATAAAAGTGCATCAGGATACGGGTTCTGGCTCGGTCTGATACGTATCACTAGATTTGATTGGCTAACGATCCAAAGAGCATCGTAATTCTTTCCAGACGGTCGAAGCAACAAATAGAGCACATGCTTGATGAGGTAGGGCACATATCCAACATCCTAGAAATGCTTAAGTTTTTTATTGCTGCTTCAGTTCAGAGCTCGAGTTCGGAGCTCGATTGTCTAATGAAAAGAAATTCGAGTAGAAATTCAACATAAGATGTCTTAGTATATTTACCTGAAATTGCCAAAGTTGCCAGAGACTACAGAAGGCACCAGGACCAGAAGCTCTTTGCTCAGCAAAGTATAGCGATATCATTAAAGAAGTATTCGAAACCACCGTAGGCTACCAACCATCCCCAGAGAAGGAAATCGTAGTGCAACGATAACTTAAGATGCACATGCAAACATGCATTAACCAAGACCAGCGAATGTAATCGAATCACAGAGGTCATTAAATCAAAATCAAATATGGATGGAAAGACGAATGCCAATTACAATTAAATCCATTGGGATCCTGCAAATCCATCAAAGAATATCCCTTCTAGGGGCGCGACTCATAGTCATCACTCAAGTCGAAATTTTTCTCATGTGAACGAGTCTGAAAACTTATAAACACTTGAGTCACTGAGGGATTTCTCAAGCATTTACTTGAGAATTTTCTTCAGTGCGTATCATGTATCATGCACCAAAACTCATCAAAATTTTGCGTTATGCAATTTTTTTTCCGGTATTTAATATTCTTATTAATTGTCTATGCACTCAAAAAAACCCTGTGCCAAAATGCGTCTTAGTTTTTGAAAAATAAGAAAATCAAAAGATAGTACGACGCACCGTCGTCGGCACTCCGATGACCGGGGATTTTTTATTGCAAGTACATGGGACCCCCCTCTACACATTCCCGAAAAAATTGGAACTACACAATATTTTTGGTTTATATTTATTAGTTTGACTGGACTATATATATAAAATATGTTTTTTAATTAAAATCTTTTCAAAAAAAATCTTTTCTTTTAAAAAAAATATAAATTGGATAGGGTACCAAATACATTCAATATCTTCACAAATACTAGCATGGTCTTCATAGAATAAAATAAACTATTCCAAGATTTGATCATAACCTTTTCAGAATGTGTAGGAAGTAAAACCTCTAATAATTAAAAAATAAACAGCCTTCTGCATTCTTAATTAGGTCAAGGTCCTTAAAATTAATATTTAATACCCACTTAATTTTGTTTTTCTTCCAACCCACTAACATTTATCTTAATTCTAAAATAATTTTTGCAAATTTTGGCTTTTGATCAAATAACTGCAAATAATTTACCTACAAAATAATAACGTCATCAAACAAACAATCTGCATGAGTGTGTGTGTGTCTGTGTTTAAAATAAGAACAAACCAACTTTGCCGCTTTTGCAATTTTTAAACAATTTTATTTATTTTCATTTTGTTGACACCAAACTGTTTCAATATTATTTTTTGCATTTTCCCCCATTTTAAAAATCTTTTGGGAAATCCATTCTGGCAAAGTAAAAATAACAAATAGCCAATCCAATAATAACAAACACACACTTTGAGATATTTTCACATCTTTAATCATCGTGGGGGTGGTGCGGTGGTGGTTGCAGTGCACTAAAATGAAAGATAATGTTTGGTTTTTGGTGGAAAAAATCTTGTCTACACAAAAGTACTTTGATTTTTGAACTTGATCTAGATTTAGAAAAATATTCAATATCTTTTGAATTTTGATTATTTTTTTTTAGCGTCAGTCATTGAGATATGGTTGTTGAAAGTTCTTCTATAAAATTTAGAGCGATAGAAAAACATTGTGGACGTCAAGACGGGGTTTAATTTTTTTGGCACGTGGCCTCGGCAGTGGTTGTTTTTAGGTGTCATCAAATTATATTTATTTGATGGTTATATTTTAATTGAACATTTTTATTTTAAACAAACACAATAATTTATACAAAATAGAAATGTTTCAGTTTGTGATGAAATAAATTACACAAGTAACACAAAATAGTATAATTTTGGTATAACACTTCTTAATTCATACTTTATTTATTCTTTAGTTGGTATACCAATTTTTGGCGTCCTTATAACTTCTTTATTTCGTCTTCATTTATTCTTAAAGAATTCTTAAATACTTTTGAAATCCTTCTTAACTTTTTTATAAAGCGTTATATCCGTAATTTACGATTCTTTAATACTTTTTCAAGCCTTCTGAAAATGGTTTCATTAATATCGGCATCTGTTTTAATATCTGCATCATAATTCTGGTCTTTTAGAAAAGTATTCTTATATATCTAATTGGCTCAGTAGGTAGCGTCATTTTAACTACCAACAGGTTAAAGGAAAAATAGTTTAAAATATAAAGGATTAAGGAAGAGGAAGATAAGAAGGAATAAAATAGGAGTTAAGAAGGTGTAAAAATTGAGCTAAGAAGAAGTAAAGTAAAGAAGGAGTAAACTGAGATTAGAGCATAGTTAGACGCAGAATGCATTCAATTTAATTAGTGCAGCAAACTATATAGTCATACCTGCGGAAAGAAGGGCTAGATCTGAAGGTCCTTAAAATCATTTTCCTTAGATATTGGACCATATGCATAAACACTAGTAAATGCTTTTACTGGTAAATTTCCATAGTAAATACTAATAGTCATATGCATAAAACCATAGTAAATACTGAAAAATAAGTTTATACTAGGGAACATATTATTTACTGCTTTCGGATGAATTTAACCAGTAAATACTTTAATCGGTATTCCTTGAATCTATTTCCTTCTAGTATATACTGTATGTATCATCATATTTTTCGTTTTACGTTATTTAGCTAAAAACTTTAAACGTCATCTTGTGCTGCATGTTTAACTTATGTGCCGTACCAAATATAAATGATATCGTTTGAGCTGTTTTGAAGGAACTTCAAAATTTGCAAGAAGCCGTTAACACCAAATCTTCGTTATGTGCATTTTTAGCCAAAATCCTGAAACGCTGTTATATTACAAAATGTTTCATCAAAATCGTATGAGCCGTTTTCGAGAAAACTCGGTAAAACTAAAGGGTTTATATGAGAGGAACCCACTACAGTATTAGTTTTTGCAGTTTTTCTTGAAAACGCATTAGGTTTCCAATAGGATCTTAATTTTACATATAATAATGAAGGCTACAATCGTTATCACAGTTGGCATATTAAAGTTAATTTGAAATATTTTCCAATTCGATTTTCTGTACATCAGGTTCGTTTACTCTATGATCATAAGCTATGATAAAAAAGCATCTACTCGCTAAGAATCATGCACTGTTTTCAACCAACACTTCAAGTTCCATAAGGCTTAAAAAAAATAATTGATGTAACAAGTTAAAAATTCTATAAGGTTTCGATAAGCATTTTGTAGCAGCTTCCTATCTTAGTCTACAGAGTTTAAATCCATTCGCAATAAAATACAAAATAAAGAAAGCTTATCAACTTTATAACCAATATACCCTATAAACTTCAGAAGTTATTTTGGTTAATGTGACAGAAAATAAACGAAACCGTAGCTTCTATAAAGATACTTTATCGAAATTAGATCAGCTACAAAGTATTGTATTGGAAAATTATAATTGTATAGATAAATCAAAATCTAAATAAAGTCTGAGCAATTTACAAAGCGGAAGAAAACTAATTGTTGAAAATAGTATTTCTGTTTTTCAGTTTTATATTAACCAATTATACTAAAATATTCAAAATATTTATAATCTAACCTGAACAAAGATTGAAAACTGAGACCTAAACGTTTTCGTCTGTGCGAACGGCTTTCAAAGTATGTTCAGTAAAATCGTTCGCACAGACGAAAACGTTTGATTGTTTTTTTTTTTTTCATGCAGAATCTGATTCCTGATCAAATTTTCTTTAAGTGATGATTTTTCAAATTATAGTATTTTGAATATTTAAGTCTAAGCTAAATCCGTCCACGTGTTAAGCCATTCAGGGAACTCTCAGAAGTTCTTGTGTTAAATTCAATGTGTATTGGTTAATTAGTAAGAAATTGAATTACTTAATTCCATAATTAACAATAAAAAAGACTTATTTGTGAATTTATTCTTCACAAACTACTTAATTTATTTAATCAAAATCCCAGTCAAATACCAAATGAAGAAGACAAATCAAAAACAAAAACAAAAATATGTAAATTGTATCCTTGATAATGTTTTCCTCATTTAATTTTCAGTTTAATCTCTCATTCCCATTAGTCACGTTGTTTAAGTTAAATTTCCATCAATGACGACAACGAAAATATAAAACACACAAGTATTTATTACACTCAATTTATCAATAAAATATAAACGCAAATGTTCACAATTTCACGGGCATAAACATTATAATATACTTATACAGCACCACACAATCCCATTGACTATAAAGTATTCCCAGATCAGCTCTCCCTCATAATAATTCGAAAAATAAATATTAATGACACACAGTTTGTTATAATCTACACGCTTGTTTTTTCCCCTTGCGATATAAATGTTTATTTGAGTATTATTGCCCCGCGTGTTTTCGAGATTAAAAAAAAAAAAAAAACAGAAAACACAAAAACAAAAATTAATTTTTAAAACAAAAATTCCATTAAGTGCAATTTATTACTCTACATTGAGATGAAATTTAAAATACGAAAAAAAGATATTTACTCAGTTAAGAGTCTTGAGAAATTTTCTCACTCAAGTAAAGAGATGGTAGTATATTTATTTTGTTTGCAATAAAAAAAAATAAAAGAAAAAAACAACAATCAACTTTTTTAATCTTAAAATACACTTCGTTCGAATGAGAGTATATTTTTAGCGACAAACAATAAATTTTGTGGTTGCCCGCATTTCAAGGGTCACGCATTTTTTAAACGAATCGACTGAATGCCATCGGAAGAAGGTGTTTCCTGAACGTGAATTGAAAGAAAATATTCAAATTTGTCACGTCATTTGTCAAAATTTATAAAAGTAATCGGAAGCGAAATGTTGAAGTTCTCACGCTGGACGTATGAGTGACTTTTTGTTTTATGAGTGACAATATAAAAGTTGAGTTGGGTGATATCAATGATAATTTTTTTTTTCAAAATCTGATAAAAATATAATTTTGTTTTGATTATTATTCAAAAAATTAATCTAAATGTATAAATTTTATTTTATTTCGTTATTTTTCTAATACAGCCTTGCTCAGGTTCTTTTGGTTGAACGAATTTGTGAGTGTGAAGGTTTAATGGTTTTATTTTATTTTTAAATTTAGATTTCGAACGTGTTTGTTCATTTGGGAAAGTAAGGATTTTATTCTTAAAAATGATCCACATTAAACTATGATTTAGCGAAACTGCGGTGGAAAGTTTTTTTTTAATATTTTTTTTTAATCAGAATTTTCTGCTAATTTTTTTTAACACATATATTATTAAATATGTGTAACGAATTTAATATTTTGGGGTTCTGGAATTTAATGCAAAGGTATTTAATACTATCATTTCCTAAAAAATAGACATGATCACCTTAATTTTCGAATGTCCGCTAACTTTTAGATTTCCGAAAAAAAAACAAAATTTTTTTTTTAAGATAGATATTTTACAAAAAAAATATGTTTTTTTTTTTGTAAACTTGGGTTGATTCTTGACCTCGCTACGATGCGGATCACTGCCGATAAAAGGAGAAGTCAAACTGCTGATAGATTTTCCACTCTCATTCGAGTATCGGTCAATCAAAACCCGTGTTCACTAGCGATCTCAAATATTTCGAATGTCGAGAGCAAAAAATCCAACTCTCCGCGAGGCGCTCTCGGGACTGTGTCCACTTTTGAGTTTGCTGTAGAGATCTGCTCGCAGGTCCTGGACATGGACACCCACCTTAAATGAATTAGTTCAGTAAATATTTCTGAAGTGTTTTTCGAATAAATCACATCACTAAAATGGAGTCTGATTATTGGTTTCAGTGCAATAAAACAGTTACAATTTGTGCTAAATAACATTCGGGCACACAGGTTATTGTTGGTTTATTTACACACTCCACAATATATAACTTGCACTATGAAGCTGAAGTTTAGCAGCTTATGTAAAAAAATAGCAAGCGTTATTATTTTTAGTGCGTATCAATATTTCATTATATTTATTTGCATTCAATTAATGGGGGACGATGTGGGTGGAGGATATGGAGAGAACTAGTAAACTATACGCATTCATTTGTGCCAAAAGTGACGTAAGCATGGGGTTGCTTTTTAACCTAGGTCCAATATCCAAGTAAAGGGTGTTTTTTTTTAGAGGAATAGAACTTTAAATTGCAATAAAACAACCGATGAAATATCCGATTGACATGATTTTTTATTTATTCGAAAGATAATCTAGTGGCATTACATTATAAATATGATTTCTGGCATATGACTGCCACGGTTGGCTCGGATGAAGTCCAATCTGGACGTCCAATTTTCGATGACTTTTTCCAACATTTGTGGCCGTATATCGGCAATAACACGGCAAATGTTGTCTTCCAAATGGTCAAGCGTTTGTTGCTTATCCGCATAGACCAATGACTTTACATAACCCCACAGAAAATAGTCTAGCGGTGTTAAATCACAAGATCTTGGAGGCCAATTCACAGGTCCAAAACGTCAAATTAGGCGGCCACCAAACGTGTCTTTCAATAAATCGATTGTGGCACGAGCTGTGTGACATGTTGCGCCGTCTTGTTGGAACCACAGCTCCTGGACATCATGATTGTTCAATTCAGAAAAGTTAGTAATCATGGCTCTATACCGATCACCATTGACTGTAATGTTATGGCCATCATCGTTTTTGAAGAAGTACGGACCAATGATTCCGCCAGCCCATAAAGCGCACCAAACAGTCAGTTTTTCTGGATGTAACGGTGTTTCGAGATACACTTGAGGATTAGCTTCACTCCAAATGTGGCAGTTTTGTTTGTTGACGTATCCATTCAACCAGAAGTGCGCTTCATCGCTAAACAAAATTCCCTAATGAAAATCGGGAACAACGGCCATCTCGTTTTGGGCCCATTCGACACAATTTGCAAGCGTTGTTCAGGCGTGAGTCTATTCATGATGAATTGCCAAAACAAACTGAGAATAAATCACTTGACAGCTGTTAAATTGGTCGCCGTCTTGAAAAGTAATGCCAACTTAAAGTTCTATACCTCGAAAAAAAACACCCGTTATATGCTTCTCACATTTGCTGCGTGTAAACACGATGTAAACAAAAGCAAATAAAGTTCAATTTTGTAATTTTTCTGTATTCATTAACTGAAATTGCCTACAACCACAAACAAAATTTCCCACTCAAATGTTAACTTCTCCCCTTTTCCCAATTCAAAAGATTTTCACTTGACAAATCGAAACAATTCCAATATTTCATTGATATCCTGAATTTTCGCACATAATTTTCAGTTTTGCTTTTGCGGTTTTAACATCCGCAGCAGTATTTTCCCATCAAAAAAGCAACCGCCATCAGCAATTTGTCAATTTCAAGTACCATCAGATAGAAATTACATAACCACAGGACAAAATTTATATCCAATTGTTAAATAAATTACTCTTTGAAAGATATCATTCCATAATATGAATACAAATACATCGCATAGTTATAGAGTTATTGTTTTTGGCTTTTTGAAATTGAAAATCCAATTTAAATTCTACTCGTTGAATAAATTAATTTCACTTGCAGTTGTGTGGTGATGATTAAATATTTTCTTTTTAAATTTTATTTCAGTGTTGCTAGACGAAAAGTTTTTTTTAAAAGAAAAACAAAAGACTGACTTGCTTCACGAAGTATGAAATTGTTTTTTAAAAGTTAAACAACAAAAAATGATAGCAAACTAGAGAAAAAAAAAAACTGCAACCACAGCCACCAAATTACCCACAATATGAAATTAAGGAAAGAAAAGGAATCAAAAACCTCATTTAAAAAACAAATTATTTTCGAAACACTACAAAAACAACAATTTTGAAAAATAAAACCACCTTGTTTTTGGTCCCCACAAGACATGACTTTATACAAAAACAGTGACACTTTTTTCCGGGTTTCGGTGGTGCAATAAATAAATATTAAATTCCCCTTAAAGTTGACAACGAACACCAGAAATCTTTGCAATGGAAAACAGGAGCACCATACCAAGGATATATAATAATGTTATTCAGAGTATAAGCGCTCAAGGCAATATTTTCATTTTTGTTGCATATTTACTATATGCAGACAAAAAGTGATAATGCAAAAATTTTAATAACACTGAATACCTATGCATACCAAAATATATACTCATATGCATATCGCATGTGCCAAAAAAGTAGATGTTGAAAATAAAATCTATTTTCGGGTCCTGCGACGACGTTGTCGTTCAACGTTTTCCGTTGGACACAATTTACTGGCAAAAGGATTATAATAAATTTAATTAAACAACACTTTAGTTCTGAGAGATGCGAGAGAATTCTATTAAAACGAAGAATGGTTGCGATGGAATAACTTATAAGGTTCAGTTGGATTTTTATCGGATTGCTGACTTTTTGATCCTTTTGGGTCCAATTCAGGACGTGATGGGAGCACTTGAGTATGCCGGTCAGCAATTTAATTATAAAAATACATAATTAAATAATTTAAATATTTAAATGTAAGACATTTCTGTGGTATGTATACACGTAGAAATTCTGTATTACTTGTTAAAGGATATAAATTTTTTCATTATTCGAAAAATTGTGGACAATCATTTCAAATATGTTACATCTTTCACTTTCCCCAAAACGACAATGAAAGACATCGAAAGTTGTAGTCAACTAAGGCTCCCAAAACTTCAGTTAGAAAGAGCTACTAAGTGAAAGTTTTGGAGAGTTACTATTAGAGCTATTATTTCGGAGTTATAGTCTTCAAGGACCGTATAAAACCCACTTTGGTCTCTGAAACTAAAAAGAGTTCTTCAATTTCTCTTCCTCTTCTCTGGAAGTTATGCGTAGGATAAATTTATGGGGTAGTAAAAGAGTTTAGCAATAACCAACTACCTTGAATTTGGTAGGAATTAATGTCGATGACACGGGTTACGATTGAAGGAGAACATATTTTGGATCTGCACGTGAAATATTGCAACTCTTACATTTTGTCATTGAGCTGGGATTTGGTGATTATTTCAAGCAAATGTGTGTGATTTTAAATAGAACTGTGTCAGACTTTTAAAATATATGATTTAAACATATTCAAGTGTTCTTGGAAGAAAAATCTTCTTTTTTTTTTTGTATGGGATGAGCGGGTACGAGTTGACCAAACTTACCCTGGATTGCTACTCAGCCGGAATTCTGCCATCGAGGACTTGCTATAGGATGGAATGGGCAGACGCGAACTGAATAACTGTAATACGCACTATACAAGAAGCAAGAGCAGCGCGTCTGTTAGGATATGGTTTGTCATTTAAAGAATACTACATTTCAGATCTTCGATTACGTAAGCGAATGTCTCATGGCAATTCAAATCAGGGCTTAGTTTGCTAAGAATTGTTGCAAGCTCGGTTCTACAGGAGTTTTACTTTGGTACCGTAGAAACATCGTGGCGGTGGCATGCTTTTCGTAATGCATGGCTATGCTCGACGGAAATGGGAGTGGGAGAACTGCTTTTAACGTGCGATTGTTGCGAGTTCGGTTCCAGAGGCAACCAACTTTAGTGCAGTACAAACGGCAGTGGCACTCTTGAGGTTGCCCAAGAATGCTCGAATATGAGATGTTTTTTCCGCTACTCTTAATAACTTTCATAAAAAAAATGGCGCCCAACGTTGTTCAAATGTTGCGAGTTCAGTTGCACTGGGGAAGAATTTTAGTGCAGTGCAAACGGCAGCGGTTCGACCATCGTTCGACAGCTGCGCCCGAAGGAAATGAGAGTGGTTCTAGCCGCTTCTACATGTACTCCATGGGATAATTTTTTGTTTTATTGCTGAGCAGTAGGGACATGTAGAACTTTCTACTAGCATCGCATCGAAGCTTTCTACATTTTTCTCGAGGAAACCTTCCACAAGTGTCCCCATATGTATGAAAGAACAAGCACAACTCTGAACCCAAATTATCAAATTCCAATCAATTGAAGAGACTCGAACAACATTCTGGATGTCCGAACTTTCCAAAGAAACATACAATAACTCCGAGAACAATCTAGCTACAAATAAGGTAAGACTTGGAATTATTAGTACCCCCGGTAAGCGAGAAAATGTTGTTTGGTAGTTGTAAGACCAAAATGTTGCAATCGCAAAAAGAGAAGTCGCTAAAGCGAATGCAAATCATGTATCCCTCACTGTAGCATCGAGCCCCCTGTCGATAGCATCAAGTTTAAAAGACTAATGTCATATTTGACAAAAACAGAAAAAAGTGCTGCTTTTGAGATGTTCAAGCAGAAGAGAAGATTAAAAGAATGGGTTTCCAGGTAAAAAAAAAATCCCAACAGAATTTCGAGACTGAAGAAATGGAAAGATTTGCACTAAGAATTAAATCTGTAAAGTTTACCAGAAGGTACAAAGAAAATCTTAAGCCTATAAGGTTTGAGAATATAGTACATGAAAATGTTACAGTACTTTAAATCGGGGATGAAGATCGGACCATCGTTCATTCTCAACACCGATTCCATGTACTATTGAGTTTCCATTTTCAAGAGACAACAATTCCGTTGAGGATTCGAGTCCAGCAATTAAACAAAAACAAAGTAGTTGTTGGTGAATATTGCTTACCCGCCAATATGTTATATTAAATCAACAAAAAATAAAGGGCACGACTTGGTCGAACAAACTTGCTCTTGTGGCAAGTTTCTTTCGTGTTAACGACTGGGAAATTTGATTGGTCAGTTTTAAAATAAAAAGATTTTTATATTTAAATTATTCAAAACAAAATATATATGCAATAAAAAATGATTTTAACGAAATCACCTTCCGCAACAAATTAATTACATGAAATTTTATCGAAATCGATCGTATTTTTTTTCGAGAAAAATTAGATTTTCTATAGCGTTTATATGGCAGGTACCGTTAATAAGATGATTTAAAAAAAAAAGATTTCTAAGGAAAACTTTATCTCGGAAATAAAATTCAGTCACACAAAATTTCATCAAAATCAATCGCATTTTTGTCGAGAAAATTTTTATTATATACAGCGTTTATATGGCAAGTTCCATTAATAAGGTGATTTTGAAAAAAAAATCTAACGGAAAACTTTATCTCTGGCAAAAAAAATCAGTCACACAAAATTTCATCAAAATCGATCGCATTTTTTTCGAGAAAAATTGGATTTTCTATAGCGTTTATATGAAAGGTACCGTTAATAAGATGAATTTGAAAAAAAAATTATATGGAAACTTTATCCTTGGCAAAAAAAATCATTAAAACAAAATTTCATCAAAATCGGTCGCATGTTTTTGGAGAAAAATTGAATTAACTTTAAGTCTTATTTCGCAGGTACCGTTAGTATCAAAACTTATTTTGAAAACACGAAAAACATAACCGTTAGCTACAAATCTATTATACGAAATTTTATCAAAATCGATCGTACTTTTTTCGAGAAAAATGGAATCATCTGTTACGCTTATAAGGCAGGTACCGTTATTTTCAGACCTAGGATAAAAATCAAAAATACACCTGGGCATATTAATCTAAAAATACAGAATAACAAGTTTGAAGAAAATCGGCCTAATCGTTTAGCCTGTACATCGTGTGCCTGATCATCAAAAAGTATTCAATAGAATACTTAAAATGAACCACGAAGAACAAATCTATACGAGCTCTTAAGACATATTTCTAAATTTTGCATCCCCAGCATAATTACCAAAAAGTACTGCCATAAGGAAAAATGTTCATGAGTTCTTCAGCAATCATACATTCGAGCAGAAGCAGCTTAAGTGGGTATAATGATAAAAGAAGGCAAACTAAAGTATTTGTTGCCATCAAAGAATAATACGATTCAGCGGAATCTTCTCTAGACACAATGATGGACAACTCTAAAGAACTTTGTCACCTTTTCTCTAATGTAGCTCATGATAATAATACAAGCTTTTAAATCAAATGAAAGATGGCTATGAAAGATGGCTTTTACTAGTCACTCTGATTTTTGACCAGGAAAGCCGTTTAGTAAAAAAGTCTTAACCGAAGAACTAAACTGTCATTTTATATAACACCTCCCAGTCTTCTCTATACAGGGTGATTGGTTTAAGGTGCACCAAAAAGCTTGAGCGTGTAGGTGGAGTTAAGACAAGAAAAAAATCGTATAGGAGGGGGGGTCTATTTCAACCCGTTTAGGCGGGAGGGGCAAATTTTCTAAAAAATTGACTTAAATCAGAAAAAAATTATTTAAAAACAACGGTGAATGATACAAAGCTTTGTTATATTTTTTTTGGAAAGTCAGAAAACTATTCTTTTATTTAATTTTTAAATTAAGTTTTTTAATTGAACAGTTTTAAAAAAATTTATTTTCAAACTCAAAACTTTGAAAAAAAACTAAAAAAAAAAATTTTAAACTAATTTTTTTCAAAATTTTATGTAGTTAACTATTATTTTTATTTTCAAAATTCAGTGCTCTTATTAATTTTTAGTCAAAAACAGAAAACCGGATGCCAAAATGTATCTTAGTTTTTGCGAAATTAAGAAAAACTTAACTTAATTTAAAAATAAAAGAGTAGTTTTCTAGTTTTCCAAAAAAATATAACAAGGCCTTGAATCATTCACCGTTGTTTTTTAATAATTTTTTTTCTGATTTAAGTCAATTTTTTAGAAAGTTGCCCCTCCCGCCTAAATGGGGGGAAATAGACCCCCTCGCATACGATTTTTTCTTGTCTTAACCCCACCTACATGTTCAAGCTTTTTGGTGCACCTTATACCAATCACCCTGTATAATATATCAGACGTCACT
Source organism: Baccha elongata (assembly GCA_951217065.1). Taxonomy (NCBI): domain Eukaryota; kingdom Metazoa; phylum Arthropoda; class Insecta; order Diptera; family Syrphidae; genus Baccha; species Baccha elongata. The sequence goes on along the minus strand of OX578272.1, from coordinate 230,435,452 downwards.
TTTGAGCAAATATTTTGATATTTGATGTTCGAAGGGAAGCTATGCCAATGAAATGTATACATGAGATCAAAACCAAACCTAAGGCGGAAACGCACAGCTACCATGTTACTTCCAATTTATTAAAACTTCTTTGCAGCTTTAAGGAAAACTTCAAACATTTCGTGGAAGCGACTACCTAGCTGATTTGGAGTCTGCTTGAGGAATATGATGGTCAAGGCACAAGTTTACCCTCGACTGATGACCAAAAAAAGAAGAAGAACTTTGGTTTTAATTTAAGTAGAATGTAACCTCCTAAATCAATAAGTATGCAATTAATTAGATCACAAATGAATACAACGTGTCTTTAAGAACCTATATGAAACATTTTTGTTCACTTCCAATCTCTACAGCCATTAACAACCCACAAACTAAAAGTAATCCTTTCTTAAAGTCAATACATACACTTCATTTAGTAACCTGACTCCTTGAAACTCTTTTTAACTTAACTAAAAAGCTTATTAGTGTAATATGTATCTATGTATATGTAAACATAGTTCCAATCATTCTACTTCATTAAACGCTAACTTCAAGTGTACCAATGAGAACTAAAAATCACAAAACTCATCAATTTGAACGTCAGCTTGTACCAAAACTTAGGGTTCACGTTCACAATGTAGTCTCGTTTTATTTTTTTTAATTTACACGCTTCACGTAAATTGAATAGAAATCTCGTTACTGCTCCTTGCAACCCCATCTCTCTAAATATATATGTACATCCATCCGCCCACCTACTCAATCTAATATAGTTTAAGTTTTTCCTTAAAAAAAAAATAAAAAAATATCTCAGCAGTTCGGTTTATCCTGCACACTGTGTCGTACATAGTTAAACGTATATACGGAGAGGGCAGTTTGAGGATAATAGAAAATAAAATTCTGGAAAAAAAAATTGATCGTTAACGATTATTTGATAGAAAATTGGTTCATAAACTTTTCAAATTATTACAAACCAATACAAGGGAATTGCATCGATTTAATGGGATAAAATAATTAATTTAAGTCGAATTGAAAAAGTTTGATTTTTCAACTCAAAGATACAACACGAATGTTGAAGATACTTTTGCGTTTTTTTTTTAACAGAGCAGAATACAATCGTATTTTTCTCCGATAAGTTTTCAAAGAGAATTTCTTTTTTGTTTGTTATGAATTTTATTTCAATAGTAATTTATAAATTGTACATACATACATACATATATTGAAAGGACAAATTTATAAGATTTTTATTGTGGTCTTCAATTGGTTTTGTCAAAAGTTATGAGAGCCTAGGATATTTTATTTTGTATTGATTTTTCATAACATCGTAGTTGCTTTTTTGTGTTAATATCATTTTTTTTCTTTTACTTCAAAAGGACAAAAGTTAGATTTCATTAAAAAAAAAAAAAAAAAACAACAAAAAAGGACACCATTATAAGATGAAAGTTGTATTTCCTTCTCCAAAGAGAGAAACTGAATCATATTCCATGGGTAGATGTGGATGTAGTTCCATATAGTTTATTTTTGATCCTTTTACGTCTTCTTATTTTCTATATCTACTGTCGGTATGTCCTTGTTTGCGAATTGAGAACTCTAATGGAGTGTATTGTAAAGTGTCACATGTGAGTTTTCTTGCAAAATTGTACTGAAATATTCGATGGGGGGGGGCAAAAAAGGGAAACTATAATTTTACGAGAGACTTAAAGTATCATTTTGTACATACACTATCCACATGTGACATAAATTTTAAGATTTATTTTTATTAGGACGTTCAATGAAAATATAGATACTTTATACGTATCTTTTTCAGAAAGAGGGAGAGAGAAATTATTTTGATGACACAGTTCTGTTAGCGAATTTGATTTCGTTTGATATTTTCATTTGAGAACGCACACGAGTTTTGTAATGATTTATGATTTTCAAATGAATGTTTTTGCGGAATACATCCAGATGAGTCATAAATATTGAATTAATAAATATTTTTATAGAATTGAAAAATTGTATCTACTGATTTAAGAAATGTGTTAGATAATTATATTGTTAGAAAGTTAGTTAGTTATAGAGGAAGTGTACCAAATATGGAATACGCGTTCCTAATATGGAATAAAAACCACTTTCATCAACATATTCACTGTTCGTATTCTTGTGGTTGGCAACGGCTGTAGACGTGCACAGTTATTAAAAGTAGTGTTTTTCGTAAAGTCCATCACATATTATTGTTAGTTTATTTTACTTATACTTTGTAATTGGGTGAACTTTAAGAACGTTTTTTTTACTTGCTCAAAAGGGCAAGTATTGGTTTCGTGTAAAAAAAACGAGGTTTTAATCAAACCCGACATTACGATAATAGAGAAGCCTAAAAACGTAAGTTTCGTCATGCCGTCCGTCAGTCTGTCTGTGCGTGTGTTTGGTTGTATGTGCACTGACCTACAGCCTAAACTGTTTGACGGATTTTCTTCAAACTTCGTGTGTAGTACTTTTTGGTGATTCCATACAGGAGAAATTCGAATTTTTGTTTTAGTCCGGCTATAACGGGTACCTGCCATATAACGGTTTAAGTTTCTCAGCAAGGGAAAATACCGACTGAAAAAGTTCCGCTGTAGTTATCGAGGTATCAATCGCATAGAGAGGAACCTCGGTCGACCAAATCCAAGACCGGTAAGTAACATTATGGCACAGTATACGATTTTTCTCTAAAGCCATCGTCAACAGGTCAAGAAAGAACACCTTGTTGAACTGGGATTGGCGATGATTTTCGAGAGATATATAGAGGGTTTGAACCTCTCCTGATTCAGAAGACCGAAAGACGTTCATTCTACAGAAGAGGAAGAACACCATTTGCTTAATGTTGAGGAGGCAGACCCGACCAGCACTAAATACCTGTAATCAACACTCACCTAGCTAAGGGTAATATTGGCGATGCTGATACTAACTATAACTTAGAGGTAGTCAGGGGCATAGTCTGCCTAGATAATGCTTGACAAACAACATCGAAACAGAAATCATACATTCATATCAACTCTTGCTCATTGCTGTTTGCTCGACCATCGAGTTATGAAATTCAACCAATTACCAATGAGACGCTTTACAAAACATTCATTATCGCAATTTTGCTGTTTGGTGCAGAAGCATTAATTCAAAATATTTTGTCTCACAATACCAGTAAGACCCTCTCTCACGAAACCAAGCCACCGATATTAAATACGTTAATCATCGCATTCTTATTGTATGGAGCAGAAGTATAGTTCAAGAACAGATGCAATGTAGCTCGGCAGCATTGAGAGGAATATTTTTTTTGGTGATCTTCGATCCAGTTTGCATAGAAGGAGTGTGGATAATAGACCGTGTTTAGACTGGGAAATTTGAGACCGGACTCACGAGAGTTCGATGCGATATGGGTGAGGGGTGAGTACTCTCGTGAGGCAGCTTCAAATTATAAACATCGGAAGCGTGAGTACTGTTCCAATTCCAAATTCAAGTTTTTCCCCATTTTTTTCATTATCGGCTTGACTGCTGATGTGTCAACGTCACAGTATTTTCATAATTAAGCTAAATGCACAGTGATAGAAAATGAATTCTTGGAAAAGGAAACAAATTTAAGCATTAATAATAATTTATGGATGTTATCTTCTTTTATAAAATGCAAAAAATTCGCGTCGTACAACTGTCTCACTTCACAAAAATTCCACTCGCTTGAAGTGAGGTGTCCTCAATTGATGACCTGTGTAATCACGAGAGTACTCACCACGCCAAACTCAAGTTTCCCATTCTAAACACGGTCATAAGACTCAACCAATAGTTGTTCAGGTTATATAGCCTGACTTACAACCGTCCGCAAAAAGCTAAAAATACAGTGGCTGAGCTGGTTGGGACACGTGGTACGTGGAACATATGTTTTCATCTCTTATACAGCAGAGTAAGACCCGCAAATAAAGTGTCCCGCACAAATGAAGACCAACCTCAGCTAGCAAGATTTTCAGCTGGCTGGAAGACTGAGAAGACTTGTTGCTTGATGCTGTATTCTATTCTGGGGTGTGAAAGCAAATTTAAAAGGAAGAATTGATATCTAACCATTAAACTATTATGCTAAAGACATGGTTGACTCAGGCACCTGCATAAATTAAAATGAAAATTTCATTCTTGGAGATTTTTCACACTATCGAACACCGGTCCCTCCAGAAAGAACATCTTGCGACACCAATGGATATGACAAAAGAATATATGCAGTCACTTTATAAGATTTTGATATATTATGTGTTATGAAACATAATCTTTCACATCTAATAAAGAATCAGATTTTAGACAATTATGTGAACTTCCAAATAATCGTCCTTGTGCTCACTACTTACTTGTGCTCCTCATGCTGAGACACTTATATCAAGGAAAACTATTTTCCTTGAACGTTCCACGATTCCACGTATACTTTTTATCTTTGTTTTATATGATAAGATTTAAATAGACTCATTCAAGACAATAATCACATCCTAAATTGATAGATAATTTCTATCATAAAAGCATATCATAATTATGATCTTTCATAAATATTATCTTATCGTTTTAATTACAACAATTATTACTGCTTCAAAGGATCTCTATTCATCTTAAAAATGTTGTCACACAGAAATCTACACTGGCTTTTCATCTTTTTTGTATTTTTTCAAAATGGTAAAAATGGAATACTTAAACCGTGTCGTTGGCGTTGTCGTCGTCGTTGTCGTCGTCAGGCTTTTTAATCGTTTTGTTTACCTGGGACGCATGAAGGCTGTGCTTCAGTTTAAAGTAGAGAATGCACTTTAACGATGATACTTACTCGTAAAAAAAGGCTATCAGAAAATACGTATAAACATCCTCTTCAAGAAAAAACACTGTTCAACTTTGTGATGGAGCGCACTAAAAACTTCTTGGTAACAAATTGTTTTTCTGCCTTGAAGACTTTTACGAACACTCTTATACACGTAAACAGTTATACGAATCATTTATTGATTTTATTATTATTTTTTGTTGAAAAGGTATGCTTGGATATAAAAAATATATTTACTTTGTAAAGGTTTCTGAAAAGGTTATTGTTGGACGATTTTGTTTGTAGAAATGGAAAACTTATGATTATTTTGTGTTGTAAAAGTTTTCTTTTTATAACATCTTTTTCGATTGAATAACAAAATGAAATGTTTTTAAGTGAATATTTAATTTCCAGTTTTACTTTATCTATTGATAATTTTGAATAAGTAACTGCACATCCAACAATAAATTACCCGTTTCAAAATGAACCTCGTCTATGAATTGTTTATTTAAGCACTTATTCTATGCACCGCTGGTATTCGAATTAGTCTTATAAATAACATGACATAAGTTAATTTTTACTTTGTTGAATGTAATAGGAAGAGAAGCAGGTTTTTACTGAGTGGCATCAACATGGCGATACTTGCTAATACAAAAGACACTACCACTGCTACGCAAGGTACGAATACTGGTCCGAGCATAAAGATCGGGTCAGAGGTAGACGGATTTCGCGGGCTATAGCAAAGTAATGCAACAGATTAGTCGAAATTTTAGAGTGTCGAGTTGGAACATTGGAAGTATGAACGGACGTGGTTAATAGGTGGAAGAGATGATGAAGAGGAAGCGATTGAAAATCTTGTGAATTCGAGAAACAAAATGGCATCCGTTTCCTGGATGTGAAAACAAAAGCATAAGAGATATTTTCTATTATGGATTATAGAACAACAAAAGAACGGTGTCACGGGGATACTGGTTCTACCCTAAGCCATCCAGCACCCTGCCTGAATAGGTTTTAAGCGAAGACACCCATATATCGCAGCTAACAGCCTGGCATAAAGCCTGGTGTTGGTTATGGGCCACTTCCTTTGGGTGTGGTATCCGAAGATCTTTTGTCTTCCATATGGAAGTTGGTAACAAAGGGATTAACTCCCACGCAACACAAATTCAAACCTTAAAACAATAAAGCAACCAAAACGATATTCAAACCTTCACAAAATGATAGGTCTCACTCCAACCATTTGGTCATTAATCTATTGACAACCTTTAAAAACTTTTATCTGCGAGCATAGGGAATCCTCTTTGGATTTACGAATGCACCTTAATTGCTTTAAAACGTAACAAACCATATCAACATCTCACCTTCTCCATGGACAGACAAATCAGATCAAGAGAACTTCATGATTTTCGCTGGAGCCATTTCCTTAGCCGTGTAGGCCAGTCATGTCAAATGCGGATATTATGCTTTTCCCTAAATTGTATTTATCTCACGGGGAAACTGGATCTACCCTTAGCCGTCCAGCACCCTGCCTAATAAGGTTTTAAGCGAAGACACCCATATCGGAGCTAACAGCCTGGCATAAAGCCTGGTGGGGGATATGTGCCACTTCCCTTGGATAAGATGCCCGAGGATCTCTTGTTTTCCCATGGACATTGTTTTCCCAAGCGACACAACCCCAAACATCAAAATAACCAAAGTAATATTCCAACCTCTACAAATGTTAGGTCTCATGAGTTTATGGTATCAAAACGGCGCACCAAGAGCTAATTGGGTTAATCTAGTAGAATAACCGCCATTTCTACCTACCTACGGTGTCAGGATCATCCCTGGGAAAGAGTTAGGTTGGGTTAGGTTAGAAGGGGTGATGATACGGTAAGGGTGATGATACGGCTCCGGCCCGGTTGGCCTTTGAATCCAACGCCGTGGGACGGCGCAGTATAGAAGGACAGCGAAGCAGGTGGCGCACGCAAGTGGAAGAGGACCTCAACCAACTTGGCGTGCGAAGGCAGTTAGCTAGAAACCGAGCCGCCTGGAAGAAGCTTGTTGGTTGAGGCCCTGGTCCAACTCGGACTGTAGCGCCACCTTAAGTAAGATGATACGGTAAAACCGCATTATTTCAAAAAGAGGGAAAGAGAGAAAGGAAGAAAGAAAAAGACTAGATACAAAGGTGAATGGATTGTTTTATTTGTATCGTGCCCATTTGGAGCATGATGGGTATCATACCGTCAGGCTCTGCAGATTTTTACGCTTAGAAGGAGTCAATGGCTCATACCACTTTTTTCCTGCCTATAATTTGCTCACTAATATTGGATGATTCGTTTATGATAGGGCAGCTATTTGTAGGAGATAAGTGCTGATAAGCAATTCAAGTGTCCTAGAGCAAGAGTCAGTCTATGTATCGTTCGGCCTCTTAAGGAAGCCATGAGGAGTATACCTCAGAAATGACTTTTCTTAGCCTAGCTAGTGTCATTTGTGGGCTCGATGTCAGTACAAAATTTCCACCAGGCTGCTCTTTAAGCTTAATGTAGTACGGTCTTATTTTGTTAAACACTATGTTCATAAAAAACAGCAGACTCCTGATCACTTACAGTATTGGAAGGAAAAGCACTCAGATTAACTTTTAATTAGTAAACAGTTTCATGAAACCAAATTTAATTGATATTCTAGTGACAGGTGACAGACATATGGTGACATATTATGGAGACAAAGTGAAGAAGCAAACAAATAGAGACGTCTGACAGAAGAAAGTAGTACAATCGGGACAAAGCTCATGTTTTTATCTTTAGCATGAAAAATGCTCTATGCCAAACCGCCAAAAGAGCTAGAAATGAAGAGTGTGATTCACAAAATATGTGGACTTCTCTGCAACGAACTTGCCTTCAGAAAGCAAAATCACTGGTAGAAACTTCAAAAGGACACTACCATCAACAGTACAAAGAAACATGGTGGTGCCCTTTTCTGATCCTATTCCGGACATCTATGCTTAAAGTAAAGCTCTATTATGCAGTTGTTCATCCAGCCAGCACTTTCATAGGGTTCACAATGTTGGGCAATGTACAAGAATTATGACAGACAATTGACGGCAACTGAAATGAAGATGCTTAAAATCACAGAAAAGCTAGATGTGAGAAGCCTTCACATCGAAAACACCATCGATGATAAAATATAGCACGACAAACTCAGCTGGTACTGTCATGTACATACTAAGGAGAGACGCTGACATACAACCCCTTCGTTTCGCTACAATCACAAAAGAGAAGCCGGCCTCAAAACTTCTGGAAGAAAAATATACAATGACATCAGTATTCAAATGGCCCCAGATATGGAAAAACCTATATAAACGGAACGGATCATAATATCGCGAAAAAATGAAGAAAAACAAGAAGACGAAACTTATCAAAACGCATTTTTCTTCTTTTTTCAATATTTCAAGTGACTGTTTTTCATTTTCTAGCTTTCATATAGTTAAGAAGCATATTTGGTATCCTTACCACAAACCATTTAGTTTTTTCCTATTTTCAAAACCTATGTTTCTCCAACGCCAACTTTCATTCGATCGATTGTGTCTTACTGTTTCAGATTAGCACACTTCGCACACAGTCTAATTCTATATTCATTTCAGCAAAATTAATATTTTTCAAAAATAATTTATATTCACAAATAGAACACAACACCATCATATCAAGACCAAAACAAACATTTGCAGGATTGCAATTTATGAAATACAGATATGTGTATGTTCTTTTTCTTAAGACACCATCATGAATATCAAGCTGAAACCGTTATACTTTATATGATAAAAACTTTTGAAAAACATTGAATGAAAGGACTCTATATTGCATGTGTGTTGTGCACAAAATGGATATGTGCGGACTTGCATAAGAAATCATTTTCCTGTTTTTGTGGCAAAACAAAAAAATAAATAAAAAAAAAATAGTTTTCAAATAAAAAACAATTGAAGCGAATAGCAGAATAGAAATTCAATATTCTATAAAACTTCAGAAAATTGGCTGGCATTGTTTTCTTTGCCAAAGTGAATGTAGCATAATGTAAATAAAAAAAAATATTGTGATTCCTTGTGTTAGCAAACAAAACTTTTTTCGTTGCAATCAACGTTGCCACAATGTTACAAGTAGAATTACACTTTTTTCAATTTGTTGGCCTGGTTTTTGCATTAAATTTTTCTTTTTTAAAGTCTTTAGAAGATACAAAAAATTTAAAGTTAATTAATACGTTTAATTCAAAAAAGGCTTTTATCAAAACCTTACATTTACATTACGCATTCAATAAAGTGCGTTGAACAGCTTTTAAATTATCAAGAACTGCAGCTTTCTTATTTGTTTTTTGAGTTGTTTTCTACTGATATGACTGTGAAGTGCTCAAGTCAAGTCTGTTTATAATTAAATCAGAGCTGCTAAGAGCTTACTTTGCTCAGAACTTAAAAAGAAAAAAAAAACGCCGAATAAGACCTAATTCCACAATCATTTAAATCCAACCGTATAAAACAAAGAAAACATTATATGTAACCATTTTATTGTAATATGTAATACCAGTAGGTAATACTTGCTGTTCTTTCCAAAACATCACAGTGAGAAACCACACTCAATAACAAAATGACATCACTATTGGCAAATGTTAGTAGTAAATCTATATGAAAACCATGGGTGCATCTGTTGGAAAACTCAAACCGACTGTTAGTCGGTGGAAATGTCCATAGAAACGCAGGCTAAAAATTGTTTCAGCTAAAAGTGGCACTATCTCGGAGTTGTAAAATAGTTTAAAAATTCAACTCCATTAAAATATAAAACAGAGATATCTGAATGTAAATATGATGCTGGCTACTAGCAGTGTATGTTAAAGTAAGTCAATGGTGCAAGGCTTGAGAGTTTCAAAGAAAAATTAGAGAATATCGAATGGAAAATCGAAAAACTCGGTTTAAGCCCGAAACTCTGTTTTAACCAGGCTTAACCACGGTGTAAGCCAGGCCTAGATTTAGCTTAAGCCAGGTTTGAACTCAGTTTAAGCCTGAGAGTTAAATTTTAAAGAGGGGGGCTACTCTGTATTTCGTTCCGAAAGTGAAATCGTTCGAAAAGAAAATATTTACTTTCTTTTGTTTTTGTAATATAAAAACAAAATACACACAAATTATCCGTTTTCGAAAAATTTTACTTTCGGAACGAAATACAGAGTAGACGCCCAGTTGTACAATCGTGGTTCAAGTTTTAACCCACCGATTTTGACAGATAAACTATGGAAATCAGTGATTTAGAAATTTGAACCACTTTAAACCACGATAGTACAGCTGGCCCTTAGTCTAGTTTTACATTGTTAGATCTGGTTTATACCAAGTTTAAGCTCAGTTTAAGCCAGGCCTAAGCTTGGTTCGAGCCAGGCTTAAAATTGGTATAAGCCAAGGCCTGGCTAAATCCAAGTTTAGGACTGGCTCAAACCAAGTTTCAGCCAGGCTAAAAGAAGTAAATTCCTGGTTAAAACCGATGTAAGGCCTGGTTTGAACAGAGTTACAGGCTTAAACCAAGTTTAAACCAGGCTTTAACCAAGATTAGGCCTGGCTTAAACCGAGTTGGCATGGCTTAAAACAAAGTTAAGGCCTGGCTTTAAACGAGTTTAAGCCTGATTTAAACTCAGTTTTCAGATTGATATACACACGAACTATTTTTCCCGACAGGAATCTGTCAGTAGAAAAAGTCAACATTGAACACAACATTGAAACGATTTGTGTAATTTTTTTTGTAAATGGCAGTTAGCTGGTACGAAAAATGAAATTCCGTTAACAAATATTTGTTAAATTGAACATTTTTTGGCAGAAAATATTCTTTGAATTATTCGTAATCGATAAGTGTAGCATTTGTGTTTCAATTCAAATGAAATCATGGTTGAAATTTTTTCATAATTCGTTGCGCAATTTCAGCAAATCTTCCGAAATATCTCTCAAAATTGCACAATTTTCCTTACAAATTTCGAAATCATCCCAAACACCTCAATTTCAACGCAATTCAACGAAATTGATTTGAAATCACGTTTCATTTCAGGTCATTCCAGTTTAACTGATGAATTAAACGAACAGAGCTAACAAAATGCGGCAATACCCCGAAATGTCAAAAAATAATATTCATGGGCTTATATAAGCCAGAAAGAGAAAAACGTATTCTTTATCTTACTCTTATGATTAAAATTGTCAAACTAAATCACCTGAATTTAGGTGTGAACAGTTCTCGTAGTTTCTAAATTGAGGTCTCAAATTGCGCAATTTCGAGCTAGGTGGGAACATATAGTTTATGGAAGCGTTTACATGGGCATTTTCAGTCATTCCATTTATAATTATGTCAAGGGCCACCACATATACTGTCAATATCAATCCGTTCGTATAAAGGTTTGGTATAGTTGAAATGGTTTACGGTTAACCAAAATAAGCACTAAGATATCTTTTCTCTTTAGTACAAACTTTACAACTGCGGCGCCACACGTATATGGTAAAGTTGACATGCGCAACAGGTAGTCAAAATTAGCACTAAGCTATCTATGCTTTTTAGTACAATCTTGCCTACTGCAGTGCCACGCGTAGCCTCCAATCCCTTTTTGGGAAACCCTTAATTTAATTAAAGTATCAATGTGAAGAATTTAATGATTTAACATTCTTCTGCATATTGAATTGACAAATTGGTACAGTATTTATGAAAACGTCCTAAGCTATAGTTCCTGTACTGAAAGAGATTGTCAGTACAGGAAAGATAGGCATTTTCATCTCAGTTTGGCTGCAGCGTATTGCATAAGTCTATCACAAATGAAAACTCTAACAGCGATGCCGTAATATGCATAATAAATCGTTTTATTGCATTGAAACAGTACCAGCGTGATAGGAGATAGGAAATTACACTTCAACTAAATGCCACTAATTAAGATTAGTTTCGATACATTAAACTAAATACAAGACTTTTGCAATTCAAAATGCACTCATCCAAATCAATATCGCATTCACATAAATAATGCATTCTTCAATTATTACAAATGTGCCCCCCCCCCATAAATAATGTCATACTTTTCCTTTTGTTTTTTTTTTATTTTTGTCAAATAATTTCCTGCTTGACTTAACATTTAATGAATGATATCCTCTTCCTTCGGATGCTTACATAAGAATTTTTGAAAACAAAAATATGAATTTTACAAAAGAAAAAGATATTATATCTTTACAGTTGAATTATTTCGAAATGAAAGACTAATGTCAAGCACTCTGGCAGAGTAAACAGACAAAACGATGATGCTGTCTAAATTATGATAGATGAACTCTCAAATATCATTAGAAAGAGATAGCATCAGTAGTGCAGTGCATAGAAAAGAATAAAAGTGTGCCATGAGAAATTGTTTATTTAGTAGTTTCTCCACAAAGCAATTTGAATAATCGATGCAATTTTTTATGTTTTCATTGCCCAACTTCCTCTTTGGTTTTCCGTCTGGCACCGATATCCGGTTGATATCAGATCCTGTTCCGTATTTGTTTCAGTTTTTTTGTTTGCATAAGTGTTAAATAAACTTTTGTTTTTGTCACATTGACAGACATTTATTGCAATGTCCATTCAAGTGAGAATTCTGATTTAAGGTTTTTTTGTTTTTTAAATGTTATTTGGAAAGTTGGTGCATTAAAGTTGAGATAAAGTTTTAAACTGAAAAGATAATGTCACAATAACTTCTATATTGTGTATGTGATAGAAAGTTCCACATATAAGTCCACACAAACTGCACCTTGTAATCTGTATAGTGTAATCAATTAGGGCATAATCGAAAGCCATTAAGATTACATCGGCCCATTAATTTGGTCATAAATAGTTTATTTGAATTAAGCAATCCATTTTAATTAAACGAAAGAGGAACTTATGTATATGTATTCAGCTATAATTATTTATTTTTTTAAGCGGAATCTCAAATAGAAACGATACGATTAAATACTCACTTTATTATACTTAGGCTACGCATCTTTAAAAAATATTATCATTATTTTGAGGGGAATAGACATAGTAATTAAGTGTTAAGATTGCCATGAACCATTAACTTTCTTCTATTTCGATTTTCTTCTATTTAGATTTGATATTGATGATAAGTATAATATCAATGATACTCTTGGAGATTTGTCAATTCCTTGCAAGAGGCATTGCCCCTGAAAAAAACTAAAGGTGTACTCAGGGTTTGAACCCAGACTTCCTGCGTGGTAGTCCGAAACCACGGCACTACGATTCAATGAGATTCCGAAATTTTTTTCCTCGAAAATTAAAATTTTGATTCAAAGCCTGTCTAAATCATTCCAAAGCTGTCTTATTCATTCCAATGTTCATTTTGAGTGCACAAAACAACTGCTGGTACCCCATTGCCTGGAAAACCTTGAATGTTTTTAAAATAGGATATAGTATATCTTTAATAGTCTTCATAAAATTGTAAGACACCAAAAGACTTAAAAGTACTAAAATATAGTTTTACAAGGATTGATCAATAAGGATGTGTGAGGAAGGAAATCAACTAAAGCAAATCATGGTCCGCTGCCACCAAACATCGAACAAAAAAAAGCCTGTTAAGTCTGGGAAATTTGAGTCCGGATTCACAAGAGTTCGAAGGCGAGAGAGGTGAGGAGCGTGTAATGTCGTGAGGCGGATTCTCGGGCGGATTCAAATACAAATTATAAATATTGGAATCATGAGTACTGTTCCCATTCCAAATTGGCGTTTTTTCCCATATTGTTCATTATCTGCTTGACTGGGTATGTGTTAACATCACAGTGTTTTTATAATTAAGTTAAATAAACAGTGATCGAAAATAAATTCTTGGAATAGAAAAGATTAATAATAATTTATCGTGGTTATCTTCTTTTATAAAATGCATAACAGTCGCGTCGTACAACTGTTTCACTTCACAAAAATTCCACCCGCGTCAAGTGAGGCGTCTTCAATTAATGTCTGTTTAATCAAGAGAGTACTCACCACGCCAGACTCTCAAAGTTGTGTTTTTTTTTTCTGCTTCAAAGCATTTCTTTTTTAGTTTAGAGCATGATCAGAGCTCGCTCTATGAGCTCAGGATTAGTCGACCGAGCGTTCTGACTGAGCACAGCAATCGATGTGGCATTATACAGAAGAAATGTGGATAAAAAAATATGGATTAGCAATTGTTTCATCGAGTATGCAATCAATAAAAAACAATTAAAATGGTGAAAGAAGCTAGTCGTTTTGCAGAAGGTAAAAATAATTATTTTATAAATAATGTTTTAACCAAATTAAAAAAAAAAACATTCACGCAAATAAATGTATTTATATTTTGACGTTGTGTGCGAGCGAGTAAGAACAAAATGTCATTAAATGACACTTAAGTGCTAAAGTGTGTTTCAAAAAAAAAAACTGAAATTTGGGATTTATAAATGACTTGGTGGCTCCTGTATCGACTAAAGCCTTTACGGTTTGATCGCAAATTCTGACTGGTATAAAACATCTTGGATCAGTCCAGGGCCCTACTGTCCCTGATTGAGGGAGTTGTCTAACGCAATAAGGTTCTAGAGACCTTTTCTAATCTGAAGTTTTGTGTTTTCTTCAGAACGACCCTGGCGAACTCTGTTCAGAGCTCAGATCTGAACGAAAAAAGTAAAACTCCTTATGTGCCTGGCCACATTGAGGCCCGTGCCTATTGCATCACTTCACACTTCGTTGGCATGTAATACGTTATACGTAAATTCTCGATTTAAAAATAAACGACCACTTCAGACTCACCAGTCAACTTCTTTAATCCAAACTCACTTGGGTCATCCACTGCCAAATGCACACTTAGCACTTCCTGGTTGTTTACCTCTTGTGCCAATTGCAAAGGTGAACCAACATTGCTGCGTATGCTTTTGCATAGGCCAGCAATATAGTTTCGACACAGTGCAATGGCTTGAGTAAGTTCAACGCAGGTTGAGCCAAGTGACCCAAATGCAGGGCACAACAGGCACACACGAAAATAAACTCAAGAAATTTGAGAGCAAGGGAACGTTAGAAAGTAAAACACAGCACTTCTCCCCGAAGAAGATTGTGTTGGAATTGGAAGCTCTATTTTTCTTTTTAAGAGAGAATAAGTTTCAATTAGAAAGAAAGAGATGGACTGTCGAATAAAGAAACGAAATTGTAATGAAACTGAACGGAGAAGCGAATTTATACAACTTTTCAGTTTTAACGATGAAATGAAAACGAAATTTTCTGTCAAAAGCGAAACGATATGAGAACGAAACTTGCATCACGATCATAGCACGAGTTTTTAAAAATTTTATGAGCATCGCCTCTTCCTTTTTATGTAAAATCATTTACGTTTTGACTCAAGTTGCATGTGCATATATTATGGCTCAATTTGGCCAGGCATACCTATACTTACACAGGATAAAATCTCATCATGCATGGGGGAGTGTATTCGTAAAAATAGAGCACGTAAGGGGCCGATTATAGCCATCAGGAAAAGTTGAAGCAATTGAAAACAGGGATTTTTTCCTGATGTGTGTTTATAGCGATCAGTTGAATTGAAATGCACACGAAAAAAAAATTCTGACAGTGAAAATTGAACTCAAATAATTGGAACGATTTGTTTCATATTTTTGAAATGTCAGTCAGCTGATACGAAAAATTAAATTCAACCGGGAAAATAAATAAATGTTTTTTTTTTCAAACAAATATTTGTTAAATTGAACAAATATTTGGTACAAAAAATTCTTTGACTTATTTTCAATCGTTACCTAAGTGTAATATTTTTGTTTTCAAACAAATGAAATCATAACTAATTATCGACTTGAACTTGATTCATTTTCCAGCCCCGAACGGCCTAACCCAATAGGGAATTTTACCATATTGTCAAAAAATAAATGACAGCTCAGACTACGTGGATGACAGAATGAAATTATGTATAACGCTTTTTTCAAACTGTCAAACTCAAAATCTTGTAAAAAGATTTTGTAAATAATCTCTTTTTTTTGTTGTGAAATTTGAGATTTACGTGACTAAAAGGTTTAATAATACACTATTCACAATTTTCGCGCACAACATTAATATTTCCGCTCTTGTTTTCAATTAATTTCCAACAATTATAAAAAAAAATATTCAGCTGTCATCCGCGACACTGCTCTGCGAACGAGAAAGAGATATATCGTTGTTACCTAAAAAGCCCTATCACCAAATAACTAAACTACACAAATAGACAATCTGTCAATCAAATCAAATTAAAAATTTGCAATATCTCCATCCAGAAATTAAATCTAATTAGGCAATTAAACTGAAGGATGAATTATTGAAAACAAAATCCGTAAATCAAATTTAATTAGCTTTTCTTTAGTTGTGAAAAATAAAAGATCCCTTTTAAGCTATTTCCATTCAGAAGAATTCCAATCACGTAGAGTATTTTTCATAAAATTCCCATTATCATCAGGAAAATGAAGACGACCATTCTTCTCTGCCTGCTTCCGTTTTTTTTTACTAAATATATCCTACGTGACTGGGATGTATAGACTTTCAAATTGCAATGCAAATGAGAACAAAAAAAAACATACCTACACAGATAAAGAACAATTGAAAGGACACCTCTTTTGGGACTCGGAGTCAGAATGACTATAGCTAACAGTGTCTCACTTTTAATGCACTTCCCTCGACATGGTAATGTGCCAGTGGACTATTTATAAAATGACTTAAAATCCAGAAGGCAGAATCACAATATTGTAAAATAAGGACTTCAAGAAGAAGTACAAAGTTGTGCCACAGAGAATAAAAAAGATGATGATGACGATGATTGCAGAAGATATACCAACACCACCGTAGTGTCTTGTCCACTGGCTATTTGTCTATTGTTGACAAAAGAAGGAGTATAGACCATGGGGCTTTTGTATTTGTCATTATGTCCCTTTGCAAGGATATGATGTATACATATCTGTACAAAGTGTGCAACTGTGAGAAACTTGCAACATGAAAAAAATATCATGCATGGCTGAAACGGCGACGCTAAAAGCAATTAACTCGAGCTTATTGTCGTTGCATAAATTAAACAAAAATGAATATGAACGAAAATAGAAACGCGTATTATGTTTTTGTAACACATCCAAAGGGACATCACTTTATAGACGTATAATGATGACTTCCCTGAAGGCTATACATGAACAAAAAAAAAACTTCCCATTCGTCCTTGCTTTTTTGCATAAAAGTATAACACACACAATTCAGTGAGTAAAAGAAAAAGTTAAATAAAAAACTATCATCAATTGAAATTAATATCTTTATAGTAGTCCTTTTGAAGGATTTATGTGTTCAAGATGAAGATACAAATGGGAAAAACTTTATTCGGAAGCGACAAAGATCCTACGATTGGAATGCAATTTTTTTTTATAAATTTCTTCGACCTTTCGGAACGTGAAACTTTTACCGAGGACGTTTTTAGTCGTCACATTCTTTCCAAAGAACTATTCAAAATAAAGTCAGATGAAAGGTACTGAAAGAATTGAAAAAAAAAAACCGGATAATGCAGATAATGAAATTGACTTCATTTTGGAACTTGATGACAATTTGCATGTCGCACTTTTATTTTCTATGCTACGCGGATGATGGAGAATTTACATTTTATGAGCGAAATGAAATTCAATTTAGTTTCACAGGACATCATTATTATAAATTAAGTTTTTTTTTTATATAAATTTAAGTTTTTATGAAGTAATTTTATTTGAGAATGGCTTAATTACTTTAGGAGCTTAGTGCTTGTAAGAATGACGGGAAAGGTACAGTGAGGTGAAAAGAAAACTGCATTGATCATTCTGAATTGTAATTAAATTGTTGAAAGGGTAGATACTTGGATAGAATATCATTAAACCAAATTTAAAGAATCAAAATATTAATGAAATTCTAAAATAATATTGCATTATTTAAAACATACCTGTTCCATGTAAAATAATGTTCTTGTAAATGTTTTAATCTGTAAATAAATGAAAAAAAAAAATATTTTAATACGGTACACAAAAGAGCTTCCTTTAATATTTAAGGTTGGTATTTCTGGATTTGAAATAATAGAGTTCTAAGCTTTCATTGTAAATATATTAAAACTTCCTTTCTAAAGATTTTCAATAGAAAAGAAAAGGATTTCTTAAAGACCTAAGATCTCATGATTTTATATAGGGAACCCTATTATCTCAGGATTTTCGAATAGTGAAGTCAGTTATATCAGGATTTCTTAATAGTGAAACTTTTTTAGGATTTATAATAAAAATAGTGAATTTAATTATCACCTGATTTCTAAGTATCTATTGTAGCTTGCTATTTCAAAATTTTCAATCTTCTCTATAAAAAAATCTAGGGCACAGATCGCTTAAAATTAAAACGATTGACCAATCGTCGTTTTACTGTTGTTCTTTCTATCTTTTTATAGAGATATAATAGAGACAACATCTGAAAAATGAAGATCGTTTTTATTTTACGCGGTCTATCCCTAGGCTATGGGATGTTTTTAAAGTTATGTTTCTTAATGCTATGTTTTAATGCGATGTTATAAATATAATACAGGCGATGTCATGATGATATATGCTATAAGCAGAGATAAGCACCACAATAAGAAGATCAAATTAAGCTTATATGAAATCCGAACCGGAAACACATATATTTTTTTTTTAACTAGGTCGTGTGAACTATATTTCTGGTTAAATTCCAATGGTTCGCCTGGCAAACAACCCCAAATTTGCATTTAAAGCATTTTTTAAAGCATTTTTTAAAGCATTTTTATAGTACTATCATCGATCAGCGTCGTCACTGAAATATGTGAATAACACATTTGGAGGTTCTTGCATTTACCACTAAGTGTCTATTCTGTTACTTTAAAAACAGTCGTTAACAAAACAAATTAACAATATTTAAAGTATATTTTTGGTTTTCAAATTTGTTTGTTTCCTTGACAAAAGTCGTAAAGCTCGCATGATACTTCTTTTTTTTCTCATTTTTAATGCATTAATAATGAAACTAGAGCAGTACAAAAAATGTTCAAAACGAATTTTCAAGTTGCGTGAGTGCGAACACAAATAACAAACAATGCGAAAATGTCAAAAAAAATACATTAAAAATGCTCTTGCGTTTTCATTTTTCAGCCGCTGCAGGGCGCTGGTGGCTTCAATTAAATGACAGCTCACACTAGGCGGATGACAGATTGAAATTATGTATCGCACTTTTTTCAAACTGTCAAACTCAAAATATTGCAAAAGAATTTTGTAAATAATCTCTTTTTTAAAAAGTTTAATAATATACTATTCACAATTTTCGCGCACAAAATTAACATTTCCGCTATTGTTTTCAATCAATTTTCAATAATTATAATAAAAATATTCAGCTGTCATCCGCGAACTGCTGATTTTGACACTGCTTTACGAACGAGAAAGAGATATATCGTTGTTACCTAAAAAGCCCTATTGTGGAAAGTGGCAAATGGACTTTTTAGTTTTGGTTGCTTTAAATATAAATTTGGTAAAAACACAGTCTGGGAGTTTTGCAATTAAGAATCAAGAAAAAGAAGAAAGGAAAAAATAAATGTTCTTTTGATTTGTTTGTTTTTTGTCTCCTTCTGCTGTCTCCTTTACGTAAGACTGCAAGTTTAGTACTATGTAATGCATAGAAAATTAACAAAAAAAAAAGAAGTATCATACTAGCTTAAGCAAAACAAAAAATTATACATGTATTTTTACGACTGTTGTCAGGGCAACAGAATAGACACTTAGTAAATGCAAGAACCTTCAAATGTGTTATCCACAAATTTCTTTAGATGGCCAGGCGGTGATTATTCACCATGAAAGTGCCATCATTGAGTTTAACACATAGAGAAATCATGTGTTAGTTTCACCTTCTGCTCGTAGGATGTCGTTTTTGTTACTATCGACTTGTTTTTTTTTTAATCTTGAAGCAATTATTTTTGAGTTAAAAGAGAAATAAAGGAAAACAAATACAAATGTATGTAGAAGAATTTTGTTCTGTTCGGTTTGAGTGATTTTCGTTACAAGGAATTAGGGCAATAATAATTACTCGATATGCTCATTTAGCGACATCTACTTCGGTAAGTTTGAAACCATCTTGTATCCACTATTACCTAGTTTATATGCGTCTTTGAACCCAGGTTGAACTTCTGTTCAACCTTTTGTAAACGGGGATGAGTTGGAACGAAATGGAATTCAACTCGATCGCACTCGAGCAGTGGTGTTGAGTCAAAAATTAAATGAAATACCTGGGTTGAAATGTTGAATACACAATTATTTCTGTATGTGATCAAATGCATATTAACGAATGAATATTTGTTGTTGAAAAGTATGCGCATAACTTGTAAGAGCAATACAAATATTTTTTTCTCGAAAACTCAATCTTTTTGCCTTACCTTTTGCCTATCCACTATTACCTAGTTTATATGCGTCTTTGAACCCAGGTTGAACTTCTGTTCAACCTTTTGTAAACGGGGATGAGTTGGAACGAAATGGAATTCAACTCGATCGCACTCGAGCAGTGGTGTTGAGTCGAAAATTAAATGAAATACCTGGGTTGAAATGTTGAATACACAATTATTTCTGTATGTGATCAAATGCATATTAACGAATGAATATTTGTTGTTGAAAAGTATGCGCATAACTTGTAAGAGCAATACAAATATTTTTTTCTCGAAAACTCAATCTCTTTGCCTTAATGCCTACAAAGCAACGCAAGTATTTTCCTGTCATTTCAACTTTTTCGCACTTAACTCAACTCCTCAAGCTTTCAACTAGTTTGCTGAAATACCTGTGTTGGAATTTTGTTTCAACTAAAACTCGATCTTTCGACTCTGCATATAAACTAGGTATATGTGTAAAAGCTCAATGGTTCTATGAAAATGTACATACATTGGAAAAACTAACTGAACTAAGCAGAGACAACGATTAACACCAAAAAAAGCCTTTATACTTGAGGAAATGACTAGCTGAGATACCACAATAAGTTGTTAAAACTAAGCTTATTGGAAATCTAAACCGGAAATATGTATTTTTATTATTTTAAATTTTAACCGAAAGCTAAGAATTTTTCCAAAAATAGACAAATCTGAATAATTCTATATTTCGGCAATCACTGGAACGAAAAAATTATTTATTTAATTTATTATAATACCTATTAATTCACATTTGGAGACATAAAACACAAAATGTAAATGTTCTCTTATAACAAAAAAAAAAAAACAATAAGTTAAGAAGTGTCTAGACATAAAATAATTAATTTTATGTATTTGTACATCTACTTTAAACACAATTGGTTCATTAATTAACAACAAAAAACAATCTGGACTCACCTTATTTTGTTTAATTGCCAAAACCAATTTAAATTCCCATAAGTTATTAAATATCATTCTGTCTGCAGCCCCAATAGGCTGATTTCATCAAACACGTGGTTACTAATGACTCCAGTCGATTGTATAAGTCTATAATGACCAGCAACATGGACATTAATTAATATTTACATAAACATTGATATTTGCCACGTGCAAACAAGCAAATACTTGTTGGATAAAGAATTTTACAAAAGTAAACTCAATTCTGAATAGTGGGGACAGTGGAACATCGTGCTTTTGTTTTAGGAAATAACTTTTTTTTATTGGAAAAAGCAACTTGCATAAAACTACAACCTTATATAAGTTGGGTCAGATTCTGTATGAAAAAGCTATTGAACGTTTTCGTCTGTGCGAACAATTTTAAGAATAAACTATTTAAACGACTGAAACTATTTTATTAAATTTCATTTATGAAATAGCCAAATTGAAATAGAACACAAATAAGGGCTATAAGTTATAGCCCTGCTCCTTTAGCGTGAAAGTGACAACTCTTTGAAGAATATCTTCTGCCCTGAAAAACTTTATCTTATCTCAGATATCTTATTTCGGATTCGACTGAAAAAGCTGGTAAGTTGTAGCGGAATTGGATGAGCTCTTAAGCTATGGCCATACACGATGGAACAATGGAGCCAAATGGCTCTGATCGGATTCAAATTAGTCATTGTGTAGATGGCCTCAAGTGGTTACACAAGCTTGGTTGGATTTTTGGAATTTTGAAAATCCAACGAGCTGGAACTAACAATAACAATTTATTGTAAAGGAGGGAATAATGCGATTTTTTGTCACTTTTTTGCATTTTTATGTTGTAAAAAAAGACAAAATGGATTTGCTTTGATGGCTCGATCGTTTTGGCCACTCAAACAGGCAGAGTTCAACATGTTTTTATACTAATTTTGCTTGACAAAGACTTTAGGCTCCGTCGTGTGTAGCCACGTACTTTCGACTGGAACCTCGGCCTTGGTCTAAAGAAAAAGTAAGCAAAGGTTTTTCCGCAGGAACCATGCAAATCCAAAAATTTTACCAGAAGGTTAAGAATGGATATGATGGTCAGAAACATGCATCAACTTTACGCGAAAGTATGATCATTATCATAAAGCGCATCATCCACGAAAAAAAGGAACCCCTGGAACACCATGTTCATGTATATCGACATGAACATGGTGGCTGCGTTAAGGTCGAGAGGGATATCAGCTTTTATGTCAGCATTTTCAACTATTTTGGAACTAGCATTTTTTCTGCATGCAAATACCCTCAAAGTTGATTTCATTTCTATTAACATACATAAGGACGTTAAATATATGTTACATGCACAACATATACACATTCAAACTTTTGACATGGCGCCCAACGTGGGGCCTTCAAACAAAAACTTATACTTTCTGTTGTAGCACATTTTTATTGCGAAAATTAACGCCATATAAGAATGTGCAAAGATTAATATTGAGAAAAAATTACTGCAAACAAAACATTGCCTTAATGTCAGATAGTCAAGGTGCACTCAAAGTTCATATACCAAGCAACGAAGAGGCAGACGCGCTGGCAAAAGCAGGGGCCAAAACAACGCTCATAGAGCCTGAGCCATACTGCGGATTTGGTGAAAACTTTATAAGGACTAAAGTAAAAAAGGGGGTGTGCAAAGAACTCTGACCTGGAAGGAACTCCCCAAGCTAATATAGGCAGAACTTCTACTTGGGAACTACAACCAAGGATGATTTAAAGACTGTATTAGCTTTGGTAGAAATAACCTCAGAATCATTAACGATTTCATCAAGGGCAACTGCTAACTAAAAAGACATCTTGGTATCATTGGCGAAATAAACAGCCCAACATGCAGGTACCGCAATGAAGATGAGGAGACACCGGATCACCTATTAGGAAAATGTGGAGCACTTCTTCAAAAAAGACTGACCCACCCGGACCACTATCAAATAAAAGAGTGAACTACTCCAATTATTAAAATTCCTCAAGACAATAGGCCTGGAGATGTTAAATGAGAATCTTCATCAGACTCTGTATAAGCGCAAAATAGCCTTGAGCTTGCAGTTATAATTCATTCATTCTACATTATACAAATGGCGCCCAACGTGGGTTAAACAAAAACATTACCTCTTCCATGCTAGAACTATTTCTTTTCAAGTTTAAGATCCTTGGTGTTAGTTTCATCCAGTACAGGAATTTCATTATAAGGAATTTTCTATACTCGCCTTAAACTCTCATCACAATTTTTTCTTGGCAGCAATATTCCAGTATTTTTTTTTTTTTAATTTTTGGATATAATATCTTTTTGTCAGTGAACAACAAAAAAAAAAAGTTATTAAATTTATCTCAGCAGATATTTTGCAACTTGCACACAAAATGCACGCAACAATAACCCAAATTCATATCCAACAAGAGTTTGAATAATATC
Organism: Baccha elongata; assembly: GCA_951217065.1. Taxonomy (NCBI): domain Eukaryota; kingdom Metazoa; phylum Arthropoda; class Insecta; order Diptera; family Syrphidae; genus Baccha; species Baccha elongata. The sequence continues at coordinate 230,411,888 of OX578272.1, read as the reverse complement.
TATGCAAATTTCAATTCGTAAGAAGAAAAAAAACTTCTCTGCGTATCTTGAACATAATTTCAGTTATTTTCCATTTAATAAAAACTTATCGTGAAAATATTTCCGACTGAGCCAAAAACTTTCTTTTAGCGAAAACGAAAAAAATATATATTTCACACAAAACACAATAAGAATTTTATCCGCACAGCATGCAAAGAAAAAAATTGAAAATTCAAAATAGACGTCTTTCTTTTTGCTATATATACCAAAATAAGGATGTATTATTATAATATTTCTTATTACAATCCTTAATCTTTTGCCCCATAGTAGTTGGTTTGAAAATTTGGCTTTGACTTCTTGCATCAAAGTTCTGTGAAAAGTTTGTTCTTTATTCCCACAAGTGTCTTGCTCTGTCTAAAGATGTTTGAAAAAGATTGCCATGGCCAAAGGCTTTTATTTTAAAACAGCTTAAACTTTCCTTAAGGACTTCAAAACATTAATTTCTCTTAACAGAAAATTATTATTAATTGCTGCATAACTGATTACAGATAGGCTTATAATATGCTTATAACTTGCAAGATGAGTTAAATCCTTGCATTAGCATTTCAACATAGTGTTTATTTAGTATGACTACATGAATATATACATAACATATGTTATGTATTTTATAAGTATTATGGATGTCCTTAATATCATTTTGCAAATGGGAAAGTGATTCTTCGATAATGGTCGTCTTTTCCTATCTTATTTGGTCGAATGCACATGAGTGTTCTAGTTGAATGGCTATAAAGCTCCATAAACATAATGGATGCAATCGGTTCATGTAACAAATTGAATGGATATTTACAAGGATAAAATGAACATTGAAGTCCTTTCGATAGTAAACCTAAGGCTGTTACTTGTATATGAAGGATAGAAAGGGTTATTCTTTTGAATCTTAACGAAAGTACCAACTGACTTTTTAATGGTAGAAAGGTATAGGAAGATTCTGTAAAGGAATTTAAGTGGTCTTAGAGGTTCGGCATGCTAGTAAAAATAAAGGGAACATATATATTTGTGCTTCTTGACAAGCTCATCCAATTTGAAAAGAAGGCATTTAAATTCACAGAGAAAGCACTCACGTGGAACAAATTTACAGTGAGAAAACTCTGAACACCTGTTTTATATCGAGTATAGATTGCTTGGAATTTCAACTCTGGAATAAAAGTCTGTCAAAAAATTAGGAGCTTTTATTTGAGTACCGTAAGTTGGCACTACTAGACTAATACTACTACTAATTATAAACTACTGATACATATATTACGTATCGCTCTCTTATGAATATTTTGAAAGCAACGGAGTGTGAATTCTATGGTATAGAAAAACTGTATGTTAAATTCTATTTTGAATTCAATGCTTCTTTTACCATAAAATCCGGTTAGGAGTTGAGTAGTAGTAAGAAATGTGTATGGTAGTAAATGACAGCTGACAGATAATTTGACAGTTGAAACTACGTCTGCTACAATTTGTTTCATTTACTACATTAACTACTTAAACTACGTTGCAAATGTATTAAATGTAGTTTTTCTAAAATGTGACAGTTCGGCCATTACTGATGGTAGTTTTTGTTGTTATAAATGACCTAAGGTTTTTTGATGCATTGCGCTTGCTCCCTGTAGTGCTGTGCACAGTTCTTCTGTATGCAACTAAATATGGAGGAATGTGTTGGTCTAATAATTGCTTAATAATTTCCTCTAGCTAGAGGATCCTTTATGCATCTCTATTAGAATGTCATGAACATTTGTTCGAGATACAACATGCTGCATCACATTTGATTTACCAGGTCCCATCTACGTTTGAGCAGAACTTCCTACATATGCAGGATGTTCCAATGTGCCTAATATGCTTTAAGGACCGAACTTCTATTAGAAATGTATCTCCATTCTAGTTACTTACCCCTAGTTCCATAATGCTCGTTTAAACTGAAGTAAATTGTTCCGTTTAAACCAAAATTCAAGTTTAAACGAGCACTGTGAAACTGTGGGTTATCGTATTCTTTATATGCAAGAATGTATTTAAGCCAGAATCATCTTGCAGAACATTCCTTACCTCCTCGATAGTTCAGCCTATAATAGGTTTTAGCTCTCATTCGCTGAACGCCAAATGTTTTCTTTTCTACATGGCGAAAACAGTTTTTGCATTCTTGCTTGCGTTGTCGAATGAATAGCGCATCTGGTGTCAAATTAAGTTTACCTTTTCGATGCAGAGTCCCAAACTCAAGGCAAACGCTACTGCTTCTGGAACCAGATGGAAAAATTTGTCTTCATCGTTCCAGCCGTTTGTTATCGCTACTGCTTCAAATCGCTTCTTGTAGATTGGCTAAAGAGTCACCTGAACTTTTTTGTACCTTCAGTTTTCGAACTTTACCAAATTTCTTGGCAAATATTCTTTTGTTCTTCAAAAAAATTCTTTCCTGGATGTCTAGGAGAAGACAAGTCGGTGGTGTTCACTTATTCTTATATTTTTTAAGACAAACTTTTCTGGATTTCCACATTTTCGGTGGTCACCAAACTGCTTTCAGATGAATAAAGAGTTAATTTTCTTGTTCCACCTCGTCTATTAAGTTCGTCTTACAGTTCAACTAAGTTTGAATCGTTCACAAGTATACCCATTTCATTGTTAAACACAATTATTACAATTATTATTTCACTTCGGACACCTATATTAGATTTTGCTCAAAGTTTCTCATAAGAAAACCTATTTCTCTTATTTCAAACACTTTCTTTTTTTTATGACGTATGTTGTGTTCGTATTTATAACATTTAATAGTCAAACTTTCTGGTTTAGAACAAATTGTACTGAGGTTTCAGTTTTCAGGATTCTTCTAGAAGGCACACTTTAAATTTCATTAAGTTCGTTACGAATTGTGTTATTTCTCCCCATGAGATGGCGCTAGTATCGCTTCAAAGCAATATCTAAAGGTGTGTTTATACTTTATGTATTACTTGTATAACACGTTATACAACATACAAGTTTATTACTACTACTAATAAACATTTTTGAAACAAGGTGTGAATTGAGACAATTAAACGAAATTCAGATTAAAATGTTTAATGCTAAATGGTCATAATTGCTGTTTTAAAAAATTAAAGTAGTCGTGGCAATGAAAAACCAGGGTGGCCACTCCATCGCATTAATTTTTAAGGGGTCATTGTTTTAATTGTTGAAATGTAAATACGTAAAAAAAAACAAATATTCGGTGTCCTTGCAATGTATCGCTACACTTTTAATTAAATTCATTATTCCAAAGGTATTTTATATTTTCCTATTTGCAATGTAATTTTATCAATTCTAACTTAATACTCCAATACAGACATAACCTAAGTTCAAGTGACTCAGTAAATTCAATCTCAATTCCCATATTGAAGCACAATTGAAATCCATCAGTTTAAAATATTTTCTGAGTTTAAATTCCAATTCATACTTCGAATCAAATGATTGCAAGATTATATTCAATTTGTTCATTTATCAAAAAAAAAAAAAATATTTTAATAATGCTTTCGTGGAAATTTTAATAACGAAATCCTCCAAAATGTCCCCATATACATGAAAAAAACAACGATTGAAGGACATTTTGAATTTCGATTGAAAATTCTAAAACAAAAGGAAATAAAAACCGAATTTCCAATTTATCGCTGGCAAATTTGACTGAATCATCATCCAGCCCTCACAACCTTGTAATCCTCTTAACTCCTTTAAAATGTTAAAATGATTCACTTCATACCATTTTCGGATGTGGGCTTTATTTTCAATTCTATTTTGCAGGATACAAAATAAAAAAAGGAACAAGAAAACAAAATAGGAAACCAAAATTTCCCATTAGTAGAGAAATTTTCTATTCATATTCACTGTTTCCGATTGGTATTCAAAAATCAATAATTTCACTAATTGGTACTCAAATTGAATTCACTGGTATAGTGAGTGTACTCTTATATGGAACATGCCTACACAGCAGCCTCTGACTTTGTATGGCTTTGGCGGATTTCCACTGTAGTGGGTTCAATATTCAGTTGGGCTAACAAGAGTGCTATGATTGAAAATCAGTTAGATAGACAATTGAATGTGTGGTATGTTTGACATCCGTTGACGCCATCATATAGAAGTGCAACGTTTGAAAAAATGTTCTGCATTTTTTTTTCTTTTTAAATGATAAAGAATTTGCTGAATTTTGTTTGATTTTCATTTGAAATTCAATTAGAAATGAGAACATGTGAAGTGCGAAAATGTTAAACAAACAAACAAGAAATTTATCCACATAGCAAAATATCTTGAGTCCCTGAAGAAGTGTTATTCTACCATGAAAGTTGTTGTATTGATTTCCAAAGATTTTTACCTGCGGTAGTGTACTTTCGCTTTGCACTCTTTTATTTTGACATTTGGAACTTTAAAAGAAGTTTTGAAGTTAAATGTTTTGCACAAAAAAAAAAAGAAACGTGCTTTGTTGCAAAATCGTTTATTTCAGGTGAAGTGATTTGAAGTTATTTTTTCGGTTTTTTTATGTTTTGATTGAGTGCCAGCGAAAGGTTTTGTATTGCTGAATAGTTTCATCAATTTATTAATCGTGATGTGGCGCAAAATTGTCGTCATCACGAATACCATGCAAATGTGTTAAATAAATGTCATCTCCAAGAAGTGCCCGCTGAATAGACAAAAGGTGAATTAATGATGATCTTTGAACCCACATGATCCATTAGTTATACGACACCTTATTCTCTTACGAGTTATCTTCTCAAGAACTAAGGGATAAAGAAAAGATTGAACTTGTCTGAAGAACTATTGCTCGAACGATCTGTGTCACTCGTTGGCTTCATAAGAGAGTCGAAGGAAAATCTTCATTCGTGACGTTACAAGGATTTGTAAACACAGCCTGAACGACATTACGTGCGGCAAGGCTCAACCATAATAGTCGAAACAGTGCGTACGGGATCGTACGAAAATATCCGAATACAAGAAAATTATATAGTACGCTCGCATAATGTCAGATTTCTCAGATTCTTTAAATTTTCGTTCACTTTCGCCTCCATACTTAAAGAGCACTCCATAGCCCAGTTTACGTACGTAAATTTGACAGCCAGCCAAATACATGTGAAATTTGTATGCGTTTGCATCCGACCATTATGATCCACTCAATGAATTGACGGCACTTAAAGAAACTTGATATAGAATTATGGCATTAGCTTCCATTTGCTTTCTACTATTATAGTTTAAGTCTAATGAACTTCGGAAAAATATGGTGGTAAGTAGCACGAAATTCCAACATCTTGACATTTGCAAAGGCCATAGGCGGTCAACGGATTTTCGAACCTGCAACCAGATCGACCTAGAAGCAATTGATGAAAAACTAATTTGTTCTATTACATATAAATTTTCACCTCTTGACACATATGTGAAGTTATTTCCCACAATAAATTGAAAGCATTTTTTACATTATCTGGAAATCACTTCGCCTGAAAAAAAGTAAAACTAATTCCTCCAGAGGTCAAATTATTTCCCATACGAAGGATTTCCCCTGAAGATTCCCGCAGTCGATGTTAAACATTTGAAGAGGCTATTTAAAGCGGTACCTACATGGAAATAACTTAATGGGAACTATCTTCACATGGAAAATAACTTAACATAAGGTGGGAAATAGTTTCACTTTTTCTTAGATATAGTATATTTTCCACACAAGGTAAGAAATAATTTCATCTATGACAACCGTGAAGTTAAGTCCCATCAAGTTGAAGATGGAAATGTATTAAATCTGAATTTATTTTTCACCTTAGGTATTCACTTTCTTTGTAAGGAACTATATTAATATCGGAAGCAGCTTCACCACTAGAGGAAAGTAGTTTAACTTTTGTTGGCGAAGTAAATATCAGTGAGCTCACTTCCTTTGCATGGAACTAAGTTCACATTGGAATCAACTTTACAACTATTGGAAAACTACTTCCCATACTTTTTTTTGTGAAGTAAATTGCCAGTAATGGTAAGAATCAATTTCATCTAAATATCTAGTGAAATTATTTCCCACCGTAATAATTTGATAATGTCAAGAGACTGTTGAATAAAGAAATGAATCATATACATAAGTAACTGAACTACGAAGTGACGTTATTTCACACTACTAGCGTGGAAAATGACTTCACACGAAAGTGAAATAAATTCCCATAATTAAGAGAAATTTTAATGTCACCATTAGCAGGGATCGACTTCAGGAAAATAGAGTAAAATTATTTCCTACTAGTGGTGAAATTAATTCCCATGTGAATTATTTACCGTGCAACATTAAAAAAAATATTACCCACAAAAAGTGAAAGTCATTCTCACCTTATGTAGGAATTAATTTCGCCTGAAAAAAACTAAATTGATAAGTGAAAAAGTGAAATGAAAATATTTTCACCCTTTCAGCTTTATGTTAATTTCCGTTCTGTGACAAAATGAAACCAAACGTCAAACATTTTCATTTGAATTATATGTTTCACACCCTCATTTGCAAATGAATGTTTTAGTGAAAGAAATTCAAAATTTATATAAGTTTATTCGATTGAATTTTACAAAGCAACCTCAATAATAAAGAAAATACACAAAAAAACAAAAAAAAAATAATCCTCACAGCGAAAATAGTTAAATTCACCACAACATTTTAATTAACTGAACGAGAATCACTTTTTTGTACCAAGTGAATCGAAAAGGTGAAAGCAAAGGGTAAAAGCGAATGTGAAAACGATTTTTTCGCTTCACGTTTTCACATAACCAGAATAGGACAACAGAAGAGATGTGCCTAGTTATTTTTCACGTGAAATTGTTTTTCTTGAAGTTGATTCCCTGCATTATTTTAACCAGCCGCTTAACAGCGACAGCGATAAAGTCCCGCGGTTAATATCTTCCTTCCACCTACTAATCTAGATGATGATGATGACCAAGAGTTAAAAAAATCTAAAAAAAAACTTAGGTTAAACAACAATTATTGGCGTTCGAAAATTTAAAGTGGGGTACCACAAGGCTGCATCTAGCTTGCTAAAATATTTTATTTAATAGAAAATTATGTATATAGGATTACTAGATTTCATTATGAAGGTGAAAATTGGGGATAATATTTAAAGTTCAGTGAGATTATTGTCTCTAATAAAACTGCATTTATATATGTAAGTAAAGCATAACAGAAATAATTGAAACTAAAACGCTGAAAGCCATTTAATAAAATTATATAAAGTTTACACTTTCAGATGCTCTTAATGTTTTCATTAAAATTCGTTGGTTCACCGCCCATAAGCATAGTTTTGAAACACATTTATTTTGAACTTTCTTTCTATTTTTGCATTTCCAACAATAATTGTGGATGGCTTTGGTGCACATAACAAAAAATGCTACCCTACAATTTGCAATTCTCCAACGATCCTGTCTGAGTCACCATTTTACAGTTCTTTGTTTCTTCTGGGGATTGAGGAAGGTTTTTTTTTTTTTTTGTAGATGTTATTGTGCTATCATTACTTTACTCTCTAAAATTTAAAAAAAATGTAAAGCACAACCAAAACAAAACAAGGAGAACAAAGTTCTGAATTGTGTTGTGTGTGTAGTTTTTACTCAAACGCACGAAGCCACACTTCAGCATCCACAAATCACAATTAAGTATTGTATGTTATGTATCCTGCAAAACGTCAATTTTTTTTTTGTTACACTCTACGTCACTTGGTTGAGAACATATATTTTTTTTATAATATTTAAGCTGTGAAAAATAACCATGCTACACTCATGAAATATCCATCTTCTTAGTGGATGCATAAACACAATCAAGTTGAGCATATTATCAAAAAATTGTACTGTGGGTGTGCCAATCTTTAATAACATTCAAGAGAATTCAAACAACATGTTTTTCGAATATACATAGTACATTAGTAATAAATAAACGAGCCACATTAATAAAGGATCTAATGACTGGCAGCAATGAATAGGATAATTCAACCTCGTCTGAAAACCAAACTGTCCATCCAATATAATTGTATATTAACCTAGATATCTGGGATATTTAAATATCAGCTCTATTGGATTCTAAGGCGAAAACTTGGATAAAATTTCGGAAAAGGGTTTCGAATTTATATAGGTACGTACTACGTACATATCTACAACTATATGGACTCTGGAAAAAAATTATCCAAGCCTGGTAACTTCTTAGAGGTATATGTATGATATCCTTTTGAAATTTCCGGCATCCGCTCACTTTTCACAGAAAAAATTCTTAGCAATTCGAAGAAGCAGCTATATGACAAACGGCAGGCACCATAAAGAGAAGTTTCAGTAGTGGCGTTTCCCCTTAGAGAACCTCCTCCTTAAATGCTAGACTCTCTTGCTCTGGTCATTAGCTAATGCTCACGATATGGTCAAATAGAAAAATTCAACTAAACGAGCAATTAAATCATAAAGCATTTCTTCACCGAAGACTATCTTCGTTTCTTATCAGACAAACCTACTTTTTGGGCTTCTCTAGTATCGTAACGTTAGGTTTAATTAAAACCACGATTTTTTTTACACCAAACGAATACTTGCCCTATTGAGCAAGTAAAAAAGAGCATTTCAATATTTCGGAAGCAGAAATAATTTCACGAGCGGTTCACTTTCGGTTTTGTTATTAGATTAATTTTTATTAGGCCTGTTAAATCCAGTCGATTTACCCAAAAAAAAAAATTCCCAGTATTTTTAAAAAGCTCCGCTTGCAGCCCATCAGCACCAGCTGTTTTGAACGATTTTAAACGAGTGATGGCTAACTTGATCTCATTTTTGTCAGTTGGTTATTAAGACTCTTAAATCAACCAAGTGTAAATCCTGAGGGTGCTCGATGGCGGGGCTTTCAGTTTTTCAACATTGAATCTTCGTGGTTGATGTCAACCTGTAGAAGCTTCGTTACCTGTTAACTTTTCACCAACCAAACCATTAATATTAATCTATTGCAACGTCAGGTGATAAATTTTTAATAAAAAAAGAAAAAATTATACCATTCCAGGATTTTTATTCACCACTCGTGGTAGCTTTAATTAGAGTGGAAGGAGAACATAGTCGAACACTTTTAAAGTTCTCTTTGTTTTATATTTTGAAATTTGAATACCAACTGGCTTTTTCATTTATATGCCACTTTTAAAATGTATTTTGAACAAAAAGCGGTTTGAGTTTAGTGGCTTTTTTAAAAATAAAAGTGGTTGTAGCAACAGAAATGTACCACTTTTATAATTAACAACATAAATATTTAAAAGGGTTTGGAGCAACTGGACCTTTTAAATTCAAAACATAATTTTGCATAATTTTTCTTATAAGATCCGTCTCTAATCCAGTGGCACGGAGTGTATGTTTGCTCTTCCCTCAATTCTGAGTAACAAACAAAAAAGAAAGGTTTTTTTTTAATAGAATTTCATTCTGCCAAAACCAGAGACACTGGCCTAACCCACTGAACGATATTAACCATTATATCCTTTTTTGCCGTCAAGGATGCGGGAAAGGACTTATGGAGAGATGGGTGGCAGTGCTGGGTGGGTAGACTTATTGTGTTTCTTAGGCTCGTCTAAGTGTATTGTATATGTGATATGAAAATGCTTTAGAATGTTATAATTCTTCTCGGTTGTTACTGTTGTTATCCTTGCGGCCGACGGCATGGCGACGCGACGTGGCAGTTAAGGACGCTGATGCCAACAACGACCCAACTTATTGCGACAACGACGATGAAATTTTCTCTTCTCTTCTTAAGTTTTTGATGTCTTTTGTTATCCCCGACGACGACCCTTGGTTCATCGTTATGGCTCACAGGATATATGTAACCAGAGTTACATTCACACACACACACAACCATATCATAGAAGAGTACAAAGATGTGAAATTGGAATGGGTTCATGCGAAGCACAGAAAACTTTGATAGGAATTTAAATGACAATACTATGTTTCTATGTGTAGGATAGGTTAGGTACCAATCCGCCTCCATCCTCCATTCGTCCTATCATTTTTATGGGTAATTTGTTGTTGTTAGGGATGTTGCGTATCTTTTTTATTTTCTGTGTGTGTTCATTATTCGAGACCGAGAGCACACACATATCCTGACTTTCGGTATATTTTCTGATATCCTTTTTTGTGTTGTTTTTATTTCGTTTGTTATAAAAGGTCGTGCGTAAGAATTAATTATCGGCGCTTTTTGCTACCTACTGTATGACGTTTGTGTGCAAATGTGTATATGTGTACAAAAGTTAACTGGATCAAATGAGAATAATGGTGACCTAAAAGGACTTTTTCAAAGGAATGGGGCGCTTAAATTAATTTTCAGAAAAGGTAATTGTTCTTATAAAATATACGTGCTTGGTTATTTGTGAAGGTTAAGGTGAATGTTTTGTTTTAATGGCGTTGACGGTTTGAGTATAAAGTTAAACCTTTCTAATTTTGTTTAGTTTTTTTTTTGCCTTCTTATAGTGAAAGAGGTGAAATGTTGTTTTTATTTCCTCAAATGTTGTGTGCTCAGTTCACTAATGAAGATAAGTTTTGATTGTGTGTATCTTTTATGTTTTTTTTTGTAATAAGAAAAAAAAGAAACCATGTTAGGTATGTAGGTATGGAGAAATTGTTACGGAGTTAAATTACTTTAAGTTTTAGGGAAACAAATTCAATTTCGACCTCAGTGAAAGGTCCTTTAAGCTTGCCGACGCAGAAGTTATGACTTAATATACCTACCTAAAGAAATGTTACATATCCTTATATTTTAAAGAGGGATATGTTAAGGGAGTAAATGTTTTAAAGAAGAAAGGTACATACGGTATTAATAAAATTTTGAATGGATAATAAATTTAGGATGGAAGCTTTAAGTTGCTACGATGAGTAGTAATAACTGCGTTTTTTGTTGTAGTATAGCTAGTTACCAAAACAGAATCTTGAAACATGAATTTCGACGCACTGGAAATGTCAAAAAGCGCGCCTTTTTTATTATTATTTGCAGAATTATGATAAGCAGCATTTTTAAAAGCAGATTACCTATTGAGACATTTGAAAAGCTGAATTTTGGAAATTTCGCAAGCAGAAAATAAAAGTTATAACAGTGTCTGTGTGTAGTTATGTTCCACAAAACTGGTTTTGTCGGAGAGAATGGTTTTTTAAGTTGCTAAAAACTTAAGTAATTTGCTAAAAAAGATAATTGCTGATTTTAACGCGAGCGTGATATACTAGTAAGGACTAAAATTTTCAAATTCAACAAATTACGCTAGTAAAAATCCAAAATAAGCATTATGCTAAGGTCGATTAAAAGTTTGGCCCAAAGTTTTTAACGTATTTTTCTTTTTACCGCCAATATTTTTCTAAGATGTAATTTTTTTGAAACGAGGGGACAAGAAAGGAAAGGATATCCGCCACTTTTCATACAAATTTGAGCTAATTTTATTTTAGCCGGCCACCAAAAAAAAGCCGGTACCTATTAGGATACACCGTATTAAAATGCACACATCAAAGTTCTAAGTCAATTGGCTGAGGAGATATTCACCCTCAAAGTATCTCAAAAATCCACTTATTCATCCCTTACCTATACAAGGCCAATCACATAAAATGCAAAAAAAAAAACTGCAGCGAGTAGGTTAGGTGACAAACAGTTGTTTGGGTGAATGGTTTTTGAAAAATTTATTTTCAAACCAAGAATTTAAAAAAAAAAATTTTTTAGCTCGATAATTTTTTTCAATAAAAAAAAAACGTTTATAATAATAATGTACATACATATAAGTGCCATAACATTATCGAGCCGGAAAAGGGTTGCCAGAGCAACTCGAAAAACAACATAAAAATTTATCTAAATTTTTGAGTTTCTCTGACAACCATTTTTCGGCTTGATAATGTAATGGCACATCATAGATAATAAGAAAATTTATAAATGATACAAAATCTATGGGTCACAATTGCTTGGCGAAATTCATTTGGCATATATATCTTTGTTTCGCCTTAGTCGTTAAATATTTCTTTTAATTCACAATCCTTAGTTTTGTTTTTTTATTCATTATGTTTTTTTAATCATTTTGCAATTAACATTCGGGTGCTAGGTTGTGGGCTCATCAGAAGCTAAAAGTATCATGTCATGCTAGCTAAGCTTACTTTTTAGAAAAAAAGCCAATTCGAACTATACCAGCACATCTTGAAACCGCACATCAAAAAAGACATACTGCCGCCCGGACGGCATGCCGAAACCTACTTCATGGTAATTTTGGTGTTTATCCAAGCAAATATTTTATATGAAATAATTTCTTAAATTCTTTCAATTAATTTAATATGCAATAATTACAAAAAAAAATTATTAAACAATTATTAACTTTGAAAATTATAATCTGAGCTAAGAGTTTTCAGAGAAAGTCGGGGTATGCCCAAAATTCTTTAGTCTTTATTTTTTTTACCAAAATCGTACCTACATCCAGTTTTAAAAATAAATAATTTTTTTTAACAACATTTTTTATAATACCTATGTTAAAAAAAATATTAAGTCTGCCAACTTGAAGAATTTCATAATCTTCACATTGTTGCTAAACTTAAAAAAAAAAAAAAAAAAAGTTTTCAAAATATTGAATTTAAACAAAAAAAAAAATACCTACTTACATACGCATTAAAAAAAAATATGAAAAATGAAAGTACGCTATTATGATTCGTAAATATGAAATTATTTTTGTTTCTGTTTTAAACTTTTGATGCGTAATTTTATTTGGAAAACCTAAACATCTCTAGAAAAAGTGGCAGATAAGATTAGATGAGAATAATGGAAAAATTGCTTACCATGGAAAGAATACAAAAATTACAGCGTATTACCCCAAGCCTCCACCTGAAATGAATGATTGCATGAAATGTGTCATGTAGCCAATATTTCTTGTGGAGGCCCCTTATTTCTTGATTTCTTTTATTTTTAGACATACATTTCTCTATTTATTTATTGTCATGGTAGAAGAAATAAATGGAGAAATAAATTTGACGTTTCATTATTTGGAAGCCATTTTCAACCAATTAGTTTATGTTTTTGTATTGTTTTGTTGTTATTGTGTGCAAAAATCGCATAAAATAATATAACTTAATGAAAAAAAAAAAAACAAAAATTACTGAAAATTGTTGAATCACATGAATTATGCGAATGGACTCCTTGCGGAAATTATCGCTTAGAATGAAATATCAAGAAATATTTCTGCCCACATAGTAAACAAATATAAACCTCAGAAATAACCACTGACATAATATCTGAAATAAATATTTCTGATGGGCCTTATGTTCGACTGATATCCGATGAAGCTGTCGGAAATAACCTAATTCTGTCTTAAATTAAGGCCACACCATAAAATAATAAATAAATAGAACATCATCTCAGGAGGCTCCACCCAATTTTACTTACAAACTTTTAAAACTGCAAAAAAATTAACTCTGTATGCATGCCTGTGCATTTCAAATGGGACTGTCAAATTTGGCTAAACAATATATTCTTACAATTTCGCATTTAGTTGTTTACACGTATTCACATATAGAAAAGAGCGTGTAAACATTTTTTTCTACGGGAGGAGACGGAAGAGTACAAGTGGGCCACACTTAACTTGGCTGTTTCTTGCAGACACGTAAGATAAATTTTAAAAGCCAACCCAAAATTTGTCTACAAAAAATATCCAAAAATTCTACCTTTGAATGCAGCTCCGAGGAAAGCTATAGTATAAATTTTGAATAAATTCACCGACGGAATCAATAATGCGAAAATTCAAAGAAAAAAATTACACAATGGAAATAATATCGCAATTACAAAGCGATGGAATAATTTTCATTATTTCGCCATCAAATTCATTTACTATACTACCGCTAACTTCGTAAAGGCAATAACAACATTTGCACTTTTCCAAGACGGAGAATAAAAAACTGTTTCGCTTACCGCAATATAGAATCTGAAAAGTACCAAAACCATTGACGTATTACATATGGACCACCAGTAGCCAACTTCACGCGTGTTCCAACATAACTAAGGGCAGCATCAACTACTAGCGGGGAATCTGCGTAGCAGTAATATGATTTCTTTAATTAATTATTTACTATTGAAATATTTTGGTGGAAATTATTATCAAACTACTTTTATTTTACAAAACACATCCACTCCTTATGCCATGAGTTACTTACAGATGAATATATTACCGTTTTCATTTAAATTTTAATGGCGAAATTAGTACACGTATTTAACACTAAAAGATGATGGCGGTTTTAGGCTGTTTTTAGCTGGAACAACTTTTCTTGGCTGTTTGTATGAAAATTTCAACCGACTGGAGGTCCATATCTATTACGTCAATGACCAAAACATAAGCTCAAGTTGTGCTTTATTTTTTGTTTATAATATAAAATAATAATGCATCAAAATAGCAATGCCCTGACTATCTGCCCCTTTGCAGATAGGCTGGAGGGATTTGTCACTAGATTGTTTGGTGGTTGATTGATTGCAATATATCAAATGACTTCATATGATTTCAAGTGATTTCAAGCAGCATTTAAATTGATTTAAAAATTGTGTGATTGCATTGATTTCAAATGAATTTACTGATTTCAAAATTATTGCAAATTAATTCAATTGAATTCACTATGATTTCAATTCGTGATTTCATCGTGGCATTTTTGATTGCATGATTGCAAAAAAACTTAAAGTGATTTCAACTATTTTTAATGATTGCAAGAAATCATTTGAAATCGATAATCAACATTCTTTTTTAATTTCATCAAGTGAAATAGTGATTGCATCTGATTTCAACGTGATTTCAAATGATTATGCAAGTATAAGTGGTCAAGTGATTTCATTCATGAAAAACCCCTCGGATAGGCCCTTTTACGGAGGTAGCGGCAGTATACAATGAAGTGGTGATCCATTTGGGATTCTTCTCGATTGCATGTTCCACATTTCAATAAAATCGAATTGGAATCGATTCTTGATTTCTCATGTAACGATCGTTTTCAAAAAATTCTAAAAGATTTTTAACTTTTAAATATTAAAGTATCCGTTCTTTTATTTAATTTAAAACCAGAGTTTAATTTTTGTTTAAACATGGCGCAATACCTCTTGAATATGAAGAAGATTACATACAAAATTTAACTCGGAATCTAGAAAAAAAACTAAAATGAGTAGATTAGAAATTATTCACGTGTTTGAAAACTTGAAAAAGAAATGTCTGATCAATTATAATCTAGTGAAAATGAAAATTGAACCACTACGGAGCCGAAAATTAAAAAAATTGGAAAATCATAAAAACCCAGTTATCTATGCGGAACGAAGTTCGCCGGAACAGCTAGTTAAACAAAAATTTGAAAAATAAACATATCCTTAAAAGTCCTATGTGTATTTTAAAAAAAATTCTTGACCAAAATCAAATTTTCGCCTTTTATCCTGTATTTCACCAAAAAGATTATTGGAACATTAGGTATAGGCCATGCGTTTTTATGCAAATAGAAACCAATTTGACAACTTCCAAAAGTTCGAAGCCGTAAAACTGAACGAATACAATAGCAAAGCAGACTTTAAGATCTTTGTTGATTCGATGTCAAGGAAAATGCTGACGTTTCAAACAGCAAATGGTGAATCCTCAAACAATAAAATTTACCATTTTATTCAAATTTTGCAGTTTTATTTAAATGTTTAACTAATTTCAAAGATATTTTAGTTAAAAACTATATTGTTTTTATGGGAATTTCCACTTTAATATCATTTTTTTGTACATAACTTTTATTGCATTCAGTTTAAAATTAATACAATTATTATAAATTTTGAGTAACTTAACAATGTGCCTACAAATTAATAATCAATTTCATACAGCAGTGAAAAAATGAAAAAAAAACAAGTGTTTTTATGAGAATTTAAAAAAAAGGCACGACTGCGGGTAGAAAAAACTTGCTCTTGTGTCAGATTACTAACATTTGGCTATGGATACTAAACAGGAAACTGAAAATAATACTATGTATAATAAATAATCGCAAGTAAAAATAGATAGTCAGATACCGTTAATAATCGTTAAAAATCGGTCGTATTTTTTTGGAGAAAAATTGGATTAACTTTAAGGCTTATTGGGCAGGTACCGTTAATATGAAAACTTATTTTCCATTATACGAAATTTTATCAAAATCGATCGTATTTTTTTCGAGAAAAATGTAGTATGTCAGGTACCGTTAAAAAGCTAGTCTTAAAAAAAACATTTTTTGATAAAAAAAATTCACCGTTGGCAAAAAATCAGTCATACGCAATTTTATCAATTTTGATCGTATTTTTTTCGAGGAAAATTAAATTATCTGTTACGCTCATATGGCAGGTATACCGTTGTTTTCAGACCTAGGATAAAAATCAAAAATACACCTGTGGCCTATTTCACCAAATTACAATTACAATCACAAATTTGTACTTTGAAACTACAGTTACAAATTTGGGAACTGATTTTTTGTTTCACAAACTACAAACATAATCCCAACAAATTTGTTAAAAAGAGGAAAAAAAGCGAGCGAAATTGTAGTTGTTATTTACAAAAGCAAAATAAGTCAGTTTCACCGGTTATTTCCAGACATGTAAACAACAATTCTTTCTCACAAATTTGTTAGTCCGCCGATTGATAACATCAAACGTTATGGATAGGCAAAATAAAAGTTTAATTCGAGAAAAAAAAAGAAATAATATTTGGAAAATTTTCAAATGTTATTACACATAATGCCAAAATAATTGAGTGGCAAAAACTATATGACAATGTGCGATCTCATTTGGAAAAGATTGGAAATAACTGCGAGATGTTGTAGTGCTGAATCAGTGTCAGTCAGTGGTCCAATTTGTCTTATTAAGCGAAACTTTTCGTTGAAAGCAAACGAATCAGAAATTTCATAGTTTATTTGTGGTGGATAAATTTTTCTTCGTCTATGTTGCAACAAATGTTGACTTACATCACTATCGGTGCTATACTATGCCTACGGAGTAAAGACATTTTATTATCGAAAAAAATGAATATTTCTTTTGAAAATTACAAATTGTTAAGAAATCTACACACGATCCTTCTCCTGTAAGAAATTTCCAACAACTGAACAAATTTGTAAATTTTTTTTAATTGGTAAAACCTACAAAAAAAATGAGTTCTAACAAATTTGTACTTGTATACAACAAATAAAATATAGTTTTGGTGAAACGAAAATAATAAAATTTATACAAATTTCCCTTTGCAAACTAAAACTACAGTTTTGTAAGACAAAAACATAATAATTCGATTTTTCTACAAATTTGTCAAAAAAGTGTTTGTAAATTGTAATTTATAAGTTGGTGAAATAGGCCACTGGGCATATTAAAAATTAAAAGTTTTATCTTTCTTTATAGGAAGATTAAGCTTTTCATATAATTGACTCCACAAGTATAAAATATGAACAAACGTTTTCTTTTTTCAACCTTCCATCTTTATACAATACCTACACTACATATATTTAGATATACAAAATTTTCCTTAAAGACCGTTTTTTTTTTTTTTTTAAAAGCAAAAATTAATTTCCATGAATCTCTCATCCTTCAAATTTAATCCCTTCCCACGATTGATTCAAATAACTTCTGTATCTCTAGCAGCATTTCTATGGGTACGCATAATGTAAATGAAAAGAAGAAAAAAAATCCATCCAGGATTCTTTTTTTTAATTCCTCCACATGGGCTCTAGAGTTTGCTTAGATCCTGTTTGTGTACTCCATCAGACCATATCAGAGTAGGTAGTGCTCAGAGAGCAGAAACAAAAAAAAATCTATCTTTTAACGAGAAAAAATCCAATTCCACTTACACAGAGCATTTACATTTTTGTTGAGGCAGGATGCTGCAGAGAATATTATTGTTGTACACATATATATATATATATATAGATGGCAGAAGAAAAAAATCCTTGTAATCCTTGTTGGAGTAAAATAAAACCGCATGCACAGTCACTAGCAGTGAGGAGAATCAAAAGTCACTAAAGGGAAAAACCGCATGATCGGTGGAGTAGGGATCCCATTCGGGGAAATAGAACTCCTTGAAATATCCGCACCTTTAGGAAACGCGAAAAAGAAAAAAAAAAACCTCGGGAGTATACAAATAATGAAAACCCCGGAGAGAAAGGTCCTCGTTTTTTTTTTTAAATATTTTTCTTCTATTCGAAGTTAGTTTTTAAAGGTTTTGAATTTTTTTTTTTCACTTCATCATCACTGGTGATACACTTTCACTGACAAACGACACATAGCCCATCTTCCACTCTTTCTCACTCTTTTTTCATTTCCCTTTCACTTTTATTTCACCGGGACAGACGGAAAGGCGCTTGATTTTTGAATTTTTGTCTCCCCTTCTTCGGTTGTTAGTGATGAACCAACGGTTTTCTCGTTATGGTTTTTCTTTTCGAATTTTCGCAGATATTTTTTTTTTTCTTCCGAGAAAAAGAACTTTAAAAAAAAAAAACAACCCTTACCACGAATAAACCCACAACGAGGATTTTTATGATTCAAAGAATTTCTTCGTTTTTTTTTTCTCATCCACCAATGAGATACTTTTTTTCTTAATTTTGTATTTAAAAGATGAATATTTTTATAGCACTTTTTTTTTTTTTGATCGTGTGTGAGATTATTTTTATAATTAAAAATTCTATTTCTGTCAACAATTTATTCTTCTTTTTTAGCAAACAAAAAAAAATATATAGAAGAAAATCCACTAAATTGTGTGTATAGGTACCGCAAAACCGTTCGCGTTCTTAGATACGCTTATTCTGGGGCAGACATTACCCAGCAACAGACAATCCGGGACTGAAAGCTTGAATCTGATGTGTTTTGCAAAAAGCCCCCAGATGTTGGATGGATTTTTAGGGGTTGGTAAAGGAAAATCAGCTAAAAAGGGAAAATTAGCAGCAGCAGCAGCCACTAACAGAGCTGTGGGAGAAAAAAAAAAATCCGTTGGATACAAATATTTTGTGTAGATGCATGGGGGTGGTAAAATGGTAATAGTTTAAGAAAGAAGGTATATTTTGCGAAAATTAGAAAGCACTCTCGCAATTACTTTCTCTCACACATTATTTTCATTCTCTCTGAGCGATCTCTGCTTGCGTTGGCGGTGTTGTATTTATGAGTTTTTCGCTTGGCTATAACAGTATTATCCATCGGATGGTTGTTGATTTTTTTTTTAAATCTTGCGTATGATGCGAGTGAATTTCTTTATAGATTTAGATAGAGAGAGCTATCAGTTGGGAATTTCGATATTAGGGTTTTTTTTTTTGTTAGGAATGAACAATTATTCAAGTGAATTTTTAGTTTTGCGGAGATGAAAATTTCGCTGAGTTTGTAATATTCGAAATTTTGTTTTGTAAAATGTTGAATCTAATGCAAGTGGCAATCTTTTTAAAGAGATTTAGGTAAAGCCCAGCAAACAAACTTCTAACTAATTTGAATAGTTTCGAGACTTACATTATATTATATTTTATACTACGACACAACTTTTCAGAAAAGTGGCCGCTTGTAGGTGATTGGGAAACCAAAATAACGGTACTTTAGTGTGAATTTTTTTTTCTTAAGTTGAGAAAAATATTTCCTGTAAAAATTCAGCAATTCGTAAAATATCGGAGTTTTGTCCGTTTCGAACGGAAACCTATCGATAAGGCTGATTTACAAAAAATGCTTATAAAAAATAATGACAAAGAGTCAATTTTGTTGAAATAAATGGAAATGAAGATTGGTTAAGGTACTTAGGTCTTAACATATATTAAGGCCGTGTGCGAACAGCGTTAAAATTTTATCCTCTGGCTAATTTTTGACGTTTGAGTTGAGGTGAATAAATGTTTCGCTTTTTGGTGTGCGAACTGGATTAAATGGGATTTTTAACACTAGTATATTTTTTTTAAATTTCCCTACAAGAATTGAAAAATTTCCCCTTCTATTTCTTGGTACGGGGAAATGTAAAAATTTGTTTTGGAAAAATCGAAAAAAAGAACGCAGCATATAGGAAAGTTCTTAGCTGATTCTGAAATGGTAGCAACCATCCAATTCTGTTTAGTAGCTTAGAAGGTATGGCCCCATTAGCATTTTCAACGTATACCTACATTTTGTAAATCCTATGAATTGTTTTTGATTTTGAACCAAATAAAAAACTGACAGATCAGTTCAGTGGTTTAGAAAATATGGTCCCATTAAATATTTTCAACCGCTTTCGCTGCTGTTCTGTTCTGATATAAAACAAAAAACTTAAAACGCAGCACTTTTTATTATATGTATAACGCAGAAATAATAAAGGATAAAACATTGTTTTTGAAAGAGTTATTATAAACCTATTGGTTCAACATTTTGACAAAAGCTTTCAAACTCACAATATAAGAGTTTTCGTAAAAGCGACCCCAGCCCCATCTATTCGGTTATTTGAAATAGCCTTAGTCATTTCGTAGAACATCAGCTATCCACCAGTTAAAACCCCTTCAAAATCGGTACATCCGTTTCTCGTCGTCGCGTTCGTCAGTTGAAAAATAAAATTTTCCATAGCGCCACCTAAGGGATAATTTGCATCATAAGTTACTTCCTATATTATCAGCCATCTGGCACTGAAGGTCCCGTCAAAATCGGTCCTGTAGATTCTGATCGGTTTATATTTACGAAAATGCAAAAAAATCGACATTATCTATCGGTCAGTGAAAGTCTCGTCAAAATCGGTCTAGCCGTTCTCGAGATTAGCCAGGACAAACAGGCAGACAAACATTTTAAAAATGTGTATTTTGATATAAGGGCTGTGTATGCTCTCATATGCGTGTAGTAAAATACTGTTATTTTGACATTACAAACAGACACTCCATTTTTATTTATGTGTATAGATTTATTTTATTTTGTTAAAGAAAAAAAATTGAACTACTTTGTAAAATAATTAAAATTATGGGAAGTTTTAACGCGGTTCAGAACACTGGTTTGGCAGCTGAACTTTACAAAAAATTCGTTTCACAATGAATATTAATGTACAAAAGAGTATATCGGTTAATTTTAGTAATTCTTCGTACGTAACGAAGTTAAATTAAACATAATTTACAAAAACACAAACGGAAAATTTGACATTAATGATTAATATAAAACAAACAAAAATAAATACAAATAAAAACAAACCCACTACTCCGACTGTCTCTCTTACTCCTTTATCCACTCCTTTATCCACTGGCTAAAATTTTAGCCTGTTCCAGAGCAGGCTAAGTTTTTGAAGTTTATATTCACCACACTAGTGTCATAATTTAGCCAATGGATAAAATTTTAACGCTGTTCGCACACGGCCTAAGGTTTAGAAAACAAATAATTTTATTTATGTAATATTGAGAAATTTTTTCTTCACCCTGTTTTTTTTTTACCTATTTACACAAAAAAACTAAGAAAAAAAAACTTACAGCACAAAGCTTGAAATAGTGCTCAAATTACACAGAATGAAATTGTAAGTAAGACTGTGAATTTTTTTTTTTTGTTTATTTCAATTCTGTTAATTGCCCCTTAAAAAATGTTGTTTAAAAAAAAATTTAAAAAAAAAAATCATCGATTTGTACTGTGAAAATCAAATCTTCGGGCGAATTTTTAACCGAGGATAGCTGAAGAGGTATTTCAGTTATATTAATGACTTTGTTATTATTATAATTGACTTTGAGAAGTGTGTGAATTAACCAATAGAACTTGTGGACATCAATCCTATTTGAAAGGAATAAAAGATATTTCATGGCGGCCAATGAAATTACCAGATTCAATTTTTGAAGTAAAACTTCTTTACCGTGGTTAACAGAAAAAATGGATGTACACAAAAGTATTTGTCCGTCGCCGATGATGTCATCCTTTCATAGAAGTACAAGCAAAATCAAAGGAATAGCGGCTATATTTTTTATTTTTTTGACTCTTCTTTCTTTATTCGTACAGGCGGCTATGTTCTCACATTACATGACTTATACTACAGTTACATGGAGAATTGAATCTGAATTGAATCAGGATTTAGGTCCATATAAACGCTGATCGAATCAAAATAGAATTACTCGATCCGATTCAACTTTGCGAGCTGGATCGAATCAAAAACATGCATGTGTACCTAGGTAGAAGAATTGACGAATCGAGTTTTGTTGGTGTGTGTGTGTGCAGTTTTGTTTCCACACCGTTTGCGGTATATTTGGCTTGTACACATACTGCACTCACACAGATAATTCGATCCCATTTAAATTCAATCTTTCGATTCGGTGTCGCCATATTCCTGCATCGAAATTTCGATTCGGATTGAATCCAGTCCTTGAATCCGGTCATATAAACGTAGTATTAATAAGTGGGTTCACATTCAACTGCAAGCATACAAGCGCGGCATGATGAGATCAGTTTTGAAAGTGTTTGTCATGTCATATTCGAGTGGACGTTCGTGGAAGCCTCCATTCCATTCCAGTGCATGTTCGGTTCGGAATGATGTTTGAGAGTGCATATTTGCTTTATGGAATTAAATTGGGAGTGTTGAGAGTGCCGTCACAATTAGGGGTTCACACGCAACTGCCGGCATGCATGACAAGCGCGGCATGATTCGGTCAGTTTTAAAAGTGTGGTCGCTTCATCAAGCAGCATTATGGTTTTCAAAATATTTTGATATTGAGGAATGGCAAAGTTGAAATGCGCAATAGGTAGTCAAAATTAGAACTAAGTTATCTTTGCTCTTTAGTAAAAAGGGAAGTTTGTGCAATCGGTCGATAGTTGTAATGAAGATTTGCCTTTTTTAGGAATGGACTGGAAAAATGCTGTTATCCATCCACTCGGAAAGAGATCAGTATAGAAATACTATCCGGCCAGCGGATTTGTGTATCTCGAGATCCTTAAGTATTCTTGCAATTGTAGGAGAGCGAAAGAAGATCATAACACTATGTGAAAGAAGATCATAACACTTTGTGGCAGCGAACTGTGTTGCAAACAAATCAGCTTAGCTTACCACTGGAGTGTGACGTTGGAACCAGATATCTAAGCGTCATCTAAGATAAGAGATAAATTTTATTTATTTTATAAATATTAATTTGGACACATGATTACTTTTCATCCTCCAGATAGTGGTTATTTATTTTTTTAACCTCTGTCTAGAACCTTAGCTCTTTTATTAACTGAATTTTCTTCTTTCGGAAAATTCTAACACAAAAAATTCTAATTTAACTTATGAACTTTATTTCATTAACATAGATTGCTAGAAGGCAAACTTAAATAAACAATCGCATCACAATTATACGCGCTGTGAGGTTTGCAACTGATAAACTACTAAAGTTGCTACAGCTAAAGCACTAATCAACTTTCTTTTTAACCACACAAATGAATAAATTAAATTGTTTACAAAAACTCACACAGATAGGTACATATCTACCTTCTCTGCTAAGCAAATAATAATATAAGCGAATTCCAGTTACTCTTTGTATAGGTGCGTTGGTATATCCTTCTAGTTGCAGGAGCTAAAATAGGAATGCATTCAGCATGCGGTATGCAAATTCAAATAAATCCACTTCCATTCATACACATTGGCATGTTATTTTATATTATGATGCCATTCAAAAATCATTTTCAAAATACATACATATGTATGCACATAATTATAATCCTGCCATACATATGTAGAATATGAAATAAACAAAACCTATTCCACAAAAGGATACATAATTACCATCCCGAACACACATTCATCGCACACCAATGTGAAAACAAACAAAATTATAATTTAGTTTGACTTTTAGAACCCACACACACACCCTCAAGTCATTATTTTAACTATATTAAATCATCAAATGTAAATTCCAAGGACGATTTCTTGAATGCATTTAAGTTTACATTCGTGTTCGTTATTGTTATTCTTATTATTACAGTTATTAACCACAAAAGACTTTTATAAATACAATAAAAGAGTTTTTGATTTGAAAATGTAAGTCCTTTTGCTAAATCCTTGAAATAAACATTATCCTGGTATAGCTATGCAAACCATTGAAATAATACAAACCCAAATAAAGAAGTGCAAAAAAAATATATGATAAGAAATAGAAAACTAAAATAAAACGGTAGAGGACAACAAACACGAAACGGAAACCCCACAACATCCTTCGTTATTTTATTTTTCTAAATTAAATCACCGAGGTGGTGGCATTACGTCAGATCAGTTACGAGAATAAAAAGGCGGGTTGATGTATTTGTTGATAAACGGGTGCCCCGATAATCGAAAAGAGTGAGGGTCCTTTAAAAGTACTAAGGATTCTCTTTGTACTCCACATACAAGAAATTTACACAAAACACGAGACACCATCATCCGAAGAACTATCCCGGGAGCAAATATAGACAAATCTTTGAGAAATTTTATATATGGCAAGGACGAAGCAAGGAATGACGAAGTAATTCGATTGAAAGGAAAAAATTAAAAAAAGAAAAACAACAGAGTCATGTCCACACAAAAATACCAAATGACGTCGATTCACGTTACCAGAACCAAATGAAATTTAAATCCAAGGCTCAGCACATTCGCACTCACGTGTATACAGGGTGAGTCATGAGCAATGCGACAAAATGCTAGGGCGTGTAGGTTGCGTTGAGACAAGAAAAAAATCGTATGGGAGGGGGGGGTCTATTCCCCTCCGTTTAGCCGGGAGGGGCAATTTTCGAAAAAACTGACTTAAAATGGGAAAAAAATTATTTAAAATCAACGGCTTCATTCACAATGCTGTGCGATACGTTTTTGAAAAGCCAATAACTTTTTCTTTCATTCTGTGTTTAAATAAATCTATTCTAAATAATAGTTTTTGAATTATTAATTTTCAAAGTCAAAATTTTGAAAAAAAAATTGAAAAAAAAATTTCAAATTCATTTTTTTCAAAATTTTATGTAATTAACTATTATTTTTATTTAAAAAATTCAATGCTCCTATTAATTTTTAGTCAAAAACAGAAAACCGGATGCCAAAATGTCTCTTAGTTTTTGAGAAATTAAGAAAATACTAAAAGCTCTTTTTTAAAAAAAGGTGAAATCTGGTTAATCTGGTTAAAAACAATTAACTGGATTAACCAAATTTCACCTTTTTTTAAAAAGTGCTTTTAGCATTTTCTTAATTTCTCAAAAAGTAAGATACATTTTGGCATCCAGTTTTCTGTTTTTGACTAAAAATTAATAAGAGCATTGAATTTTTTAAATAAAAATAATAGTTAATTACATAAAATTTTGAAAAAAATGAATTTGAAATTTTTTTTTCAATTTTTTTTTTCAAAATTTTGACTTTGAAAATTAATAATTCAAAAACTATTTTTTAGAATAAATTTATTTAAACACAGAATAAAAGAAAAAGTTATTGGCTTTTCAAAAACGTATCGCACAGCATTGTGAATGAAGCCGTTGATTTTAAATAATTTTTTTCCCATTTTAAGTCAGTTTTTTCGAAAATTGTCCCTCCCGACTAAACGGAGGGGAATAGACCCCCCCCTCCCATACGATTTTTTTCTTGCCTTAACGCAACCTACACGCCCTAGCATTTTGTCGCATTGCTCATGACTCACCCTGTATAAACTATTCATCCAATAATATGTGAATTTCACAAGAGTTTCAAGATGAACCAATTAAAAGGGTAATAGGTCACTAAAAATAAATAATATAGTATTAAGAGGTCCGCACTCAGAGAAAGAATCATTTGCTGCAAACGAAAAAATTGCCCAAAAGAATTATTTGTTTGCCAGCAGTTCTTATTTCACTCCATTTGCAGCAAACTATTAGGACAAAAAAATTTGTTTGTATAGCAACCTTACTGCTATGAACAATTTTTTTTTTATTATCATTTTTTGTTTTTACATTTTGTTTGTTGTTTTTTCACCTGTATAGACATTTATTTTGTTTAGTTATTATTATATTGTATTTTAGAACTATAAAAATTACTACCATTTCTGGAAATTGAAATGCTGGAATTCGAACCATAGTCTATACTGTTACTGCGATCGATGCATTCGTTCGCTACAAAAGAATTTCCTTTCTATTATAATGAGCATTTGAAGCTAATGTATGGTATGTTCACTATACACGTAAAACTTTTTGCATTAAACTACAATTTAGAGCGGTACTATGCAAACGATTCATTCTTTTGCTCCTAGCAATTATGTACTGTCATAAACAGCAATGAGATTGGTTATGGGAAAGACGTTCGCCACAATAAACTGAACAAAATTATCCTTCAAACGAATTTGTTCTTTTAAAATACGTTTGCAGCTCTCAAATTACTTTTCAACCAACTTCTTTACATTTGTTTGGAATTTTTTACATTAAGATTTATATTAACATTAAATCAACTGTTTTTCTATTGTTCCTTAAAATATTCATTACATGGAAACTCATAAAAAGTATTATGGCACTTGCTAACATTGATTTGAAGAGGATTTTTCTAACACCGCTTCACCATTTGTTCTCTAACTACAGAGGCATAACGCATAAGATTAATGAACCATGCTAAACGTTTTAAACGAACGTTTCAAGTCTCTTACAAAGTATACATAATTGAACCCAACCAATACAGCCTACCTTAGAAAATCGGAATCGACTGTTGTTGGTTCTGTACAGTGACATAAGTGACGTTTTTGTGGTTATCCACAGTGACATAAGTGACTTTTTTGTGGTTATCCACTGTAGGAAAATCCACTTCACCATCTACTAAAGTAACTTGCGAAATTCCTCTTATACAATAATACCTGTTTGAATAAACAACATAGCAATGCGTCCTAATCGAACCAACTCGAAAAATTTCTACCCCTACAATTTATTCTCTTAAAAGTTGAAAAATCCCATTTCGAAGTATACACATTTAAGTAAAGTTCTCTAGGGTAATACCCAAAAGGAAGAAAAAGCTTTCCTATAAAGACGACTTGAGCTTATTGGGTACACCAATCCCATAAATATCCCTTCGAAAAGCTACTAAAATATCACCTAGGAGTAGGCAGCAAAAATGTTAGTTTAGCCAGGATTCACATCAACCAGTGAATAAAGTAAAGTCTTCAACTAATAGTACAGTCCGGCACTAGTACGAAAATTTTGTTATAAAAAGACGAAATCTCAAACTGTCATACCAGCAAAACAGATTTAAGTAGGTTCAGAAGATGAAACTTCGATTTGTAACGATTCAAGGAAAGAGCTTATAGTAGTAAAAATGTATTGATTTGGTACGCTAAGAGTAATATAAGATACTGTAGCGCATGAAAATAAAGTACTCAAAAATGAAAAATATAACTTTAGTTACTGAAAAGAGCGAAGAAAGAAATTAGTTTCGAACCATCCATTTAATCTCAATCGTAAATATTGTTGTTAAAAATAACGAACCGCGCAAATTCATTACATAATAATATGTAATTAGGCATACAAACAAACATTCGCGAAACGTACTCTAAACGCGTACACAAATAGGAAAAGTTTAAAACAATAGTCGTCCGATTGAAAGTAAATACTTAGAAAAACACCTATCAAGTAAAGTTTAATCAACCTCCATAATTACTTACCGAATTCCAAACAATAAAAACATCTATGGGAACTGAAAAATAAGAAAAAGATAATATACATACTTACTCAGAAATACAAAACCATAAACCTAATAAATTTTAATAATTCATCCGAACGCTACTCTCAAGGAAATAAATACAGCAGAAAAAGGCCGAATAAGTTATCTTTCAACAAAAATTATCATCCGTAAGAAAGTCACTAGAGGAAAAGAGAAAAGAAATGAATTCTCAACGAGGCACAAATTTGGATGAAGTCAACCAAATAAATTATCGTGTAAACAAAAAATACAACAATAAAATGTTCACACTATGACAAAACCAACAGGAGTCTGGTCACTTGAGAACAAGCACAATAAATCTCGAAGAACACACGAGTATCGTGCAAAAATAAAATAAAGATGGACGAATATTTTTCGAGAGCCGAACAATATCTTCCAATGAGAACAAAAGAGATCAACCACCTGAAACAAAGCTATCTCAAAATAATACGAATTTTTCAACCGCCAAAAAGCATCGAGGTGAAAGCTCTTTTACACGTAACGTACGACGTAAATGAGCCGACCAACTTCATTCGCGATTTCCATTCCGTCCAAGTCAGATGTTTGCAAAGAAAAGTAAAAAGGTAATTCTATAAAATTTATAAAAAGTTCACAAAGTCATACTAAAATTAAAGTGAAAAGTAGTAAAATTAAACTACGAAATACCATAAAGTCAATTAAAGAAAATTCAATATAAAAAACAAGAAAACTGAAACATTGCCGAGGAAAGGAAACTACGCAAATAAGAAAATACGCATATTCGGATAAAAAGACAAGGTAAGAAAGTTTTTATTCTTTTAAAACAATACAACGCTTAAGATAACTAATGGGCCTATGCTCAATGCGAAAAATTCGTGAAACCTAAGACAAAATAATGAAGAATTTACTAAAAAGAATCCATCCATGTGGCATCACCACGTTCTCTTATATGACAAAAAGCTAGTAGAACCAGGCGCACCACGAGGTATCAGGCCAGAAAAAGAGACACCCAAACGCATCGCTAAAACGAATGATGCAAATAAATAATTGGTCGTCCTATCGTCAGATTAAATCTCGTCACGCCAAGATAACTCTGTCAAAAGTTCCACCTGGCTTAGTGATTCCACCACGTAAAAGGAAGGATTACACACAAAGCGACATCACAGTGGAAGCAGCGTTTTATCCTAGAAATCATCATCAGCATATATATATAACGAGATCAATAACCAGGTAATGAAAAACGTTTTTTTTTTTTTACAAGATTCTATATGGTACCTACAAAAAAAAAAATATATATATACGTATACGTATATATCGGAAAATATCCGAGAGTCAAAAACAGATGACTCTATGCACACAAATTATGAACAAACGTGCATAAAAATTCCATTTCATAAGCGGATACGAAACAGAAAAAAACGATAAAAAATTAAATTCTTTCTTAGTTGCGAAAAAGAAAGAAGAACAAAACATAAAAATATAAAACCCAGTCAAAAACATATGCCTTCAGAAATTACCCTTTCAAAATACTAATTCATTTTTTTTATTTTCTAAACAGATACGCACCGAGTGGGACACGTCAAGTCAGACAAGACTCAGACCCAGGCGGAACGCCTAAGAGTCAGTCACGTCGAATCCGTCACAGAGTCTTCCACTCGGCCTGCGTCATCTGGTTCCTATCGGGGGACCAAGGAACAAAATCATCAGAAATAGTCAGCAATTTTGAAGATTTTTGTGAATCGCAACAAGTTGAATCATTAAATAAAACCAAAAATACAACATATCATCGAGGGAATCCTCTACAAATAAAAAGATCAACAAACATCAATATCATCATATGAAGCAGTAACATTTACCCCTGCTGGAGACATCTGTAGGCAGGAAAACCGACGTAGATATGTATTTATTAAACTTGGATGAGGTATGGTAGTTGAAATTTTCTTTACGTATTGTATATGAATAGGTATGATTCCCAGAATATCAGTCTTTTATTATCAAAAATTAAATAAAGTCACCACCATAATACAAGGTGACATAAATATCCTGTGTTAAAAACAAATTATTATCGAAGTGTTTATCAAACAAAAAGTTCATAAGAGAACAAATTAAACTACAAATTTATTTATTTTGATACCTACATTGAGGTATAATCGTAACTACGGTTACTTATAAAAATTATGTACTCATATTCAAAGAACCTACAACAAAAAAAAAAAAACAGAAGTCGATTAGCGAACATTAATATTTTTACATTCCCAATATTGGAAATCTATTGTCATGGTATTTGGGTTAAACTATCCTAAAGAAAATATCGAATACCTATAAAAGTAACAAAAGATAAAGGTGTGAGAATCTCGCCTTAATAAAGGCAACATTCGGTCATAAAAATTTGTCATAAAATTTAAGTGCAATTAACTTACCTACGTCAATAAATTTGGTAATCCGTGTCGCGAAGATCTTAAAAGAAAAAAAAAAGAGATTAATACTTACCTAGTACCTACCTGGGCTAGAAGAAAAATCGGTCGTGTTAATAATCTACTAAAAATAAAAAAATTCGGAAGTCAAGTTAAATTATTTTTTTTTTGTTAAAATAAAGTGTACCTACCTGGAGTGATAAGTGTCTCAAGGATGCAAATAGCCTTCAGCTAGAAAATAAAAGTAAATATTTGTGAAGAGATTTATCTAAGTCAACTATAGAGGTTTTGTATACCGAACTTAAAGTTGCCTATTGTTGATTTAGATCAATTTCAGATAACGTAATTGTGAAGTTGGCTGAAATAAAAAAAAGCCAAGTTAAAAATAAAAATTTTATTTTTGTTTAAACAAAGTGTGAGTGATTTTAATTATTCTTCTGATCTTTGTGAAAAGAAAAAAGAGAAAATTAAGGTCAGTCGCAACTTGATAAAAATGACAAAGACACTTGTAGCTGATGGTAATGCTTATAAGTTTTATTTTTTTTTTGATTATCATTCGGGATTTGCATAAATTTTTTTTTGAAGTCAATTCGGAGTCGCATGAAAAACTTAACGTCGAAATATTGTTGGGAATTCAAAACGTCAGTTTTCCTAAGTTGGTTACAATACCAATACTCCTACACTCACTGAATCATCTTCGAAAATCCATCTGAAATCTGAAAATAAAGAGAAAGAAAAAGTTAGTAAATATAAAAAAGATACAAAACATAACGTACCTAATAACTCTGAACATACTTACCTGGTTATCGCCAAGGTGAGGTGCACCTCCCCCTGTCTGACCCTGTATTGTAGAAAATTTTTAAATATTGAATTTTGATTTAAATATATTTTTTTATTTGATTAAATTTTACAAGCTAACCCTATTTGTTTCAGCTACGGTAAGGTTTGGATGTACCTACCAACTATTTCGATGATCCTTCAGATCCACAAATTTTAAATTTTAACATTTTGATTTATTTTTGAACCATCTTGAAAACTTTTTGAACATTCTTCTTTCATTTTTCGGGAGGGGTTTATCATATCAGTGGAGGCGTCCTACGCAAATTTTAATATTGAATATTTCCTTTTGAATCATCTGAGCATTTGCATTGGCAATTGTAATACACTTGTTTTTGTTAAGAACGCGTGATATAGGTACTTACCTATCGTTTAGCTCGGGTACTTAATTTATCGTGTTTGAAGAATACGTTAGTCCTTTTGATCTGGGCTCGTAAATTCGTCGACCTTGTCTAAAATTGTGTACACAATATACAGATAAGAGGCCTCACAAAGATCACTAAGGAAGCGAACGATTCTGGGATCCGTTTAGCAACTCGTGATAGGCATATGAAATCGTGACGTCTATTCACTGGAATAGGTCGTTGAATATCGCGGTAGAGGGAAAGTGATTGAATTCACTAATCCTCAATTGAAGATTTTTATGACAGCAATTTATTTCTCTGGCTCATAAAAATCTTTGAAGAGTTCATAATAACGTTGATGATTAAACTCATCTTTTAACTTCCTTTCGTTTCATATTTGCTGGATAGGAAGATTCTCACACGCTAATTTTAGTAAAGGTTAAAGATCACTATTTTATTTGAGACATCTCATTTCAGTCATTTATTTAATTTTTTTTTGGTTTGTCAAATTTCGTCTAAAGAATAAAGTTCTTATTGGTAGCTTATGAAGAGGTCTAGTTGGAAACAAATTAAATGATACTTGAGATTAATGTTGTGGAAGGTAAATTTTATTGTATAAAGAGTAAAAATCAAGTTAAAGTCTATAAAAAAAAAAGTTAAGTTTGAAGAAGTTAAGTTGTTTAAGATATCCTATTAGAATTTATCTTATTAATTATGAAAATTTAGTAAGACATTTCAATTGTTAATTTTAAGATTTGGAATAAAATTTGTTAAAGTTTTGATGAAAGTTAGAGCTTTTGTTTAAAGATCGTCGTCAGTCCGTTAAGTTATATGGAAAGTCAAGGGAAGTCAACTCCTGTTCTTTTGAAGATCTTTTTCAGCTAACATGAAGGACTAAGAAGTTTAAGTGAAGGGGCGTGGCTGGAGCCAGCCCAATGTGAAGGTAACAGCTACAACATCGAATAGACAAACGCAACAATGTAAGGGTTAGACAAATTCTTCCGGTTCTTTCTTCTATATTTATGTAGTCGAGGGATATTTCCATAATAAGTTTAGCACCAATGGTAATATCAAAGGGTAGTGTCTTTGAAGGACTAGTCTCCAACAGAGTCACTTAGGTCGGGAAGTTAGGTGCAAGGGGGAATCGTCATCACCAGATTCTCCCGCCATTTCAGGGTTCTAGTAAAATTACGAGGACAAAATAGAACTTTGGAGGGCAGGGTTAAGTCGTCCTTAGAGACCATAACACCATCGTCTCGTTTCTATCAACACTCGATTTCCACCTTAGAAATTCTTCGTCATTTTCTATTTCTATCAACTTACTCAACTTCATTACTCGGCCCCTTTGCTTTTTAGCATAGCTTTTCCTAAATTATCAGAGTCAACAGCCAGCTAGACTCCAGGTCTAACAAATGTGACACCGGCTATCACTCCTGCAGCACCACCCACTTCCCTGAACCGACGTGTTCGGCCCCGGCGAAAATTGCAGACCTGAAGCAGCGGTGTGGTGATAGTCACCCTATTCGTTCCGGCTTGGACGTGCCCCATCATTAGAGAAGGTACTAGAAGTCGTGCGACGTATAGGTTTCGGATCCGGTATTGAAGAGTTGATTTGGTGCACGATCTCTTTTGAAGAAAATCTTTAGTCTATTGACATTATAGATAGAGGAATTAAAAACTCTTCAGCAACTTTTAATTATTCTTTGAAAACCGCCTCCAGATTAATCATCTACAATTCCAAGTCAGATAAACATTCTCTGGTAGTGTCGAAGAGAAGTGGAGACTTCTCCAAGATCTCTGGAAGACCATCTGACTACGCCTAGATTATAAAATCAGACGTAAGGTTTATTAATCCGTGGTGTCGTTAAAAATGAGTATATAACAGCTACATACTTGAAGAGCTACTCCGTTGCGATGAGAGGAGGGAGAGGATCCTCTGGACCATCGTCTGCTAAGCAGCAGATGATGATCAACAGCATCCTTTCGCACTTTTCTTTTCCCGACGGAACTACCTCTCAAATTTTTATGGAATAGGATCTTTCTTTATTTATTTGGAATCTTCTTTCGCTACGATAACAGATGAAACAATAAAAAGATAGGGCATGAGTATAAAGCAGAAAGTAAATGAGTTAGTCTTGTCCAGTGTTCAGGCATCTTTTCATTTCTATTTCCTTTTGGGTAGTAACTTCCATCCACAATCATATTCATTCTCTAGCTCCATCACAACTACATTTGTAACAATAATAATTTTTTTTTCATATTCGGGATTGTACTTTTTTTTTTGGAGAATACAAATTAAATTATTTTCATTTATGATTCCTTTTATCATATTGATTTCTTTTTTTTTGTTGTTGTTTAAAAATAATAATCTCGAGTATGGATTAAAAATTATTTTTTTGTTTCTGTTTTGCAGCGGGACCATCCAAATACCTCCCGTTACATAATGGCGCCCGAACGTGTGGGGCCCGAGTGATGTTGAAGTTGATAGTTTTTGAGAAATTAGATAGAATTTTTTTTTGTAACTTTTGAGATGTAACAATTTTGAGTAATATAGTAAATTTTTATTTTCAAACGTCAGTTTGAAACGTTTAAGCAATTTTGAATTTAATTGTAGTTGGTAATGTTAGGGAGATTTAAGACCGGATGGTTTTCTGACTTAAGTGTCGACCGGTAATTAGTTGAACCAGTTCCTGAATACGTCTGTAGCGACAACCTGTCAAATTTCCACTCCATTCTCTTAACATTCGTTAAATAGTTTTCAGTAAGATTAGCTTACATAGGGATGTCCGTATTGGATATGTTTAGTCCAGTAGTCCGTAGCTTCTCATGAAAGCCAATCATAATCCTGAAACGAACGTCTTTTTAAACTGTTTAGTTGTTTGCAACTACGTCCGGTGAATAGTTGAACTCATTCCTGTTCACGTCTGCAGCGCAAGCCAAATAACGACGGCTAAATAAAAGAATAACCAATTTCAAGCGATAAAACCATCTGAAAAATTTTGAGTCTACTACATTTCAATAAAAGGTTAGAAATTTATTCTTGAACAATCGAGTTAGTTAGTTTGATATGGAATTCTGGTCTGATGTCCGCTAGGGGATGTTAACTACTTCCCTAGGTCAGTAGCAACAGGGAGGATTGTAGACAAGCTAGTCTGGCAAGAGAAGTCAAATAAGTTTTACGAGTGGTGAAGATAGAAAAATTATTTGTTTTAATAAATACATGAAGAAGAATAGAAGGAAGTAAGGAAACTTATGTTGTGGCAGAGCTGTTACTGAAGCATTGGGTTACTTCAGTCACGTCTCCAAACTTATAATGTTTAGAGATACAATTTAAAAAAAAAAATTATAAAAAATTTTTGATAATTTTTTTTTATTGAGAAAAATTTTGAGAAATTTAGATTTAGTTATGCCTGGTGGCACATTTTTTGAGAAAATTCTGATTATTTAGTTTAGTATGCCTGGTGGCAACCTTTTTGAGAAAAATTTTTGAGTATATAGTATTGCCTGGGGCACATTTTTGAGATTTTTGATTTAGTATGCCTGGTGGCACAATTTTTAGATTTAGTATTGTCTGGTGACACTTTATAGTTAGTTTTGCCTGGGGGCACCTTTTTTTTTGTAGATTTAGTAAGATTTAGCATTTAGTAAGATTTAGTATCATAGAAGTAAATACAGTTTAGAATTAGTTTTGAGAATTTATTTTTGAATTGCCTGGCGGCACACATTTTAGATTTAGTCATTTCAGTATTAAAATATAGCATTTTGAGCCAAAATCAAAATTTTTTTTTTGATTTATTTAGTAGTTAATAATTTTGAAGTTTAGATTTTGAGTATAGTTCATTAAGAGGGTTTACCCTATCAAAAAGTAGGTTAAGCTTAGGTTAAGTTTTAGTTAGTAAGAATTAGTTAGTAAGATTATATATTAGGAAATAGGTAGTAAGATTATATAGTATAGGAAATAGGTGGCGGTTTATAGTTAGTAAGATCATATATTAGAATATAATTATTTTTTTTTTGAATACGTAGATAGTTAAGTTAGGTTAAGGAAAGATTTTGTAAGCTAGGAATAGCAGTAGTATTTAAGAGATATTCAATTTTTTTTGTAAAACTTTAATAATTTCTTTAATTCACAATTCCCAAAATTTGTCTTTAAAAAATTCCTTGATTCGACTTAATAAAAAGTTTTTTTTTGCGCTTCACGATGGTGAATAAAAATAAAAACGATTCTGCAGATAAGAAAAAGGGGGGCAGACCTCCCAAACCACCAGTTCCAGCCAGAGTACCGATACTTACAACTCCTGAACCCCATAACACGCGATATAGAAAGAACCTCGACGTGTATCATAACATGACGATGGATACGAACGCAGTGGCGGACATGAGTCAAGTAGAGGAGACAGCTAGACCATCTAACGTAGAACGCACCAACGAAGAAGACGTACCTTTAGTCGACTTAGCCAGACACTTAACACCAGAAGGAGCTCAAGATGAAACGATAAATCAACAACCTGAAGAATGGGAAGACTACGTTAAAGAGATAGCGTTGGCAACGATAGGTCTTAACAGAGCGGAAGATCGAAAAAACTTGCAAGAAACGCTAGCTCAAAGTCAAGCCCAGATCTTGGAACGAGTTGATTTAGCCGTCAAAAATGCCTTAGCCCAAATGAGTGAAATAGTACGACCAACTACTACAACTATACCTTTGTGTGACTTACCTACTCCGGATACTAGAAACTACAATGCCAGAAGAGAGCCTGTTCCAGAAGCTACTACCAGAAATAATGTGCAAGAAACAGTGAGAGAAACTTCAAGAGACATTCAACATGAAAATTTGAGAGAAGCGGTCAGAGAAGCCTTAGGTGCGCGACCAAGGCGAAACGGCACTCCACCTAGAGTTGATACCAATCGAAACAACCTACCGGAATTCCCTAGAGAGTGGCCCAGACGCAATGCATCACCACCTAGAGCTGAACCTTCTCGAAGATACGATCCAAATTTCTATGAGAGATTGGATCAGATACAGTTTGATAACACATCATTGAATCGTAATGTGAGAGCACCAGCACCATCACCAGCAACATCTTTTATACGTTCTCCACACTATCACAAATGGGGCATAGTGTATAATGCCAAAAACATGCCAGTAGACGAATTCCTTTTTCGACTCGATCGAGTGAAGGATAGCTACGGTGCGTCGTGGGAGGAGATAGTGGCAAATTTCCACCATTTTGTGAGCGGAACGGTAGAGGTGTGGTACTGGATGTACTTGAAAAACAACCCGTATTCATCTTGGGCAGCGTTGAAGTTAGCGCTAATTGAACAGTACAGAAGTCTCGAAACTGATTCCGAGCTATCTAGACAAATGGCAGAACGTAAACAAGCTCCGGGCGAAAGCTTTGATACTTTTTACGATGCCATTCTAAAGATTAATTCTCGCATGAAAAATCCCAGACCAAACGAGGAGTTAGCTGAGATTATAAAGCAGAATGTTCGTAGACGCATGGGAGAGTTGTTGTTAACGTTTAAATCGACTCGATTGGCAGACCTAGTTTTTACCTGTCGAGATATGGAGAGATTTTTGTCGCAATACGATCCGTCGAGAGCTAGAGCACCTCTAGTTTATAACAATCCTCCAAGGAAATTAGTCCACGAGATCGAAATCCAAACCGATTCTCAGTTGACGGAAATGTCAACAGCCGTGGAAGCTTTTCACCATAACAGGAATCGCGATATGAAGCCGAATTCAGATAACATCAAATGCTGGAATTGTTTGAAAAATGGTCATACTTTCAGGGATTGTGCTGATCTACAGAGAAGGATTTTCTGTTACCGTTGTGGCAAACCGGAGGTTCTGTCACCAAACTGCAAAATGTGTCCGGGAAACTCGTCAACGAGCCAACATTCGACCGAGAGGGAGTTGGCCAAGATGGGCAACTCGGGGAGTCCGTTGTAAACGTCGAAAAACCTGACAAAATTACCATCTTGAAAAACCCTGAAACGAAAAATAATTTTAAATCACCATCCACTAAGTCTAAAATTCCTAGGCTTAGACCTTTAAAGTCCTTACATCAAAGACAAGTTGAATACAATATAGCGAGAAAAAGAATATATACCTATCCTAATCATTTAAAAAAAATAGAAGCTTTAAGATCTAAATTTACTAACAAACGTAAACTTTATAAAGTAGTGTCATCTACAAAATTGTCCAATTACAAGGATGATCCACGTCCTTATGTACAAGTAGAAATTTTTAGTGAAGAGTGGTACGGTTTGCTAGATTCTGGAGCCAGTGTTAGTTGCATGGGAAAAGGTGCTTTAGAATTTCTCGAAAGCCATAACATACCTTTCCAAAAATTTTCTACTAACATATCCACTGCCGATGGAAAAGCACAACCAGTAGTAGGGATAGTTAAAACAAAAATTTCATTTAACGGCAAAATACACCCGATAGATTTATTTTTAGTACCCTCATTAACGCAAAAACTCTACTTGGGAGTAAATTTTTGGGCCCTATTCGAGATAGCGCCCCACATAATACCTTTTAAAGATTCAATTTCTGAGCTAGCTCCAGAGAAACCTATTTTCTCTGAATGTGAGCTAACTGCAGAACAGTCCGTTGTGTTGAAAAACACCATAAAACTTTTTCCGTCATTTGCTGAGCGGGGACTCGGACGAACACACCTGATGGAACATAGTATAGATACCGGCGATGCGTTGCCTATTAAGCAACGACATTACCCTATCTCTCCAGCGATACAAGCTTTGGTGTACGCCGAAGTGGACCGCATGATTTCTTTGGGAGTGATTGAAGAAAGTTCAAGCCCATGGTCCTCACCAGTTGTATTGGTGAGGAAACCCGGCAAAAATAGAATGTGCTTGGATTTTCGGAAAGTCAACTCCGTAACAAAGAAGGATGCGAGTCCAATTGGGCATATAGAAGGTTTGTTAGCACGACTTTCAGAGACACGCTATATTTCTAGCGTGGATTTGAAAGATGCGTACTGGCAAGTACCGTTGGAGGAGATGTCGAGGGAGAAAACCGCGTTTTCAATTCCAGGTCGTCCGTTGTATCAGTTCAAGGTGATGCCGTTTGGGCTCTCCAACGCCGCTCAGAGTCTGACGAACTTGATGAATAAAGTTATCCCGTCCAACTTGAGAGATCAAGTTTTTATCTATTTAGATGACTTATTGGTCATTTCCAAAACGTTTGAAGAACATGTTTCAGTTTTAGAAATCGTAGCGAAGAGGTTAGACGAAGCAGGCCTAACAATAAATGTGGAGAAGTCACGCTTCTGTTTCGAAGAACTGCAATACTTAGGTTATGTCGTAGGGCGTGGCTGCCTCAAAGCAGACCCGTCCAAAATTTCTGCAATTCTAGATTTCCCGGTACCAACGACTGTACGTCAAGTACGTCGATTCCTTGGAATGGCTGGTTGGTACCGGCGATTCATAGAGAATTTTTCTGAGGTGGCCGGACCGATGTCTGACACTCTGAAAAAAGGAAGTAAGTTTGAGTTCAACGAACAGGCGTTAGAAGCTTTCAATAAGCTTAAAGTAGCTTTGACTTCAGCGCCAGTTCTCCGTAACCCCGATTTCAGTAAGCAATTCGTGATTTTATGCGACGCTTCAGCCACTGGAATCGGATGCGTTCTGTGTCAAAGAGATGAGACTGGCGCAGAATACCCCATCTATTATTACTCGCAAAAATTAAATAGTGCGCAACGTAACTACTCAGTTACAGAACGCGAATGTCTAGCAGCCGTAAAAGGCATATATAAATTCAGACCATACATTGAAGGTTACAGGTTCTTGGTGATCACTGATCATGCAAGCCTGAGATGGTTGATGAGTCTCAAAGACCCAACCGGACGTCTAGCTCGAGGGAGTTTGAAGCTTCAAAGCTTCGAATTTTCGGTGGAGCATAGAAAAGGAACTTTAAACGCTGTGCCCGATGCCCTGTCTAGAGTGCATGAAGTGGAGGCCTTACGTTTATGTTCCCTAGAAACGCCCATCAAAAATTCAAGTCCATCTAAAGTGTTGCATCTTGATTTAAAGGATCCGTCTTTCAAGTCGGAAGAATACCTTCAAATCGTGGAACACATCAGTAAAAATAAAGATCGTCTCCCTGACTTGCAAGTATCTGATGGTTTCATATACAAGAAAGTCAGGCACGTAACAGGTAATCCAATTCAAGACGATTTGGCTTGGAAGATATGGATTCCATCGCAGTTAGGCGAAAGTTTGATAATTGCGGCTCATTGCCCGCCTCAGGCAGCGCATGGTGGTATCACCAAGACCCTGCATCGCCTCCGTAACCAATTCTATTGGCCAGCAATGGCAGCTCAGGTCAAGATGTATGTGAATAACTGCGAGATATGTAAAACAACCAAAGCGCCAAATTCAGTTCTGAGAACCGAAATGGGAAAAGGATTCGAAGTGGAAAGACCCTTCCAACACATATACATAGATTTCTTAGGTCCTTACCCCAGATCTAGAAGAGGTAATACATTCATAATTATCGCGTTAGACCAGTTAACAAAATTTGTATTCATCAAACCTTTAAAAAAGGCAACTACTTCAGAAGTAGTCAAATTTTTAGTGGACGATGTATTTTTAATATTTGGAGTTCCAGAGAGCCTACTGTCAGACAACGGCTCACAATTTATTAGCCATGACTTTAAAACTTTTCTGGAAAATTTTGGAGTAAACCATGTTAAGACTGCTGCATACGCCCCACAAGCAAATGCAAGTGAACGAGTCAATCGTTCTATTCTAAGTGCCATACGTGCTTATATCGACACCAAACAACTTAATTGGGACGAGCATCTCTCTTGCATTAGTAGTGCTTTACGCACATCATTGCATAGTGCAATTGGAATGACTCCATATGAGGCCTTATTTGGTCAACGCATGATCGAACACGGTGCCGATTATGCATTGCTGAGAAAACTTGGTGGACTTAGTCAGTCCGAGATTGACTGGTTGCCCAAGACGGCTAGGATGAACATTCTCCATTCCTACCTCAAAACAGCACTTAATCAAGCTCACGATAGTTACGAGAAGATTTATAACTTACGAAGCAGAGTAGTAACTTTCAATATAGGCGATGACGTATACCGCCGAAATTTTGTACTAAGTGATGCCAGCAAGCATCGTAATGCCAAATTATGCCATAAGTTCGTGAAAACCAAAGTTGTAAAGATTGTAGGTAATAACCTATATAAGGTTAGAGACGCTAACGGATTTGAATCTGTGGTTCATACCAAAGATCTTCGTAAATGAAACCAATTAAAAAGTCATCGACAATTTCTTTGGTGGATTTTATATTTTTTTTTGCTTTGACAAGTGTCATAGCCAGCTGCTCAGCCTGTGCATGAGACACCAAAGGGTCGTGGGTAGCGAATATTATTTTTTTTTTGAATCGTAGAAGGAGCAGACAACAAGTTAAAGTAAAAGTAAGATTTTCTTTTCCATCGTCAATGTACTTGTTGACACCAAGCACGTTGAAGATGTTTTGTAGGAAAATCCACTTCACCATCTACTAAAGTAACTTGCGAAATTCCTCTTATACAATAATACCTGTTTGAATAAACAACATAGCAATGCGTCCTAATCGAACCAACTCGAAAAATTTCTACCCCTACAATTTATTCTCTTAAAAGTTGAAAAATCCCATTTCGAAGTATACACATTTAAGTAAAGTTCTCTAGGGTAATACCCAAAAGGAAGAAAAAGCTTTCCTATAAAGACGACTTGAGCTTATTGGGTACACCAATCCCATAAATATCCCTTCGAAAAGCTACTAAAATATCACCTAGGAGTAGGCAGCAAAAATGTTAGTTTAGCCAGGATTCACATCAACCAGTGAATAAAGTAAAGTCTTCAACTAATAGTACAGTCCGGCACTAGTACGAAAATTTTGTTATAAAAAGACGAAATCTCAAACTGTCATACCAGCAAAACAGATTTAAGTAGGTTCAGAAGATGAAACTTCGATTTGTAACGATTCAAGGAAAGAGCTTATAGTAGTAAAAATGTATTGATTTGGTACGCTAAGAGTAATATAAGATACTGTAGCGCATGAAAATAAAGTACTCAAAAATGAAAAATATAACTTTAGTTACTGAAAAGAGCGAAGAAAGAAATTAGTTTCGAACCATCCATTTAATCTCAATCGTAAATATTGTTGTTAAAAATAACGAACCGCGCAAATTCATTACATAATAATATGTAATTAGGCATACAAACAAACATTCGCGAAACGTACTCTAAACGCGTACACAAATAGGAAAAGTTTAAAACAATAGTCGTCCGATTGAAAGTAAATACTTAGAAAAACACCTATCAAGTAAAGTTTAATCAACCTCCATAATTACTTACCGAATTCCAAACAATAAAAACATCTATGGGAACTGAAAAATAAGAAAAAGATAATATACATACTTACTCAGAAATACAAAACCATAAACCTAATAAATTTTAATAATTCATCCGAACGCTACTCTCAAGGAAATAAATACAGCAGAAAAAGGCCGAATAAGTTATCTTTCAACAAAAATTATCATCCGTAAGAAAGTCACTAGAGGAAAAGAGAAAAGAAATGAATTCTCAACGAGGCACAAATTTGGATGAAGTCAACCAAATAAATTATCGTGTAAATAAAAAATACAACAATAAAATGTTCACACTATGACAAAACCAACAGGAGTCTGGTCACTTGAGAACAAGCACAATAAATCTCGAAGAACACACGAGTATCGTGCAAAAATAAAATAAAGATGGACGAATATTTTTCGAGAGCCGAACAATATCTTCCAATGAGAACAAAAGAGATCAACCACCTGAAACAAAGCTATCTCAAAATAATACGAATTTTTCAACCGCCAAAAAGCATCGAGGTGAAAGCTCTTTTACACGTAACGTACGACGTAAATGAGCCGACCAACTTCATTCGCGATTTCCATTCCGTCCAAGTCAGATGTTTGCAAAGAAAAGTAAAAAGGTAATTCTATAAAATTTATAAAAAGTTCACAAAGTCATACTAAAATTAAAGTGAAAAGTAGTAAAATTAAACTACGAAATACCATAAAGTCAATTAAAGAAAATTCAATATAAAAAACAAGAAAACTGAAACATTGCCGAGGAAAGGAAACTACGCAAATAAGAAAATACGCATATTCGGATAAAAAGACAAGGTAAGAAAGTTTTTATTCTTTTAAAACAATACAACGCTTAAGATAACTAATGGGCCTATGCTCAATGCGAAAAATTCGTGAAACCTAAGACAAAATAATGAAGAATTTACTAAAAAGAATCCATCCATGTGGCATCACCACGTTCTCTTATATGACAAAAAGCTAGTAGAACCAGGCGCACCACGAGGTATCAGGCCAGAAAAAGAGACACCCAAACGCATCGCTAAAACGAATGATGCAAATAAATAATTGGTCGTCCTATCGTCAGATTAAATCTCGTCACGCCAAGATAACTCTGTCAAAAGTTCCACCTGGCTTAGTGATTCCACCACGTAAAAGGAAGGATTACACACAAAGCGACATCA
This sequence comes from Baccha elongata, assembly GCA_951217065.1. Taxonomy (NCBI): domain Eukaryota; kingdom Metazoa; phylum Arthropoda; class Insecta; order Diptera; family Syrphidae; genus Baccha; species Baccha elongata. The sequence goes on along the minus strand of OX578272.1, from coordinate 230,369,230 downwards.
CAGTGGAAGCAGCGTTTTATCCTAGAAATCATCATCAGCATATATATATAACGAGATCAATAACCAGGTAATGAAAAACGTTTTTTTTTTTTACAAGATTCTATATGGTACCTACAAAAAAAAAAATATATATATACGTATACGTATATATCGGAAAATATCCGAGAGTCAAAAACAGATGACTCTATGCACACAAATTATGAACAAACGTGCATAAAAATTCCATTTCATAAGCGGATACGAAACAGAAAAAAACGATAAAAAATTAAATTCTTTCTTAGTTGCGAAAAAGAAAGAAGAACAAAACATAAAAATATAAAACCCAGTCAAAAACATATGCCTTCAGAAATTACCCTTTCAAAATACTAATTCATTTTTTTTATTTTCTAAACAGATACGCACCGAGTGGGACACGTCAAGTCAGACAAGACTCAGACCCAGGCGGAACGCCTAAGAGTCAGTCACGTCGAATCCGTCACAGAGTCTTCCACTCGGCCTGCGTCATCTGGTTCCTATCGGGGGACCAAGGAACAAAATCATCAGAAATAGTCAGCAAATTTTGAAGATTTTTGTGAATCGCAACAAGTTGAATCATTAAATAAAACCAAAAATACAACATATCATCGAGGGAATCCTCTACAAATATCAAGATCAACAAACATCAATATCATCATATGAAGCAGTAACATTTACCCCTGCTGGAGACATCTGTAGGCAGGAAAACCGACGTAGATATGTATTTATTAAACTTGGATGAGGTATGGTAGTTGAAATTTTCTTTACGTATTGTATATGAATAGGTATGATTCCCAGAATATCAGTCTTTTATTATCAAAAATTAAATAAAGTCACCACCATAATACAAGGTGACATAAATATCCTGTGTTAAAAACAAATTATTATCGAAGTGTTTATCAAACAAAAAGTTCATAAGAGAACAAATTAAACTACAAATTTATTTATTTTGATACCTACATTGAGGTATAATCGTAACTACGGTTACTTATAAAAATTATGTACTCATATTCAAAGAACCTACAACAAAAAAAAAAAAACAGAAGTCGATTAGCGAACATTAATATTTTTACATTCCCAATATTGGAAATCTATTGTCATGGTATTTGGGTTAAACTATCCTAAAGAAAATATCGAATACCTATAAAAGTAACAAAAGATAAAGGTGTGAGAATCTCGCCTTAATAAAGGCAACATTCGGTCATAAAAATTTGTCATAAAATTTAAGTGCAATTAACTTACCTACGTCAATAAATTTGGTAATCCGTGTCGCGAAGATCTTAAAAGAAAAAAAAAAGAGATTAATACTTACCTAGTACCTACCTGGGCTAGAAGAAAAATCGGTCGTGTTAATAATCTACTAAAAATAAAAAAATTCGGAAGTCAAGTTAAATTATTTTTTTTTGTTAAAATAAAGTGTACCTACCTGGAGTGATAAGTGTCTCAAGGATGCAAATAGCCTTCAGCTAGAAAATAAAAGTAAATATTTGTGAAGAGATTTATCTAAGTCAACTATAGAGGTTTTGTATACCGAACTTAAAGTTGCCTATTGTTGATTTAGATCAATTTCAGATAACGTAATTGTGAAGTTGGCTGAAATAAAAAAAAGCCAAGTTAAAAATAAAAATTTTATTTTTGTTTAAACAAAGTGTGAGTGATTTTAATTATTCTTCTGATCTTTGTGAAAAGAAAAAAGAGAAAATTAAGGTCAGTCGCAACTTGATAAAAATGACAAAGACACTTGTAGCTGATGGTAATGCTTATAAGTTTTATTTTTTTTTTGATTATCATTCGGGATTTGCATAAATTTTTTTTTGAAGTCAATTCGGAGTCGCATGAAAAACTTAACGTCGAAATATTGTTGGGAATTCAAAACGTCAGTTTTCCTAAGTTGGTTACAATACCAATACTCCTACACTCACTGAATCATCTTCGAAAATCCATCTGAAATCTGAAAATAAAGAGAAAGAAAAAGTTAGTAAATATAAAAAAGATACAAAACATAACGTACCTAATAACTCTGAACATACTTACCTGGTTATCGCCAAGGTGAGGTGCACCTCCCCCTGTCTGACCCTGTATTGTAGAAAATTTTTAAATATTGAATTTTGATTTAAATATATTTTTTTATTTGATTAAATTTTACAAGCTAACCCTATTTGTTTCAGCTACGGTAAGGTTTGGATGTACCTACCAACTATTTCGATGATCCTTCAGATCCACAAATTTTAAATTTTAACATTTTGATTTATTTTTGAACCATCTTGAAAACTTTTTGAACATTCTTCTTTCATTTTTCGGGAGGGGTTTATCATATCAGTGGAGGCGTCCTACGCAAATTTTAATATTGAATATTTCCTTTTGAATCATCTGAGCATTTGCATTGGCAATTGTAATACACTTGTTTTTGTTAAGAACGCGTGATATAGGTACTTACCTATCGTTTAGCTCGGGTACTTAATTTATCGTGTTTGAAGAATACGTTAGTCCTTTTGATCTGGGCTCGTAAATTCGTCGACCTTGTCTAAAATTGTGTACACAATATACAGATAAGAGGCCTCACAAAGATCACTAAGGAAGCGAACGATTCTGGGATCCGTTTAGCAACTCGTGATAGGCATATGAAATCGTGACGTCTATTCACTGGAATAGGTCGTTGAATATCGCGGTAGAGGGAAAGTGATTGAATTCACTAATCCTCAATTGAAGATTTTTATGACAGCAATTTATTTCTCTGGCTCATAAAAATCTTTGAAGAGTTCATAATAACGTTGATGATTAAACTCATCTTTTAACTTCCTTTCGTTTCATATTTGCTGGATAGGAAGATTCTCACACGCTAATTTTAGTAAAGGTTAAAGATCACTATTTTATTTGAGACATCTCATTTCAGTCATTTATTTAATTTTTTTTTGGTTTGTCAAATTTCGTCTAAAGAATAAAGTTCTTATTGGTAGCTTATGAAGAGGTCTAGTTGGAAACAAATTAAATGATACTTGAGATTAATGTTGTGGAAGGTAAATTTTATTGTATAAAGAGTAAAAATCAAGTTAAAGTCTATAAAAAAAAAAGTTAAGTTTGAAGAAGTTAAGTTGTTTAAGATATCCTATTAGAATTTATCTTATTAATTATGAAAATTTAGTAAGACATTTCAATTGTTAATTTTAAGATTTGGAATAAAATTTGTTAAAGTTTTGATGAAAGTTAGAGCTTTTGTTTAAAGATCGTCGTCAGTCCGTTAAGTTATATGGAAAGTCAAGGGAAGTCAACTCCTGTTCTTTTGAAGATCTTTTTCAGCTAACATGAAGGACTAAGAAGTTTAAGTGAAGGGGCGTGGCTGGAGCCAGCCCAATGTGAAGGTAACAGCTACAACATCGAATAGACAAACGCAACAATGTAAGGGTTAGACAAATTCTTCCGGTTCTTTCTTCTATATTTATGTAGTCGAGGGATATTTCCATAATAAGTTTAGCACCAATGGTAATATCAAAGGGTAGTGTCTTTGAAGGACTAGTCTCCAACAGAGTCACTTAGGTCGGGAAGTTAGGTGCAAGGGGGAATCGTCATCACCAGATTCTCCCGCCATTTCAGGGTTCTAGTAAAATTACGAGGACAAAATAGAACTTTGGAGGGCAGGGTTAAGTCGTCCTTAGAGACCATAACACCATCGTCTCGTTTCTATCAACACTCGATTTCCACCTTAGAAATTCTTCGTCATTTTCTATTTCTATCAACTTACTCAACTTCATTACTCGGCCCCTTTGCTTTTTAGCATAGCTTTTCCTAAATTATCAGAGTCAACAGCCAGCTAGACTCCAGGTCTAACAAATGTGACACCGGCTATCACTCCTGCAGCACCACCCACTTCCCTGAACCGACGTGTTCGGCCCCGGCGAAAATTGCAGACCTGAAGCAGCGGTGTGGTGATAGTCACCCTATTCGTTCCGGCTTGGACGTGCCCCATCATTAGAGAAGGTACTAGAAGTCGTGCGACGTATAGGTTTCGGATCCGGTATTGAAGAGTTGATTTGGTGCACGATCTCTTTTGAAGAAAATCTTTAGTCTATTGACATTATAGATAGAGGAATTAAAAACTCTTCAGCAACTTTTAATTATTCTTTGAAAACCGCCTCCAGATTAATCATCTACAATTCCAAGTCAGATAAACATTCTCTGGTAGTGTCGAAGAGAAGTGGAGACTTCTCCAAGATCTCTGGAAGACCATCTGACTACGCCTAGATTATAAAATCAGACGTAAGGTTTATTAATCCGTGGTGTCGTTAAAAATGAGTATATAACAGCTACATACTTGAAGAGCTACTCCGTTGCGATGAGAGGAGGGAGAGGATCCTCTGGACCATCGTCTGCTAAGCAGCAGATGATGATCAACAGCATCCTTTCGCACTTTTCTTTTCCCGACGGAACTACCTCTCAAATTTTTATGGAATAGGATCTTTCTTTATTTATTTGGAATCTTCTTTCGCTACGATAACAGATGAAACAATAAAAAGATAGGGCATGAGTATAAAGCAGAAAGTAAATGAGTTAGTCTTGTCCAGTGTTCAGGCATCTTTTCATTTCTATTTCCTTTTGGGTAGTAACTTCCATCCACAATCATATTCATTCTCTAGCTCCATCACAACTACATTTGTAACAATAATAATTTTTTTTTCATATTCGGGATTGTACTTTTTTTTTTTGGAGAATACAAATTAAATTATTTTCATTTATGATTCCTTTTATCATATTGATTTCTTTTTTTTTGTTGTTGTTTAAAAATAATAATCTCGAGTATGGATTAAAAATTATTTTTTTGTTTCTGTTTTGTAGCGGGACCATCCAAATACCTCCCGTTACACCACCCCCTATTAATAAACAGTTATCGCTAACACACTATATATAACTCGTAATGTCAATAAATAAACACCTAAAACGATGAAATAAAAACAAAATAAATTAAACTCACCGAATACGGCAGGATAAGAAAAGGATAAGGCTATAATTACAGTGCAAGCTTGTTCTGACAAACAAGTGATCTGACGTACACGTCAGAACGCGCTTTCATCGTCAGAAGACGCATGAGTTCGTCAGAACAGATTGATCGTTCAAATCAGTTTGATTTTTTCGCAGCGTTCGTCAGAATTTTTTATGGAAATCGACAGATTCTGTGTTATATTATACGGAAGTCATATTACAATAGAGATAAATAAATGGATAAATCGGTGTGCAGTTACACATAAGTTTTGAAATTAGGGCATATTCATAGACACTGTCTAAGTTGTTTTTAAGAAAAACTCGAGTTCATCCTATCTAAATTACATTGCTTAAACCAATGCTAAGCAAAATTGTAGTTTAAAAACAACTATGAATATGCCCCATTGTCTTTAATTATTTAAATTGTGTTTAATTATGAGTTTTAATAAATCTGTGTCAGAATTAGAATACAAAAAAAAAAAAAAACTAAGCTACATTGTAAAAAACTCAAAAATCTTAGATGGTTGGATTTTCAACTGGGATAAAAAATTTAACAGAAAATAATTTTACATGCTAAATAACAGACTGTAATCAGTCTGAGAGAAATAAATTTCACTTTTTTCTGATGAAATTTATAATGTTTTCATTCGATTCAAAACACAAACGTTACACTTATCGATGGCAAATAACTCAAAGAATTTTTTGTGATAATACGATAATTTTAAGTTGGCATTTATTTAATATAATTAAATGTATTTTTACAAAAAAAAAAAATATCTGCGTTATTGAAATATTTTTCATCACAAATGATTCTGTAAGCCATTTGCCATCTATAATTGTATAGCGTTTGGTTTCAAAAAAATCAGAACGATTTGAAAAGTTTTTCCTGTTTCGTTTTCCTGATCGCTATAACCAGACACTTAATTTGAAAATAACCTTAAATAGAAGAAGTGTAATTATTTTCCCCAACAAGTGAAGTTTTTTTTTTCATATGTAAAGTTATTTCCTGTGAATTTATGTATTTCCCTGAGGGGTAATATTCTTCATTTATTTATTTCGCTATGAAGTTAAGCAACAACGTTCTCGATAATGGATTTCTTCATTGTCTATCATCTTCACGTGATGGTGAAGATGATAGACACAATACCTTCGCTATTGTTAGAAAACGCAAGCACTGTAACCACCTACTTCTGACGATGAGTTCTGCCGTATACGTCAGATTTCGCTATACTAAAGCAACAGAAATAACGACCTATTTTCTTATATTTATAATCAATGGCGCAAAATTATAGTCGCCTCGTTTTAAATCATTTAAGTTAATCCTAACAAACATTAACTTAACATTATCACCAGGTGATAAGTTTGTATCATATTAGGCTTGTTTTATTGGTAAGTGTTTAGTGACTTTAGCAAAATTTTGTATGGGATACGAAAAGTGGCGATAAATAGGTCAGTAATTAAAGTGAACATAAAAGTGAAGATAAAATCTTGGAATGCCTCGAAATTTTTGGCGCGAAATATAATGTCAATACATTTTTTGCTTGAAGGTTAGTGGCACCTATGACAGCTTAAGACATGGACGCCATATACAATGATTATTAATGGTTGTGTTCAATGTGTTTTCCTTTAGGGCCACGTTTTGCGGAAGAAGTAAGAAGCTTTCAACCTACGAAAGTTGCTAAAAAGTTTTGATGATTTTGAACTTTTCGCTTAAAAACAAATAAAATTTGGTTAAAGCAGATTTTTTAAATAAAATTATATAATTTGGAATTTAATTTGGTAATATTCAAGCTAAATATTGATTATTTATCCTGTTTTTATTTGTTTGTAGTGGAAGGTGGGGTACAAGTTGACCAACTGGGCATATACAAATGGCCATACTTTGCAGACACGTTAATAAAATTATTTGAAACTTCGGCTTGGCATATAGTCAAGAATACCAACTTTGAAATAAAATAAGAAAGTGGATACAACAGTGAATATAGCGTTTTGTTGGTTCTTTCCAGTGCTGACGAACTAAAAATTACTAACAAAACACGACTATTATAAACAATTTATGGACTTTCCAGTAATATCTTCCAGTGAGAGATTTTATTGTTAGAATTAAACAGTGTTTGTGTGTAGTTTCGTTCTCTTTCGAGAGAGTGGGTAGTTTTTCTGTCAAAAAATTAGACTCGGATATAAAAAAATAAAATGGAGATTTCCTGGTTTTAAAGTATGCTTCATTAAAGAGTTAGCTTTATCGATCTGTAAGTTGAGAAAACGCTAACAAAGTATTAAATTCTTTTTAGGACCGTGTTATATTGACTATAATTTTGCGCCAATTCTTTTTAAAAGTTAACAGGTCTGGTTGCTTGGATTATTCTAAACAATGCTTAAGCTTTTGTTATAGTTCCTGCATTTACCACTTTAACAATTAAAAATATAAGTACTAAGTAAGGATTATTTTTATAATTGCACTCCAATTCCACGCTATGAAAGACATCTTTCGCACCAATACCATATTAGGTGCCCCCGCTGACAAACCAATAATTATTATAAAATTTAACAACATAAAAGACAAACATGAGATGCTACATTTCATAAGCCAACGATATAAAATTTCAAAGTAGTCATTTACAAAGTAAAGCCTTCGCGATGTAAATATGAACCTGAGTCAAATCTACTTAAATGAAAAAAAATTTAAGATTTATTTCCTTTTCTCTATTTTTAACAAATTATGTAATATTTAATTTTATATTAGTTATAGTTATGTTCTCCGGTGTTTTCAAAGCATGCTCTTCCTACATAAAGATGCCTCAAAAAGGACTTCAAAAATCTAAATATTTCGTCTTTGGAACACCACATAATTTTTTTGTATCTCCAGTTGGCAAATAAATTTCTTGCAAAATAATACACACCCAACGTAGCCTAATCCTCATGTACCACTTAAGCCGAGATTTGTAAGCTTCCAACAGTTCGTTTACTCCCCTGAATTCAAAATACAAAGAACTTCATAAAAAAAAATAAGGAAGAAGACCCTCTTGAGGAACACCACAACCACAATTATTTTTAAATCGACTCTATTTCTTAAGCCCATCATATTATTAATGTCTACATTCTTCGATATCTTAATTATCAGTCCACAATGCAAAATTATAGCTTGGTACATAGCAATAAAACTAGGTAGGTGCTATTGATTTCTCATAAAAAAAATCAAGTCATTGTGTGTCTTTTGTGTTTGCGTAACTGAAAAAATTCACCTTCTAAAATGCTCCACCAAAGAAGAACAAAAATGATTTTGATAAAAGTGAGAAAGTTGGTGGTAATCAATTTGATTTGCATTTTTCTGCATACGTTCGATTCAAATTCAAATAACATTCGTGGTTGTCTGTTCTTTCTTCAAACAAAAAACTATAACAACAACAACAATTATCCAATAAAGAATTGGAATTTTCATCAGAATAGAGGTCATAGGACTCCATGACGTCATTGCAATGAAACATTATACACAATATTTACGTCTATTTGGTCCTTCTATATCTTCAAATCACACAAAAAGATACATGTTTATATGCATATAGATACAATTTTTTCTTCTAATTTCTTGCATATGTGTGTGTTCGATTGAAAAGGAACTCATAAACAAGCTCCTCATTTGCTTGTTTATTTAATGCATATATTGAGGGTGAAAAAGCATCGATTCTGGTTATTATGTTATACGAAGAATACGAAGAACGAAGCGAATCGAGTGACTAACACTCACAGATCAGTCAAGGAATAATTGAGTATATACACAAGAGGGTGAGTAAATGAGTGTGGTTAAGTTTCTTCCGTTCTTGGGCTCCAAGTTTAAGCTTTCAATGGTGTTTTGTGGTCGGAGAGTACATTTTGTGGTAACATTTGTACTCTTGGCACTTTTAGTATTAAAGCCAAAGTAACGCCAATCCAAGGATATATAGGTAAAATGTTATCTTGAGAATTATTATGTTACACATGATTGTTTGATATATTTTTGGCTTTTCCTTCATATTATTGGAATCCTTTTATAATATGAAGGAATGTTAGACTAGCATTATAAGTGTTACTGAGGGTAGCACAAGAAATAATATAGATTCAATATTGATTCAATATTGTTTTTACTTACTATCTAATAATAAAAATGTTATTATCATTGTATAATTTAAAATTTTTTTTTCGAGAATAAAAAATATTAATAATAAATTAATGATAAATACACTCCGTGTCACTTGATTAAGGACAGGCAGTTTTATATTTTCATTTTGGCGATATTTTTCAAACTCTTCGGTATTTTGGGAAAAACCAAATGCAGAATGAATGAAAGATATATTGTTAAAAAAATTGAGATTATGTTGATAATTGCAACATTAATGACGCTTTTCCCAAAAAGGTCATAAAATGTACCTGCTTTTTTTGTTTCACTTGATTAAGGACAGTAGACAAATTTACCTGTTTCAAGCTTAAAAAACAATTAAACAGTAACATTTTTGTTTGTATAAATAAACTTTAGTTTTATTCCAAGAATTGCAACAGTTTTTAGTAATGGGTGCTACCTCCTGTTTTCTGAATCACTTCAAGTAGCCTGCTGTGTAGAGATTCATAGAGTTTTGTCAAATATCCAAATGAAATTTCGGACCAGGATTGTTTTATGGCTTCAAATATCTCTTCCGTTTCCTCATACTGCCTTCCTCCTTCGTAGACTTTTCTTGAAAGCCAACCCCACACGTTTTCCATGATGTTCAGGTCGGGTGAATATGGTGGCTATGCAAGTAAGTTTACATTTGGTTCTGAATCCAGGCTTTTGTTGTCCGTGCGGTATGTATCGGTGCATTATCTTGTTGGAAAGTCCATCGATGTCCACTCTATATTTCAGAAAACTGCGGAAAAGCTCTCTCCAGTATCGATTTGTAAGTGATTGCGGTCATTTTGGAGCTTTGGAAATCCAGCTCCACAGTTCTGTCGTAATAGCTTATTGCCATTACATTACTCCACCTCCTTTGCTGTGCCGCCTTTGGAGATGCATTTTCTCTTTTCTCAAATCATGAAAATAAAAGCTCGATTCAACCTGATGTGACCTGTTGCAAATTCAAGCCGTTGGCTTTTACGTGCGGCATTCAATGGTGGTTTTCTCTTCATTTTTTGATGGCGAATATGGTCGGCCTTCTGTATCGCCCGAAAAGCAGTCGATCTACTAGCTTTAACTCCAGTTTCTGCCTTGATTTTACTTAAGGAGAGCCTTGAATTTGAAGCTGTTCTCAGTATCGCCAGCCTTTCCTTACATGTTAGAGTGATCTTCTGATTCTTCTTTTGCGGTTATTTCCATACCTTTCCGGGTCCTTTAGATAATTGTTGACAACACACTTGCTTCTTTCAATCTTCTTGGCTATAAAACGGATGGATTTCTTTTCTTCCCGGTAAGCTCGAATTTCACCGATTTCCTCTTTGGTTAATGTCTTTTCTCTGCCCATAGTGGATTAATTGCAGTTTTTACTTGAACTAAGCTCCCTCATACTTCAAGTACCCTTTTATTTGATTAATATAACGGTAACAGGTAAATTTTGACACTTGAGCAACGCAACCGCAACTCACAAGCAAATACAATAAAATAACACTCAACTTTTATGTAGGTGCGAGATTTTGATTCTGTGAGGTTTTCAAAAATTCTGTGAGATTGATTTCAAAAATAAAGGGCACGACTGGGTCGAACAAACTTGCTCCTGTGGTAAGTTATACTTTTGTTTTAACGACTTTTTTCAATTTTTTTTTTGTAATATTATTTAATTTTAGTAGTAAATCTAGAAAATAAATCTGGTCAAAATCGATAAATTTTCCTTTGAGTATTGTCGCGTGACTACAGGCACATCCAATGAGTTAAGAATTTCTGTTGGATAACGGATGACTTCGTATTCATTTGTGACACATTCATTAGGCAGATTTTAGTGAATGCAGAGAACTAATTTTTTAATCAGCCTTGGAAGGCTTCATATATAGTTCCCATCCACAAAAAAGGATCAAAAAATAATGTTGCCAATTATAGCCCAATTGCTAAACTTTCATGCATACCAAAAATGTTCGAAGGTATTGTATATGAAGCACTTTCGTTTCAATGTAAATCCATTTTATCTCCCGCTCTACATGGTTTCCTAACCGGCAGATCCACAACAACAAACCTCGTAGATTTTGTTTCTCTTACGCTATGTGCTATGGGTGAGGGAGACGAAGTTGACGTTATTGCCACAGATTTTAGTAAAGCCTTTGACAAAATGTCTCACAAAATTATTATTTTTAAATTAAAAATCCTCGGTTTTCCTAACATTTTCATCTCTTGGATAAATTCCTATTTGACAACCAGAAGTTACATTGTTCGTTTTAGATCATCTCTTTCCCTCCCTCTGAACGCACCCTCCGGTGCTCCACAAGGCAGTCATCTTGGCCCAATGTTGTTTATTTTAGCGATTAACGATGTTGCCATGATTCTGGATTGTAATGTTTTGATTTATGCGGACGATATAAAAATATTTAAACGAATATCTTCACATACCGATTATCGTAGTTTGCAAGAAAGCCTTGACAGATTTTATGTGTGGTGTAAGAAAAATCAGCTGGAACTTAATGTTAACAAGTGTCATACCATTAGTTTTTCCCGAAAGCGCCAACCCAGGCCACCCCGTAACTATGTTATTCAAAGTGAACTTGTTCCTTATGTTACCTCTTCGAACGATCTGGGGGTCATGTTCGATAGAGAACTCAACTTAAACGCCCACTTTGACAGTATCATCAACAAAGCCAATTCAATGCTTGGCTTTATAAAACGTTGGTCAAAAGAGTTTGATGACCCATACGTCACAAAATAAATATACATCACTTATGTTAGGCCTATTCTTGAATATGCATCTCAAGTTTGGTCCCCGTATCAGGCAACTCATATCAAGAGAATTGAAGGTGTAAAACGCAGATTTCTTCGTTTTGCCCTGCGTGGGCTCCCATGGGATGATCGTTATCGATTGCCTCCATATGTTGATCGTTTGAAGCTTATTAATCTTCAATCCCTAGAAAAACGACGTGATATCTCTTATATAATTTTTATTCACGATTTGCTTTCAGGCAACATTGATTGTCCAGCATTATTAAATGTCATTTCCTTTAACACCAACCCCCGTAATCTTAGGTCTGTTCCACTTTTCCGCATCCCCTATCACCGTACAAACTACTCTTATTAGAATCCTATGTCCCGTATGCTTCGCAACGCTAACAACTGTTCGAATATGTTTGATTTTAACACCTAAGTTTGATTTTAACTAAGCATTAATAAATTAACTAATGATTTTATTCTGAATTATAAAGTTTATGTCATCTTCCTACATCTTTGTTCTTAGCCGCCAAATTTGCTTGAGCTTTCAACCATTTGTTATTTTTGTGATTAGTAGGTAATGATGTTCTGGAATACTTTATTGATGCGAGTCGAGCTCATATATCGATGGGACTAATTTGCAAAACTTCTGAAGAAATGAAATCAATCCCGAGATGTTTGTCACGAATGAAATCACCAAACCACTTATATTTGAAATCATTTGAAATCCGGTGCAATCACTTGAAATCATTAGACTTATTTGAAATCATTGCAATCACGAAATATTTAAATCCTTAAATACTGCTTGAAATTACGTGAAATCACCTAAAATCATTTGAAATATTGCAATCATTGAAACACTAAACTGGCCGGTGACAAACCCCTCGATCAATCCTCTCGATTCGTCTACAGGAATACGGCCATTAGTCACCAATTGCTTAATAAAAGTCTTCAGCAGATAGATCGTTCAGCAATGCAACTCTCATGTCTCATTGTCAGCAGAAGTTTGCTTTATATAGCGCCACAGATTTCATGATTTGGGGCAAGAGATTATTTAATTGGCAGGATTCGATTTTTGAATGACTGGCAGTGTTTGACGGAATTCACCAGACAATAAAATCATTGCTCTTCAGAAACATAACGAGTCGTTGCATAGATCTCTCAATGTTCGGTCAAGAGCTTCCAAATGCCATTAAGTAGTTTGAAGATATAACTGAAATTTCATAGCTGAATAAGCCGTACGTTTTATTTGAATGGTCTAATTCATGTCGATCATGAATTCATATTCACGTTCCTATTTTTGGTTAAAGACCTAATTCACTCCATAATTCACGACATACACATTCAAATTTAGGGCTATCACATCATATCTGTCAGATGGCAAGTGCATTTCTGAATTTTTACGTGCGTTTTTGAAGCTTAAAATTTTATGAAAAATCAAAAAGTTGTTTTCAAGGATTAAATTTTTGTTTTTTAATATGTGAGTTGTTGTCATGATGATGTTGCATAATTTTTTTTAATAAATTCACTCATTAGATTTGGCCATCTGCCCATCACAGACATATATAATGCAAAAAATGCAATTTCTTACCATCTTATTCAAATGTATCGCCCAACTCACAAAAGTTTCATTACAATCGGATGATGGATCAGGAATGCAGAAAAAGCAATACGATTTCCCAATACATATTTATCAAAACATTCCTAAATTTGTCAAACATACTTCATTAATTAAAACTGAATCGAAATGCGAATTTTTACAATAACAGTTTTTGATTTTTATATGTATGTATATGCGCAATATAAAATATAGATATAGATTATTAAAATGTAAACCATTTTATAAATGACAGCGATTTAAATTATTGCGAAAAAAACAGGGCGACTTAAATGATTGCCGATTATGAGAGTCGCTCTACTTGAAAAAAAATGAGAGCAACATAAATGTTTGTCAATTGAAAAAAAAATTATGAAAAGAGAGCAGCTTAAATGTTTGCCAAATGAGAGCAATTTTAATGATTGCTGTTTGAGACTTTTATTTAAAATTATCAATTTAAGAAATTGGCAACAAAAAAAACATAAAAGAAGGAAAATAAATACAATATGTATTTAGAAAAGTCGACTATGAACAAATATTTATTGTCAGACCTAAACAATATAATTATGAGAACGATAGTTATCGGCTTTAAAATACTACAATGGGATATGAAAATTTTCTGAAAATTTTATCAAAATCGGTCCAGCCGAGTATATGGGGAACATACGAGCGCACATTGGTTTTTATCTATAAGACGATTTTAAAGTTAAGAATGAGTGGAAATTGGAAGATAATGATATTGATACTCGACAATAATTGCGCAGTAGAGAAGGTTTGATGTCATCTAGCTGATGAGCCCACCATCAAACTAGGGCGAAACGCTAAACTTGGAGTTAAGGCCACAAAACCTTTGAAATTAAATTTCATCAATATACACTCCACTTAATAATATTTAATTTGGCTATTTTTAGCCTTTTCCTTGTTTATTTTTTTTTAAATTTATACTTTTATACAATTTATACAATCAATAATTAGGACTTCTATTGAGTTCTCAGAAGTCTTCATATATGAGTGCCAGATTGCTAAACTAAACGTTGTGGGTTCATTCGCCAGGAGGTAACATGAAACGAATTTCACAAGCAGTTTTGAAATTGAAGTTGTTGGGAGAAATGTTTAAGTCCTGTCCAGTTGAATTAAGTTACTTTCCTGCTTGGAAAGTGTTATGTTTGGCATTCTGTATTTATTTATTTCGTAGCGTTTTGTAAAACTATAAATTTTGAAAACTTAGATACTGAGTAGTATGAACTCATAAAATCTAACTGTCTTATTAATAAAAAAATAAACTGTAATTTTAAGTCTTTTTTTTTCAAATTAACTAATCCATGGATTAAGGATTTTTCATTCTCCACGTAAAATCAATTATTCTCTTATACAGGGCTTTAAATTGAAGTTTATTTTTTATTAATAAGGCAGTAATTTTTTATTTATTGTATTTATTGGTCTAGCGCATGAATATTGGACTGATGCATGGAGGGTCTTAAGTTCACTTCCCGCTCGAGGCAGTAAATAAAATCAACATTTTTTTAATTAATATAAAATGTTAAATCTTTTTAGAAATCATGAAAGAAACTCAAGAACACAAACGGTAGACAAATACAATAATTATGATCAGAATTTTGAATTTTGAATTTGTGAATTTCAATGATTTACGTAATGAATTCTGTAAGTTTTTAGCAAAAACTATTAAAAACTATAGTTTAGCTGGCTAAGCTTAACCTTTTTTTAATGAAGTTTGAAAACTTTTAAGCGAAGCTAACATTCTTTTTTAGCAAAGTAATACTGACTTTGATGAAAAACTAAATTCTTTGCTTTGCTGCAAAACAGTCTTAAGGAAAGTAAATAAAAATAACATACAGTGAGCCAAATAGATTTAATTTATTATATTTATAAGATTTAATTTTTTTTATTTGTTTAGTTACTACGCAAAGAAAAAACCAACTTCTTTATTTGACCTTATGAAAACTAAACTGTTAGTGTTGAGTGAGTTTCTCAATGTTTGGTTAAAATGATGTTTTTAGCATAAAACTTGATTTTCACGCTGCAAAATTTAATTCAACCTCAACATCAGATACAAATGTTTAGTTCATCAAGTAAACGAATTTTGGCATCATCAGTTTACCAACTAAAACTCTTTAACAAACTTAATTTTGCATTCCAGGCAATTGTAATTATATGAAATTTTGATTAAATGAAAAAAAAATTAAGTTGAAATTCAATTTAATACATTGAGTTGAACAAAATTGCACAATTCATTTTTCATATCTGATAAAATATGCGTATTACTGTTATATAGTACTTCAGTAGAGTTGTTTCTAAAGAATAAAAGCGAATTCCATCATCATCCGTAAATTTCAACTAGCCCTTGGAAGAGAAATCACACTGCTATACACAGTTATGCGCTCAACAGTTTTCGCTAAGTTCTGTCTCCATATTTCAACAAACTGAGAGAAAGAGAGAAGAAGAGAAAGAGAGAGGAAGCTTAAATAAGTGTTATTTTATCTTAGAAGCTTTTTCTTCCTTGATTGTTGCGCGTCTTTTCCAAAAATTTGATATCCTTCTGGACTCCGCTTTTTTTATTTCTTTTTGTTAATCTTTTTTTTTTAACTAATTTTTCATTTCATGAAAAAAAAAAATGGGCATTTAGGTAAATTATTTTGTTCTTCTTTCACATAGTTCGATTGTCCCTTTCTTGGAGTAAAATAATTGACTCATTGAAGCATCACGTTGTATTTTTCACTAAAATAAAAAAAGTGTGTCTGTATCTTATATATTTTTTTGTAACTAAGGGGTGTGGTGGTGGTGGTTGGTTTTTGAGCTTAAATGGTAAAAAGGACAAGCTTTATTACATGCGACAGGATATCAACAAGTCTTCCCATTCATTTTGTTACTCTTTTCCTTTTCCTGGATTTTTTTTCTTTTTTTTTTTTGTCTTTTCTTTGGGGGTCCTTTCGCATTCTGTTGATCCTTAAGTAGCTTCTTCAGAAATTAGGGAAAAACTGATGAAACACACATATCCTTTAAAGGACGAACGAGTTACTTGATTTCTCTCTGTTGGGTTTGTTTGTTTGAAATAAAAAAAAAAGGGAGAGAAATATCGAAGCCTATAGTCAAATTGCCTGCCTATGTATGTTAGATGAGATGTTATCAAAGCAAAGCAAGGTTGAGTAAATAAAATCCAAATATGTTTTTTTTTTCTTGTTGTTTGTCCTGTATAATCCCTATTGCAAATCATGGAGGCCAAACAAAAAAGTCAGGAAGAGCAAAAGGGTGTGAACATTGTGCCGGTGCCTAAATATAGACGGACAGAAAAGTTTGACCTTTTTTTGCATGTATTTTGTTGTTGGGTGACTAACCTGGGTCTCATACTAATGGTCGTTGGGGTGTTAGTTCAAGACGCGTTTGCTTTTAAATTATTTTCCCGCGTCAGTATAAGAGGAGAGCGCTCACAAAAAAAAATTTAGGTATTCCTCTTTGGAAAGCGAAAATTGGATGTCTACCTGGTTACTTTTAGTATTCTTCTGGGATACATTAACAACAAAACGGGAGAAAAACGAATACATGGGAGGGAAGAAAAAATCAAAATCTGCGGGTGGACGTGAAATCGAGGTAAAGGGAAATATAGAGCAAAAGGAAATTGATTTTTCAAAGGGATCTCTCTGTCCTTTGAGTTTGGCTTAGATTGTAGAGAGTATAGTAGAACGTCAAAGTTGTGTGGCTAAGGATAACGCGGGAAATGTATATGTACATATTTAAGTTTCGAGGTAAATACCTTCGCTTGCACACTGTTGAGAACTGGAGAAGCACCAGGTGCTGGATTTATAGAGTCTATCTATACTATGAAAATGTGATAATATTGCCGGCTTATTACTATGTAGAACTTTAATTGGTTCGAAAACAAATTGGATGCTTCGAACTTTGAAGAAGATTGATGGACTGGCTGGAAATGTGAAAACGAGGCTTATTTAATGAATTGTTTTTTTCTTCTGTTTTTGTTTTTTTTTATTTAATTATTTATGAGGAGAGATGTTTTGTTTGCCTTTTACATATTAAAGTTTTTGTTTGTATTTTTTTAATAAAACGGTTATTTAAGACAAAGTTAAGGAAATAAAGATCGAATATATTACAAAGCCTAAAATAAAATTTAAAAGAAAGTGCACGGCTTAATCACACAAGGTTGTTCTTCTGGATATGTGTTTTAGGACTTAACACAATTTTGTTTTTGTATTCGCTTTTTTCATATAATTTTTCAAAGATTGTTTTGAAAAAAAAAACTATGTATGTCGTGAAGTGATGACCGCTGGATAATCGAAAGGACAGCTTTCCAGAAACGCGGTGGGACGGCTCAGGCTTGAAAAATAGCAAAGAGCTGTGATTTATTATAACGGAAGCTTTTCATTGGATAAAAACTTCGATAAAAGCATTTAAACGGTACTTTCCATGGAACCATTTTTTTTTTAAACCGATTATCTCTTAAATCGATTAACCGATTTGATAAAATTTGATATTCAGATTGGGTCCTTTCATTTTCAGATATGTATGCCTTTCAAATATTGCACAGAAAAATTAAAAAAAAAATTACTTTTCGAAATTCAATAAAAAATTTATTCGAAAAACTGGCCATATAGGGATTTCTTAGTCGTTAGGACGAGGGTAACTCGCCACAAGATAGGCAGTTCGTGCTACCCAGTCAATCCCTTTATTTCCTTCATCGTAACTTCATGTTTGATTGTTATTTTAAACATTTTTAATTTCCATAAACGCAAGAAAAAAACGAAGAACTAAAGCTGGATATGAACTCAGACCTCTGGCGTGAGAGTTTGATACTGCACTCATCAAAATATGCCCCCTTATCGTGGCTAGCAAACTTTATCTGTTGAAAATGAATCCGTCTTCTAATTTTTGAGTATGTTCTATGATCCAGTTCGATCAAGTGATATTTTCCCAAAGTATTGGGAACCAAATCTCTCAGCAGACTTATTTCATCGCAACTTGTTTTTCTGCAACATCAAATTCTATATGTACTTATGTTTATGGGTAATTCTATTGTTATAGTACTATTTTTTATACTAAAGGTTGTATTTTTTGCAATAACTCACACAATCTAAATGTATTTTATAAATAGCATTATCATTATAAGTCCATATAAAGATAATTTTTCTGAAATTCAATATTTAAGACTGAAAAAATTTCTACCCTGGCATATACCTTTGACGTTTTTAATTAAAAACTCAGTCAGTACAAACTTTTTTTATTGTAGTTGCAAAATTAAAGTAATTTAAGCATAAACTTAAATAAGTACGAGTATACTTTAGCATAACAAAGAGAAATTATAAAAATATTTCTTAATTTTCAAACATTTTCATACTTTATTTTTGTACCCTGGCGAAATTGATTCCGTCAATACAAACAGAAATATTAGGCGGCCGTATTTAAAACAGCGCTCAAATGTTAAGTTGGTAATTCTTTACACGGGTGATTCTATTATAAGAGGTAGTGTGTGCGGCAATATATTATTATTTTTTTATATTAAGAGTTGTAATTTTTTGCAATTATTCACAGTATCTTAATGTATTTGTATTCTATAAATAGCATTATCATTATATGTCCATATAAAGTTGATTTTTCTGAAAAGATTTGCCAACACATATAATGTGTCCCACTGGTTGTTCTTCTGGATATGTGTTTTAGGACTTAACACAATTTTGTTTTTGTATCTGCTTTATTTATATAATTTTCAAATTTTGGAAAAAAAAACTATGTATGTCGTGAAGTGATGACCGCTGGATAATCGAAAGGACAGCTTTCCAGGAACGCGGTAAGATGGCTCAGGCTTGAAAAATAGCAAATAGCTGTGATTTATTATTACGGAAGCTTTTCATCGGATAAAAAATTCGATAAAAGCATTTAAACGGTACTTTCCATGTAACCATATTTTTTTTAACCGATTATCTCTTAAATCGATTAACCGATTTGATAAAATTTGATATTCAGATTGGGTCCTTTCATTTTCAGATATGTATGCCTTTCAAATATTGCAGAGAAAATGTAAAAAAAAAAATTACTTTACGAAATTCAATAAAAATTTTATTCAAAAAACTGGCCATAGGAATTTCTTAGTCGTTAGGACGAAGGTAATTCGCCACAAGATAAGAAGTTCGTGCTACCCAGTCAAGCCCTTTATTTCCTTCATCGTAACTTCATGTTTGATTGTTATTTTAAACATTTTTAATTTCTGTAAACGCAAGGAAAAAATGAAGAACTAAAGCTGGATATGAACTCAGACCTCTGGGCGTGAGAATTTGATACTGCACTCATCAAAATATGCCCCCTTATCGTGGCTAGCAAACTTTATCTGTTGAAAGTGAATCCGTCTTCTAATTTTTGAGTATGTTCTATGATCCAGTTCGATCAAGTGATATTTTCCACAAAGTATTGGGAACCAAATCTCTCAGCAGACTTAGTTCATCACAACTTGTTTTTCTGCAACATCAAAGTCAATATGTACTCATGTTTATGGGTAATTCTATTGTTAGAGTACTATTTTTTATATTAAAGGTTGTATTTTTTGCAATAACTCACACCACCTAAATGTATTTTATAAATAGCATTATCATTATATGTCCATATAAAAATAATCTTACTAAAATTCAATATTTAAGACTGAAAAAGTTTCTACCCTGGCATATACCTTTGAAGTTTTTAATTAAAAACTCAGTCAGTACAAACATTTTTTATTGTAGTTGCAAAATTAAAGTAATTTAAGCATAAACTTAAATAAGTACGAGTATACTTTAGCATAACAAAGAGAAATTATAAAAATATTTCTTAATTTTCAAACATTTTCATACTTTATTTTTGTACCCTGGCGAAATTGATTCCGTCAATACAAACAGAAATATTAGGCGGCCGTATTTAAAACAGCGCTCAAATGTTAAGTTGGTAATTCTTTACACGGGTGATTCTATTATAAGAGGTAGTGTGTGCGGCAATATATTATTATTTTTTTATATTAAGAGTTGTAATTTTTTGCAATTATTCACAGTATCTTAATGTATTTGTATTCTATAAATAGCATTATCATTATATGTCCATATAAAGTTGATTTTTCTGAAATTCAATATTTAAACCTGAAAAAGTCACTGCCCTGGACTGTCCCGTGCACGTTTTTAGTTAAAAACTCAGTCAGTACACACTTTCTTTATTGCAGTTGCAAAATAAAATTTTACTTAACATAACCCTAAATAATTACACTTTAGCATAGCAAAGAGAAATTAAAAACATATTTATTAATTTTCATTTCGAATCTACCCTGGAAAATTTGATTCCGTCAATACAAAAAAATTTTTTTTAAAAATTCGGAATTAAAAAAAAATATTTTAAAGACTTTGTAAAATACTTGGCGGCCATAATTTTAAAACAGCATTCAAGGACGCGAACCATCGTTGAGCTTATAATACCTTACACACGACCTTTTATATCGCGACGCGAAAGTGCAGTTTAGTGGTTTGGTCAGGTAATTGTGTCTCTCCCCCTGAAAGGTCAACTTATTTTAAATTCATTTAATTTGATTACATTTACTAAATAATTTTAACAATCCTGTAGGTATGTATGAAGTGTGATATAATTTTGACAAAATATTTATTTGTCACCAAAATGTCTCTCCCTTGCCGTATTTCCCCTGGCAAGATAACTACTAAAATCTAACTAACACTATCTAAAAAATAAACACGTGAAAATCGATTAGTTAGGGAGCGTTCACAAGAGAGATTACGCTACGAAAAAATAAAAAATTACCGAAAAAAATATGAGTCGCAAAAATAATAGGATACGGAAAAATATTTAAGAAAAAGGAATACTAAAAACTGTTGAAAATTTTTATGTCACAGAAATATCGTTTATATGGCAAAAGTATCTCTCTTGGTCACAAAAAACTATCTAAACCGGGGATTAATATCTCTACCCTGCCCTATGTATTTACCCTGGGCTTCTAAAAAGTAACTAAATGTGCATAAATTGACTAGCCCTTGCACGAATATATACATAAGAGGGACTAGATTCATAATTATGAATTTGGTCAAGAAACTCCAATTTTTGCCCATGGCCGCAAAACCAAAAACTCTTATAATAGAATCAAAACCTCTTATAATAGAATGACCGTTACAGTACAACCGAATACGTTATAATAAAGGGTGTTTTTTTTTAGAGGTATAGAACTTTAAATTGCAATAAAACATTGATGGAATATTCGGTTGACATGATTTTTTATTTATTCGAAAGATAATCTTGTGGCATTACATTTTAAATATGATTTCTGGCATATGACTGCCACGGCTGGCTCGGATGTTGTCCAATCTGGACGTCCAATTTTCGATAACTTTTTCCAACATTTGTGGCCGTATATCGGCAATAACACGGAGAATCTTGTCTTCCAAATGGTCAAGCGTTTGTGGCTTATCCGCATAGACCAATGACTTTACATAACCCCACAGAAAATATTAGCGGTGTTAAATCACAAGATCTTGGAGGCCAATTCACAGGTCTTTCAATAAATCGATTGTGGCACGAGCTGTGTGACATGTTGCGCCGTCTTGTTGGAACCACAGCTCCTGGACATCATGATTGTTCAATTCAGGAATGAACAAGTTAGTAATCATGGCTCTATACCGATCACCATTGACTGTAACGTTGTGGCCATCATCGTTTTTGAAGTTTTGTTTGTTGACGTTAGACTAAACATCGCTAATGGACGTAGTGCGCGATACGTATTCCGCACAGAACCATTATTTTCGAAATAAAATTGCGCAATTTGCAAGCGTTGTTCAGGTGTGAGTCTATTCATGATGAATTGCCAAACCAAACTGAGAATAAATCACTTGACAACTGTTATATCGGTCGCCGTCTTGAAAAGTAATGCCAACTTAAAGTTCTATACCTCAAAAAAAACACCCTTTATATCAACGCATACAAATACGAAATGACTCGATACGAAAACGAATAAAAACAATTTATAAGATTGTCAAAGTGCCACTGAAATCTTGTTGAGTCAGGGCCCCACGGAACATTAATTCGTCACTGACTTCTAACCAACTAAACCAATCAAAAGATAACAAATAAATGCTTATAAGTTAAAATAATTTCTCTAACGTTATCTGCGTCTTCCAATTTGTCTTTCCCTTAAAAGATATCAAATAAAGTACGTTCTTTTCCCAATAGGGTTAAAAAGATTTAGGAAAAAATAGTTATTTTTTTTTTCTCATCTTATTTTCGAAATGAAAATGTAAAAGTGTTGAATTTGTCTTTTGGGTAACTAATTTTCTTTTCTGCAAAATAAATGTTTTCAGTCGAAATGCAATTAACCTAAAATCCTTTAGATAAATTCTTATTGCACCTTCGAATGCATTCTTGTGTTTCTCTCAGATTTCAATCAATATTCTTTAATTAAAGTCTTTTTCCTTCAAGAAGTAAAAAAAAAAAAAAAAATTCTCTTAAGAACCGCTCCTGGTAACATAAGGTAACTTCTGCAATATGTCTCTCTGGAAGTGTGGTGCCTGGTAGATTCCTTTAGTTTTTAAGATTTCGAAATTAAATTACGAAAAGTGCTAAGAGCAGCAAATTCATTAATCAGCAAAGCTAAGCGAAGCTAGAAAATGGTTCCTTTTTCAACCTTATATAGTTTAAGTATCTATATATTGGTATACCTGATTGTGGAAGGTCCGTTCTTTTCATTCGCACCCTTGAAATAGAAACAAGAATAACACACCAAACCACCAACAAGTTAGATAGAACAATGTAGCACCACCACACCATATTCCCAGTTGTGTTGTTTTTGACTAGAATAAATAATCATTCCTTGTTACAAAGGTTTTGAAATTGAATCCTTTGCTGGTGCTGCTGCTGCTCCTGTAAAAATGAAGAATAAGATACAATGTTCTCCCTCTTTGATTTCCAGGTCTTTTTTGCCGCGGTGTGGTCGGTGTGGTGTCACATAAATTTGAGATTCTTCAGATGAACTCGATTCTTGACGTTTTATCGCGGGACTAAAGCTACAAAAGGGACAGCTCTGGTGTTTGTTTTAATATGTGTTTGTGTATGGTATCCTGCCAATGTGGTTGGGAATTATATATGTATATATACTTTTGAGATTTGTTCAGATTGGAAGGTCCTTCAAATACAAAGGTGGGTGAAGTAACAAGAGGGAAGGGTGACTTTGGTCTGATGATGTTTCAAATTGCTTTTCTAAGGTAAAAGGTCAGATGAGGCAACAGGACTCGGAGGTTGAAAATCCTTTAGAGAAAAATAATTTTTGTAAGTGAACACGTTCTATCAGTTTTGTCGCAATGAAGTTTCATTATACGCTCGAGAATTATGGAATTTATATTTATGATGCGACAAAGGGATTATTATTTGGTAGTGGTTGGTGGTTTTTGCATTTTAAATTATTAAACAAGGTCAGGTAAGGCACCCTTCTGAGGTAAAATCGATAGAAATGCTTTTGATCAGATTATACTCCGCAAAATTGCAGTGAGTGAAAATTATTGGATAGTATAATTCTTAACATTGGCTGGCAAGTTTAAAAGTCTTCGACCTTAAAGAAATACACAACTAATATCTGTATATTAAGAAGACACTATAGCTCCAATTTAATCTTGTTTTTCTTCTTCCCAATTAAACCTACAAATCTGTAGAACTATTCATCAGGTTGACCTTAGAAAACGTCATCAAGCTTCTCGGTTATGGATTATTGCATTTTTGAGAACAACTGAATAGTGTCGTCGCGTGCATGTCATGAAACATTTTATGATATTGCATTTTGGTTGAGATTCTCAGCGTCTCTGATAAGAACATTATTAAACCGCCTTAGTGGTGTCGGTAATGCTCATGCCATACTCATGATGGCAATTTTTCCGCGATGACTTCTTAGGATCTTCATTGTTACTGCTGCTGTCGCGCAAAGCATTTGCATCTCCGTTCCGCTTTTTTCAACAGTTGAAAGGATGAGTTGTGCTGGATGAACAACTGCAGTGTAGAGTTAATTTCAGATATGAAAGCATTTTTCGGTCATAGAAGATGGCAGAGTTCACACGTCATTTCATCCACCTTCCGCTTTCGTGATGTCATCACAAGATGCTTCGTTATTGACCATAGATCGAATGTATATAATTTTTTTCCGCTTGGATAGCCTTGCTCCACTCAAATTATTTTCCGGAATAGGCATTAATGGACGGGAAAAATGGTTGCAGTATTTTCTTTTTGGTAGTTCACATTTCCTTCTAAAACTTCCACTCATACACCAAGTGCTCGTTGCAAGAATGAAGGATCTTCACTAACGATGGTTCTTTTGTCAGCAAATAATAACTGATTTACTTTGAGGTCCTTTACCTTACCTTCAAGTACATAATAAAGAACTGTAATAAAGAGCAAAATGCCTGTCCAAGGTATGACGTAAAAATCATCCTTGGGGATTTGAACGCAAAAATAGGTCGGGAGCCGGTATTCAGGCATTACGCAGGCACCCATAGTTTGCATGAGAACACTAATGACAATGGAATTCGAGTCTTAGAATTGGCAGCATCGAAAAACATGGTCGTTGCGAGTACCAGGTTCCCGCGAAAAGATATCTACAAAGCCACCTGGGTATCACCTGATGGAGTCACTCGTAACCAAATAGACCACGTAGTGATAGACCGTCGCCACTACTCGAACTTGATGACGGTACGAACGTACCGAGGCGCCAATATCGACTCGGATCACTATCTTGTTGGTATGGTCTTCCGAGGGCGGATTGCCTTGCGAAGACGTATTGCATCCGCCGATCAGGTTCGAATCAACACGGCCGCCCTGCGCAATGAAAATGCCAGTAACATCTTTGGTAATGCGTTAGGACTCGCCCTAGAATCACTTGATTTAGGGAGAGTAAGTCCTGGAGCCAGTATGCTGGGCGTAGATGAGAAGTGGACACGCCTTAAGAATACTGTCATTAGTACTGCCAACTCCATCTTAGGCAGCAGTCGTAGAAATCGGAACGACTGGTTTGATGATGAATGCAAGCTAGCGACTGAACGTAAGAATGTTGCGTACCGAGCAATGCAACAATCTCATAGAACGCGGGCACGCGAAGAAGAATATAAAGAGCTCAGAAGAATAGAAAAACGGCTTCACAGACAGAAAAAATCAGCCTGGGAGAAGAACTTAATCTGTGAAATAGAAAAAAGCCGAGAGCGAGGTCCGCACCAGGCGCGGAAGTTCTACCAATCCGTCCGAAACATGACGCAGTACACACCACGCTGCACATACTGCAAGGACGGAGAGGGAAATCTGATCACCGATCCACAAAGCATACTGGAGCGATGGGAAGTGTACTTTAATGAATTGCTAAATGGTCAACTCACTGCAGAAGTGGAGGCTCCACTGCTTCAAGACGAATACCCTATGTTGCCGTCACCAAGCATAGAAGAGGTTGAGAAGGCTATAGACCGGCTAAAGAAAAACAAAGCCCCGGGAGCTGATGGTATACCAGCCGAATTATTTCAACACGGTGGGCCAGCTCTACGTCAGGCAATTCATGATATTATAGTGCACGTGTGGGAGCATGAAGAAATGCCAGAAGACTGGCGAAAAGGTATAATATGCCCCATACATAAGAAAGGAGATGTCACAACGTGCAGCAACTATAGAGGTATCACGTTGTTGAGTACCGCCTATAAGATACTCTCCTCTATCCTACAAGACCGGATAACCCCATACGCTAAAACCATCATCGGACAATATCAGTGTGGTTTCATTCCAGGCAAATCAACAACTGAAAAATGTCTAGAATTTAACATCCCAACACACCACCTGTTTATAGACTTTAAGGCCGCCTATGATAGCATAGCCAAAGTAGAACTTTACAAAGCCATGAGAGAATTCGGCATCCCAAATAAATTGACACGACTATGTAGGTTGACCATGACCAACGTAACAAGCCAAGTAAAAATAGCCGGATTGCTATCCAGACCAATCAACATCTTTAATGGACTCCGAAAAGGGGATGGTTTGGCCTGCCTCCTCTTCAACCTGGCGTTGGAGAAATCAATCCGTGACTCTGGCACGGCAACAAGAGGGACCATCGTCAACAGGTCCAGCCAGATACTGGCTTACGCAGTCTTAAGAAGAATTGTTGGCCCCATATGTGAGGAAGGACGATTCCGGAGACGGTACAATCATGAATTGTACGCAATCTACCTTGAAGCAGATATCGTGACAAAAATTAGGCTCGGTAGACTTCGGTGGGCAGGGCACCTAGCTCGCATGAGCGAAGAGGAACCTGCTCGGAAAGTTCTTTGTGGGACGCCCGGAGCCTTGGGGTGCGCAACTGGATGGCGTCGGCTCGAGACCGGGATAGGTGGAGAGACTTGTTGAAGGAGACCAGGACCGGACCCCGGTTGTCGAGCCGATGATGATGATGATGAATAAAGAGCAAAAGCTAGAGTCCTTTTCCTTTTTATAACAATTCCTGATCTTGTACTTTAAGATAAGGTTCTTTGGTGTGTACAAACATTGATTGGGAATTGTTGAATTACTCCTGCATCTAATCTTTGTACTCATACATATTCATGATCATCCTCATGTGGTTTTGCGAATCCTTCACTCGTTGCCACCCATATAAGACCTCGTGGTTTTCGATCAAATGCCATCAACAACAACATGAATGAAATCGCTCGATGAATCGTGATGTTTTTTCCCTCTGGTTCTTACACCCCTGATTGCATCATTTCACAAAATCCAGATAGCAGTATTATTTTTTGCAAGTGACCATCCAATACCCGCTCAACGATCCTAAATTTTCATGGTGTGTGATATCAGCTTGATTAAACGGTTACTACCACACTTCACTATGTAAATTGGAAGATGATAACTTTCCTCCACTGATAAGAAGTTTGGTCACCATTGATAAGCTCGATGGGAATAAGAATCGTAAGCCATTTTAGTCCGATGTCTCCCATTGTCTTCTGTTTTTTCCAGAACTAAGGGGATGTCCCGTTTGCTCCAATCGCTTTTCCCTATTTGTTTGCAGTTTTTCATCGTCGCTATTAACTTCTTCGACTGTGATCTGAACCAATTCTTCGTACTTCTGTTCGGCTGTTGTTATGTATAATCTACGAAAGTATTCATTTAAAAGTCCTTGGCAATACTGTCGCCTCTTGTGAAGAATTTTCTCGTCATCTCCCATGAGCATGGCTTATGAACTTTGGTAGAAAATTTCCTGAGTATTTCTTACCCTTTGAGCGGAAATTTTAAAGACAGTTGCGCCTTCATTAATTTGAAAATAAATTAAATAAATTAAGTGGCACCGACAGCTCCGAAAAGGCCTTGTGATTGACACTCGGAACTTGTCCCTTTGTTTGTGTTGTTAGTTCTACAGGATTCCTAAATTTTTTACGAATAAGGTGAGATGTACTTTTGATGACAATGATACTCTTGAAGTTTGGAGTATTTGTCACTTCCTCACCCACTGAAAAAACATTCCAGGGCTCGAACCCAGGCCTCCAAGGTGATAGTCCGACACACTAACCACTACTCCACGAGGTTCTACTTTTTTAATATTAGTATGTCGCAGTTCTTGAAAAACTTGGTTTTTATCAGCAGCCGGTGTAGATATTTCTTTCAACTCCTTATACATACGTTCCAAACTCTTTCTCGAAAGTTGGGAAAACTTCTTTTTTTCTTCGTCCTAGGAATATTTGGAGACCATTCCAATTCGTACTTTTTCATCTAATGTCCAGCAACACAATGTATATTGTATATAATTGTATTGCAGTTTTGAGCATTGATTTCTCTTTCTGAAGTCAATTCAACATATTTTGTACATCACACTCTTGATTCTGAAGTCTCTTGATGGTTTGGCACCGAACATTTTTTATATCAAAGATGAATGCTTCACTCTTCGATTGGTCCAGATTGAACAACTGATATATAACACTAATTAGTTTACACCAGTCAAAAATATTTTCCACTAAATTTCAGTACTTTAACAAATCTATTCCATTACTTTGCATAGATCCGGGTATCCGGATCTTACCACTTAATCAGCGCGTACAAATAACATTCCCCTTGGCCTACAAATATAAAATCGCGAGCAATCAAACAAATCACTCACCAGTTATTATTTCACACTCTTTCCAATTACATCTAACCCCCTATATAGTAGGTATATATACCTCCCATGGCATCATTGGGCCAAAGAGCAAAAGTTTATCGTGTATTACCGTGGCCGAAAACATAACCACCCAACGACCCACCTTCACAAATACAGTAAGTTCACCTTTTTTGCCCAAGATAGCATCAGCAATAAATTCAAATCACTCTGCTACTCCTTCAGAACATAGACACGATTAAAGGCGAACCCGTGTCGGATTATACCATTCTTTCGTTTCTTTTTATCTTGGAATTTTGTTCTAACCATTATCGACACACCTTTGAAGACCTTCTTTAGTGCCTTGGTCTTATTTTTTTTTTGGCGCGTAAAAATGAGGATTGAATAACCTATACAGTATGAGTATTACCGGTGTGAGTATAAACCTCTATATAAATAAAATACCCTGATGGCTACTTTAATACATACATTCGAGCAAAAGGGTAAATACAGGGCTGGATTTATTTGAAATATTTTAAAACTTTTTTTAAAACATAAAAAAAATATTGGGCACGAACTTGCTTCTGTGGTTACTTGAAACAGAGATTACGGTAATTTGACCAATATCTACAGGATACCCTGTGAGTTCTTGAAAAAGATGAGGTTTAAAAGACATCGGGTTTAAATGGATTACGCTTCTCCACCACTAAAATGTGATCCGCCAAACTGCGATAATTACCGTTTGTTCAAGCTGATGTCACACTCCATAAAAATCGTTGAGCGAGTTTGCGAAAAATAATACGGCTATCTGATGACAAGTGTGGGTTTGTTTCGGGTAAATCCAACACATATGCCATGAATGTGTAAGGATCAGAATCATTTGTATGCTGTGTTTGTTGTTTTGGAAAAGCATTCGATCGACAACCACGAGATTAACTATAACAAGAAGTATGAGAGCAAATTCACTGCAACTAAGATCAAGCGATGCATCGCATGACAGCAGGAATGACAAGACTCGATCGAATTAGAAGTAAAGAGATCTGAGAAAGCTCTCTGAGAACCCTATCGAGTGCAGATCCCGAAATATAGACAGACCATACAACTTCTGGAAATAAACAAATACAGCTACACCAGCATTCAGTTTACCTCAGCATAGAAGAATTCATTACCTGACATTTCCTGAGGACAACCCAACAAACCCCACAGGAAGATCAGTAGGTGAAGTGGTAAAGTGGAAAAGTTGTGATCTTATTCGAGGTTATAGCATTGTCAGAAAGGAAAAAGAAGAGAAGAAAAAGGACGGGATTAGTGTCTATCATTATCCAATTCAAACGGTTAATTAATAAACTGTGGTATATAGTCAGCATCAGCTTAAGAAATGGTTTTTCCATGTCTTCTGCACTATAACTGTGACTCAACTAGAACGTTTTCATTTTCGTCTTTAAAAGCATCTATACCAGTCTTATAAACTTGAGAAGTTCTCTTAACACTGTGGTAAAATTCGGTTTCCAATCCTGCTGTACCATTAGTCCATGTCTTCAATCCCGTGTTTCTGGTGTGCTTTCTTCTTTTTTCTTCTACATTTGATGCTGGCGGCACCAAGTAAGACTGTTGCTAAAAAACTTAGAAAACTTAATTCGTAACTTGGGTGTAACGATGTAGTAGTCAGAGGTTATGTTTGCTTCTCGGAAAGTTTGAACCTCCAGATTGTTGTTTGACAGTATCGCAATGAGATCAATTTGTTTAAAGCGTTATTGCTCCTAAGGACGCGTTATTGCTCCTAAGTTCTGATATTAAAAATTAAAATTAGAAATAGGTGTACTTATCTGTTCAAATTAATTTAGAACTTTATATGGGGCCCATGTTTTTGTTACCAATTTGATCCGACCCTATAAAGTTTGAATTGTATTGGTCATGCACTACAAGTCAAGATTGACATATTTGATAGAATGACTTTGGTGTACCGGCACATAACGCGTGCTGATAGACTAGAAACTAGATAAAGACACACTACGTTTATTGGATCATCTTCCTCCCAGGACTACATCAACTAAAGAAACAACACAAAATCGACTATATAACTATTCTAGAACTATAGATACACACCACACACCCATAAGGCCATAACAATGCCCGAGTTAACCTGAATTTGCGATAGAATTTGAAAGATAGCAAACACCATACAAAGAATAAACTACAACAACAACAATTCAAACCCATTCAACTGCGGTATAGCTTAAACGGGCCAAGCAGGATGTCAGCTCATTAGGTGCTTTGTTAAGGTGTAGGTACTCTTTAGGCCTGTTCGTTTTTGTACACATATATTTTAATATAAAACTATGTAAGAGTTTGTTAAGTGCTTTTAGTTGGTTAGTGTGTTTGCAAAATAGATTTATGTAACGAGGAAGATTTTGTTGCTTGTGTGTAGAATGTTAAGAGAAAATGAGGGGATGTATATTGAACAATCAGAAAGGGTAAATAGCAAATAAAGAATAAGTGCAGAGGAAGTCTTTTCTCACTAGGGACATTATTCGATATACGAGAGAAAATAACCTTCATAAACTGTAAGGTAATTGTTTTTTTTTCATGAAATAAGGATGGGATGGTGCTTAAATTTGTAATAGATTTCCATTATCTTCAGAGCTGAGCTAGAGTTGGAAAGAAAAATGAGATGTTTTGTATGCGTTCGTAATTACATAATGTTCAGATAAAAAAGTAATTAGAATTGCTTGCTTATCTCTAAGTTGTTTAGCTTATAATCCCTTTAGGTATTTATTTTTCTATTTGTTTGTATTTTACGTTAATAGTTAAATAATTTCTTATTATCCAAATTATTTAAATGCCTATTTGATATCCAATCTTGGACCTATGCATGCAATTACAAGGCTACGATAAGTATTCTGTTTTGTATCTACTTACTTACTTACTTGCGTATTTACTTACTTACTTACTTACTTACTTACTAACATACTACATACTTACTTACATACTTACTCACTTACTTACTTACTTACTTAATTACTAACTTACTTACTTACTTTCTTACTTACTTATTTACTTACTTACTTACTAACTTACTTATTTACTTACTTACTTATTTACTTACTCACTTACTTACTTCCTTACTTACTAACTTACTTATTTACTTACTTACTTATTTACTTACTTTCTTATTTACTTACTTACTTACTTCCTTGCTTCCTAACTTACTTACTTACTGACTTACATGCTTACTTGCTTACTTGCTTACTGACTTACTTACTTAATTACTTACTTACTTACTTAATTACTTACTTTTTTGCTAAATAACTAATTTACATACTTACTTACTTACTTACTTACTTACTTACTTACTTACTTTCTTACTTACTTACTTACTTACTTACTCACTTACTTATTTACTAACTTACTTATTTACTTACTTTCTTACTTATTTACTTAATTTTTTCCTATTTTACTAACTTACTTACTTACTGATTTACATGATTACTTGCTTACTTGCTTACTGACTTACTTAATTACTTACTTATTTACTTATTTACTTACTTACTTAATTACTAACTTACTGAATTACTTACTTACTTTCTTAATCACATATCCATACTTACTTAATTACTTCCTTACTAACTTATTTTCTCTGTTGGAGCTACGGTTAGCAGGTTGCTCCAGAGCCTTACATCATATGCTTCTCCAGCCGCCTTGATCCCCACAGCTTGTTGTCTTCAATTTTGTGCCAACCACTCCAGCCGGACCCCAGGACAGCCTTGGGGCAAATCTGTAAAGAAGCCCTCTAGGAGGAAATACGGGCCCAACTACACTCAGATGGGATGATGCTGTACTAGTACCTGTTCTATTTTTCTAAAAAGAAAGAGAGAAACAGTGAAACTACGATCGTTCAATCGTTCGTCCTTAGAAGAAGTGCTGATCGAAGGAAATCGGTGGAGAAATCGGCCTCTAGGAGCAACTCCAGGCATAACTTCTTAATAGTTGAAGCAAAATAAAAACTAAGATAAATTGATACAGGAAAAAATCGAGGGTTCACATATTTATGTATCAACGTATCGAGTACAATTTAGATTATTTCCGTTTCCTGATGGGACAAAAGACAAACAACTAACTTGACCGATTGTCATTCTTTCCATTCAATTGGACACATTCAACTACGATTGTATTGAAACAACAGAACTAAACGCAATCCTACATATATATACCTATAACTTTACCGTTTTACTGAAACAGCAACGTCAATTTGAACAAATGAGCCGTTGCAACAACTTCCGCAAAACTTCTTTCCATACTATTTCTGGCTGACTATGACGTTAGTTAGTTTAGTTTTCCTGCTTGGCATCCTTTTACGTTTGCAATTTTCAACAAAAAAAAAAATACAATCCTTTTTAAGGAGTCCACCCAGCTACACACGTTGATAGAAAAATATTGCTTTAGCTTGCAATTTGAAGGAAACAGTGTTAAAAAAAACGAACACCACACAAAAGCTTAAAGTAAACGAACGTCAATGTGACAATTTTCAAAGGAAAGGACATGTAATGGTATGATACGTCATCTCTGGATAAATATATCGATTTATACAATTTTTTTTAAGGTAATTAGTTTTCTTTTTATTGAACGAATGCCAAAGTGTTGCATTTGAATTTCTTAAATATACGAGCACATACAACACGTTGACTTTGTCTAGATCATCTGACAGTCATGCTTTTTACTGAGCTGTGTATATACGTACTTAATACATATATGTAATGTATGTACATAAAACATATGTAATGCACAGTTGTTGCCAACTTATGTAATATTTTGTATTTTACTGCACAAAAAATTAAAATTTATTCAATTATAATTTTAAATGTTGGTAGCATTGTTATCAAACAGTTGCCAATGTCAAAAACATATGTTTTTCCTGTGACTGTTTTCACCAGTTTCACTCTCTCTTTTTCATATTACGTAAAATATACGGTTTAAATAGAATATCCCAAAAACGTCAAAACTAAGTTCGTTTATACCTTTCTGTCAAAATATAATGTGTCACAGACCAATCTATTGCTCTCAATGACAGTACGCAGTAAATAATTCAAATCTACCAACCAACCTACAAACTGTCAAAAAGCAAGTAAATGATGTCAATTCGCATTGTATATTATACAAATGTCAAAATTAACCAAGCACGGATCTGAACTTTGGATTTTCCTTGGAAACATAAGATTTTCTTTGTAAACATAAGATTTTATTTTTGATTCGATCAATAATAAACCCTTCGAGACATACATATAAATATATGTATAATTCGTACAACATCAATCAAAAATAGAATACTCTATTGAAAATCTAAAAAATGTCGATTTGTCAAAAGACGGACTGTTTAAAATTTCGATTTTCAAAATGTCAACTATTTAAAGTCGACGACAGTAATCGATGTTTTGACAATCGATATTTGGACCGTTGATCTTTAAGCAATCGACATTTTTATCGTAATGCTTTTTGGAATGATGTTAAGAAGCTGGTACACTTTTTGTGTCAACGCCTTCGTCTGTCTTCAAGTCGAAGAATAGGTGGTGTGAACTTATTTTTTTAGTTTAACATAATTTTTAACTAAAAACGCAGCACATCTATATCATTTGCTTCAACGACAACATGGCAACCTTGACTCATTTCAGATAATGACGTACAGTTGTATAACCTTATTTTTGCTTCGAATACCGTTATACGTACAGTGTACACGTACATTATTTTGGCGCCAAGTATTGCCGAAGAGGAAATAAGCCACCGAGGCGACACATTGCCTTTTTCTCGAATCATTGGCATGTGTGCTGTCCTTCGGATTGATTGGGATTGGCCATTCATCAATAACAACAAAATCGTTACGTAAAGACATTTATCGATTTCACAAAGGAGAGGGGGTCAAATGATGAATAGAGTTATCCGCGTGCTTGCGGCCTTGATTCTGTCACCACTTATCATTTAAAAAACGGCTATAGTATTCGATATCCATGATTTTTTTTTTAATGATGGTCTTTTGTTTGAAATGTATCCACTTATGAGTTTGCCTGACATCAAATTTATATTGTTTCAATAACAAAAATAGATGGGAAATTAATATTTATCTAAATGTTTATTGTTTTTAGAGCACTCAATTTCTTTTTTCAACAGACAATAATTTTTTATTTTATTTTTGAAAAAGATGTTTTAATTTTTCTCAGTTTAAAAGGGTCTTCTAAATGATTCATTTTCCCACCTTTAATACAATTTGGAATCAAAAGGATCTGCTAAAAAGCGGATCTGCTACTGGTTTTGGGTTTCATTAAAAGTAAAATTTTCAATGGATTTTTTGTCCTGCAAGAGGGGAGGATGAATGACGAAAGACATACAACTGTGTGCACGGAGGACGAATGAAGGAGAAGATACAATTTATGAGTTGTACCAAGGTGAGGAATTAGTTAAAAATGCCAAAACACACCAGCTTCATTCGCTCGGTCAAACGAGCAAATCGACAATAATGCACCAGCCAAGAACGACATTCAGAATCCTAGAGCTCATGCTACCTGATTTGGACATTATGAGGAAGATAGAAAAACACCGTGTCTCAAGATGAGTTCTTACATGATCGGATTCCGTATATACCTACTCTAGATTAAATATTGATTATTTGAAAATTCGAAATGGTGGCTATTCTGCTAGAATAAAAAACCGCCTGGTGCGTCGTTTTGATATTGAAAATTCGAAATCTTCATCAAATTTTTTATTTAATTTTTGAGCTTTGCGTTAAGATTTCATTAACTTCGAAATTCGAGTTCGAACTGCATTACGTCAAGTAAACCTAAACAGTTTAATATTCACTAACACTCGGTTTAACCTCACAGTAGTTTAACCTAGTCATAGCATTTACTCCTTATTAGTTAAAACGTCCCATCTAAAACTCTGGTTATGATAAACGCCAATGTGACCATATTATGCTCACTGTTTTAGAGAGAGAGAGAGAGTCCATAAGCTGTTAAAGGGTTATGGGATCGAGTGGAATAGAACTATACTTGAAAAAAAAGTCAACTTGGTTTCGTTTTTATTTTTATTTATTTTTTTTTTTGTAATAAAGTTTATAAATTTTTCAAAAGCCGTCAAAGGCATTTCGTTTGCTAACTATGTAACAAACTACATAAACACTTAAATTTATAATAAAGTCATGTCAAAAGGACATTTAGATACTAAAACGACTTACTACGTCTTTAAACATCCTTTGAATCAGTTTTAGCTTACTTGGCATCTAATTCGGCGGTTTATTTTTTATAAATAAGGTTTTCAGGATAAGATGCGTTGTAAAGTAGGAGTAACTTTACTCCTACATTAAAACGATTTTATAAATAAGGCTGAAAGTGTTTTAAAAAAACAGTTACTTCGACAAAAAAGGAAACCTTAAACTTTTCAGCCTGCATTTTTATGTAGAGATGCTAGCGCCGTTTTAAAGTGAGACTTGTCAGTATCACAAATCTATCATAATTCAGAGTCAATATACAACTAACGGGAAAGGCTTTTTTTCTTTGATACGTCATTCGATTTTTGACAATCTCCGGAATATATTAATTTGGATATGTGTAGTGTGTACTGATGTGATACAAATTGGTCAGGGGAGCCAACCAGTTCGTTCAATTGTCTAAGAAATTCTTTATAAATTTAAAACTTAAACTTAAAAAAAAATAATATTTGTATTTTTAAAATAAAATCCATTTAACTATTTATAATCGCATTTTCAATCGCTAAGGCATTCTAGTGCTTTTGTTGGATATTCTCTTTGAAAGCTTGAGTATTCCGTTACTTGTTTTCATATTATTTGGTCATGATTTTTGGTCATAATCTTATATTGCTCTCTAGTCATAGTATAGTCGGCTACCAACAAGGTGTCCTCAAAAAAAAGAATGAACCTCAGTGACTCTCCAGCGTTAATTGCACACCATGCTGCAGTGACTTTTAGTGCATATGTTTTGCTTATGCTCGTTCAACATATTATCTTTAGCCACGGTGGCGATTTTTCCGTCAAAATAATTTAAAAAAAAAAGCACCCCCGGTATCATTTAGAGAATAAGTAGAATAGCCTAAGTTACTCCATACAATTACAACATCAGCTATGTCAGTGAATGTCCCGTCAAAATAGGTCTATAAAAAAAAGGGATCCGAGCGCGCCTTATGGAGTAATTAAAATAGCCAAAGTTACTTTATATAACTACAACATCATCTATCTGCCATTAATAGTCCCGTCAATTCGATCCAGCCCGTGTCTGGAGATGATGTGTCAAAAAAATGTTAAGAAGTTAAACGCACATAAATCTGATTGATCAATCATCAATCAAAATACAAAGTGGTCTAATTTTCGATAATCAAAATTCAGATGATTTATGAATTAATATAGTTTCATTTTCACAAATACATGCATCTGAATGAATCAATTTACTGACCATGTATAAAGCTCTCTTTCCTCGCTTTATATGACTTGTTGACGTATGTAGGTGCTTGCACCTGATTACCTCACAAATATCAAAACAGAACTGACAGTCCTGCTGCCATTTGCAAAAAATATAGCATTAAAGAAATAAGTTATAGTGCTTCGGTATCTCTAAAATGTTTTTAAAAAGTGTGCCTTTTCTTAGATAAAATCAATTTTTACGTTACAATATTTCATGTCCTTATAATGTATACCTACCTACATAAATCATATTTTCCAAGTTACAATACCATAGGACATCTTTATCATCCTAGTGGACGATAACTTACTATACTTTATCAATGTGCCACAAAAACAAAAAAAACTATTGCACTTTTATTTAATACCTTTGTCTACTATTTCGCACGCTTCAACTGCCAGCATTTTGTTTTTGTTTATTTCAATTTTCCTCTGATACTTTATTTTCAATTGCAACTTTCAGACCATCAACAGGATGTCGTCCCTAAAAAAACACTTCTGCAAACATTTGATAGGAGAAACAAAAAAGTTCCAAATAACTAAATCCACTTACGAAACCTACTATACTACAATGTAACATGAATCCACCCATCCTGTGTGTTGTGTACATGCGGTACACACATGGCAGCATCTCTAGCTTTGTAGTCATAGTAATAAAATGTGAATATCCTTGTATATGGTTGGTTTCTTGAAATCAGCTTTTTCACGAAATAAAGACCCAAAACAATCCACACACACACACACACACAGTAAACAATTTTATATTTTTTGGCAATAGGATTTGTTGGCAAGAGCATACAAAAAATATAAAAATGGATTCCCTTCCGTTATTAGAATTGCTTTGGTAAAGGCTTTTTTGCTGTTGTTGTTGTTTTTTTTTTTTTTTTTTTAAACAAACTAAACTACTCAATTCAACTTATTTTGTAATCCTTTCAGAAGGAGAAGCTTCTGTAATATGTATCTGTCTATCTTACAATACACGGGGAGGACAGACAATTTAAGGATAGAAAGGACTTTTTACCATAATAGTAACTTGAAATATTTCCAGTAACGTATAAGAAATGTTTACCCATGCCTCCGCCCCAAACACCGCACCTGAGTTTCTTAAAATGTTTCTATATACGACAACAACTATACGACGACCAACGACGACTATGTTTACAATTTTCTAATTCCAACTCTATAAATCAGTCACGTGTACGTACTACACCTTTCTATATACCTGAAACTTTTTGGACATAAACTCTTAAAATTTCGGAAACTACAAATTTGAAATTCTTGGCAATTGCTGAGATTTTGCAACCCTCTCCTTTTTCTTCAACCCCTGTCATTTGTGTAGCCGCATGTTTGGCTGAAGATATCAGAGTTATTTTACTTTATACCTTCGAAAACACATTTCTTCAGAATTTCCAGTATTTTGTTGACGAAGGCAGTGTTGGAGGATTAATTTTTCAAACTAACAGTTACCTTCGTCAAAATAAGATGTTTTTTTTTTTTGGTGTCGTGACAGAGGAATAAGGTGAAGCTGGTGGATGATTTCGTATAGAGGATTGGGTGGGTCCTTGGTCATATATGGAGCATCATCTGCAGACACAAGGAAACCGAATGAGACGATTAAGTTTGTTTTTGGAATTTTTTTTTCTTTATTTTGGGGAGTAAATTTGTCATGCCACTGGGAATTTTTTTTTGTAGGCCATTTTGGCATTTGCAATGGTGCGGGGCTGGTTCGTGGTTTATATGCAATGTGTGACCTACAACCTTCATTTCTATCGTACCAAATCAAAATAGACTCTTGAAAACATTGTTTATGGTTTTGATTTTGTTTTTCACCACAAAGCGAACATTTGTCAAAGACCAGTCGGACTTGACCAGAAATGAGTGTTTCCGGTTATGGAGTTTTAGTTTAAGTTTGTTTGGATCCAAAAGTTTTTTAAATATTTTTTGTTTCGAATATGTATGTAAGAGATAGAGATACATATATGTATACATAGCAAACTGAAATAAATTCCATCGTACAGACTTCTGCAAGATAGATTTTAAATACTTCGATTGATTTCAAGGATGGGGTCGGATGAAGTTACACAACAGAGGAAAGGTAAACAAAGTCCTTTAGTTCTCGACATTACGGTTGTCCATCATGACGCGACGTTTGGAATTATATATTGATGAGCCCGTTTCCTGGATTTGAAAACAAAAGCATGCAAGATGTTATGTTACGGAAAAGAAGGTAAGAACTGAATTGGTATTATAAAATTATTCATGCGGAAGATCTGTTTGAAAGCGTCTTGGCTATTTGAAAGTCTAGAACTATTGATTTCTCTCAAACTGGTAATGCAAGGAAGTGTGTGGAGTATTGTTGGAGTGCTAATATGCTTCCCAAATTAGGTGTGAGCAAGCGAAAAGAGATACATTTTCGGAAAGTCTAACGACGATTATAAGTATACCTACTGCCATGGTGGTCCGGCTTCCAGGAATTCTCTTTGTAGCAGTGTCGTAACTACGGGGGAGCAAAGGGGTATTTGCCCCCCCCCCCCAGAACCATTAAAAATACATAAATTTTTCTAAATTGCTTCATACTGTGTTACTTGCTCAATAGAGCAAAATGGTTGTGGCAGCTGGTACTCAGTTCCCGCATCTTGATATTCACAAGGGACTTGCCAACATCCTGATCGATTAACCGTCAACCAGATTGACTATATTGCGATCTATATTGATGTGATGTCAGAACGTTTCGAGGAGGCAACGTTGCCTCGGACCACTACCTCGTTGTAGCCAAGTTAATGCTATACGGATATCCAGAAGAAGGCCAAAACGTCGAAATACTATGAGGAAATTCGATGTCGAGTCCTTTTCTGATCGAATCACTCGCTAATTCTTAACGTGTCATTTTCCAACACATTCAAGCTTCAAAAACCAGTGGAAACATTGCGACAAAGCAAAAAAGCCACACTGATATGAATCTAATATCAGTGTGGCCTTAGGCCAGAAAATACCAGCATGGACCAAATATTCGGCAGATTTTGGAAAAATCCCAAGAATTTCGAATCGATACCCACCAACTTTTCATCGACTTCAAGGCCGCGTATGTATAAAGATGCGTTTTAATAAAGACGAGTTATATAGAGCAATGTCTAGTTTTGGCATCCCTACCAAGATGTTCATTTGTGCAGGATGACGATGGAGAATTAGACAAGGCATTGCGCTGTCATGTGACTTCTTTAACATCATCCTTAAAATAGTGCAAAACTATCACGTCTACACGAGAGGCACAATCTTTCAAAAATTTATCCAAGGCAATCGAAGAGCAAGACAATCTCTCGAGCTTCTAAAGTATACCTTTATAAGACACTTATCATCCCGATCCTTATTTATGGTGTAGAAGCGTGAGCATTTGACATTACTAAAAGAGAACGCTTTAACTGCTTTGAAAAAAAAAAATTCCGTTTGATTTTTTTTATCTGCATAAATGGAGAATAGAGAAGAACTTTACGGGCTGCTCAGCGACACTGACTATGTCACAAAAGTAAAAACGACTTAAGGTGTCTGGGTCACATAGAGCCAACGGACACCAAAGCTTTGGCCCGAAAGATTTTTGAATCCAACCCCGTGAGATGACGCAGTATAGCATGACAGCGTAGAAGGTAGCGCACCCAAGTGGAAGAGGATCTTAACCAACTTGGCATGCGAAACTGGAGGCAGATATATAACTAGAAACCGAGCCAGTTGGAAAAAGCTTGTTGGTTGAGGCCCTGGTCTACTCTGGACTGTAGCGCCACACCTTAAGTAAGTATAAGTAAGTATAAGACGTAAATGAAAGTGCTGTTGATATAAAGATGATATTGAAATAAACATGTTTATGTTATAGCTTATATTTGTGAATTCTGGGCCTAAGTAAATACATATATTTAATTTTTTTTCATTAAAAATTAGTTTTTGCCCCCCCCCCTCCCCACCCAGAAAATGATTCTAGTTACGCCACTGCTTTGTAAAGCCATCCTTATAAGCATATGTGTGCAAGTCATATGGTCTTAAGAACTAGGTAAATGTTTTTCAAAAATCAAACACTAGCCTTGATCAAAGCAACACCGTCTTCTGGTGATAGAATTTTTTGTGGAGACAAGGAAGATAAGATTGTAGTGCCCCGTTGCATAGTGCGGTTAGTGTGTCGGACTTTCATGCCGGAGGTCTGGGTTCGAACTCAGCTTCGAGAACACCTAATGTTTTTTCAGGGGCAGTGCCTCTTGCAAGGAGTGGTTCTTCGAAGCTTACAGTACCACGACAAAAAATGAAACATAAGCGAATAGACCGGAGACCTCTGAACA
Source organism: Baccha elongata (assembly GCA_951217065.1). NCBI lineage: Eukaryota > Metazoa > Arthropoda > Insecta > Diptera > Syrphidae > Baccha > Baccha elongata. Next base: position 230,327,899 of record OX578272.1, on the reverse strand, counting down.
AATCAAATAGTACAATCTGGACAAAGCGAGGGGCGAGGCATATTATCACTTTTTGCAACATTTCAATGCTTATTAAAAAAGCAGCAACTTTCTTTAAAATTGCTGCTCAAGTAAGAATAGATGCTGAGAACACATATAGTTCAGAAACAATACTCTTGTGGATGACGACAAAATTCTTCACAGATGGCGAGAGTATTGTGAAGAACTATTGAATGAACATTTTCCCAGACAATATACTTTCAAAGAGCCGCAGCAAACCACGCCGGGCGGCCAAAATATATTGGAAAACTTTTGAAAAATAAGTTCAGAAGGCGAGAAAAAGAACAAATCACAAATGTCAGAATAGCGAATGTCAAAATGAATCCATTAGAACTTTTAAAAAAGTCGAAGAATACAGAAGGAATAGGCGGCTATATTCTCATAATTCCGTAGAGTTATGCCTCTTTCACACCACAGTAGTTCTTACGGGTAAAATTCTGTTTGCCTCCAATTCGTTTGGGGTGGTTTTCTTGGTTTGACAGATTTGTTAAAAGTTCTATAACCCGATTATTTCTCAAAATGAAGTAAAAAGCAGACAAAACACAGACGTCAAAATGCGGTGGAGTGAGATCAATATCTGAAACCCGTATAGAAAAACTTTTAAAATCTAAAATCGTTATAAGGACGAAAATGTAAGTACCTAGACCTACGTCTATAATTCAAAAGTAAAATAGCGTCCAAATTCAATGGCACATCATCCCCATTACAACAAAAAATTATTTTTGGGCGTTATGGTTTTGGGCGATATGACCTAACGCTAAAACACAGAACGATTAACTCTGCTGGGTACTCTGTCGTGTACTATAAAGAGTTATAGGGGGGTAGATGTGATTGGAAATCAAAAAAATCGGCGAAATTCAATAATCCTCTTCAAAAAATACTCATTCTATTACGCAAAAACATAAACGAAAATGAAAGTAATTTGTCAAATTGTAAACGTTACTTAAATTTAAATTTTAAATCTTAACATAATGCAATTATTGCTTCTATAATTTCAGAAATATTTTATATTTTGTTCTTAGGAGCAAGAAAACTGAATCAAATTTATGTGTACTATACATTTATAATTATATAATTTGTTTAATTGTAATATTAATATCCATTATTGCATTGCCAAAAATTGGCAGTCATTTGAAAAGATTCTTCTTTTTCAAATTCTGACGAGTTTTTCGAACAACCGGAAACTACATTGCGACATCTATGATTTCAGATGATTAACAAGATGGAAGTTGAATTCGCTTTTATTTCTTCAACACAAAACAAACCTAAGCATATTAATGTTCTCTTTCCCGCTAACAACCATTACACAAGTAATCTTTAGCCATCCCTTTCACTTGCGTTTAGCCCTTCTTCGAATTTTCGAATATAAACAATGTCCATATAAGTTGAAAAGAGAAGGGACAACAAATTTATCAACAAAAAAAAAAAAAACAAAAATTGTTAAGGTGTGAAGAAATGCAACATAGCTTCATTAACTTTTTTTATTTTTCATTCCATCAGAGCAAAAGCAAAGCACTAAAGCAGTTAGTTTGTTTTTCTTGAAAACGTTGGTCGTTCTTGTTGAGAATTTTTTTCCATTCTTTTGTAGAATTGAATTGTGAGTGCGACAATTTTTGTTTGAAAGTTTTGTAAAGGAATTTATTAATAAATTGTTGTGCGGTGGTAATAAAACAATTTTGTTTGCAATCAAATAGAAAATTGTTTTCGAAGCGGTAAATAAGTAGTGAAAAAAAAGAAACGGGTAAGAAATTTAGAGTTTTTATTTTCATTTATGTAGCTATATAACTAATTAAATTTTTTGCTTCACTATAAAAAGTTGGTTTGAAATTTGAATGGATTGGTTGTTCCCATCAGAATTCTATTGAGGTCAGTTTGCTTTTCCCTTTTTATTTTGTATTCATTCGGAGATAATGGAATTTTTATTATAAAATTATAAAAGAACCGCCCAGATAATGACCTATGTACCATTCGTTTCGTTCGCTTTACCTCAAATTTCATCAGAATTCAGAATATTAAAAAAAAAACAATCGTTTTTTTTTTGTTTTTGTTTTCAATGAGTTATGAAAAATGTTGGTATGTTTTTATTTTCATTTCATATATTTCAAGGGAAAAGAGGCCTAATGCGACAGGAGCAGGAAAAACTTGAGAATGGATTTGGGAATTGAAAGTAATATTGCGCATGTAGGTATTCCGTTCCCTTTAATCCTTACACTGGGAGTAATAACACGTACAGTAGGAAAGATGATAGGAGCATTCATCAGAAGCACCTTGTTTTGATGCTTCTAACTTTGCAATAATAAGCTATGAAACAAGCTATGAATATCGACATTTGATTCCTTATTTTTGTTATCAACTTCTGGAACAATCCAGTGAATGAGTGTGAAAGTTTATTTAAAGATTGGCGACCACAACGTCACATCATTGGATTTGCATATATGCGGCTTTCATTGTTATGTCCCATAATGAAGATTATTAGCAGAAAATGGAACTCTAATAAAAGAGAAGCTAATAAAATCCTATATGGTCTGTAGACTTATGATGTAAGTAACTACGTATGTAGGTACTTTTTTGAGACTTCTCGGAGTAACTCTACTCAACTCGATTTATTATTTCAGTAGAACACATTTTCTCATGTGAAATATGAACACCACATACCTAATTATACCTTTGTTTAGGCACAGTAGGCAAAGTTTAAAGGTGTGTGTTTTTACATAGTTAGATAAAGGCATCTAGCTAGATATACCTACCTACTTCCATATACATATTTAAAAATCGATGAATCAATAGCAATATGTATGTAAAACACATGAATAGTAAAGGCATTTGGGTAAACAGAGAAACGAAATTCCTATGTTTGAACTTAGAACTTTTCTTATCATAATACAAGTACATAGGTACTTAATAATTATTCCAAATTTAAAAAAAAAATTGCTTTATCGTTTATTTATTTTGCATCTTTTTGGGATAAACAGATGGTGTCTATAAGACAGGCAGGTACCTATATGAATTTGTTTCATAAGGTAGTAAACCTCGCTTGTCGTAATAACACACTAGATAATTGCACCAAAATATCCTAAAAGACTTTAAGTCTTTTAGGATATTTTGTTATTTTCTTTTCTTCAATTCATATTCAATTTTTTTAGTATTTTCACTAAAAGAAATAACAAAACGTGAGATACATATATTAAAATAAAACGAAATCTATCTATACTTACTATTATAAAAATGTTGTGAAATGCGTTGTGCCTATTACATGGATCTTGCTGCAAATGTGCTGGCATAAGACCTTTGTTGCAAAGCGCTTGTGGCAAGATTAAATGAGCATGTCGCACAAAACTAGGACAGGAGTTCTTCACATAATTATGAACAAATTAAAAAATAAATGATTTTACTCTATTTTACAAACATTTTTTAAATAGAGCAATTTATTTTTCGAATAAGTAACACGATTTTCTTTTTATAAATAATCTTATACTGAAAATAAGTTAAATATTTTATTCCTTCTAACAAAAATTAATTTTTCCATGCTATTATTATGCTTAGAAAACTTTTTTTAATCAAAAGGCTATACAAAAAAATCTAAAGTTAATTGACTGCATCAGTCAAAAGACTTATTGACTAAAAATCAACTGCAATCAAGTAGACTAAAAAAAAGTGAAAAGAGTTACAGTTAATTGACTGCAGTTAAAAGACTATCTGAATAAAAAATTTAATACACCAGGGGGTCAATTCCCGATCTGTGAAACTGTGAAGTGATAAAAAAATTATCATTTTACTTTTCACTGCGATTTTTCATTTTATCACTTCATGAACTCGCATAATGCGATTCTCGAACTTATTATGATAAACAGCTGTCATTGTGTGTACTAAAAAGTACTAAATGATACACCCAGAGCAAAAAACAACGTTCAATCACAGAAAACCACTTTGATTTAAGCCTATTTAAAAAAAAATTGCTTCGAATACGAATGTTTTAAAATCAAAGTTTGGGAAAAAAAAACTGAGAACGAAGCATAATTAAATCAAATTTACTCGAGCTAAGGTACCGTTATAAAACGGAAATCAAATTTAATGTATTAAATTTTAATTTGCCTTTTTGTCTCTCAGTGTAAGATCTGTCAGCGCGTTTTCACTGCTCTTCACAGAACGATTTTACTGTGATAAGATATTTATCATTGTGAAAGGTTTTGAAGTTTGTTTTCACAAATCGGGAATCGAATTTAACGCTAAGGCGTGGAAAATTTTATCATTTCACATTTTCACAGATCGGGAATCGACCCCCAGGGGTGGAAACGGCTAAGGTGATTTGTGATAAGTGACAGTCAAAATCTACACTTTCTGTCTACGTAAGGTGATGATAGCTAAAAACCAATCACAAAAACATTCTGATAGTCACCTTCTCATGAAATTGACGTTTGATTTTTATTTTTGTTGCAACGTGACTAGAGTTACCACACGCATACAAAACATTATAAAATTTTCAACTTTTTTTTCAATATTAGTCACCAAATCAACAAAAACAATATTTCTTTTACCTATAAGTATACAACAATCGAAAATAAATGGTTAAAATTTATTGCATTTATTCACTAAACAATTAACAATTTCAATGAATTTTTTTGAAAATATGACTACGGCAACAATGTTTTCACAAATGTCACTGACAAATTGAACGAAGTTGAATTGTGTTGAATTGGTGGATGTGATCACCTTACGCAGAAGGAAAAATCAATTTGATCACAAGTGGTGATCAAAAATGTGACAATCAACTATCATCTTACGCGATTCCACCCCAGTACAAAAGAATTTGTAGTGACTTAATAGACTAACCCCAGTTAAAAGTACTGCAGTTAATTAACTGTTAGTCAATTAACTACTTTCATTAACTGCAAAGTTTAAAGTTAAGTTAAGACTACTTTTTTGCAGTTAAGAGACTGGTCACAGTACATTAACTTTTATTCAAAAGATAAGTTAATTTACTGCGACTGCTCTGACTGCATTACAAAAGTACTGCAGTTTTGACAACTCTGATATTTATGCAACTTAAAATATGCGAGGTATCCATTGATCTTCCATATTGGCTTTATTTTTAATAATTTAATAAAATAAAATAAAATTGAACTTTCTATCCAATTGAAAAAAAAAAATGAAATACATCTATTAAAAAAAAAAGTTATTTGAATTTCTTATTGTAGCAAAATTGGTGCGCCACCCACTAGAATGCTACGCCCATCTAGCTCTAGGGAATGTATTCATATTTTCTGCATTCTTTTCCAATAAGTGTCTGAATATTTCACATTATTTTTTTTTCAAACTTTTTTATTTTGATCTTATATTAAAAAAAAAAAAAGAAAGCTTTCAAATATCAATTAAACCTCATAAAGCTTAAAAAAATTACTATATTGTGCTTAAGTTCTCTCACAAAAAAAAAATATAATTCAATTAACCTTTAGTCGCACACTAATGATACATCTGTTTTTCTCAAGAAGCTTCTTTTTACCTCCCTCTACACAATTTGTAGTTCTCCTAAATAAGATCATGACATAACACACACACTTCTGTAATGCGGCAGTTAAGGTTTGTTACTTTCAAAGCTTAAATCTTCACATTTTACGGGTAGTATGTGGAACAAATGGTCAATTATTGATGAAGCACATCGTAAAATAGAATGGGTAATTATAATTGAATTTTCTTCACTTGCCCTATGGGGCTGTTTGTGTGTTTGAGAATCTAGCCACCTGTCTTCTGTCTTTCATACAAAAGGTATTAGGGTTGATGCGGTTTTCAACTAAATAAATCACCTGCTTGCCAGTACAGTTTACGAAGGCGATGTTTACTTTTCATTCCAGAGACCTAAATTCAAATAAAACTTGAATGATTTTTTTTTTTTTTGCAATTGAATCAATATCTTCCAGTCAACCTCATTTTTTTCTGCACAACTTAATTCTTAATTCCTTTGGATAGTTGGTGTGTGGTTTAGGGGGACGGTCGAATTGTCATTTCCGTCATACATGGCCAAAACACCCCAGACGAAGGAGCAATATTTATACTTGGTTGTCTGCAAGAAAATCCGTTGTTGCATGTATAGAATATACAACTACTGTAATGTGGTTTTATTTGCTACAAAAGAATGGACAAACGACACGATGGGTATTATATTCGTTTGTCACATGTTTTTTAGCTCACGTTTTGTTGAGACCATAAATAGAAACACTCGCGCTTCTGTTTGCTATTATTGCACGTTGTGAGCCATCGGTCAATTAACTCTTAACCGAGTTTGGATTGGTTTACCTTTCTCTGATGTCTGCTTGTTGTCTGTTTATATTATACAGAGGATAATAACAGTATGTGTTAAATGTTTAGTTAAATTGCGTAGTTTCTTTTTGATTTTTCGACTTCACGCGACAGAACATAACTGGAACGAGTGTCATCAATTAGCGTTTTTTTTTTTAATTATATCTTGTATATCTTGACCTCCTGTGATAGGACTTTATTGGATTATTTCGGTTTTAACCCAAAGAAACAATATGATTTGATCGAAAGAAATTTTGCTTGATTTCCAAACTAGTTAAAACTGATTTGGGTAATACTACCCCATGGTTGTAAACTAGGAAAATCAAATTAAACATGTTTCTTTTTCGTTTGGCGGTTAATGATGGATTGATAGTTTTTTCTAATGCTTTAAAGTGTTCTTATGTTACTATTCCTCTGTCAATGTCCAGCTCTCAAGGAAAATACCTTTTTCAGGACTAGAAAAACTTCAGGAACAACTTACTCAAATTCATAAATGCCTCTGGATGGCTAATTTAATAATAGATTTTTTCATTGCAGAACAACATTATAAGAATATCGTCAGGGTACCACAATGGATCTACATTTATTTAAGTGTGGCAGCCAACTAACCTCACCTAACATACACTTTCAGCCAATTTCATTTTGTCCGTTTCTAATTAGATAGATAGATAGATAGTATTTTTATTTCTCATCAATTAATTTTACATAAGAATAATAATTAAATATTTAAAACCTATAGGATTGGAGCAGACCTACGATTCCAGACGATTAAGATGAGATGCACTTTACATAAATGCATACTCTTAAAGAATTTGTCATTTCCTCGTTCGACTGACAATATTTTTACTCCAAGATGTTTTCAGATCTTTTTTTCTTTCAAAAGGAAAAGTTCCCAATAGGCATAAATGAACAAGCATTAACTTTTGCCAAAAGTGAGAATTTTTGGAAAATACTACGCATTTCGACTTTGACGGGTTCATCGGGACCAGTTTGACATTCTGTCAAGATCTTCATAAAAGCAGTAAATATAGTGTTCAATGAATCCAAGTGGACAACTTAAATTCAACTGCACATCATCTGCGTACATAATTATGTAGATATGAGGCTGTATTTAGTGCTCGAGGGAAGTGCGTTTATATATAAAGAAAACAAAAGGGGCCCTAATATTGAACATTGAGGAACGCCTTTTGATGTTAAGAGAAAATTAGATAAAACATTATCAATTTAAACCACTTGCTTTCTTTCCAGTAAGGTAAGACTTAATTAATTTAACTGTGCAAGGTTCAAAGTTAAATTCCTGTAACAGCTTGTTGCACAAAACAGAATGGTCAACGGAGTAGAATGCTTTTGAAAAGTCCAATAGAACAAAAAACGAAAGTTTGTCATCAACTGACGCAGATCTTCAATAACTTTTACAAGAGATGCATTACATCTATGTTTTTTGCTTTGATGTAAGAAGTTTTAATTCATTTACAAAAACATTTATTTGGTTCTGTAAGATTCTTTCATTATTCTTAGAATTCTTAGGAACTTGCAGAATTTTCGCTTGTTTCCATTGCTGCATAGGGTACTCACCAGTTGGAAGAATGAAATTAAAAACAAGCTTAATATAAGGTGAAATGATCGGAAAGACTAATTTTAAGAACGAAGAATGAATATCTAGACCTACAGCGTTTGATTTTGTAAACTATTGACTTTGGTTGAATCGTCAATGACCCTGAAACTAATACTGGCAATCAGAGATGAGGCTGGTTGGGATACAGCTACTGGCAAATCAATAACTACTGCGTTACTTGAAGGTGTCGAACATGGCAAAAAAAAAACAAATTTTGGGTTTAGGGAATTACCATCGATGTCTGTAAGCAAATTGCAATTCGTCTTATTAATGCCCATCTTACGTAAGTTCCTCCACAACTGAGAACTACTTAAAGATGAATTTAAACGACTGGAATACAAACAGGATTCTATCTCTAAAACAACTTTGTTACGTATGAAGCAGTATAAATACTTGTCGGAGTTTTTTTTAAACGAAAACGTTTCCAGAACTTATAATCTTAGTGTTAGTGAACCACGGTGGGTTACGGCAATCCACAGTCCTTGTGTTTAATTTATATTTTCGTTGAGAAATTCTATTCGTTCACTAATAAACAGCATCCCATTTCTGTAAACCCACACCAATAAGAAGTTTGTTTTCAGGACCTACCAAGTCTTCAAAAACAAACTCGATTTCAGAGTCAGATTTGGAGATACAACGCAATTTACAGTTCAAATTTTCCTTGACAAAAATTCCTAAACTTCCACCGCTAGTTAGCCGATCAGCTCGAAATATCTGTAACCCTTCAGGGAACATATTCTATCATTAATGCTTTTTGAAAACCATGTTTCGTAAACGCATACGACTTCTAATCCTTACTCCTCAAAAATTCATCCATTTTAGGTAGTAGACTCTGCGCATTTATATGGCAAATCCTAAAGCCATGAGATTGTCCGCCCAAAACCATTACCATCGTTTTTTAATGAACATGAACCAACAGTATGTAAATATCTTAAATAATAGCAATGTTTTTCTATTTTGATACTTGTGCTCCTGATTGCTTCTGTTGTTGATTTATTTAAAACGAAACCGTCATAGTCTTTAGATAGCTATTCATTTTTGGATATTGCCATCCAACGATAGGTCAAATATCGTGATGGCATCATGTAACATGTAACTAGCTTACATGAAAGCTGAATACTGCAGTATCAGATATCATAAGTTTGGTCTTCATACTACTATGTGCATCACATTAAGCTTGTTGAATTCCGATGTAGATATGAGGTATTTCCTGTCTTCCGACTGTTAAAAGAAAACAGTTATCATTATCATTCCATGAATGGTACTTGCATAAAAAACCAAAAGCTATGTATACTTGGTCTGCGAATTACTAATCACCTGTAGTTGCGCGAACACATATTCGATCGATCTAGAAGATCCTTTTATATAACAACACATTACGAACGTTTAGGAAAATAGAGCATTCCACATTCCTGAAGTGCGGCTAAAGAAAGAATGAAACGTTTAAAGATACGCTCGATGTGCATTCCTTGCGCATTATTACGTTTGAATTATTTCAAGGGAGAGGTGCAACTGGGAGGCTTGTAAAAGAATTCAATCTTTTGTGAATGCATTTTTTAAAAATTGTTGAATTCAATTTGAATATTGCATTCATTAACCTCACTTTGAGACATCAATTTAAAAATTTGAAATCACCATTCATTTGACATCAAAATGATTCAATGATTTTTTTATAGCTGAACTCTTGCGTTGACAAGAAAATATATCAACGCGACGCCCAACGCGGCATTGGAAATCAGCCATTACTGCGGTAGGACACAGGAGATTCAAATGAGTTACTGAAGCACCTGTTTAGAAATGATAGTTTTACTCTAGCTTTGAAAAACATTGCTTGAATCTTCGAAGGAAACCTAAGCATTTCGCGAGGATAAATGTTTGTCAACACAAGTGCCACCACAGGTATACAGGCACTAGGGGTATATTTCGCTTAAGCGACAGAAGACAGCATTAAATTTTCGAAGCACTGAATCTGACGCGGTTGATTTGTCCGAATGCTGTAAGCGATTGGAATTAAATTAGCTTATTAAGTTTATTAAAATGCTACGGTTTTGAATCTGAAAACAAATATGAAAAACAAGGGTTCTATCGTTGTCGATAAAAGTCAAGGTAAAAGAGTCGAAGAAAATCGAAGCACTGGAACATCACTAATTATTTTTACAATTCAGAACTGAAACCATTAAGTTTTACTATAAAAGCAATATCTAATCCAACAAAGAAGATATTCAACTCTGAATGATTGTAGGTATTTTTTATAAAAAAAATAATGGTGTCGAAATAATATCAATCGCAATAAATTATTTCCACTTTTGGGAAATAAGCCTTCAAATTATTAATAAGCCTATTCCTACGAAAGGGTTACAAATGTTATTTTACATCCGATCGGAAAGTGCAAAACGGGTCTGAACTGAGATAAATGTTTCTAGTTTTCAACAACAACTTACGCTTGTTTTTATGTCAATATCCGTAATCAATTAATACTGAGCTGATTGGTTAATATACTACCCCACAACAAAATCAGTTCATACTTTCAACCCCGACTGTGTGTTCATTTATAATGCTCCACTAATTTAAGTAACTTACAGACTTTCTTACTAACCATTAATGGGGATTATGTCAATGAGTCCATGATTATGTTTATGTATGTGTGTGTGTTCCTCTAATATTGTATATGTTCGAAAGCAATATTGTTGTCCATTCCCGTATTCTTAAGTTAGCACCATTTCCAGTATATGAATAACTTATTGTCTTCCTCTGTGTCCAAGTATTGATCGATTGTGCGTCGTCGATGGCACAATGCATTTTCTCGAACAAAAAAAAATCCCTAGAAAAGTATTTCATATTTTCTTTATTCCATCTATAACACAAGTTTCCTTCTCTTTGCAGAGTGCCGTCGATAAATCACAGCACCAGTAGTAACAGTAACAGCGAATCCCTCCGAAAAAACACATTATAGTTTATTATCATCAACATCATCAACATGGCTAATGGAGGCTTAACTTGTGTCAAGTTCATTACATTTTTTTGTAATTTACTTTTTGCGGTAAAATATATTTTATATCTTTTAATTACTTTTCAGCTTATAATAGTCAATTTATGTTTTTTACACAGCTCACTGGATTGTTGATCTTTTTGGTTGGATTTATGGTTCAACTAAAATATAATCACTATTCAAATTTTGTTGGTAACAACATATGGACAGTACCGATTATATTGATGATAGTTGGTCTGGTTGTTGCAACAATCTGTTTCCTGGGATGTTGTGGAGCTGTTAAAGAGAACAGCTGTATGATTCTGTCATTTGCAATCTTGGCAGTAGTGATATTTATCGCTGAAATTGGATTAGGTATTGCTGGTTATGTAAAACATTCTGGGCTGCAAAATGTTATGGAAGGACAATTCAATTTGACAATGGAACACTATAACGAACGAAAGGACTATAGAGATACTTGGTCACTAGTACAATCCGAGGTAAGTGGGTGAATGTTGAAATATTAATTGAAAGCACACGATGATAAAATATTCACATATAAACTACAATGCCTTTGTTTTATGGTATGTGGAAGTTTTGAGTACAAGGTTTTTCATTTAAGTGTTTAATCGAGCGTCCTTTCGATTTTCATTTTGCTATTATATTTTAAACAATGAAGAAGAGGGTTTAACATGTAATTGGGTTATTATCGATTTAGATTTTTAATAAAAAGTGATTTAAGTGTTGGGAACGAAAATAAATTATGTTTTTTTAGGACAGTGATAGCTGTTGCGAAAGAGAAAAGGGTTGTTCAAAACATTAAATTATTTAAAGAAATTTACTAAGTACAGATTTTCGTTTTGTATGTCAATTTAAACAATTTAATTGAAAACCAAAAAATATTCATCGAATTGCGTTCTAAATAACTAACCAATACAAGATGCGGTGGGTGGGAACACCAACCATAAGTCAGTAAGCGAATCCAAACAAATGCGCTTTCAGTTTTTTATTGTTTTGTTTTTTGTTTTTTGTTAACTAGTCCAACTAGTGGAGGGCAAAGAAGTAAACGTGATTCGTCAGATGTTACTGTTCATAATAGAAGTGGCGAAATTAAAAGAAGCATGAAACATCTTGTACGCTCGTAAAACATTTAGGGCCATTTGCTCAAACGATACTTAAGCATCTATGTTCTACATAAATCGTTAAATAGTACTTTTTCTCTAGCATAAACTGTCACTTAAGAATCTATGTCGAACATAAATCCTTAAGTATCGTTACAGCAAACGAGCCTTAAACACTCTGCCAAAAATCTTACCCTATTTCGAACTTTGAAAGAGGACCGTCAGTTTTAACTACTAACTTACTTATCTGGTATCCGATTCATTTGCGGTCTCTTCCTTACACACGGCGGTCTCTTCCTTCTCGTCTTCAGGAACGCTGTTTTCAGTTTTCCATATTCAAGGCATCCTCAATTACTTGGTCTTTGAACCGTATGTTAGGTGTTCCTTATCGCTTCGAACCTTTGAACTTGAATTCTCGAAAACTCTTTTTTCATTCCCTCGATTTTCTTCTCTATTCGCCCTCCTCCCACACAAACCCACGTATGCGTGGAAAAATTTTTCTTTCAAAGTAACTCATGTTGGTTCCGGAAAACAGAACTGATATTATAAGACTATTGTAGAGCGTAGACTTACATGTTCGGTGTTTTGAATCCATTTCTTCTGTCAAACTGCGGTAGCGATTTATTTTAAGAATAAGGTAATTCTTCCTTGAACATTTACTTGTTCGTTGAGTTGATGTTCACTACAAAGTAGATGAAATTGTTATCCTTCTGCAATCAACGTGGAGGACTCTATGATGGCTCGCGGCCGATGAATAGTATTTTATCCATATTATAAGAGTTCTGTTAGTAAGCTATCATATTTTGTTCTTATAGCAAAGCTTACCTTGCAAAAAAAAAATTAAAAAACACCCTTATAATTTTTTTGACACTTCTCTCACAGCTATTGTTTTATGCTGCTGCATAAGCATGTGCATTTTCTGTTACGATTTTTCGTCGTTCATCATCTAAAAGTAGGCTAAGTCGTCCAATACCGATTTCTTCTAGGCGGTTCGCACTTTATTTATGGTTAGACTATCGAGTTCTTTATAAAGCGCTAACAAGTAAATAGTCGGACACTACATTTGCCCTACGAATATATGCAAGTCTACGATATTGGATAAGTTCCTTGGGCCTATTTTAATATTGTCGATTTGGTTGTTTGTTCGACCGTCTGAAAATGCTTGGTGCTACTTTTCGCCTTATTACGAGGTGCTGCAAATTCTATTAGTGTAAAGCGGTTATCTGGTGTGTTTCTTCCATATACATTAAGTACTCATTGCTTGTATCTAAGAACTTTACTTATGATGGCTTCATCGTTGTTCATTTCCGGTTGTCATTGTTGTGTTGTTGGTTTGAGGTTTTTAGCCACGGTAATGGACTGACCACGGGTCAACGTAGGAGGGATTTCCTCGTTGTCGTTGGGTGGATTTAAATCTCATTTTCAAGACAAGTTATTTGCAGAGATGTTTTACATGTCTTGTACCTCACACTTTTCATTATCAAGTCAACATTTTTCATCATAGGGGTATGTAAATGCTTCACCCTTCACCATATTATACACTTAAATTTCTCCAAAAGTCTAAGAAGTCTTCCTCGTCTCCATAAAATATTCTATCACCAGGATACAGTGCTGTAGGGCGATCGCTTTTCCCAGTATGACCTAAACCTATTTTTTTCCACTCGATCACACCAAATTTGGGGACCATATGCTTTAGGAATATACCTTCCTTGCATCACGAGTTTGAGAGAAATCAAACGGTTACTTATCTTTCAAATAGCCCAAACCGTACCAAGTAACTCTTCCACAAGAATGATTTCGAATTTATAAAATAAAATATGACCGTACTAAATAAACAACATACATTTTTTAAGCTTACATGTTGTGGTACATACGAACCAGCTGACTGGGCAAGAGTTCTACATAATTCAACTTTACCAAAATCATGCTGTACTGTCATTATCACCGATGAAGCAACTGATTGCACTGTCAAACACGCACATTCTGAGGGTTGTTTCAGCAAATTGTTATCTATAATTGATTCGAATACATTGACCTTGGCCGGAGTTGTTTTGGGCGTTGCTGGAATACAGGTTAATTTATTCAAAAGCAATTAATTAAACAAATTTAATTATTTTCTTCTTTTTTTCAGATCCTGACGATAATGTTTGCTTGTTGCTTATACCGTTCATTTCGTAGAAGCTATGAAACGGTTTAAAGTTGAAAAATCAACAACAATTAGTGCAATGAGCAATTAAAGTCATTTTATGTGTTTATTTTTTACTTTTAACTTTATATTTTTTATTTTAACTAGAATGGCAGTTAAAAGATATCATACTTATGTCTGTCGGTAAGCAAAGAAAACAAAAACCAAAAACCATTACATTACATACTTTCATCGTCGTTTTATATAAAAAAAAAATTAAAGAGTTTTTAAACAAATATTTCATAGTTATAGCTACACTTTTATTGAGCAAAAACAAAATTGTTTATACTGTAAATTGAAGACAAAAAGTCAATTTATTCATAAAAAAATGTTCATATAATAAGAATATGTTTTCGTGATTTTAATTAAATTCGACAGAATTAAATGCTGTCGATCTTAAATGACCGTTGCTAGTTGTACATTAGCTTGCGGGGCTTTAGATGCATCGGATAACTTAAATTTTGCAACATTTTCTGTTTTTCTTTTGAAACAACTGCCGTGGCCATCGTTTGCAATGATCACGCTCTTTCTAGAGCATTTTCAATCACTTTTCTTAAAACTTCAGTTTACAGGCCCCTCACTTCTCCTCAGATATTCGCCTGAAGCTGTTGCATGATTTTTGGCTTAAAAATCGTTTCCCGTTATAAAATGCCGTACACATTACCTGCGAGTTGTTCGTCGTTTCCAAACAAATGTTGTCTAATCAACTTTTTAATGTTAATCCACACCATACTACGAAATAATTGGGTACATTTGGTGCTGAATACGCTGTTTGTTGCTGAATACGCTGAATAAATCTCAAAATTATTGGAACATTTTTATCTAAGGTGCAAGCACGTAACTTGAAACAATCGAGTTCACTCGCAACAATCGGGCATAGGATTTTCTTTATTTGTTTCAGTTGAATGAAAAACAATCGGCTAAGGTAAATTAAAGACTGCCCGTACCCGACTGTATCGACTAAACTCGATTGTATCAAGTTACATGCTTGATGTTGTGTCACATCATACATTTCTCAAGTTTTTTAAAACTAATTAATTAAAATTATATTTTTACAGGGAAAACCTTTCTCGTGTCTTTTTTTTTTTTTGTGACTTCACAAAGCATGTTGCGTGCAGTGCCTTTTTTCAGCCCTATCATCGTATCGGGACAAAATCCAGCTTTGATAAGTTGCCGGAGACAATCGGAACAGACACAAACTTCAAAATCATCATTCATTCTATGAATTCACTGGACGGAACAATTACCATGATACAAAATTCGTGCATTTTCTTCAAAACGGGTTAATTTTCCTATGATCGGTAACAATTAATGGTTGATGGTTCTTTCCTCTGTTTGTCCTTTAACCAAGGTGTTTTAGAAGGTTCGATGTTGTGTGCTGGTTTCCATGGCATTGTATTCGCTGAATACATTTCCTCTTGATTGGTTCGGTGTCAGTATTTGTTAAGCGTTGAAAAAATAAACGACTGCACAAGCCTGAACCAAAAGCTACAAATGTATATGTGTCAAGAATTTTCTTTCTTTTTTTTTTCGACAAACTCTGTCCCTCCAAGACTTCACCTGAGGATCTGCTTGTGAGGCTGGCCGGTGTTAGATTGTTCCATTTCTAAATACTGATGTCGTTTCATTGGTTTGTTATAGATCTAAATGGAAAAATAAATCATGACTTTTCGACCGTGTTCTCAGCGTTTCTCCTTTGTTCATGACAGTCACAGCTGTGTTGTTCCTACTCCATTTTGTTCACAATGGTATATCTGACGCGAAGGCTTCTTCGGATCTTCTTACTTTTAATACTTCTAATTCGGTTGATGTCCCCAAGATGCTTCGTTATTGATGATAGATTCAAGGTGTTTATACTCCAGTAGAAAAAATTGTTGAAGTGTTTTCAAAGGAAATATTCCGAAATTTACTATATATTTTCCCAAACATTGTCATCAAACATGTTGCTCTCATAGTTAAAGATATGTTTATTGCTCAGCTGGCACTATTTTGACCAAACAAACAAATTGATATTTTATATAGCAAATTTAAATTTAATAAAACCAGCAACGGTTCAGTAAATATAATTGACTTGACATTAATTTCATACTCATCACTACACTAAATCTACATTAGACTGATAGTGGAGACTAAAACATGCTTAGACATGTTCAATAATAAACCATAAATATTTCAATTGTTGGTTAATTTGTTCTTTAAAAGTTCTCACACTTCATCTTAAAAAAATATTTGTTAAAAAGCAATCTAATTTGTTAAAATACTATATACATATACAATTTTATAAACTTATTAAATTTGTAGTTTTAAAAAGAATAAGTTTGAAATTAGTTTATGAATCAAAATATAAAAACAAGATAAAATATTATATATTTAAATGCATTTTAATAATTACTATAGAGTAAAATAACATACAAAATAAGCACAATTCTTTGTTTTTTCCTACTTCACCCATAAATAAATAATTCACAACATATACGTAACTCAATATTGTTTGCGTCCAAATAAACTGAAAATAAAAATATTATTAAATAATTAAGAAAATAAAACTAAAAAAAAATGCAATTTTAAAGCAATTAAAAAGCATTTCCCATTAAGTGTTCAAATTAATATGTTTATTTATTTTTCTTTTATTGTTTCACAATGAAAAATATAAAATAAATAATAAAAAAATTCATTCATTTAAAAAAAACTCAAAAATATTCTACGTGTACAAATATACCTGCGATTTACTCGCACTTAAACACATAGCAAAAAAATAAAATTAAATTAAAATGTTCACTTTTTATCAAGACATTTGTTTAACGGTTGATGTCCCCTTTTATTACCTTATATTCCAAAAGACTTATATATATTTATGTTTCTTGTGCAACATGTATTGAATTAAAAAAAAAAAGCATTTACTGTGTCCAAAACCACTGAAAGTGTAATTTTTTATAAATATATGTATGTTATTACGTGTATTTTCATTCTTTTGATATATTTATGTACACTCTATGGATTTTACAAATAAAATTTTAAATTATTCAAACACATTATTATATTTGTGTTATTTGTTGAATGTTTTATCATATTATGGGTTTTTACTAAACCAAATTTGATTCCTAGAGAGCCTGGTATCTAACGGTGTTTCCACAGGATGAGTTTATGCCAAGAAGCCACCAAAAATATATACCAGGTTCAACAAAGAATGCCGAAGACGTGCTCATGCAGCAAAACGGGATGCTTATAAAGCGACGCTGCAAAAACAAATGCTGCAAACTACAAACAAGAAAGAAGAAAACTGTTTTTTTTTTGTTTTAAGAACATAGTCCGAGAGCTAGCGACCGATTTTGGGACATTATTTTGGCGTGCCTGAATTTTTTTTCAGTTACCTATTGCTTCAGGGGGCCACTCATTAATAAATGACAACTATGGCTAGCGGAAATGGCCGGAAACCAAAGATAAGTACTTATGGCACGAGATTGAAACATGGAATAATGTTTTATCAGGAATGAAATCCATAAATTTAACTGAAAGTATAGAGAATTTTTCAACTCTGACAGGACAAAAAAAGGAACGTTTTAGTAGAATCGCAGTTAGTTCTAAGGATATGCAAAGATCAATTTTTTTAACGGTGTTGATGAACAAAATGCTACAGTTAAACTTATTAGAACAATGAACCAGCATATGCACCAAAACCGTACATTCGACCTCTAAGAATTGAAGACAGGAGTATTAAAAAAAACGATCAAACGTTTTCAACTGTGCGAATGATTACCATAGCAACTAACTGGTCAGAAAATCGTTCGCACAGATGAAAACATTCGATCGTTTTTTCATACAGAATATGACACCAGCTATTTAAAACCCAAAAAACAATAGAGTTGCTAAAGCTGTTGGCTTGCCTGACGTACTGTGCGCCGCGCCACTGTGCGCCACAAAGGATTTAATTAAGGAGCACGCACTTACTCATGAAAATATGGTCGGAATGAACCGTGTCCGACAAATGAAACCTCAGCAACGTGTTAGTTAGTCCAGTGAATTTATACATTAGTATACCGTCAAATGCGGTAGTATTGATTTTTTGTAGACTTATTTATGATGTTAGCCCAATGAATAATCTAAGTTTGTGAAGTCTTGCGTCGAACGCAACTTTGTCAAAAATCGAAAAACCGGTTTTTTTTCAGAATTTTGCGAATAACCCTAAAGGACTAGTGAGTACCTTTTCAAGACATTTTTGTTTGTGTAATCTTGTTCTGCTACAATAATAAATAACATACCGGCAGCTCAAGTTGATAGTGATCGCCATCCCAATTCGTTTACTACAAGTCACACTTTACGAATCTATAATCACGCGATTTTTTTTGAGCAATAAATTCTTTGACTGATTTTCGGTGCGATATGTTGTAATGGGTCGAGGAAGATTAAACTACTAGCCCAAGGGTTATATTTTGACGTCAATCTATCCGAATGACTATTAAAATTTTCCGATGGACTATAATATTGGTCAAATTTCAAATCGCCATCGGTCCAGCAGTCCAGTTGTCTATAAGAAGAATAAAGTTATCAAGCTCTTTAACAGACAGTTAACTATAGCGGATTCTTCAAGCAATAAAATGCCAGTAATAACCAAAAACAAACGTTTGAATATTGATACCCGTTGTTCGCTTTTTTAACGGAACGTGTGTGATAATGTGGCCCCGGTTTAACTTTATTCTTCAGTTAAAAAGCTGGGCAATACACGATGGAGCAAAATGGGTCCGAGCCGAGCTGAATTCATCATTGCGTAGATGATTTCAATCTGTAATATAGTGTTTGTAAAAAAAAGTCTATATGCGTGCATTTATTTGACGAAAAATCAAAACCATTTGGAATTTGCTTTATGGCTGATTTATATGTGTAGATGACTGACGTTAACGTGTAAAGATCGCTTTATACTTTGGCTCGAAAAAGGTTTGGCTCTGTCGTGTGTTGTCCCTTATTTTGTACTTCAACTATATTTAGCCATAAATGGCTCCTAGCCACTATAAGAGCCAAAATGGCTCCTTCGTGTATGGCCACGAAAATAAATTCATCTGAAACAAAATATTTTACTTTTCCCAAGTTAAATAACAATTATAAAACTTTTTCGACAATCAAACAATAAATTTCTAGGAATAAGTTCTTCTCTGGCTGTAAAACACTTTATTTTACACTTCTACAGTAAAGACATTCATTACTGAAAATATTATAGAGCTATTTGAATGTAATAAAATCATTTTTTCACTATCTGAAGAATAAGATCGAGCTGACTTTTTGACTGCTAATTCAAAAATTGGCCCTTAAAAAATAAAACTATTCCCCCAACGAATAGCAAAGAAAATTTCAGTAGAAAGCAAACGAGTGGATTCACGGGAATATCGGAATACATTTGTTCAATCAAATTTCAATGTCATTTCACTTATTTATGGATTTCTATTAATTTTGCCAAATATGAGCGACATCTATATCTTCTTAACAAATTTAGTTCTACTACATTATCGACAGTGTAAGTCTATCAAAACCTGAACAATTCTTCTTTGCGTTGTGTTGTGTAGTGTTTGTTTTTTTCATTTTGTCATTTTCTTTTCTCCTGTTATTCAAATTCTTTGTTGTTCTTTTGAGTTCTTCTTCAGCAAACTGTCATTCGTGTATCTTTTGTTTCTGAATTCTTTTTCTGCGTTTAAAAATGTGTTATTTTTTTATGGAATTTTATAATATATACGTCACTAAAACGCCAACCGCAAGATAGTAGATACGGACGCGATTAGCAAATAAAAAACTCATAATTCCTTCCGAGAAATTTAACCGATTTCTGTTGAATTTCAACCCAATTCCTCGAATAATAATTTGTAAAAATTGTATTCAAGTGTCCATAAAATTCTTATTTGCATTCCGATTCTTGTGATTGTCCATAGAAAGTGAGTTCCGCGAGTGAAAAAAGTGGAGTGGTCTTTGAAAAAATAAACCTCAAGAAAGTGCAAAAAACAAGTTTTGTGATTTACCAGCTCTTTGGCTAAAATATTTTCTGATTTATCTTCTCAAGACATCAAATAAGGACAAAAAAAAAAAAAAATCAGGAATATGGACGATTTAGGTAAGTTCAATATTTTATTATAGATTTTTAAATGTAGCTGCTTAAATTACCATTCCAAATGTCTTGAAAGTTTCCTTTCCAAATGGTATTTTGTTGTAGTATTCCAATTGGAGCCTCAAAATACATTTCAAGGCTTATCGGTTCCATTTTTAAGACATGAAACATAAAAAAATGTTATAGTACCTACGTATGTGACATAGTTTTATCAAAGATAAGAAATAAAGCTGGTTCCAATGATGAAGAATGAATCAGATTTCATGATTTCATTCGAATAATTTGCCCCTGTCGTACCACGAAACACAATTATGTATGTAGGTATTAACAGACGACTCTCCCTAGAACGGAATCCCTTGTTTTGAATTGAAAAACGCTATAAATTAATTTCCTTAAAACTTAATTATGTAATTAAATTGTAATTAATTATGTAATTAAAAATTAAATCAGTAAAATCCTGAAAGAAGTTTTGTGATCAATCTTTGGATATTTTTGTTAATATTTCTGGGTCATCGGTGGACTATTGATATTTAGAAATAAACCCGAAACGTCTTTTTAATTGCGATTTTTAGATAGGACCCATTTACTATACGTCTTCCGACTAAGGTTGAATAAGGTCATGTCTTCATTCTCATTATTGTGCATATGTCCATTTGATTAGTAGATATGTACTTTCGCTGGTAAACACTGGAAAGTTTACTCTCCGGTGAATATCCAATTTGATAGTAATGTTTTTAATATCGCAGTTTCTTTGATTGCATTTTAATTGGCACACTAAAGTTGGTTTGTCTTGCGAGTGATTATTTAAAAGTTCCAATGTTGAGTAAAATCAACCCTGTGAGCTACTCCCTTTGTAGTACGCTTCGCAAAAGTTTGCTCTCGAGACCTGCTCGCAGCTCTACTACTGTCAAATAGACCAAACCGAACCAATTCAAAATGTCCATTTTGCAACGGGCTTTTCTGTTGAAATCATGTTTTCGGACTAAAGAAAGCGCTTGCCGTTGATGGTGACGGCCTGGCCAACGTCGTATAGACCGATTGTGTCACCATAAAAAAAACCACACCAAATAGTCGATTTCACTGGAAACATTATAGTTTAGAAAATCTGCATTATGATCGCTTTTTGACGAATCATTCATCAAAAATGAGACTCGTTGCTGTATATAATTTTTCGACCCAAATTTGGATCAACTTCCAAGTGCTTGAGAGCACCGTTGGCGAACACACGTTGTTGTTTATAGTCTTTAACTTTAAGCCCCTATGTTAGTTGATATTTTTTCGGTTGTTAGACCAAATCCGGCCTAACTAGGTACTATTTTTTTCAGGAAGTGACAAAACCTCCAAGAGTATGTATATCTACGTATATTCCTAGAATCTTTAGAAATCTACTGATTTGACATGGATCAAGCTTCCCATAAATGCGGTTCAGCTTGATAAGCATAGCTAGTGACTAATATGTAATGAAACTCCCCTTTGTTTATTTTGACTGTCTATATTATTTCACGTTTCAAAAATTGACAAATCTGACACTTAAATTTGTTAACGTTTTGTGCCCCATGTACATTTGAAATAGAGAGAGTCTACCGTACTTTATGTTATTCACTTATCATCGTCTTCCATTGACACAAGCACATCTACACGACACAGCGAGATTTAAGCAGTTTTTAAGTTGAAAATGAGGCTATTCGCGTTACGATGTTGTTAAGTGGCCTTCTGGAGTCACCAACTCAACAAGCAAACCACAAAAACATAAAGCTTTGCAAAAATAAAAAAAAATAATAAAACTGAATTCGCGACTTTTTAATATTTTTATTTGTAGAGTGTGCACAAGTTGGCGTCAGTCATAAGTATTTTTGGCTGAGTCTCAATGATAGAGACACTTTTAAGAATGTGTTTTTTTTTTAAACTACATACTTGTATGGAGGAAGTAGATACTCTTAAATTCAATAATAGATGCTTTTGTATAATCTCTTTGGTTACCTCATTCCAAAAGGTTTGTTACATTGAATCATCATCATCATCCAGCATAAGTGTAAACAAAGAGTCTGGCTCGTTGTCTTCGCTCATACAAAAGGATGCTGAATGATGATTCATCAGTTTTGTTTTGGCACAAGGATCTTCTGACGGTGGGTGTTGTAACATACAATGGTAGATATAAATTAGTCAATCAATGAAGACCAAACTAAATTGACAAAGAAACTATGAATCACCTTTGTCTTATGTTCGTAATCAGGGTCGTCGGTAACGTTAATTTTTTTAATAAAAATTTAAATCGTTCCAAATCAGACGGAGACCTCATCGTTTACCACATTACTGATTGTACAATAAAGTTGATTCATTATAATGTTTGTATGTTGGTGCGAGGTATGTCGTTGAAATTTTTATTAGGGTTTTACGTATTATTTTTGTTATTTGAAAATGTATTAAAAAGGTGAATAAACTGGGCTGGGCTACTCCGAAGACAACCACTGAAGTTTTAGTTGGAAGCAATGAATTATGGTCCGTTCGTAGCGGAAAGTCAAATAATCGATTGGCGTGTTTATATTTATGCGTACATTTGTAGGGTTTCTATAAAATTTAATTCTTTTCCTGTTCATAAAGATTAGTACACTTAAATGAAAAAAAAAGTTAAATTTTGTCAGCATATTCTAGGCGAATTTAAAAGCAGAACTAGATGGTGCCTTGGGAGTTTAATATGTGAACAAATTGTTGATGAGGGCAAATGGATATGTTAGTTTGTTTTCGAACGATTTTATGATCTTCTCCGAGATTATATACATAGAAAGCTTATAACAAAGCACTAAGATACAAAATGTAATTAGTAAAAGCTCTCAGGTAACATTTTGATACACTTGCAATGTAAAGTATTTAAAGCTTATAGGTGGTGCAGGATTTTGCTTTGCATACGTATCTTATCGTGCAAAGTTAAAAAAAAATTATATAACCTACATAAACAATTATTGAACTTCACTTCCGATTAAATAAAGCTAGTGTCTACTCTTACTTTATTAATCTGGCTTTAGCCATCACATCTCCCCATTGCAAGTTTAATAAAAAGAAACTCTGAAATTATTTTGAATTCACTGATTTCAAATCACTGAATTTAAAATAAATGAGAATTCAACTGGTTGCATTTGCAGTCTGCATTCAAATGAATGCTATATTTAAATATAATATAGTCTGGTATCAAGAGCGCAAGTATCTACTTATACAGCAAAACAATATAACAAAAATGTATACTTTTAAAAGCGAGTAATTTTGTAATAAGTAAGCTTAACTTTTTATAATTTAATTGTTGTAAAGTATTTTTTGTTGCAAGCCAGTTATTTCTTACATTGAAATGCATTATTAAGCACAATCAGTGAAACGATTGACAATTTGTCTTTTATAACAGTCGTTGAAAACTTCCATCATTGGAATTCTTCTTATAAATTCGTTCTAAGGTTGAGTTGATCATTGATATCATGACTTCACAGTGTTTTTTTTGGACTACGGATAGTAGAGAAGTAAGATTTTTCGTAAAAAAATCCTAATGCTGATAAAAGCAGAACGAAGTAATGGCAGATCATGGGTGAAATCTCTTTTCGTAAGTATTTGCAAAGTAAAAAAGGCTAAAAAGGGCAAATGGCGTTTTCATACCTCTCAGCAGAAGTCAAATCTCACTGCTGCCGTTAGATTTTCGAATTTCATTCCAGTATCGAACAAAATATTTGTTGTTACATTTTTAGATGTAACACGAATGATAATTTTATGTAACATCGTATGTTCGTAAAGTTGCAGTGGCTTTCCGAGTAGGATCTTATTCTTGTTCGATTGCACACAAATATACTGAAATCTCCAAATCATATCATGGTTTTAAAGAAAAATCAAAGGTTTTTTAATAATTTATATACTTGTATATACGAATTTAAAAGTTGAAATTTTAGTACATTTATGGGATTTTAGTTGAACATACAAATTGATATTCCCTTTTGCTTTTTTTCCTGTTTTCTTAAAATAAAATAAAATTAAGGTTAAATCTCAACACGAAAGATGTATATGTTTTATGATTTGGTGGATTTTGTATAGGTAAGTATTCAACACGCATGAAAACAATCTTTTTGCAAACCTGAAATTTAGGTTATTCTTTGTTTTGATATTTTGCTCAGTTTTATGTTTTGTTAACAATGAAGAAGAAATACATGAATGGGTTTGTTGTGCACACAGTACATGCGTGCGGTACCAAAATGTTTCAATACATTGAGAAATAGCATGCTAAATGTCATTTTGTCATGGCGAGAGCAGCAGGAGGAGGCGAGTTACTTCCTATAAAATGATCAATTCACACTAAAACAAAAGTGCCGCATTCTTTTTGCAGAACAATGTGATTTAGTGCTTGGCTGTTAACCCAGAAGTTGCAAGTTCTATTCTCACTCGTGTACAAACCATTTTTTTTTTTCAACATACCTCCCAGCTTATCCTGGACGTCGCCCATAAGGAATGTAATGAAAAATAAAAAACAACTAGCTCTCTATCCATTGTACCAACACAATTCTATCCTATTTGTCAAATATCGAATCTGTCAAATAACATGAAAACTCCGAGTAAGCTCTGACCGATAAAAGAAACACATATTGAGCGATCTGAGCGCTCGGAGCTAAAAACGAAGCACAGATCTATTTTTGACATCTCAGTGCACTGCTCCGAGGGTAAAAAGATAAACGCCTGCTGTACAGTGCGAACTGTCATATCATTAAGTAATAAATTTGACACTGTACTTTCATGTAAAATAAGTTATTTGTGAATTAAAATTTTCAATAAATAAAATAAAATCAAAATCTTCTGTAAAATTCGAAAATCAATATCAAAAAGTCGCAATAACGCTGTTTCTGTTTCTCTTTTAAACTGAGAAGCCATAGTTTTTACAAGTAACGTCAAACGCCATTTTGTTTTGATGTTTAATTTTGAATTTCTTTCAAATAAAAATTTGACTTTTTTCGGACTAAAGTTGCTTTTTTCGGAAAAAAGATTGATCTGAGGGGAAAAATCTCAAATAATCATGATCCATAGACAAAAAAGTTGCTTTTTTCCCCTTTAGATCAACTTTTCGGAATTCAAAATGAATCTCGATTTGTAGCAAGATTTACACATACTTAAAAGAATTTATTTTCATTCTGTCAGATGAGCATTTTAATTGTGTAATGTGGTTTACTTTAAAAGGAATTTGCAAAACTAAAATGATTGAAAACAATATATTGTGCGTGAATTTTGTTGTAAATTGTGCTATTTGTCAATAAATTGAAGTATAGTTAATTATTAAAATCGCTTCTACAAAAATATACACAATACAATCAAAGAAAAAAACAACTTTTTTATTCAAGATCCATAGAAAGTAAAAAAGTCAATTTTTCCGACCAAATCTGGCAAAATGAAAGGAATTTGACATAAGATAATGTATATAGACAGACAATTATTGGAGCGATAGACAGAAAAAAAAAACTCTGAATTATTATAACTGCTTATTTGCCTTACTAGTACTACCCTGTATATTTGAGATTAACAACTTCATAAATTTGAGGTTTTCCGACAAGAGAACAAAAAACGAAAATCTTGAAAAACAAAAAATACATTGGTGAAAGTCGTTCGATTTACTATTTTGTAAATGTTTTCATTTAGACTGGCAATACCCTGCGTTAATTTTCCATCTGTAAAGTACCACTTTTAATGGATCAAAGATTCGTTTTTCTTACAAATAATATAGGTAACAATCTTACTTTTAGCGTTAACCCTATAGAATTTGACAAAGTACATCAAGTTCTTACAACGAAAATGCGTGCGTGAATAAAATGTTAAATGCTATGTTGGAAAAGTAAAAACATAAACCTTAACTTAAACTATTAAATTAATGCCTTTCTGCATGTATTCAACACTTGTTAAACAAAATAGTTAACACCTCCTTTGGGCATACAAATCTCTGGGGTTATAAATGAATTTTTCTAATCTGTACAGTAAAAATACAGAGTAATATTCGTGTTAATGGCAGCGCCCATGTTACTTCTATATACCTACAATGCCCCCACTTTTTACAACTTTATTTTCGTGTAGTCGACCCCCCTTTGAAACAACCCACTCCTTTTATAACTCTGTAGGCTGCATAAAAAAAAAAATAATAATAAACTATTTCACACATGCAGAGCGTCATAATAAATTTCAACAACCTAAAGGTGAGCTGTTTTTACTCGTATCGTAACAAATCCAACCATCACCTAGGTATCTATTAGACACGAAGATACCTGTGGTAAAAATATTAAACTGAACTGTCCACTTTTAGATGCACTCACTCACCCACTTCCGATTCGAAGGCACCAAGAATGGAAAACTCATCTAAAGGAAGCCATCTATATAGCTTGGAACGTCATAGATAATATCAGCAGACATTAACAAGACATTTTTGTTTAAACAGTATTCTATTCATTCTTAAAATCAGTTTCCGATTGTCGTCATAGTAGTTTTTATAACTATTTGCCTATGTTGTAAATTAAATGTGAATTTCACCAGGGAACACATTTTTGATATCATAAATTATTTTAAATAATTTTTTTAAACGATGTTTAAAAATTTGGTAAATGTTTATTATATTTAATTGTTTTTAAAAGCTTATGTCCAATTTCACAATGAGGGTTTAAATTCAATTTTCAGTTTAAACTACCGTTTTTAAATTTTCCGGTTTCACAGTTATCGTTTAACACAGATTAAAGTTTAACTTTCAACAGAGCTTCGCCAACTGTTTTTAGCTAACTGGATTTTAAGTTTTCGATGTAAAACCAAACGAATTAAACAAAAAGTTTAAACGTTCGTTTAGGTTAAATTAAACTACAGTTTAAACTCTCACTATGAAACTGGACATGAGTGAATTGATTTCAATACAAATCTGCAGAAAATAGCTAAACTAGCTTAATAAAAATCCCATTAGCTCTTATATGCGACATTTTGATACCTTAACTCTTGTGACATGTATATTGTCGTATGTGATGCATAAGTAGCATGAAGGTTTTAAAAGTTGAGTGTAGTAGGCGAGACATACCCCAGAAGCCAAACACCCAAACATACTCAAAAGCAATAAGTGGACACAAATTCAGCCGCGCGAAAATAATGTCCCAAAATCGTTCGCCGCCTCTCCTACTACAAGGTTATATCCAACTAGTCCGATCTACTTATAAGTTTTTTTCAGTTTAAAGGTTCATCCTCGAATCATATACTGACTGTGCCCGTGCGGCTGGACAGGAAAGTGTTCAGACAAGTCCATTTGGTGTTCCTGAGAAAAGAATTAATATGTCTAGGATTCAATCAATTGTGTAGTCACTTACTGGGTGTTAAGAATAATGCTGTCATTTGCGATTATCCTGGCTTTGTCTTGCTGGTGTGTGGGATAAACTTTGTTTGTTTAAAGTCTGCCATAATTTTACCGCATCTTTCTACAAATAACTTAGCTATACTTATCCATGGTCGTTTGGCCGCCCTTAAAAAAAATGGACGCCAAATTTATGGATTCTTAGTTTAAAGATATTTTCGTACCCGGTAGTCCGATTTAAAATTGTCAAGCCTCATTTTAAACGTTTTTAAAGCTTCCAAAAAGACGATTTTTTTGCTTTATTGAATAGTTATTAAGTTACACTAAAGGCTTGTTTCATAATCTCTAAGTAAGTTTCAACTTTATTTTAGCTAATTCAAAACTTTATTTGACAGAAAACAACAAAAACTAAACAACAAACACTGAATTGAACTGGTAAGTTGCTTAACTGAAACATATTCAGAGATTGTGAAACAAGCCCTTATTTTGTTATAATTTTTTATTCGTATCTTAAATATATCAAGAATCGGATTCACAAAAAATATGTATTAAAGTAGGTTATTAATTTTAAATTAGTTTATGGGCAGTAGGTCAGTTTTGTTCCAAATAAAAGAAACAGAAAATGTTGTTTAAAACGACGTTTCGTAATTAATTATAATAAAATGTGTTTGGCTTTGAACAAAGAGTAAAATGAACCTTTAAAAATCAAAACTGTGTACGCAAATATCCTCTTATTTAATCAATTTGGCGGCTATTTTTTTGTAATCTTCGCCAAACGGCCATGCTTTGGACTATATGACCAATTTTCTTATACCTCTATTGGTGCTTAATAAAGCTCTGGAACAAAACTTAAGAGACATAACGACACACGTGATATGGAATTTCGCCTGCACTATGTGAATAAATAAAATAAACAATTTGGTCCATTTTTGTATGTGTGTCCAATTAGCATTACCACTTTCAAATTTCAAAAGTTTAACTACCTATTGAATTAATTGTAAAGCAACTTGACTGTCAATGTTAGCACTACCACCCCAGAAAATGAAAAATGTAGTCGAAAATTAAAAATGGTAATGGAAATAATTGTCGCTTTTTTGGCGTAAATAAGTTATGCTACTAAAAAAATTTTCGCTCAATTTTTTTTTAAATAACCCAAAAAAAAAAATTATTTTTTGGTCAAGTAGGTAAAGCTTACCAACCACCCTAGAAAAATTATAAAATATAATCGAATTTAAAAAAGGATAAGGCAAATAATTTCTGTTTTTTCGTGCAACTAACAAATTTGTCGCGCAATTTTTTGTTAAAATAACCCCTTTTAATGGTAACTTGACAGTCAAGTTAGCATTATTTCCGTTATTTGCTGTCAAGTTAGTATTACCAAGGGTTATTTACGACAAAAAAACGACAATTATTTATATTATCCTTTTTAATTTTTAATTTTTGATTACATTTAATCCTTTTTCTGAGGTGGTACCAGAGGCTATTTTCTAAAATAGTCGCGCGACAATTTTTTTAGTTAAAATTTGAAAGTGGTAATGTTAACTTGACACATCATTTTTTAGCATGATTAAGCAAAAATAACGGCATTGAATAAAATGTAGCTGCCTTCAAAAAGTTAATACAAAAAAAGCTTTGCAAAACTAAAATTGGACCAATAAGTACAGAGATATCCTCAAACAAAAAATCGATCAATTTGGGGGTCATTTTTTTAAATGGCGGCCAAATGGCCATGATCTGGATTATGAATCATGTGAGATGTGACCAACTCGGGCGCCAATATACGTTTTGAAGGATGTGTTTCTGGCTCCCCTAATGTTTCATTATGTCCATTTTCACTTTCTGTCAACTTCACTTCGGGGTTAGTCAAATGTCTGTGCAAACAACCCACATGCTTTGAAATCTCATATCCAACGAGCGAGGGTGCGAGTGCAGGTCACTCTTCTTTGTTTTTTTTTTTATTGTTAGATAAAAATAAATCAGCAAAAAAAATTATAATTTTACTTTACTTGTGAAATTCTTATTTAAATACAATCTTTCGTGTTTGATACAAAACAACAATTTAATTATGAAAATCAATCGTGCTCACGCTCGACGCCGAGTGCCGAGTGCTGACGGACGAACTGGCTGCTGGGTTGTTCATTGTGTCTAGCCTCTTGAGAGCTACTAGCTCAGGATTCTTTTCCGTGGTGCATAACAATCATTAAGAGTTCTCCATTCGTTGGATACAAGTCTGTCGGTCGGTCGAACAAACTATTTTCTAAAATAGAAAATTCTCAGTTAAACGCCTCCCGCTCTGCGCTTTGCCACGCTGGCTATGAGATTATAGATGCACTCGAAAGTGGAAAGTGTTTTAATAAGTGCGGGCTTCCCTATCTGTTTGTGTCATTAGCTATAGAAATTGTTTAAATGTTCGTTATACTGGGCGCGAATCTCTTCCGAGTTCACTTTCAATCTCAGCACGGTCCGCTTTTTTTATTTGTTTTTGTTTACTAAATGCGTTTTGTTGATAAACAAAAAGAAATAATATTGAACTTGACTATTTTTTAATTACTTAATCGTTGATAAGATCAGAAAGGGAGGGTGTTTTGAGGTTAATAAACTTTTTTTTTCTCTTCTTGCTAACACTTTTACTATTAGGGAGAGTATTCTGATTTTCATTTTTTTTAAATAATTTAAATGCGCGCCAACGATGATGTCAATTGACATTTAATTAAAATAATTTTTATTTATTTGACCGGTTTTTTTATTGTGGTCAAATAGAAAAAAAAAAACACAAATTTACATAATGCACATCGTGATGAAGCTTAAGTGAGATGCAAATTTATTTATTACCATTTTTAGACTTTTTTCAGTGGGAGAGCAATTGAATAATTTCTTGATTTTGGTTGTTTATTTTTTTTTTATATGTGTACATGTTTTGATACCGGTATCGCTTGTTTCGGGTAAATAGCTTTTATTAAAAATTAGATTTTCAATTAGTCTTCAATGTATATCACTATATTTAAATGTTAAAAGAAAAAAAAAAAAGAATTCGAGCTGGAAATCCTAATTTCCACCATTTTTTCTATGTTGGTAGGACTGCTCCCAAATTTAATGTTTGTTGGAGAAGTATTCCAAAAATAAAACTATAAAGAAAATTGAAATCATTTCGTTCAAAAATAATACACTTTTAGCGTTTTTCAATGAACCTATCTTTTCTTCAAAAGCCTTATTGTTCTTTTGAACTATTGTCGAATATTCTCTCTGGAAGTTTCCATTCCATCAGAATCTAAGACTTATTCTAATCGATCAGTGGTAATCCCAAAAGAAAAAAGTTTGGAGCGAGTTATCTTGTCCAATAAAGGTACTTTATTACATTTAAAATGTGACAACTATGTGTTCCGTTGCAATGTTTTCTTCAGCGACTACTCGGACACTTACTCAAAAACAATTAATTTCATATACACATTCACTTTATTTTATTTTAAACACGTGAAGATAGATGCACTTTAAAAAAAATAGTTTTTCTCCATTTTATTTGGCAATATTTTTATGGATCTATTCTTGTTTCTAGTGGTTTCGTAATACGGACCATTTATCACTTACAATAACCTTGTTAAACACCGCCACAGCGTCAAAAATGAGAACCGATGACACATCTGTCGGCGCAGCGTTAATTTAGCATTACGTAGTGATTTTGATTCGGGGAGTTATATACGTAGATGTCCAAAAGCGTTTGTTTACGTATCCGTTTAGATGGAAGTGGGCCTCATAGCGATAGTGGTGTGATATAAGGGCAAGTGACATAAACATAAAGCAAAATGTTTAGAATTTTAATAGTCTGCATGATTTTGTCAAAAAATAAAAAGCACCGCTGGTTCGCACGAACTTGCTCTTGTCCAAATTAGGTACCAAAAGAGCTTAACAGAAATAAGTCACGAGATGTGTCGCGCGTACTTTTCTTGGGGTTTCTTCCAATTGTTTTATATGAAATAAGTTTTTAAATTAATTCATAATTTTTTAAGTAAATAAATAAATAAAAAAAATTAATAAATAAAAATAAATGATTTTCAAAATTAACTTTTAACAATTTTGAGTTTTCCGATTATATTAATTACTATAATTTACTTTTTAAAGAAATCGTATATCAAATTTAAAAAAGTCGATTTTTTTTAAAGATATTTTTTCAAATATTTTTTATATTTTTCATAAAATGAAATAAAATGATCAACTGGTTTTCAAAATATAAAATTTTCAAAAAAGTTGTTTTTTTATAAATAATTTTTTTATTAAATTAAATTTAAATCAAAACTTGGTTAAGATCCGTCGAGTCGTTAACTAGAAAGTTAAATTTAAAGAAAACCACTATGTATATACGACTTAAATCATATGAATGGCCTTTAATGCCATATCACTCACGTCAAATTTAATTAAAATCGTTAGAGCCGTTTTCATTTGTTTCAAATTTTATACTATTTTGTTATTCATTCATTCATTGTAAGAAATAGATAAAATCTGGATCAAAACTTTACATGAAACTTGTGAATTCATTCGCCAATGCATAAATCATGAAATCAAAAGTATTTTTAAAAGGTAATTTTAAAGAATTTTCGACACTTTGTGGGTACGAACTGTAAACGTCATGCAAATTTTGACACTATTGTTAGTAATTGGAATTGACGTAAACGTAAAGGAATATTTAGTGCTGCATATTGGGACTCGGTGACAGATATCTCTTACTTATTTAACTGTATTTTGAAATGCGGTGGAGAAAAAAGATTGGAAAGAATTATTTTGGTTCCATGGATATAGAGTTAGTTGATTTTTATTTTTCATTGCATACCTCAAGAGATTAGATTTTTATCCTAGGTCTCAAAATAACGGTACCTGCCATATAAACGTAACAGATAATTCAATTTTTCTCGAATAAAATACGATCGATATTTATAAAATTTCGTACAATGGATTTTTTCAGAATAAGTTTACCGTTATAACGGTACCTGGCAAATAAGTCTTAAAGACAATCCAATTTTTTTCGTAAAATATTCGATCAATTTTAATCAAATTTACCAAGACTCATTTGTTGAAAACGCCAATGTTTTTTGACAAAAAAAATTTTTTACAACTAGATTTTTAACGGTACCTGCCCTACAAGCGTTTTAGACAATTCCATTTTTCTTGTAAAAAATACGATCGATTTTTATAAAAATTCTTACAATGGTTTTGTTTTTCATTTTTCAGTATAAGTTTACATATCAAATAAACCTCAAAGACAATCCAATTTTTCTCGTAAAATATTCGATCGATTTTGATAAAATTTAGTGTGACTGATTTTTTCCAATAATTAAGTTTTTTGTTTCAAATTTATTTTCAAAATCATCTTATATTTAACGGTACCTGTCATATAAACGCTACAGAAAATCCAATTTTCCTCGAAAAAATACGATCAATTTTTATAAAAATTTTGTGACTGAAGTGTTGCCAATGACGGAGTTTTTCGTTAGAATTTTTTTTTGTTAATCACCTTATTAACGGTACCTGCCATATAAATTTTATAGAAAATGCTATTTTTCTCGAAAAAGATACGATTGATTTTGATAAGATTTTGTGTGACTGATTTTTTACCAATAAGGAAGTTTTTCGTTAGAATTTTTTTTTTCAAAATCACCTTATTAACGGTACCTGCCATAAAAACGCTATAGAAACTATTTTTACTTCCGATTAGTTATTATAGTTTCTTGCTTAGTATCATAAGCCAAAGGTTAGTAATCTTACAAAAGAGCAAGTTTGTCCGACCCAGTCGTGCCTTTTATTTTATATTGGTCCTAATATTACTCCATCCAAAAATCGAAATAAGAATGAAATATTAATCCACTCAACCATTAATTTAACATAAAAAAAATAAGTAAAAATTCTCCGTTGGTGTTCCCTCACGTAATCTATTTATTATTTTTTTCTTCATTTTGGATCGATTTTTTTTTTTTTTTTAATTTTGGATCGATGACAAATTTGTTACATTTACGCCTGAATAAATATTTTCAAGGTAGAAATAAATTTAAAAAATCCTAAAATGTCAATATTCCTCCCCAAAGTTTTTTTTTGTTTCGCTTCGGAATGGAAAATGCCCAAACCGACCGACACGCACAAAATTTATATAATTAACTAATTAAAAATTAGCAATTCACAAGCGTTTCCATGTCATGGATTATTTATAGTCCCGCTCGATAAATAACATGACAACGTGCCATCTCCGATATATCACTCTAAAAATGTTGATTCGCTGTGCGTTATTAATAATACCGACATCGCATCGTCATGGTCGTCGGTCGGTCGTCTCAGAAAGGAAATTAGGTCTGTTCAGACAACCCCCTTCTTTGCCCTTTGAATGCCTCCCTTATTCACTGCAATATACTTTTTAAATAGTCTGCGACAATTGACAGTTGAATGGATGATTTAAATTGACTTCGTCGCACGTTCTTTTTAAACCAAAATAGAACGCGAAAATTTTCTTGTTGAACTTCAGATCGTGTGTACGATGTGGTTAGCGGTGATGGTCAAAGGCGCGTTTTTTTTACACAGATCTGTAAGATATAATTAAAAATAACCGCCACACATGTTTGCCACCACTGATGCAGTAGCAGCAACTGCAAAGCACATGTGGAACTTGTTATCTAATAGATCTGGAGATGCTGCGTTTTTTTTTTATTTGTTTCTATCTATTAGAAAACACCATAACGATGTGTTGAAGATATTAAAATAGTTTTCATGTTACAAACATAATAATTATGATTGACTAATCTAAGATTGAGGTTTAACGTATTTATAACTGAACGGAAGGCTATACCAATTAAGCTATGCTATTAAATAAATAGATTTTGAAACAGAAAAAAGGGTGTGAAGTTGCGTGAGGTTTTGCAATATCAATGCAACGCAAATTTTCCGTGCGTGTTTAATGTGTTAAATAACGAGAGGAAATATGCTTAATATATCCGAACGATTTTTTTTTTTTTTTAGTTTATTGTGATCATTTTTGAAAAAATATGTATCCATATAATGTGTATTAGGTATTCAATTTGTTGATTGATTTAAATTGCATTTGGCACTATCGTTAATGTGCATCATGAGTATTCATTCAAAAGAGGGGCTACGATGTCGTCATTTGAATATCATTCGAATTGATGTCATACAAATGAAAACTGCAGCCTGTTTGTTTTTAGATTGATTGATAAATTATTCGCTATATGTGCAATGTGTATTTAATTTTATAATATACATAGTTAAACACATGTGATTGGAATGTACCAAATATATAAAAAAAAGTATATAACAGCCATTTCCATCAAATCAAAGAGAAAAATTCTTGTCATAACATATCACAATTCTGAACAGAAAGTCGAAAATTCATTTCTTTACTATATTGTTGCTTGTTTTTTGTGCATAGTTTAGCCGCACTGGCAGCCTCGTTATTGCATTAGATATATATGGTACTACTGGAAAATGGTTCGTAAAAATCTTTTAAACTTCATAATATCAGATGCATTACGTCAAAATTAGATTTGTCAGAATCTGTCAAATGTATCGCCTCTGATGACAGTTAGAAATGTCAAATTTATTGCCTCTGATGACAGTTAGCACTAAATACTCTTTAAATTTCAAAATTAAATTTATAGAAATCTGTCAAACTACAAATTGTCAATTTCATTAGGTACTTGCTGATGACAGTTCGCACTGAATACTCTAAAAAAATCAACACTGGATTTGTATAAATCTGTTAATCTAGAAAGTGTACAAATTATTCATTTATTAATAGTTCGCACTGAAAATTTCGCTGATGATTATACAAACTTGCAAAACTTTTAAATGTGAAATTTACTGCATCTAATGACATTTAGCATTAAATTCTCTGCAAATGTCAAGATTGAATTTCTACAGATCAGCCAAACTACAAAACGTTAAATATATTGCCTCTGATGACAGATAGTCAGATAGACGGTTTCAAAATTGAATTTGTAAAAAACTATCAAACTACAAAGTGTCAAATTTATTAGTTGCTGATAGCTCACACAAAATATTCCGCTGAGATTTGTACAAATCGTCGAACTAAAAAATGTAATATGTATTGCTCTGATAACATTTACAAAAAATGTAAAATGTATAGGGAATTTTACCATATTGTCCAAAAAAAAAATTACAGCTCACACTACGCGGATGACAGATTGAAATTATGTATCGCGCTTTTTTCAAACTGTCAAACTCGAAATCTTGTTAAAGAATTTTGTAAATAATCTCCTGTGAAATTTGAGATACACTTGACTAAAAGGTTTAATAATACACTTTTAACAATTTTCGCTCACGACATTAATATTTCCGCTCTTGTTTTCAGTCAATTTTTCAACAACGATAAAAAAATGTTCAGCTGTCATCCGCGTACTGCTGATTTTGACACTGTTCTGCGAACGAGAAAGAGATATATCGTTGTTACCTAAAAATCCCTATTGCTCTGATGAAATTTATAACGGAATACTCTGCAAGTTTTAAAATTTAATTTATGCAATACTTTCAAACCACAAAGTTTCAAATGCATTACTTGCTGATGACAGTTCGGACTGAATACTCTGTAAAAGTCAAAAATTTGTTTTAACAAATCTGCTAAACTACAAAATGTAAAATTTATTACTTGCTGATGAAAGTTCGCACTTAGAGGCCGGTTATAGCGATCAGGAAAACGAAACAGGAAATTTTTTTCAAATCGATAATTAAATATGTTCTGATTTTATTTGAAACACAAATGCTACATTTATCGATGACAAATGACGCACAGAATTATTTGTAATGATAAAATAATCAATAACCCACATATTTTTTGTAAAAAATACATTTAATTATTTTCCTGATGAAATTTCCGTACATAAAAGATTATATCAGGAACATAAATAAAATGAGTATTTGTTCAACTGAAAATTTTATCATCACAAAAAATTCTTTGAGTTGTTTGCCATCGATAAGTGTAACATTTGTGTTTTAAATCAAATAAAAGCATTATAAATTATCGATCTAAAATTGTTTTCTGTTTCGTTTTCCTGATCGCTATTTAACCGGCCCCTTTGGCGTTCTTTTTAAGATCGGAGAAGTGCACTGAGCTCAGGCTCTACTCCGTGCCTTGCTCAAAGCAAAAAAACGCCCCTTTATACTCCGCTAATGCCAAAATTAGGTTCTTACAAACCTGTCAAACCACAGTGACAAAGAGATTTAGGTTTGTGAAAAAACTGTTTACCTGTTATAAAACGTGCATCTTCGGAGTTGAGATTTGATCTTAAATTTTAGAAAAATAAAATTCGCAGTGAGTTTTCCCTATAAATTTTATATCGCAATCGGTACCTAACCATCGAAAATTGTTGTGTATATCAGATAAAGTTTTATGTTATCTATAGGCATCTATAGCTGACGAGCCCAGCATCAAACCAAACCAGGGCGAAATGCAAATTTTAGAGTAAAGGCCACAAAGTTTTTATTACATATTTTTTTCTTTAAAGGAAACAGTTAACTAATTTCTCTATCCAAGTTGGTTTTCTTGTTTTTACTTGCGATTATAAATATGTATGTATGTATGTACTATAAGGCAAGTCTTGTATTCGGACAAAAAAACAAGTTTTGACATAACAATCAAACATGAAATTAGGATTCTGTCAGTCTACCAGTGTGTCTTTCTGTCATTTGCACTTGCAGCCTATAAACGGTTGGGCCGATAACCTTTAAACTTGGTATATAAGGTTTTTAGTGTGACCGTCAGGGGCTTTTTTTCGAATTTTAGTTCTAGGCCTAAAACTTACGGTAACTGCTTTATAACGGTTTGGAAAAAGCTTGTTTTTTCAAAAACGGCTCTAACGATTTTGATAAAATTTGATATAAGTGATACGGCATTACACACATTTCAGATGGTTTGAACCATATTTCTTTTTTTATTACAATGTAGTTGTCCTTTCACGGCCGACTTATGAAACCTACTCGTGACGTTCAGAATTGATTCGTTTCTTTTTCCCCTAGTAACTCGGATATCACAGCTTCTTAGGTCCTTATTGCGAGTGTCGTTTAACTTTCGATGCGATAAAAGTCGAAATTTTCGTTTCGGTATTGTGTAACTTGATCGATAGAGATATCTATTACTTTGAATAACGAAAACACTTATTGTTCATGTAGAAAAAAAAATAATTTTTAGTCTTAAATTGAGTCAAGAAGTATTTCCAATTAATAGATAAATTAAACAGAAAACTTTAGAAATCTTGGAAATGTGACGGAAATCATCTAAAAACTGTGTAACACTGGCTGAATTTTCTTATGATGCAATTAAATATAACGCAGTCCTATCACATGCAATGCTTAAAAATAAGCGTTGAGTATCTATGTATACTACACTAACTATCAGCTACAAGGCACCTTGTTTGCTGTGTGTCTGTGAAATGACACGAAGATTTTCCTTTGTTCTCTTGTAATATTTTATCATTGGGAATTTTATCGGGACATTTCTTACAAACGCATAGGTTTTTTTGTTTTGCAGTTTTATCACTGTCATATGTGTCAGTCATTCCTATATTTTGGCATTTGACAGAAAGCAAACACATTTTCCTCAGTAAATCGAAGGAATAGTTTTTTCTTACAAAAAATAATTGTTTACTTAAAAAAAAAAATATTTCAACCCATATGTTGCGTTTTATTTTCCTTTATTTATTATTATATTGCTCTGTGATTAAAACAATTGTTATTTTAGAAACAATAAAACCATATTTAAAAGGAAATCAACATACATTTGGTGAGAAAATTAAACTCGTTGTAAGCAGTCGATCAGAAAAATGTGAACGACAAAGATCGATAGCTTATGTGAAATTTTTCGTTCACAATTGAGATTCGCAATACGAAATTAAATTTTCGATGTTCGACTATCGACAAAAGTCGTTTATCGATAGAAAAACGACACTCGCAATGAGGCCCTTAATCTTATGGATAATGCTCGTCGTTTTTTCACCTTTCAAGTATATATAGATGAAGATGCAATTTTGCGCCGCTTTTAGTCATCATTACTACTGTCAGTTTATTTATATTTATGTATTCTTGAAAACTTTGAAAAATTTAAGTTTCTCATAAAAGCTTCAATAAAATAAATTAAAACTGCTCTTAATTCTATTTCAGTCTCGACTATTAATCTTCTTAGCAAAACAAATCTCAATTTATATGTACATTTTAATCAGAAAATATTTTAATTTCCTTTCACGATCTCATCTGTCAAACTAACAAAACCTGTCAAATAGATTACGCGCCTAAAATTGCAACCACACGATTTTACCTGCTGCATTCCATGCCAAGAAAAATCATTTATTTTCTATCTTCCCACAAATAATTTATTTAAATCTCTACCATCACATTAGTCACACGTCACGAATAGATTTGGAATTATTCCAAACATTTTTATATTTTTATAATTTACTTACCTAAATTTTGTCTTATGTTGTATGGAAAACAATTCAAAATCAAATACACATACTCACATACATATTCATAAAAATGCGGGAATCGTTCTTTTTTTTTTGTTAATTTTATAATTACAAATTAATTATAAAATAGTTAAATAAATAGAAATTTCTGGTAAACATTGTTATCAATGATCGTCTTATCATTTGAATTTTGCTTGAACTTATCTAATTTTGCAAAATGATTCTATATTTTAGTGCTGTATCTTTTGTTGTCATAAAGATTTCCTCTTAAAATTTTAAAGCAAAAAACAATCCAACAACCTCGAAAATAAATAATAAAAAAATAATAATAACATTAAATCAATTTCGTGAATATTTTACGCTTGGCTAGATTACAACCGTGTCGGTCGACGGTCGGACTTTGTCGGTCTTTCAAGTCCAGTGTCATATTGTCAATTTATCATCAATTGCGGCGCCGAAAAAATATATAAGTATCAACCTACTAAAATTTATTAATAGTGATTTTCATTGTATATATAAAAATTGTCACTATTTTTAAAACATCCCAAATGTTCTCCAAAATAAAATGAAAAATGCATTCTTTTAAGCTAAACGTAATGCATCTTAAGTGTGTGAAATAAATAAAAAAGATAAATATAGGTTTAATGATGTCTTAAAAAACAAGTAAAAAAAAAAGAAGGAGGACAGAATAATAATAGCATCAGTCAAGTGTAAATATAAACTTTTTTATTTTATAGGTGATTAAGTGAATAATATAGCACATTATTGTTAATGCTATCTGTTTGTTTTGATGTCACGGTTTATTAAATAAAAAAACGAAATATATATTTTATGGTGATTTAAAAAAAAAAAAATACAACTATAACATAAAATGGATCGTACGATGTATGGCAAGATGGATCCTGGTTCAAGGCAGCCGTATAGGACCATATTGAGTAAAGGAATACAACCAGGATGTGAGTATTTTTTTTGTTTTTAGAATATGATATGATACATGAAAATACCGGTGTTTTGTTGTCATAGCGAAGTGATTTCTGGTTTTTTTTTTTTCAAGGAGAAAACACAATTAAACTAAAGTCAATAACTTAAGAAGAACATGTGTTAAGAACAAATCGAAAGTGTTTAATTTATATAATATAATTCATGTTATTATTTATGTCATACCTATTGCAATTTTTACAATCACTACCTAATAAAATTTGTTATTTTGCATCTCCAAAATTAACAGAAAATTTCCCGAACTGGCTTTATTCGTCAAAAATATATCTTTGGTCTACTATAACTCAATAACGTTTGCACTATTCAAATTCCTCAAATGTCAAACTTAGATTCGTACAAAATCACAAACGTCAAAATTGGAGTATGCAAATCTGTCTGTTAAAGTTCAGGGCCACTCCGTAATGAAAGACAATTATGACTACAAACCATCTATGATAAGTAATTTTGGAACGATTTTTTTTTTCACTAAAATGCAGTTTGAAACGTTTAAAATAATATTGTATAATTGCCATAACATTATCAAGCCGGAAAAGGTTGGCCAGAGCAACTCAAAAAAGTATAAAAAAACACTTAAAAAAAGAAATTTATAGATTTTTTTGAGTTGCTCTGGCAACCCTTTTCCGGCTTGATAATGTAATGGCAGCTATACATTATTATTTTAAACGTTTCAAAGTACATTTAAGTGAAAAAAAAATTCGTTCCAAAATTACTTACCATAGTTTTCTGCACTTTGAAGTGCTGACCAATGAATGGGTTTCCGGCCATTTCTAGTGTTCATAATTTTCGACGAAAATTCAGGCGCGCCAAAATAATGTCCCAAAATCGGTCGCTACTCTTCTAATATAACGCTTATTTGACACACAAATTAGCACCACCTGTCCATCTATTTAGAAAAAGGATGAAATGTAATCGGGGTTGCTTAACAAAATAAAAGGCACGACTGGGTCGGACAAACTTGCTCTTGTGTAAGATTACTAACCTTTGGCTTAGGATACTAAGTAAGAAACTATAATAAATAATCGGAAGTAAAAATAGTTTCTATAGCGTTTTTATGGCAGGTACCGTTAATAAGGTGATTTTGAAAAAAAAATTCTAACAAAAAACTTCATTATTGCAAAAAAATCAGTCACACTAAATTTTATCAAAATCGATCGAATATTTTACGAGAAAAACTTGATTATCTTTAAGGCTTATTTGCCAGGTACCGTTAATATGTAAACTTATTCTGAAAAAATGAAAAACACAACCTTTGGCTACAAATCCATTGTACGAAATTTTATAATCGATCGTATTTTTTACGAGAAAAATGGAACTGTCTAAAACGCTTGAATGGCAGGTACCGTTAAAAATCTAGTTGTAAAAAAAATTATTTTTGTCGAAAAACATCACCGTTTTCAAAAAAATCAGTCATGTTAAATTTTATTAAAATCGATTTTATTTTTTTCGAGAAAAATTGAATTAAAATGCAAAAAAAACTTTAAAATATTTAAAAGGCGAAACAAATCTAAAAATGAAAAACGCAGTTAAATTAACTGCACTGCAGATATCACGTTCACAAAACAAATTTAAAACTTTGTAGTATGCATTTCTTTATGAAACATTTTTTTTAATAACATCTACACACATAAATAAAAATGATGAAGTGTCTGTTTGTAATGTCAAAATCAAGACTTTTTACAAGATTTATATGAAAGTATAAACGGCACTTATAACAAAACATATATTTTTTTAATTTTTGTCTGTCTGTCTTTCTGTCTGTCTGTCTGTTTGTCCCGGCTAATCTCGAGAAAGACTGGACCGATTATGACCGGACTTTCACTGACCGATATCTAATGTTGTAGCGGGTAACATAGGCTATTTTAATTACTCCCTAGGTGACACTCGGCTCGCTTTTTTCGCATATTCGTATATATGAACCGATCAGAAACTATTGGACCGATTTTAACGAGACTTTCCTTGACAGATAGCTGATGTTGTAGCTCATCTTGTAGTGGACAACATAGCCTATTTTAATGACTCCCTAGGTGGCGCTCGGGTCGCGTTTTAGTATATTCGTATATATGAACCGATCAGAAACTACTAGACCGATATTAACGGGACTTTCACTGGTTGATATCTGATGTTGTAAGAAATTTCAATTTCCGAATTGATCGCGTTTTCGAAAACTCTTATATATGAGTTTAAAAACTTTAAGCAAAATGTTGGACCAATAGGATTATAACAACTGTTTCAAAATCAATGCTTTCTCCCTAGTAATTAATAATATCCTTAATAATAATTAGAAAAAAATATTTAATAATTATTGATTAATCAATTTATTTTTTTTTCTCTTACAGGTAAGTTTAATGTGACGTTACTAACTAAGATTTGATGACTCTTCATGCTCGTAAGTTGTGATATTTGTAATTTTTTTATGTTTTTTATTTTATTGTCCGATATAAAGCCACTTCTAGACGTGTTCAAAAAACCCTAACCGACTTTTTTTTTGTATTTGTTAATATAGCCATTTGAATTCTTTTTGTTACCGCACTTTCATACGTTTTGGCGGTTTTTGACGAAACATTATCATAATCTTGTCGAATGTTTGGAGCTTCCAGAATCTGAAGTTTCTTCCCACAAAACCTTTACTTAAAAATAAATTAAAAAAAACCTTGCAGCTGTCAAACTGGGTGTCTTACCGACCAGTAAAAAGCTAAAACTAGACAATATAGGCGAACCTACAATGAATTCTTTATAATATCTATTGTGACGGTGGTAAAAGTTGAAAACTTATATCCTAAAATCACTGTCGAATTATTCCGTAAAATTAATAGGAACATATACCTATTCGGATTCTATTCTGCATAAATGTCAAAATTAAAACTGAAAGTTCCGACATTTTCAAAAGTAGCATCTTCC
The DNA here is from genome assembly GCA_951217065.1 of Baccha elongata. Taxonomy (NCBI): domain Eukaryota; kingdom Metazoa; phylum Arthropoda; class Insecta; order Diptera; family Syrphidae; genus Baccha; species Baccha elongata. The sequence goes on along the minus strand of OX578272.1, from coordinate 230,284,897 downwards.
GATAGCGTGATATATTTTTGGACATCTTGAAGTGTATATTTACTACGTAAAAAAAGTTGAAAAAATAATAATAATTATAAACTAACTGCCTGAACAAAGTGGTGTACATGCAGCAGTAGCAAGCAGCACAGTCAAAGTTAAAAGAAAGAGACAATCCTACAATCTGTAGCTGAAACACACAAAAAAAAAAAACAACACGAAACAAAATGTCTGAAGGAAATTTGACGTGTTATACTTCACCATTGTGGACGAACTTCTACTTTTTTTCCAGTAGCTTTGACAGTGCTGCTTGCTGCTTGCTGGTGCTGCAGCTACATTATTGTGTTCAGCCAGAAAAGCTTATTCATATGATAAAAAGCTTTTTAGTTTTCAATAATTTTGTCTATTTGGCAATAGATGGCGCTACATCTATAAAAACAAACGTATATTTTCAAATTTTCCTGCCCCAAATATATTCAACCCAACAAACTTGTCAGGGTTAGATAATTTATGCAATCATCTTTTAAACTTTCATTACTTAAATGGAATAAAATAATTGTTTTTTTTTTTTAATTTAAAAAAAATTAAGTGGGTGAGAATTCTTTATGTCTTTATACTTATTACGTCAAACAAAGTTTAATTGAATAGCGTTGTCGTCATGTTTGCTTTCTTAAAAAAACAAATAAATAATAAGCAAACTGAAGTTTTATGACTTCAGAGACATTGCACATGATTATGTTTTATGTGATGGATTACTTTCTTATTTAAGATTGCCTTTAGGTTGAGTAGGTACATATAGACTAACCTTATGTTGTATCTGCATAGATTGTGCTTCATAGATTTTGATGTTCTACTTTTATATTCCCTTGGGGGAGAAAATTAAGACCTAAACAATTTTAAACTTCATCTGCTTTTTTAACCTAAAAATTTTGTTCACCTCCTTTAGCAGGTTAACAATTTAGCTCACCACATAGAGTAAATAATTACAATAATTTCCCATTTTAGTGTTATCCCCGCTCGAGGTGGACGAGATTTTATTGTTTACAGATACTTTGATATGTTTTGATTCGGTAAGGTTACCGCGCGTATGCCACCATCGCATCGGCATCGGTTAATTTCATTTCGTACTAAGCAAGTGTGTATATATGTAAATATTATGATAGACTCTATAGTCAATTTCAGGGATTTGTGGCCAGGTCGATGGGGGTCTGCTTGGGGAATCATAAGAAGAGTAAAGCACTTTTTTTTTCTTCTCAGAAAAGCCAGAAACATATTGCTTTGTACGTATTTTTATTCCAGACAAGTACCTAGTATTACTTACGATTCTGAGACGATCAGTACGAGTTTTTCTTGAGTTCGTTTTTTAGGTTTGGTTTTAATTGATGATTATTGATCGAACATCGACGTGAATGCAAAAGCGCAATTATTTTCTATTTTTTTAAATTGTTAAATAAAATTTCACATAACTCTTGCGGTGAAGCGTTCTTTGTGTCAAACTTATATAGTGAAACGTAAAGAAAAAGGGTTGATCGCAGTGTTGTATCTATCTGACGCATTAAGCAAGATCTAAAGAAAACAGTGGTGACATCATGAAAATCGGTAAGAAGTTTATATGATTTGAAATAGATTTGTTAAAATTTATTGGAGAACTCGCACTTTTTGTAAATATAGATACATGAAAGCGTCATTATTAACGGAAATGGAATTATTTAACTTAGATTTAGTACGATCTGTTTGTCAAATATGACTCACTGAGTTAACCTTAATAATATTGAAATGAAATTAAATTTTTGTATCAATTAAAGTGCCATATGATGATGACCGCATTTTTAAACATATGCATGTGCAAATATTATTAGAATTAAATTTTTGAAATAAAACACATTTTTTGTGTTAAGTACTAGATTATTGTATAAAAATAGTTTTATTGTTTAAAGATAGATTGAACATTTATTGATTATGTTATTACTGTGCGTTCTAGGTAAAATGTGTAATTAATAGAAAATTGGCAAGTATCCAATAAATTTTTAAGTAAAATACCCGTATGGCTTTGTTTAGTTAACAAAATGATATCGTTGAAGTATATTCACATTGAATATTTATGATTTTTCGTTTGACATTTAGATTATTGTGATAACAGCTGTCAAAAGTTGTGTTTTCTTAAAAACAAAAAATTAGGTAAGACACCAGACCATGCTCATACTCCAAATATTTAAAACTTAAATTCTAATGCTTCAACAAGAAAACTGCAGGCTAGAACAGAAAATGTCACAAAACAACCGCTGTTCTGATTCAAAAGGAAATTACGTAAATTGCTCCGGACAGTCTCACAGCAATAAGATCATTTCAGAAATAAATGTAATCTACATTATGTGTACAACAAAAAGTTTTACCATTCTGTTTTGTTATTAAACACAGCTAAATCATTTCTTTTGACAGCTACAAAAATATAATCTGTGCTTTATTTTAACTTGGACATATTAGAGCGCTCAATTTTCGTTTCTTTTTAAGCTCAGAAAAAAATCGTCGAGTATTTGGATTAATGCTGGGTTACCATGTGCTTTGGACGATGTTCACATTGAACGTGTTCATCCGACGCATTTTGACGTACGTGTTCAGACACAAAGTAGCGTGAACACAAAAGATGTCGTGCATCCACACGAAACAAAAAAACAAAATATGTGAAATGAGCCTAGATGTTTACAATATTCTTTACAGACTCATATTTAATTGAAATTTCCAATCAAAATTGATAAAATTTTGCGAAAACTTTCAAGATGTTGGTGCAAAAAGCAAAAAAATAAAAAATTACAAATGTCAGAATAGCGAATGTCAAAATGCATCCATGAGAATTTTAAAAAATCTACAAATCCGAACGCAAAATCTCGTCTCTTTCTAATAACGAAGTGGAAATGGGACAAAACATAATATAGACGTCAAAATGAGTCGGGTAGTACGTCCAATGTGAACATCGTCCTGAAATGATAGTTTAATAGCTCGTGATTTATTTCTTCATTAATCGGAATAATCAGTTGTCATTTATTTCCACTTAGCCATTAAGATAATTCTGTCTGTCTAATAAAATTTAGTTTTTGGAAACATAAGAGTTTGTAATCATAAAAACTTTAAACACCAATCATTTGAGTTGCATATTTTTTTTATAAATTGATCTTAAAACAATATATTTCTCCTCTAGCCAAGTAAAACGAAAGGAAATTTTTGCAATTTTTAGGGAAATTAAGAAAGTATTTAAAAATCCCATTTAATTTAAATTTATTCACGTCAATAATTCTCATCAGACGTGTTTTATTGGTAAGTGTATAGTCAGTTTAGAAAAAATTTGTATGGGATACGAAAAGTGTCGATAAATAGATTATCAATTAAAGTCAACATAAAAGTGAAGATAAAATCTTGGAATGCCTAGAAAGTTGTAGCGCGAAATGGGATGTCAAAACATTTTTTGTTTAGAGGTTGGTAGCACACATGGTTGACAACGTAAACAAAGTGCCATGTTAAACAATTATTTTGTTATATTCTTTATTTCAGGGTTACAAAAAAAAAAAAAAAAAAAAAAAAAAAAAACACCGGGAACTTCTTATTATCTAACGATTATTGGCTTTTTTTCTTTGAACGAAGGTAAATAATCTTCGGGTTCGGGCAGTGATATGCTATAAAAGTTCTTGTTAAACAGCACAAGCGCACAATATACAAATCAATTTTAATGCTATCCAATATCTGTCAAAAATATTATTGTTAAGAAAAAATAAATAATTTTTTAGTAAAAGGAATTCGACATTAATTTGTTCCAAATTTTAGAATTTCATTCTAGCATTATGTCATGGCACCAAACGATTACAAATCACGTAAAAAAAGCGCCAGCAACGACATCTATTTGCATCACTAGTAGTGGTAGATAAATACTATTACACATACCCCGCATCTGGTAAACCAAATGAATATTATAAGGGTATTCATAAACGATGTATTTTCCCATAGCCGTAAACGAGCTGTCAAAATATGCATGGGGCAATTTTCCGACGGAACATGTAAACTTCCATAATGAATTCGATGCTGAAAGCGACAATGTAAAGATGTAAAGAAGTAAATTCGCTGTTTTTGTCGCCATTTGACAACGGCAGGAACATTTATGCGCATTTCGTTGAGTTTCGTTAAACATGAGCTCCGCATGAGCTGTGCGTTCTGAACCGCTCTTACATATGTAAATTTGACAGCTGTGGGCATTTGACAATCAGAAAAAAAATGTAATTGCATTTTACAAAAAAAAAAAAAAAACTACGAATTTGCATTAAATTATCCATATCATAAATAAATCATTTTTAACACAATCAAAAGAAACTAAAAACAAGTTGTTTTCACATGTTCCACATGTTCATTATGTGCATTTATCGATACAGTGCTGTCAACTTTGTAAAAAAGAAGTACCCTCTGAAATTCGTACTTCGTGCCATACCACACGTCATCAACTTGTACTCCGTCTCCTCCCGTAGAAACAAATTTTTACCCGCGCTTTTCTATACGTGAATACGTGTAAACAGCTAAATGCAAAATTGTAAGAATGTATGGTCTTGCCAAATTTGACAGTCCCATTTGAAATGAACGGGCACGCATACATTTTGATATTTAATTTGAACATAAAATTACTTAGGTTTTATAACGCAATACCATGAACACTGGCAACTATAATGTGTTTGATTTTCTAAGGGCTAGTTGTATAATCGTGGTTCAATGCGTTTTAAATTCGTAAACCACTGATTTCCATAGCTGCTGCCAAAATAGGTGAGTTAAAAACTTGAACCATGATTGTACAACTGACCCTAACGCCAATGACAACCATGTTCGACTTGCACCTCTCCCCGACCAAACCCAAAAAGATCGAACATTTTCTTAATTTCATGCACATTATTATTGTTGTTAACTTTGATCTCAAGCTCATATACACATTGAAGTCTTCGAATGAAAATTGGTTTCTATTGACGGCAAGAAAAATCAAAATGCTATAATTGTTGGCCAGACAAATAAGCGTTAGTTGACAGAACCATAGACAAGAAAATCATCTATTGTGTTATTACACAACCTATGGTCCACTCGAAGGTGTCTTGACAAATTTTTGAACACTTTGGAAAAATATATTAGCAAGAATTTTACATCGTAGACAAGAAAAATACTTTGAGAGGTGACCGGAATCCCTCTTGAGACCAAATCTTATTTTAAGTAATTGATACTTTCAAACAATACACTTCACTTTCCCCATAAAAAATTGATTTTGTACATTCCTAATCCCAGAAAAAATAATTGATCTTCGCTGATAAGTAGAGAGTTAACGTGATTTCCATATATTTTTATATTGCTAGTATGGTAGGCAAGAGAGGTTCCGGTCGACATTCTAGGTTATTCTTTTTTATATTGTTTACAATGCAAACAACGCTTTCATAGTCAAGAAAATATCCTAGAACACAGCTTATTTGACCAACGTATTCCTATTTATCTTTTGATATTGATATTGTAGAGATAACATCTGCAAAATGGTTTTTATTTAGAATGATTATGGCCCTACAACTCTTATTTCGCTTTTAATCCCTTTTTTAAGAGCATTTACATATATTTATTTATTTACATACAAAGCACTACAACAATGTTCGAAACAAAAAAAAGGTTTGGGAAAAATCTTATGTAGCTTGTAGAGGTGCCGTGAAATATGACCGTATGAAATTAGGCCATATATGTAAATATGACCTTATTTCATTTTGGATTAGTTAAATGAATCCATATTTAAACTTTGGCTTTATTTCGCTTTGAAATAGGGCCTTACTGTCCTGATAATGCTATATGAGAACGACTGGCTAGCCTTATTTCAATTTGTTGAAACACAATAAGACCAACTCTTAAGAAGCTAATTGTCAATATTAAACATTCGCGCGAATGTTTAACTTTGAAATCCCAAGTCGATATTTATTTAGAACATTCGCGCGAATGTTTAACTTTGAAATCCCAAGTCGATATTTATTTAGTTAAAAATGATTTTCCTGACCACCAAAAATCGCTTTAATTAAAATATATATGTACAAACAAAAAGTATGTAAAACTACTGATGGTACAAAATAAACTTCTCTATCACTTCTGTTCCGATCACAAAACTGTTTTTTATTGTAAAACAGCAGTTTTTTTCTTTTAAAATGAGAATTTCGTGTTCGTGTTATCTTCCATCCCTTTTTTCATATATACAAGCTGGCTTGATATTATTTCACTGTTACAAAGCGCAATAACACCAAAAGTTGAAATAGTACTCTACAAGGGTGCTGGAAAATAATGCCGTAAAAAATTTGTATTTTTTATTAGTAAGGCAGTAAGTGTCAAACATTTATTGCTTGCTGATGACAGCTAGTTCGCAAGGAATATTCCGCAAATGCAAATCTGTCCAACCACAAAGTGAAAAAGCTCAAAAATGAGCAAAACCTTTAAACAAAAAGAACTTAAACTTCAGGTTTGACAGGATACTGTTTACTTTTATTTTGTTTACTCGAGGAATATGAAAATGCAACAAGAGCACATTTTTGGATGGAACTGGCAAATGTTATGTCCTCCTATGTATAAATTTTCCAAAAACACTTGATTTTCCTTGATTGATAATTTGTTTCGAGATTTGAATATGTTTGAAGGGCAATCGAACATTAAACAAGATCACACTTTAAAAGCCACTACAACTTTACGAACTTCATTCGTACCAACAATAACAAAAATTTTGATCGATACTCGAATGAAAGTCGAAAATTTATCGGCAGTGAGATTTGTCTTCTCCTTTTATTGGTAGTGATACGCAGTGAGATTTTTGTATGGAAAATCCAATTTCACTACGGATTTTCAAAAAAAAAACACGGTTAATGTCAGTTTGACAGAAACAGAATCCTTTTGTAGTACTGAGTGGGACAAATTTCTTTGTGCAAACATATGAAAAAGTAAAACAAAAAACAACATTGTTGCTGTATATTGTAATGCTGCTCTAAAATGCAAAATAATTGCCAAATCTGAAGGTGTTGGCATTGAATTTCTAATTTTAGAAATAAATGATGGCAACATCACTTGCATTTTGGGAGTTGCTTACAATCCCAATAGAAGTTTTTCTGCAGAACCTCTTTTTTCAATTATTCGCGAACTAACAGCGAATTATGAAAACATTATCTTGTGTGGTGATTTTAATGCCGATCTCTTGCTCTTTGATACAAGAGCCAACCAACTAAGAGACGAGATTGCTGCTACTGGTTTAGCTGTGTCGAATTCATATGCCACCCGCTTTGGACCCAACTCCACCCCAAGTCTTCTTGACTTGATGATTGTGTCTGATTTGTCGAATGTTCTTCTTATTGATCAGCTTTCCCTTGAAGGTATTTCAGATCATGACTTAATTTTTTGCACGTTCAACATTGATTTTTCACGAACTGCCTTTTCGTCTTCGTTTGAATTCCGAGACTTTAAATCTATTAATTTTGATGCACTACAGTTGGATGCTAATAACTTTTCCTGGGATACATGTTACAATCTTTATAATGTTAATGACAAAGTAAATTTCTTCCAATATTTAGTGTTTGAACTGTACGAAAAACATGTTCCCTTGAAGACAGTTTTGGTGCGCAATAAAAATTGTCCGTGGTTTACTACTGAAGTACTTAGTTCAATAAAAAAGCGACGTAAATTGTACTCGAAGTGGAAGCATAACCCTTCCACCGTCAACTGGGAGATTTTCTGTCGTGCTCGTAATAATTCTTCTTTTGTTACTCGAAGAGCCAAAAAAAGATTTTTTATGTCAAAACTTAGCTCGAACCAAAATTCGCGTAAGCTTTGGACAAGTTTACGTTCTATTGGGGTTGGTAGAAAGGAAGTTGTTGATAGTTATCCTGATCCAAATGATCTGAACAAGGCTTTTGCATCGGATAACTTACAATCATCGAACTTTGCACCCAACAACAACTTATTATATGGTGCTTCAAATGAATTTGACTTTGAGGTCATCACGGAGTTTGAGGTTCTTATGAATATTCGTTCTCTGAAGTCGAATTCCGTTGGGGAAGATGGAGTTCCTATTAAGTTTATAAAAATTATATTACCACATATCATAACCGTTCTTACACATATAATTAATTATTGTATAACCTGCTCATCATTTCCGGACTGTTGGAAACTTGGTAAAGTAATTCCTGTTCCCAAAAACCCTCATCCTACTTCAAGTACTGATTTTCGTCCTATAAGTATACTTCCTTGCCTGTCAAAGATTTTCGAAAAGATTCTGGCTAACCAGATATCTAATCACATTACCCAAAACAACTTATTATCGTCTGTACAATCTGGTTTCCGTCCGAACCATAGCTGTTCTACAGCAATGGTTAAGGTACTTGATGATATCAGAATCCAGTATGACAAAGACGAAGTGACGATATTGTGTTTGCTTGATTTTTCCAAGGCATTTGACAGGGTGAATCACGACATTTTGTGTAGTAAACTTAACTTATATTTTGGTTTCAGCAGTAGATCTGTTCGTCTAATTGAAAGCTACTTAAAACAACGCAGTCAAAGAGTTAAAGTTGATAATAATTTCTCCTCGCCAATATATTTAATAGCTGGGGTGCCGCAAGGTTCAGTTTTGGGTCCTACATTATTTTGTATGTTCATCAATGACCTCCCACATGTATGCCAAAATGTTATGTTTCATCTTTATGCAGATGATGTCCAAATATATCTTTCTCGACCGTTTAATTTGCTTGAGGACCTTATTTGCAGAATAAATGAGGATCTTTTAGGTATATACAATTGGACCTTGAACAATGGTTTGACTCTAAATCCTGCCAAATCGCAAATAATTGCAATTTCCAAAAGGAAATTCGATATAGAATTCCTTCCACCTGTTTTTGTTTCTTGTTTTCAACTTAAGTTTGTTGACACTGTCACCAACCTTGGCTTTAAAATAAATCGGTCACTTTCAGCTAATGACCATGTTAATATTTGTATCGGAAGAATATATGGCGGTCTCCGTAAGCTAAACCTGTTCTCAAAACTGACTCCATTAAGCACTAAGTTGAGATTAGTTAAATCGTTGCTACTACCTATCGCGGAATATGCGGCTGTTGTTTATTGTCGACCCGACTCTCACTGTCGACACAAATTGCTTGTTGCTTTCAATGATATGGTAAGGTATGTTTTTGGCTTGCGTAGATTTGATCATGTTTCACAATTTCATCAACTTATACTTGGATGTACGTTTGAAGAGTTTTTTGATGCAAAATGTTGTATCTTTTTGCATAAGATAATTCAAAGAAGAACCCCTCTTTATCTCTTTGACAAACTACGCTTCGCTCATTCAACTCGAACTTTGAATATCATAAATAACTCTTTTAAATATTTAAACTCATCGAGACTCTTTTTTATTTATGCCATTAGACTATGGAACTCCTTACCTGTAATGCTTAAACAAATAATAGGTATACCTCAATTTAAGAAAGCATTATTTTTACATTTCTCTAATTTGGATTCTGGAGCAGCTATTTGAAATTTAAAATTTTATACTAAAAGTTTAGTTTTTGAAATTTATAATTTTGTATGAAATTTATACCGAAATTAAAGAATACATGAAATATTTTAAATTTTAATATCTTTAAAACGAAACATATTTATTTATTTATTAATTATTAAAACGGAACATATTTATTTATTTCTTTGTTATATTGTTATTTTGTTTGTATTAATATTGTTTATATGCATTATTATCCTTTGTATCAGGTACTATAAAAGACTAAGTCTTATTTGTACACCAATTAAATAAATTGAAATTGAATTGATTAGAAAAAAAAAAAAAAAAAACATCAAACAGATATTTTGTTATTTATCATTTTGAAGTGCAATTCTTTCAAGATTTTTTTTTTTGTATTTTTACTAGTTTTTTTTATAATTAGTTTTGTATATTTCAATAAAAAAATGCTAAACAATTTGCTCGTTTTATCTTTGTTTAAAATACACCAATAATTTTCAAACTTCAAAAAACACCTGTTTAGAGCGAGAAAAATAAACTGAGAAATCGAATCCAACAAATTTTAGTCTCAGTGATGTCCGAAAAAAATCTCACTCCTCAGGTGAGATTTTGTGTCCCACTCATGTCCAATTTACTTAAAGATTCCTCAATTGCTGAACCAATTATTAATTGAAATGAAAAACAGTTTTCCTGTCTAGAGTTTCTAAAGCCATGTGTGGCCTCAAATAATAACAAAAGAACAAAAGACTTGACCAACAATATAAATTCAAAACTTGAACTTAAAAGCTCAAAAATTATATTTGAATGGCGGTCACTTTCTTCGAACTTTGTTGAAAAGGATAATGAAAAACTCTTACAACTTAGGTCGTGTGCTAAAATAATACATATGTAAATAGAACATCATCTCAGGAGGCTCCATCCACTTTTGCTAACAAGCTCTCAAAACTGCAGAGTTTTAACTCTGTATGCGTGCCCGTACATTACAAATAGGACTGTCTAATTTGGCTAGGCAATACATTTATACAATTTAGCATTTAACGTGTGAACAACGTATTCACGTATAGAAAACGCGTGTAATTTTTTTTTTCTACGGGAGACAGTGGAGTACAATTGACACAGCAAAAAGCTTAAATTTTATTCACCCCAATAAAACGGGATCAAATTTAACAACAATTTTAACGCAAAAGGCACACGGCCTTAACAGAAATACATGAAATGTACCTATGACCGTGTTTAGAAATGTTTATGTAAAATGAAAGAATTGAAAATAATTGTTTGCAAAAACCAATTACTTGGTCTGTTTTGTTTTGACATTCTTAAGTCTGAAAAAGTCCCGAAACCAGTTCACTAATGTCGACACTAGATGGCGGCCAGGGAAATTTAGTTATGGCTTTACTACAAAGCTCGTGGGAAAAGTTGGTCTAAAATGGGAATTTTCTTCTTCTGATAGACCGTGTTTAGACTGGGAAATTTGAGACCGGACTCACGAGAGTTCGTTGGCGAGAGGAGTGAGGGGTAATTACTCTCGGGAGGCAGCTTCAAATTATAAACATCGGATGCGTGAGTATTGTTCCAATTCCAAATTCAAGTTTTTTTCCATTTTGTTCATTATCTGCTTGACTGCCGATGTGTTAATATCGCAGTGATCAAAAATGAATTTTCGGAAAGGAAACAAATAGAAGCATTAATAATTATTTATGGATCTTATCTCCTTTTATAAAATGCAAAAAATTCGCGTCGTACAACTGTCTCACTTCCCAAAAATTTCACCCGCTTGAAGTGAGGCGTCCTCACTTGAGGACTTGTGTAATCATGAGAGTACTCACCACGCCAGCCTCAAATTTGCCAGTCTAAACACGGTCATATTGGAATTCTAGGAATTCTGTAAAAAACTAGGTCCACAGCACTGATCCAGATACGAAATGAAATGAAACTCTAAAAACGTTATTTTTTTGTTTTAATAAGGGGCCGGTTATAGCGATCAGGAAAAACCATCAGAAAAAGTAGAAACAAATGAGAACAGGAATTTTTTCCTGATGTGCGTTTATAGCGATCAGGAAAAATGTGTTAGTGAACAGGCTGATTGAAATGCACACGAAAAACTTTATCTGACAGAAATCTGTCAGTGGAACAAGTGAAAATTGAACTCAAATAATTGGAACGATTTGTTCCATTTTTTTTTTAAATGTCAATCAGCTGGCACGAAAAATTAGTTTTCGTCAGGAAAATAAAGAAATACTTTTTAAACAATAAAGAATTATTCTATAGTAAAATTTATTAGCAAAAAAAAAATTCTTTGAGTTATTTGTAATCGATTAGTGTAGTATTTGTGTTTAAAATCGATTTAAAACAACATAAAAGATACATTCGAACATTTTTCCTGATGCGTTTTCCTGATCGCTATAACCGGCGCCTTAGGGGCCAGTTATAGCTATCAGTAAAAACCATCAGTAAATGATGGAACAAATGAATTCTGCATTTTTTTACGTATGAGCGTTTATAGCAATCAGTAAAAATATCTCAGTAAAAAGGCTATCCTACCTATAGAACTGATTTTCTGGATGCAAATTGCTTCAGTAAAATTTTTACTGATGTGTTGGAACAGTAAAAAATTGGAACGCACATCATTGGAACGATTTGTTTCATTTTGGGTGCAATGACAGTCAGCTGATACGTAAAATGAATTTACATCAGTAAAATAGATAAATGGTTTTTTCACAAAAAATATATATCAAAATAAAGATTTTCTTCAAGAAAAAATTATTTAATGTTATTTGTTATCGATTCACATCTTTTTTTTTGTTTCAAATAGCGTACAAAAATATAAAAAAATGCAAAAGAAAATTTTTACTGATACGTTTTACTGATAGCTATAACTGGCCCCTTATTTGATTTGAGAATTGAAAGTGTTTACATGCTCGTTCATGAAGTTTTGTCTAAATAATAGTTATTAATCAATTTGCTAACAAAATGGAAACAAATACGAACGGTGGTGTAAATGTAAACGAATCAAGAAATGCTGGTGATAACTGATTATTGAATGCTGGTTAATTAGTGAATTCATAAATAGGTATATAAATGTAAATTTGTTTACAGACGATGGAACAAGTCGAGAAGAAGATATTGCGATGCCACCAATCACACAGAAATTGGATACCTCAGCATCTTATTCTGAGATAGATCACATTTCGTTCGATGGAAATTGTTTTGAATTAAACATGAACAAAACGAAAAATTGCAATGAATTGTTATTTAAAATTGAAGGAACTCCTCTGCCTTTATCCAATTTTCAATTACATTTTAAAAGAAAACATGGTGTTGTGAAACTTGAACAACTCGATAATCATTTGGTGTCGAAGCGAGCTTCAACTGAAGAAAACAATGAATTTCCAGAAATAGTCCGAATGTCTAGTTCAACACCATCAACATCAGTTGTTCAAGAAACTGTTTCGTTCAAAAGAAAGGTATACCATTACTTTCTTAAATCATACTCACCATTCAGTGCTTTGAATTTGCCCGAGTTCTGGGCCATGTTTGATTACTTTGGTGATTGGGTGCCCCGCATGACAGCACAAGAACTAACAACAAAAGTACAAGTGGATTTTGAGGTTAAAAAAATGCAAATTGTCAAGACCTTGGATAGTATTGACTTTGTTTGTACTTCATTGGATTTGTGGACAACAAGGTTACATAACTATGTGGCTATAGCTTGCCACTGGATAGATCCTGTTACCTTTGAACGGAAATCAGTGGCACTCGCTTGTAAATGCTTTGGTAATTTATATTTAACAAATTGTTTCATATTTTCAACTTTCTCAATTCAGTTTCAACGTATTGGATTTTCATTTGGTAGTCCGGAATTTAAATCTTTCATTAAGTTCCAAAATGAACGTAAACAGGATTGTCCGGAGAAGTTTGAATTCAGACTACCAAATAAAAACGATATTAGTGGTAGTATTCTTTTATTTCTTCTTAATTGTCATTTGGACAAGGCTTTCGGTTTGAGTAGTCGGGTTGTCTCAGCCATTCTAGTGGTCATTGCATTTTTCTTCGCAATTTACCAATCCTTAATATTCAGCCACCAACCAAAATAAAAGAGGAATAAATTTCAAAGTAGCACATAAGTCGACGACACTTACGGCACTGGGTTTAGTTTTCCTCTCAATGTAGGTAGGTATATTGTAATGTAACTTATTCTAATTAGATATGCTTGCATTTTGATTTCCTCTATATGCAGTTGAGGTGAAAGTTTAACAATTCTTTGGCGAGAAAGTGAAAAAAACATTTGCGCCATACTTTCTAGGGGAAACTCTTCAATTTGTTTGCTATAGTCCAACCAATTTCTTCCAGCCAGCTCCTTCTATTGCTACTTGTCTACTGTTTCGCACTACAGTTGGTGTTGTGTTCCTCTTCCACTTGCTTGTGTGACCTGTTACGCTGTCCTCTTCGATTTCGATATATTTTCTATTTTTCAGTCAAAACATCCATCATTAATATAACGCACGTTTACAATCAAACATTAATCGATTACAAACTACCCATGGACAAAATTATCGCAAACGTCCGAAACAGTTGCTATAATTTTTCCAGTTACTTTAAACTATTAAAAAATGAACTAAAAAAGGATACCATAATTGAAACAACTATTTCACAATTTGTAGAAAGGGAACCATTACCATTGTCAGCATACATGTGTTACACCCTAGCACTTAGTTTAATACCAATAATCGATGTACAAAAAGTAATCGATTCAACATCTTCGTTAAAGCCAATCAATGAATCTTCTTTAAAGAAAGTGTTTTCATTTTTATCTCATGCTGCAATTTCATCTGATTCTACATTGGCTGCGCTTCTCGTAGATTACAAAAAACCAGGTGTAACCAAATGGGATTCAATTTACGATTCGATTGTTTTCGTGTTGAGTCTTGAAACCAATTCATTTGTTAAGCTGTTTGGTATACTACAGATTGAACCATTCACAAAGTCCGAACTCAAGTATCTAAAAGAATATTTAAAATGTTTGGGTCCTTTGGCTGCCGCGATTAAACGATTAGAATGTACATATCTTGGTTATGTGCTTCCTTCGCTCTTTGAAATGCGAAAAAAATACGAGAAACTTCAACGATCTAAGGAAATTGAAATTTGCGAACCGATTCTAAAAACATTAATATTGATATTAAAATCAAGATTTAGTGAATTGCTTGGACAAACAATCGCTTGTAAAGACAATTGTTATATTGCCAGTCTTTCACATCCACTTTTTAAAGAAAGGTGGTTAAATGCTACCGATACAGCAGTAAACAGAGCTAGTGTGCGATCGAATTTTATTAAAACTGTCAGCAAACTAAACTCCAAATTGTGTCAACGGGTGGATGTTCAGAAACAAGAATTTATCGAGCAGCAGATTGATGAATTCTACTTTGGTGAAGAAAATGATAAAGATAAAGCAAAGGATAGCTTCACAGTTTCAGTGGAACTTGAAGCTTTAAGGTATGTTGTAAAATTATGGCTGAAGTTTAATAAAATTTATATTTTTTATTCTGTTTTCTTTAATTTAGATATTTGGCAGATGAACGGAAGAATTTGACAATGCTGGAAGACTATCCAACAATTAAAAAAGGATTTTTAATGTACAACTGTCCTTTGTCATCGTCTGAACCTGTTGTGAAACTTTTTTCTAATGAAACTAGAAAAACTATTTCTATATATGGCTATTTGGGAGAGAGTCTTTTTGAAGAGCGAGTCTTGCTTGTTGTCAATGAAGAAAATTTATTATCATGAAATTTTAATCGCGCCATGAAAAGTGGATCGCTGCATGGCATGTTCGATCCCGTTTCATATACAATGCGTCTTGGACCAACATTTTTGCTATGAGCGGAGGGCTCTTAGTATAATAAAATTAAGTTTGATCGGTTATACCAATTATCTCATTTTTTTAAAAAAGTGATTCTTTTAGCAGCTATAACTCACGAAAGCCGCCATCTCGAACTACAAGACTTGCGTTTTTATCATGACCTGCACCCCTGCTATCGACTCATTTACTTTTTTTCGGTTACCTTGTCGACCCAAACATTGGTCTATGGCTCCTATTACGGTTGTCAAACATCAATACGATAATTGATGTTATTCAACTAAATTGATCCGTCGGTATAATCGTTGTCAAATATAAAAATGTTTGATAAACTGTGAGTGCCACTCAGATTTGAGATATATTGTGAACAGTTTTATTGACTAACTTAGTATTATCGTTGCAAAAATATTGGTGTTTATCAAATTTTCAGTCTAACGCAAATTCGCTGTTGATTAGTTTGCAACTATTTCGATTTTTTTTTTGTAAGAAAACGCAGTGTATTGTTCACTTTTATATTTATTTATACAAAATACAAATAATACTGTTCGGTTAACATATTTTTATTTAAATTCACTTGCACGGACTGTTTTTATTTTTGTTGTTTGGTGTGAAAATAGGAGGTACATGTACATACATTTTGCCTACATAATGCAAATTTCCTTTGCCATGTTCCATTATTTCCACAAAACGTTTTATCACTTTTTAACTTCACTTTTTAACAACACAAATACCTATAATAAAAAAGACCAGTGATATTTACTTTATTTACTCGAAAATAAATTAAAAAAAAAAAAAAAAACAATCCAAACACAAATGAAAAGAATAGAAAACTGAAACGTCAAAAAAACTGAAACGTTCACAAGAGAATTTTGTTAATCATTCACAATAGATCAAAAATTTATCAAACGACAATCATAATACCGAAATTTTGTTTGATTGATAAATGTTATCGTTTATCAAACAATTGATCTTTGATAACCGTAATAAGGGTGTATAAGTCTTAAAGGCTTTGTCAAACAGAGCGCGGTCCGGCGTTCTTTGTAAAAATCATCCCCTGTATCATTTCTAAGTCCTAAAGGCTTTGTCAAACAGAGCGCGGTGGGGCGTTCTTTGTAAAAATTAACAAACAAAATCTGACCGCCGCGTTCTTGCTTTCCCAGTATTGTATTGACCGAACCGTCGCGCCTCGTCGGTTGGCTCGAGCTCTTTTTGACAGAGCCTTAAGTCCTAATGTTTAGGCATAGACATTATTAAGATCATCGGTGACATTGATCTGTCAAACGTTAATCCTGAAATTTTGTATGACATACTATTTTTGATTTCTTCTCTTTCGTTTTGTATTTTCGTGGAAATCAGTTGTCATTTGGAAGGATTAGAAATAAATATCGAAAACGACTCGCTTCGTATTACATACAGAAGATTTTGGTCCTTTTTGAACGAAGAAATATCTGGAACGAAACACAGCACAATTAACAAGTAAAAGCATAGCTAAATTAACATTATAAATACTATTCCAATTTTTCTTGTAATGCTTGAAATTTGCTTAGGCTTCTTTTTCTCGAATCAGTAATGTTGGTTTTCACATTACTTGTGTTATTATTACTTATTTTTCATACAGTTGTGTTCACTTTGTCTTTCCCTCACTGTTTGTATCAAAACCGTTGCATAGTTACAGGCGGATACACCAAAACAATCATAATTTTTTTTATTTAGACGAAATTGAAAGTAACCAAACGTTATGCTGAAGCAAAATAAACTTCCATTCATAGAACTATGCCTTTGTGCTTGTGCTTGTGCTTGAATAAAAAGTTTATCCCCTCTCAAATACAATTATCGTGAAAAAGACCTCTGAAAGAATTTGATTCTTTCGAAAGTGATACACTTTTTCTACATCATCGCCTCCGCGTTGACTGACTTACTGAACTTGGCATATTGGCATTCAAAATAAGAACAAACATAGACAGAGAGTGAACAAGCGTTCACCTCGATCTCTTTTGTCTTTTGAACGATTAGTCAGACATCCGAAAATACAATTTGTGTGATGTAAATCTATCTATTTGGTCGACGACAGATATTTATCAGATGAATTAACCGATAATAATCGACCACTGACGAGTGGCGGCTTTTAAGTGTGGTGTGTGGTTTGAAAACCATATTTTTTTTCAAACACGTCTGTAGACACATACATTTGACTGAAGGTGAAAAGCTGGGAAAATGTAGGTGTCGTTATATGTATGAATGAGGAATTTATTCTTAACCTATTATAGAAACGAAGCTGATGAACTTGAAATTAGTTCAAATATTTTCAAAAAATAATTTTTTAGATGAAAATTTCATTAGATACATCCCTGGAATAGATTCGATATAACTTAAAACGATCACACAAGATGATAGATGTTCTACAAATAGATCAAAGATCCTCAAAAAAAAACAGCAAAACAAATTCTAAATGTATCTGCTATACTTTGTGCGCACACTGTGTGCAGGTGTGAAATTAATTAAAATAGGAATTATGGTTGTTTTACTTGTGATGTGTCTTGAAGAGCAGACATTGTAGAAAGAAGACTTCCTCAGCGTCAACATATTTATCTGTTTGAAGTGACAGTTTTCATAATACACTATCCTTCAATCTCTTAAATAACACACCATGTAATTGCGAAATGTACGTTTATGTTTTTATGAAATTTTCTTCAAAACGAACTGTAATTATAGAATCTTCGTATATCTACGCATCAGACACAGACTATCTGCATGACAAGGGAATACGATCATCCCGCCATTTTCATTAATTTTCCCTGAATGACATTATGCACTTAAGTCGTGTTCCGGTCCATAAGGTACTTCCAACTATATATGCACACTCTTATTATGATACAACATTTGGGCCCGCACTTATATGTATATAAAAATACATTTTTAAAGGTACTAAATCTCTGTGATAAGTTACAGGGTGATCTGTAATAGTTCCATGTCCCATGAAAATATCTGTGTATATACTTATATGTACAATATACATACATATCTACTTGTACATCAAATAAATAAATTCAAAATGACATTAGGTACCATCTCAACACAAAATTGTCATCTTCTTTAAATGGGGAAAGAAGAAAATATCTTCTGTAGGTCGACCTCTTCACCCAATCATTTGGTTGTCAAAATTTGTTAGCGGTTTTTCATAAAATAAATAATTATGGTTGTTAATGTTATGCAGAAACATTATATTCTATATGTCAGTTTTTTTTATTAAGATGAAATGACCCACACACTAAATTATCATGAATCTTCTTTTAGTCTTTGCTCTTTTCATTCATTACATTTGTCTTTTCATTTAAAACTGAAGACGAAGAGGGAACCATATCATTGGCAGAACTTCACTGTACAGCTGAAGTTTTTTTTTATTCAATAAAAAACATTTTGTATTTTTTCAATGCAACAAGTGGATTTTAGCCACGGTAGTTGACCCCCTTTGTCAGCGTAGAAAAGATTTCCTCGTTGTAGTTGAGTCGAATTAAAAGTACTGCGGATTGGGATGTCTTGGCAACTCTTATTATGGATGGCTGGTCAGATTAAGTATGAACCTTCTGGCAAATAGGAGGAGGCATCTGTCAAGTTGGATGATGTGGTTTCTTCATAGACTTGTTCACTTGTTGCTAACTTCGAATACTGCCAGATTCTTTAGTTATGTCTTTATTATCGTGAAGCAAATGGGAAAGCAGATAAGTCATTAATCTTATGAGTTTTTTGTACAAGTAGATTTTATGGCTTAGTCCATTTCTTTTTTGAGTAAATTAGGTTGTTTTAGAGTATGGCAATAACATGAGTGTTCAAAATTGATTTCCGTCAGATAGGCTGAATGTGGTGCTTCTGCAGTCAAAGGCTGAGCGTAGCATTCATCAGCCAGAAGGAGCAGGTCGTCCAAATTTCCTTATTGCTGATAGTATATTGATATGACATACGTGAAGGAATCATTAGCATACAGAAGATATTTGACGTTTTCGGGTTGTGGCTGATTAGAAATGAAAATGTTGAAGAGGAATGGATCCTAGTGCAACTACGGCTCTGATGGTGTTCATTGATGAAATAATGACTGGACGGTTCCTATTTGGACTAAGATATGACATAAAATCCTCCAAGAGTCTCATTGTCATGAAAAGTGCATCTGACCTTAGTCGAACGTTCGCCTGGAGGCGAATGGTGTGGGGAATGCTTTACTTTGGTTTAAAGCGAAAGGAATTTTTTTCAATTGCAAACCTTTATTTGTTTGGCTTATTTTCGCAACTATATTGATATTTAGGGCGAAGATCTTTTAATACTTTTACTTTTTTTTACTTTTTTGTCAAACAAAATAATTTTAATTTGAGTGAAAACGAATTTAAGATTGTACAATTTGGAGCTAGAAGAGGATAATAGTATAAAAGATAATTTATTATTGTGTTCAAGAAATAAGTTCTGACCTTGGTTGACTAGTTCATAGAGGTTTTATGGAGAAACACAACGTTTGAAGTTTGAATCCTCGAAATAATTTAGAACTAACTTTAAGAGCTTTAAATGAAATATGCTCACTATAAACAAAAATTTATTCAGCGCTCTCAAATACACAACATTTTACGGAATCTCGTGATTAAGCATTTAAGCTGTGACTTGGAGTGTGAATTTTGAAGAAACTCACAGCAAAAGTCACGCTTGCGGAATTTAGCCCCAGGAAACTGTTGTAAAATAATATAATAAAAAAACTAAATTTTACTTATAACTAGTTTTAGCTTTAAACGAGTTTTAATAAATTTAAACGAATGAGACGTTAATGTTTTTTTTTCTGTTTCTTCTAAAGTAAAATTGAGAACTAAATTACTCTAATAGAATATGGATTGCCACTCATTTCAACAAAATACACTCAAATTCATCTACAATTCATAGTTTAGCCAAATAGCCCCGTCGTGCGTCGTCCACCTCTTCTCTTTCAAGAAATCAAGCTGAACGTAGTAAACAAAAAAACAGCAGGGCGCCCATGCACCCGGAGATAGGTAGTAGGTAGCTTGCCACTACACATAATATGATGACTCCTCCGCTTGCTGCTTCGGTGGCTGTTGGTCCGTGATTGTGCCTCTCTTAATGGCAGCCACAAACAGACACGACAGTTGGCACTTAATATCACAATACACTGAGCATTTAGTTGTGTTTTGAGTTTTACGAGTATGAACACAAAATTTTGATTCGTGCGAATTTGTCGAATTTTCAATTTTGTAGTTTTCAATCGAATTTTGCGGGAAAATCAAAAAAACTAACTAAACTAAATAAGTGGTAGTTTTTGTTTGTTTTTATTGTTAGTGCTAAAAATAAATACATAATAATAAATTATAATGTTTAAACATATAAAAAGAAAATATGGCGCATTTTATTACAAAAGAATAACGGTTATGAAACCAAAATAAAAAAGAATTATTATAAATTCACATTTTAATTTTCTTTTGCAAAAGAAATAAAATTGAATAAAAAAAAAATATAAAATTAGTGATTATATGAAAGAAAAATAGAAAAATATTCTATCGTGACTCATCACTAAAATGTGATAAGTTCACCGTGTTGTGCAAAAGAATTAAATAATTGTTTTTCAGTGATAAGAGTTGCATTGTTTATGGCTGTCAAGACTTGAAAATTACAAAACTTGGAAACATAAAAATCATCTCATTTATTATCCTGTCGTTTAACTACAAATACGTTATCATCTCTCGTGTAGATCTGTTTGTTTTTATTTTGAATTTTATTTTTAAATTTTATTTTGAGTACATTGTTTTTAAAATGATATTTTTATTGGTTGGTTGATGGTATTCTATGGGAATGACATTTTATGACATTGAAGAACGTACATTTTTTTTTGTTGTCCTTCAAATGGTGATCATTTTTGTATTTTAAATGAAAAACAAATTTATCACAATAATTTTTTGACAAAATGTTATCATCATAGCAAAAAAATGAAAATAATTCATCCACTGTTAATGGGATTAAAATTTGAAAAAAAGTAATGATTGCTTAATTATGTTGGCGCTAAAGGCCGGGATGCTCTGGCCTTTATTAATACAAGGTGGCCGAAAATCCATCGTGATGCTATAATTTTTGCATATAGCGACAAACGTCAATTCTATTTTGACATTTGTGAAGTAATCAAATCATTTGAGAAAAATGATTTTCCTATAACTTTTGCAAATGGCGGCAAACGTCATTTCTGCTTTGACATTTGCAAAAAATGTTGCATCTTCGGTGGAATGAAGATTTTTGCGCCACGTTGTATGTGCCTTTCCAACCGATTTGTTGTCTACAGTTATTTTTTTTAAAGGTATCTCGAAAAAAACAAGCGATTATCTAATGTCGTTTTCGGGTGGTAATCCCGAAGAACTCTCCGATCCGGGATTCCAAGCAAACAAGCAAACACAGCTGATTCAATTCTGAAATATTATGTTTCATTGTAGTGGTAAACACCAACGCAAATTTTCATCCACTTTTTTAACGTGCGAATACAAATGAATTGAATTTATTCTTTTAACTATTTATTATCTTTTTCCCTTTATAAGCTTTGTGTTTTTTACTAAACTTTTCAATTTTCTTCAAATTTCAACAAATTTGTTAAAATATTAAATGCGAAAAACGAAAAAATGACAATTGAAATCGTTTTGAAGAAATGCTAATTTTTGTGATACAATTTATTTAATTGACTATCATTTCTACCTGATTCATGAACATTTACCCAGTAATATAAATCGCTTCACATAATGACTTTGGCCTCAAATCCTATAGAACTAGATTCAATTTTCATAGGTCGTTGGGTTTTCTATACGTTCCAGCAGATGGTGCCCAGATTTTATCTTTTTTTTTAAATGAGAAAATATAATAATGCTGAATACGACAGTTGTTTTTATTTTACAGCATTACTGAACTTATATTTTATATTGCTACGGTTCTCTGATTTAATAGTCCGAGAGTGATAGTGACTGATTTCGGGACATTATTTTGGCGCGCGTGAATTTTTGTCCAGTTATTGCTTCAGTGCCACTCATTAATAAATGGCAATTATGGCTACCGGAAAATCCCGGAAACCAAAGATACAGCCCTTTAAAGTGCAGAAAAAATAACCCAACTATGGTAAGTAATTTTGGCACGAATTTTGTTTTCACTAAAATGTAGTTTGAAACGTTTAAAAAAAATAATGTATAAATACCATAACATTATCAAGCCGGAAAAAGGTTGCCAGGGCAACTCAAAAAACAGTATAAAAACACTTTAAAAAAATGTATTGAATTTTTTATTTGCTCTGGCAATCCTTTTCCGTCTTGATAATGTTATGGTAGTTATACATTATTTTTTTTAAACGTTTCAAACTACATTTTAGGTCGTTGACGTACTAGATATGGACCAAGAGTCTGTTGAAATTTTCACACAAACAGCCAAGAAAAGTTGTTCCAGCTAAAAACAGCCTAAAAACGCCATCATCTTTTAGTGTTAAATACGTGTACTAATTTCACCATTTAATTTAAATGAAAACGATAATATATTATATTCATCTGTAAGTAACTCATGGCATAAGGAGTGGATGTGTTTTGTAAAATAAAAGTCGTTTGATAATAATTTCCACCAGATTATTTCAATAGTAAATAATTCAATAAAAAAAATCATATCACTGCTACGCAGATTCCCTGCTAGTAGTTGATGGCGCCCCTAGTTATGTTGGAACACGCGTGAAGTTGGCTACTGGCGGTCCATACCTAAATACGTCAATGCCTATAATCGCTGATAAAAATTAAAACTCACAACAGTTTAGGTAACTGTTATATATTACGAAGAAAAAAAGTTAATATCATTCGCTGAAAATGAACCACAATATACTATGGTACTTCTTTTCAACATTTTACCTAAAAAAGGAATTCAACAACTCAATCTCATAAACATGTGTTTATGAATGATATTTTTTTAAATATACGCAATGATCAGCAAATAGAGAATGTTCTTGTTCTACCTACACATTATTCTAGCATAACCACCCACAAGTTTCGCCAAAGTTCATTTAATTTCTACGTGCCGGCACTTATTATATAAAATTAATTATTCAAGTTTAAGGTTAATTTTCAAAATTGAAACAAACATAACGTAGGTCGATGATAAATGAGATGATTTCGATACCTTTTTAGCGCGCTTACCTTTTCTAATCATAAATAACAAAAATCTTGTCATAACGGGTAGATTTGGAAGCTGCAAAAAAAAATTGCAGCTGTCTACAAATCATCAATTAAAAAAAAATAATAACACTAATCAACGCGTTTGTTTAATATAAAATAACAACAACAAAATGTCAGCCAAACTAGTATCATCATCATTCAAAAGCACCCTCAACGATTTCCAAGTGGGTGCATTCGAAAGACGTTTAGGTAAGTGAAACATAGTCATTGTGGGAGATAAAATTTTTGTTTTGTTGTTTAACACGACCCACGTCTTCATGATCAGACGCGGACGAGAATCACTTTTTTTTTAAATTCCACATTCTTTTCAGATTGTAACCGATGATGGTGTGATCGTATAGCATTAAATTGTTGTCGTCTATGTTAACACTGTTGTTGTATTAATTAAAATCAATTTAAGATCATTGTTAAATTATTATTATAAGGATGTTGCACATGGTTTTGAATTGCGTGTAAAATGCGATTAACTGGTTCAATTGAATGCGTTTTGTTGTTTTAATTGAGATCAATAATGCAGTGCAGTATATCAGTTGCACATACGAACATGACACAGAAATCGATATGTTAACTTATGGTGGAGGCGTTCGCGAGAGAAAATTTCCGTACAAAATATTTATAATATTAATATAGTAGTAGAAGTAGAACAGAATTAATTCTCTTAATGAAAAGGTCATTAACGCCTTTTTTAAATTCTCTAAATCGACTTTTCTATATTAATTCAATAATTATGCTATACTATAAACAACCCCCGCGTATATAGCCGTCATGATTTTAAACATAGGTTACGTATATGAAATATAATCGAAGGTTATCTACTACTTCTGTGTAGACCTAGACATATCCGTTTGGTATTGTATTCTACTTAAACTACGAAACACTTGATTCTCCAAAATTGTCTTCATTTTTAGAACAACAGTCTTTTATTCACAAAATAAAGACAATTGTAAAAATAGCTTTTCTAATATGACGTGTATTTGTTATTTTTTAAGTAGTACACTCCGTGTCACTTGCTTAAAGATTGAAATTTTGTTTTTGTTTTCAAACGATCTGAGAAATCTATTTTGAAAAAAAGATGGGTTATAATAATTTAGCAAGATTAACTGCGATAATCCGGAAAAATTCTCCAATCTAGGAATCCAAGGAAACACTGCTGATTTGATTCCGAAGTTTGTGTGTTATTGTAGTGGTGAAACGTAAAAACATTAAATTCTCGTCACAACATTGTTGCATTTTGATATTGTTTTATTATAGAAATATTAGGTGCATTAGGACATATAATATGTAAGTGAATAATAAGCCGTTCGTTAGTGTGATGTACGGAACACAAATGAATTGAAAAATGCAATGAAAGTGTATACAATGCCGGTCACTTGACTGAAGCCACTTTTTTTGCAACGATTTTGCTAATGCCGTGAAACTACGCCAAGTGAAATACGGCCAACTTTTGGTAGTTGGGCTTATTTTGCTTTCCAAAAGTCTAATAAATCCAATTTTTATTGGTTATTATGCCAAGTTGGTCTTACTACACTTTCAATTGATTAATGTCGGTCTGTTGGAATATAGTTCAGTAAAATACCACCAAATTTTTAAATTGCCTATGGTATCCTGAGAGCAAAAATTTTAACCAAAGAATAATCGATTTGGGGTGTGAAAATTTAAAATTCGCGCGAATAGGAATGGAAATAAAGCCAATTTCAAAAAGTTGGACTTAATACACTTGGCGTTTATTTCATGGCACCGATTTTCGATGGTACCTGAAATGTTGAATCGGTTCTGAAACAATTTATATCGACTTTTTCTGCCACCAATGTCTTTCGAGACTCCATTTGTTTTGAAAATTTTGAAAAATACATATGTGGGCGCTTTCTTTAATATTCGCAGAAAAAATCACGAGCTTAATTTGTGTAATGTAATTTATACCTTTTTTCTACAGTTCCTTAACTGAAATTGGGAAATTCCAAGTGAAGCCAAAAATTGTATGGTTTAGTTTTTGGGAAATATGTACATACCCACAGGTTTCTTATAAATATTTCTGGTTTTGACGTTTTCATACTTGCAGAATTTTGATTTTGAAATAAAATCCAGAATTATTTTCCTTCTCTTCTAAGGATAGGAACTGTCATTCTGAGTGCCAAACGAATGGTTTCAGAATTCTCTTGGATTCTTCCAAACGCTTCTGAGCGACCAAGTGAAAATTACTGGCTTTAGTCTAATGTCGATTTTCTATAAATATTGATAACAAACGTGTGTTTCTGAAACACCCAATTAGCGATATTGTGCACCGTTTTGATACCATCCATCATCATGTCCTGAAAATAAAATTTCGGTTGGGCAGGGGATTTCCACGTTTTTTTTAGGTTTCCGACCTGCTCTGTACACTGTTGTAGGGATGCTAGATGATCATTGATGTTTAATGTTGAAATATCGATGTTCCTCTATGACAATTATCGGATAATGGATGTCGGTATCCATTGGGGAGTTCCAGAAATCTACGTGCAGATGATCATGGATATGTACGTATGAATTACAGAAAATTTTCCCGGTCGAAGTTGGTGTACGTCTTGGGTCCTTTGCTCTTTATTACAGTCCTTGACTTGAAGATAAGGTGAGATACCCAAAAATAAGTTGTTCTTTGTTGACGATGGAGTCATCATAAGGGAAAATGATTCATCCTTGCAACGACCACTTGATGTATGGGTGGACGCTTTAGATGGAAACGGGTATCGCATAAAGGCATAAAGACAGAATATCTATGCTGCCTATTTTCTGATCCATACAGACCTTATCCGGACATTTATTTGAAAGGAACAGTGCTTCCCAAGTGCGAAAAGCTTAAATATCTTGGATCTATGGTCAACAACAAAGCATCCTGTAATGACGACATCAATCATCGCGTAAGAGTAGGTTGGATGAAGTGTCGTGAGAACTCTGCCATCTTCTGTGACCGAAAATTGCCCCCATGCTTTACACAGCTATAGTTCGTCCAGCGCTTAAATACGGTTCACAATGACGGACAATGTACAAGAAATATGAGAGCAAATTGACTAATATAAAATTGCTTCGCATGACAGCAGGAGTAACAAAGCTAGATCGAATCCGAAGTAAGAAAATACGAAGAAGCCTTCACGATTAAAATACCATCGTTGATAAAATACAGCATGACTTAGGAGAGCACTGAGAACCCCTTCCAAAAGGCATTTTCATACAACGTTCCGGTACTATCGTTGAAAAAAGGAGAAGCAGGCCCAAGAATTCCTGGAAAAAAAAACAAATGCAGCGACACCAGCATTCAGTTGGCCTCAGACATGGAACAATCCATAACCGGGAAGCTTGCCGACATTTTCTGAGGCAAGCAGATCAGTAGGTGATGAAGTGGAGAAGTGTGAAAGTTGTGATCCCACTCGAGATCATAGCATCGTCGGAAAAGGCAAAAAAGAAGAAGAACAGGGATGTCGGTATGCGGCGATGTTTTCATCAAAAAATGTTTTTGGCTAAGATCGATGTTATGTCTGCTTTTAATATCGGGGATCGATGTTTGGACCTCGATGTTGACATCAATGGCAATATCGATGATTTGGAAACCTTGAGCATCCCTACCCTGCGGGTTCCAATTGGTTTAAACTGATCCTGCGCCACAACGAATCTTTAGGATGTTGATTATAGCCGAAGCTTTGCAAGGATTATTCGCAAGAATTATAACTGTACAGGTTAGGCTTTTGATTTGAAGAATCTCAACCTAGTGGTTAAAATTATTTGACTGTATGTCCGAATTGAAGACAGAACTGAAGGCAGTTCCAGCTTATTTTATATATTTCTGGTTTCAACGTTTAAACCATCATTTGTAGATATTATACTTTCGAATTCCGAGATAATTAAACTGTTTGACCCATTTAACTGTCTTCTTTTTCTTAATGAAGAAAATGTGTAAAGCGACGTGTGGGCATTATTTTTTTAATTTTACTGCATGTGAAATTGGCAGATCCCTTTAAACCCACTGCTATATTTGGCCAGGTGACAATAATCATTGGCATAATTGAAATAATTAAACATTTCAAATGTCTTTCATTGAATCTTTGTATCTTCTTTTTACCAACGCTGGCAATCAATACATCATCTATCAGCGGAATAGGGATCCGCGATTGAACATCCCTTCGTCTCACTTCGAAAAAGTTGAAGACTAAATAAAATACCTTGCGTTGTTGTAGGATTCTTTTATAATTTTAACAGTTTTGGCGGATATTCTTTTACAAGAAATGATTTCCATTTACGTACACATATTATGTTCTCCGTTAACTCGATCAAAAGCCTTCTCAGAATTCACGGACATGAGCTAATACACTAAACCCGACCGTGGGGTTATAAAGTCTTGATTTTGAATTATCAACTTGAAGAAAAGGAAAGCTAGATACTTTATTTATAAATTTATTACAGGCATTAATTTAATCAGAAATTTGTAGTTCATGTGAGTGCTTAACGAAAAATAGAACACAATTTGTTGCTTTTATTACATTCTTTTGCCATTTTCGCCAGAGACTTTTTTCAATTATAGTTAAATTGTTCAAAAAATAAAAACAAAATATTTGGTTCTAAGCAAACGATGCGTAGTGTAATTTAGAAAAAATATCTCATAATGATAAGAAGACAATAGTGCAACTGATAACCTTCGAGCTTCAAGATACTCAAAGCTATTAAATAAATAAAAATGTTGTTATGGTGTCATTTTTTGATCGAAGGTATGTTTAAAGAAAAAAGTTAGTCTTATTCGTATTTGATTTTAGAAAGGTATATATCGTTTAAAATAACAGAAAATAATGACTAACGACGGAAATTATGACAATCTTGGTACACAACTATTTCTTATAAAAAGTTCATAAATACATATTTGTAAATAAAATTATTAATAATTCATTTCCAAAATTAGAAATATCTTGAAAACTATCTTAATATATTTTCTTTTATAATCTTTTACAGACGCTCTCTTAGCTGATTTGCAAAACAGCGTTCCCGGCCAAAATAAACACCTGCAATCTTCGTCAGCATCAACGAGTTTTCAACAAAACTATGGAGGCACACCGGGCTATGGAAGTGTACGACCGAAACAAACCTCAGTTTCTGTAAGTTATAAAAATGTGTATTGTAAGCTTTAAATTTGTTATACAGCCTAAATTTAAGCTTTTGGAGATAACTGATAAATTAAATCAGTTTTATTTTGGTTATTGTTATCTGTGATTAGTTAAAGTACTGATAAGTCTCTGCGTAGTGTGAGCAACTTCAATCTTAACGGAATTAATTTAACATGTCAGAATTGTTGCTCTTTACAAAAAGAAAAAAGATATCTACCATCACTCTGCTTCACACTCTCACTCTCTACCCATGCTAAATATCTGGGCAGAATTCTCGATCCTAAACTAAACTGGAAATTGAATATTGAAGAAGGGATCAAAAAAGCCACCATAGCTTCTAACGCCTGCAATTAAATAAGATGGTTCTATGGACTTACATTGTAGTAGTGGGTCCCATATTAACCTTTAGATCGATTGTCTGGTGGTCTGCTCTAAGCAAAGCCTTTAATATCGATAAGCTCAATAAGGTACGAATACAGGAGCGCAGCGATCCTGCCCCACTGATGTCCTGAGAGTAACCTAAAATTTCCTAAGATGTTATCAAAGCCATTGATGCTGGACGATATCTTCTATTCTCGTGGAACAATGCTTGAACGAGCTCGCGAGCCTTAATGCTAACCTAAATGTTACTTTAATCTGGGACCCAGGTGACTGTGGTGTTAAGGAAAATGAACGGGCTGACGAACTTTCAAGCAAGGATAACTTCACAGCTAGAATGGATTATTTCATGATTTGGCATCCATGATTTTATTCCTGCTGTAACATTTGTTCATTTCTTCCATCTCGAGTTTTAAGTGAGGGTTTCTTTTTTTCTTGAGGACCATGTGTTCTTCTTTTATGCTTGTATCGTATAGTTAAGTAACAGTTCTAGTTTCCCATTGCAGCATCGTTTTATAAACATCATGTTTTGCTGCATGAGCGCGCCGGAGATGATTACAAAGGTGTTTCTACTAACGTCAAATACAATCAGCCTAAGTTTGTTATCGGAGCCGTAGGTGCTGTCGTTAAGGATGTATGTTACAACAGTCCTAGATTAGATATTTTCTTACAAAGGCTGGCGTCTTTACAGTTGTCTTTCTTTTTCTCTGTAGGAGCGGAGATCAGGCTGATTTTAGGAGTTGAGCACTTATGCTAATTGTCATCACTCGTTCTCTTAAGGCGTCTTCCCTTAATATTCTTCCCATAACCAAAAACAACACTCGAACTTTCGCTTGCCATCCGCCTCTCCGTTTCATCTGAGAGGCAGATGGCCTCTTTAATCTCAAATCAGCTCCTGGGAAATATATGAGAATGAAATTTTTTAACCCAATTCATGTCTAATGACTTAACAGAGCATAATTAAAAGATCAATGATCAATATCGTTCTAGCCGACTTAATATTTAATATCATAAGATTTATTATTATTAAGGGGTAAACAAAATTTCTGAAACATGCTTAATATTTTAAATAAAACGAAATTTTTCTACATGATAACAAATAATGGTTCTTTAATAAAATAAAATTTGTATTCTATTTTATTAGCCCATTTATCAAGATCACTATTCGATGATCGATACAAGAAAATCTTCATCACCAGTCTTCAATGGAAATGGTGGAGGAGCAGCAGCACCACCACCACATATTTCGTACCAACAATATCAAAATCAAGGTGCAACACCACGATCACATAACAATGGTCTCTATGGAACAGCAAATAGAAATGCTGCTCCATCTAATGCCAATAATTTAACCGAATTGGATAATCTTTTGCATGACCTAAGCAATGGAAGATATGACGGTACTCTGGACAGAAAAGGTAAAAAAGTCTTGCAATTTGTTTTTAAGAAATTTCTTAAACATTCCTTTTTTTTTGTATAGAAGCAGCTATGCCAGTTGCCTATGGAATAAGTAAAATCAAACAACAACCAGGAAGCAATTATAGTACTCTTAATAGTACAACTAAAAGGCCAACTGTGGACAGTCTACTGGATGAATTGACAAATGCTTCAACGAACTCCATCTATGCTGTTCCGAATGGGTAAGGAAATGAAAGGAACATTTGGAAAAGATTAACTAGAAAAAGAAAATGTATTTTTAGTTCTCCATCTGCTGCCGCAAAGTCACCAACGCCTGGACGTCATGTTACAATCACTGTTAGAGAAACTACAACTGAAAAACTTACCGGCCCACAGGGTGTTCCAGGTATGTGATCTTTATTTTTGAAGAAAGCATTTAACATTGTTAAAAATATTATTTTTTAGTTTCTTCACTGGAAGAACAGATTGTTCATAAAAAAGACTCATATGCGCCACCACCACAAGCAGGAGCTGCACAACCATTTGCCTCTTCAGCAACTAAAGAATTAGATGATCTAATGGCTTCTTTGTCAGACTTCAAGGTGAGTGCTAGTTATTAAACAAACAAAGTTTATGTTTACTAAGTCCAGTTTTTTCAAACACTTTTAAATATTTATTTGGTTGTCGTAATTTTTCACTCTTGTAGTTGTAAAAGAGGACCTATAAACTAAAGCTTCATTTTGTTCTTAGCCAATTTTATAAGCGTCTTTTAATTGACAGCTGGCATTCAAAATCCGAAATAATAGAGAAATGATCCTAAAAGTTTTCGAACAATAATGTTTTCCTTTTGTCAATGAAACATTTTACGGTCCACATCAACCCTCCAAGATCCAGCTTTAGCAATGAAGTTTCTTTTATTTAAAACCACTGCCAAAAGTTGGTGCAATATATTTAAAGTTATAATGCCGATGCATTTGTTTTTTTTATACATAAATTAAGATATCACTGTTAAATGGCAAACAGTTCACATATTACAACGCAAATAGATTGTTGACATTTGGTTTTATCGAAACTGCTTTGCTTGTTAACTCATTCATGCCTATATCAAAACATAACTGTTCAGCATAAATCCGAAAATTCAGTTATCAAAAAATGATTGAAAAACGCTTTGAAAATAATTATAATTATTATAA
This sequence comes from Baccha elongata, assembly GCA_951217065.1. Classification (NCBI taxonomy): domain Eukaryota; kingdom Metazoa; phylum Arthropoda; class Insecta; order Diptera; family Syrphidae; genus Baccha; species Baccha elongata. Next base: position 230,253,212 of record OX578272.1, on the reverse strand, counting down.
GCATAATTTTCAACCAATAATAATATTAGCAGCATTATTTTATTTTATATACAGGGTGTCCAGTAAACATAGGATAATCCTGAAACGGCGTATAGCCCACTTAATGACTGCTCTAATGCCCAGTTTCACCAAAATACACCTAAAAGCATTTTAGTTAACAGAGTAATATTTTTTTTGGCATTTTAACTTAAAACGGTTTGCACCAACATTAGGAGGTGAATTTTTAAAAATGAGGAATCTTGATGCCAACCCCGGATTTTTACTAACCATACATGGGTCTCTTTCATTAGAGTAAGCAAGAGAAGAGCATATTAATCGAAACATTTAAACGTTCTTGCATTTTTAAAACGCCTTTAAAATTTATTTGGAACAAAATGGGACTTTAGTTTATTGGCTCTTTTAAAACTGAAAGTGGTTGGTGAAATTGAAAAATGCCATTTTAAGATTTAACAACATAATAAATTTATAAAAGTGTTTGGAGAAACTGGCCTTAAAGCCAGAAATAAAGAGAGGCTATCTCAAAGCTTAATCAAAATATGGTATTGGTGTGCAAAAAAATCGGTAGAACATTTTGACAGCTCTTGTAGCTACATTTATAAATAAAAAATAAACAATTTGTTTTTAATTCCAAAAATTGGAAAAAAAATAAACATCTCTGGTATAAAAAATCGTATCGAAACCCTAGTTGAAAACTTTTTAAAAATTTGGCGCTGCAATTGTAAATTTCAAATTGGTATAATTTTTTACAGTATAGAGAGTAAATAGGTTATTAATTTGATATTATTTTAATATAACAACTTAATTAGTAACATTGTTATATGTTTTTGAATATTACAACTTAAAATGAAAGAATTTTTTTTTTGTAAATACATAAATTGAGCCAAAAGCAACAGTATTTTTAAACAGTTTGGTTTAAAGTTTGTCCGATGTACATTTTTAAAGGCTCATTTTATTTATTTAATTGTGTAATGACTTATTTTTTGCTAAATCAAGTAATTCGTTAGATATTTAAGTATACAGGGTGATTGGTATAAGGGCACCAAAAAGCTTGAACTTGTAGGTGGAGTTAAGACAAGAAAAAATCGTGTGGGAGGGGGGTCTATTTCCACCTGTTAGGGCGGGAGGGGCAATTTTCTAAAACATTGACTTAAATCAGAAAAAAAATTATTGAAAAACAACGGTGAATGATACAAAGCCTTGTTATATTTTTTTGGAAAGCCAGAAAACTAGTCTTTTATTTAATTTTTAAATTAAGTTGTTTTAGTGAACAGTTTTAAAAAAATTAATTTTCAAACTCGAAATTTTGAAAAAAAAAAAACTAAAAAAAAAATGTTAAACTAATTTTTTTCAAAATTTTATGTAATTAACTATTATTTTTATTTTTAAAATTCAATGCTCTTATTAATTTTTAGTCAAAAACGGAAAACCGGATGCCAAAATGTTTCTTAGTTTTATAGAAATTAGAAAAAATTAAAAGTAAAATTAGTAAGTAAAGTAAAAAGTTAATTCGTTTTTTTTTTATTATTTGATTAAAATCGGATAGTATGTAATAAAAAATAAAAAGGGATAATTCCCTAATTAATAATTGACCTGAGCAGGTCAAATTTGGGAAAACCAAAAAAAAAGTGTTTTTCTTGGAAAGAAATACTTCTAGTTTTTCTTAATTTCTCAAAAACTATGGTACATTTTGGCAACCGGTTTTCTGTTTTCGACTAAAAATTAGTAAGAGCATTGAATTTTGAAAATAAAAATAATAGTTAATTACATAAAATTTTGAAAAAATTAGTTTAAACATTTATTTTTAGTTTTTTTTTCAAAATTTTTAGTTTGAAAATTAATTTTTTTAAAACTGTTCACTTAAACAACTTAATTTAAAAATTAAATAAAAAAGTAGTTTCCTGGCTTTCCAAAAAAAAAATAACAAGGCTTTGTATCATTCACCGTTGTTTTTAAATTATTTTTTTCTGATTTAAGTCAATGTTTTAGAAAATTGCCCCTCCCGCCTAAACGGGGGGAAATAGACCCCCTCCCATACGATTTTTTTCTTTTCTTAACTCCACCTACACGCTCAAGCTTTTTGGTGCACCTTATACCAATCACCCTGTATATAAATGTATACATAATAATACAAAAAACTCTATTGAAAGAAATGTTTTGTACTTGTTTAGTTGTAACTTAAATATCTCATGAAGAACTTGATTAAGCGAAAAATGTGTATTAACAAAATTTGTTTGACTTTAACAAACAAATAAAATGACGGTACGGAGATATCTTTAAACGAAAAAACGATAAATTTGGCAGCCATTTTTAGGAATGATGGCCAAACTACTGACTTGGATCATGTTTCCAACATTTTTTTGAAATCCCTATGGGTGTTCAACAAAACTGATAGAAACTGTTTTTCTATGTGTTTTTTTCACTTTGGAATATAACACGTTTAAATGGGATGATTCACACCAAATTATGTACAATAAATGAAGCACGTCTTTAATTGGACCCATTCACACCAAATTAGGCAAACAAATCATTAGGCAAATAAAACGTAGCTGCTCTCAACCAAATCTTTTGAAATTTCCATGAAGAGAACAATCATATAAAAGAAAAAAAAAAAACAAGAAAAAGTTCAATGGCGTTAAATCGTATAGGAATGAAAGACTCCTATTCCAATTTATTATAAAAGATAATTAATATTGTTGTTTATTGATTGAACTATTACAGGATAATCATATTTAAATTTAGAAAATAACAAAACAATTATTTCAATGAAATGCCGAATACAAAAGTGAATTATAACTAAGTGATATTGAACAGGTAGATATTTTGAATACTATAAGTAAAGTGTTATATGTCTGACTTGTGGGTCGCCACAATCGCAAGATCTGGATGGCCAATTCTGATTGCAACAACTTCAGATTTGGATACGATTTGAAAATGACTTATGCAGTAATTGAATAAAAATGCGTTGTACATCTACATTTTTACTAACCCCCAAACTGTCAGCTGTCACATTGTTATTTTTATTCCGTTAGCAACACTGTACTATTAATTTGCGCAAAATTTAAATTTTGCATGTATTATGGGGCACCCTTTAGTAGATACATACATGTAATATGCTTTAATAAAAGGAGTCGTCCTGGCACCGAAGTATTTTAACATTCTTTCTTTGAAGGACTCAATCATTGACCGACACAAATGATTGGAGATAAAGTTAAAGTAAGGCAAAAAACCTGTTGAATGAAAAACTAAAAACTAAAGAAATAAAATGCGAAATATAATGGGCGGCAATGGTACAATGAATACAGAGTGCTTGGCTGTTACAACAGAGGTTGCCAGTTCAATTCTCGCATGGGTACATAGCCATTCTTTTCATCATACCTCCTAGCTTATGCTGAACGTCGCGTCGCCCATGAGGTATGCAATGAAAAATAAAAATCAACTGACTATTAACCCATTGTACCAAAATATTTCTTTTCTATCTTTCTACTCCTTTTTACTATTGTAAAAGGCAATGTGCCTTATAGACACTTTGTTAAAATATGTATACAAAAAATAATGCAGTCGTGAAATATCCCATTCTTAAGTCACCAAGCATTAATTGGTTAATCAAAAAGAATAAATTCTAAATTCTGGTTTGGTTCTTATTTCTTGGTGATTAACAACAAACCATTGTCATAGTACAACAAAAATTCAGTGTGTTTGATGTATATGTATTTGCTGAACTTTGCAAACAAAACTATAAAAACTGTTTTTTTTTATCAAGAATATGTTTTAAAAATTTCTGCGTATTTACTTAGCTTTTCAAAAAATAAAAAAATAGCAGGCAGAGCTTTGTAAACACAATTTTGGGCAAAACTCTGCAAAGAATTTCAAAGAAAATGACGCTATTTTTAATGCTTTGATTATTTGCAGAACTTTGAAAACTTTTCAAATAATAAAAGAACAATCTTAGGATTTTCTTGGACTGTGTGAAAAGTTTTGCAAATAAAATACAAAAAAAGAATCTGCTTCTCAAAATTCTGCTGGCAAAATTTGGCAAACAAAAATTGTAAAATATGGGTGCATTTTTCTAATGTCAATTCTTTTTACTTGCTCTAAGGTACTATAAGGCAATTCTTATATTCGTGCCAAAAAAAAGTTTTGAGATAACAATCAAAAATGAAATATAAATGACGATGATAGAGAAGACGAAAAAAGTGGGCCCGGCAATTCTGTCTGTCTGTCTGTCAGCCTAAACGGGTGGGCTGATTTACTTCAATATTGGTAGGTATGGTTTTTAGGGTGAACCGCCCAGAGCTTTTTTTGAATGTCACTGTAAGTCTTAAAATAACGGTTCCTTTCATATAACGGTTATCGAAAACCTTATTTTTTTGAAAACAAAACGGTGTAGAAGGTCTATCAAATAGTGAAAACCAAACCTTCAAGAAATAACATGGCAGGAAATTTTTTTTCAAAAATAATTTTGTTAAGTTTTAAATAATTTTAAAAAAACTGGTTTTGAACCCAATATTTCAAAAACGTGTTGACAGATTTTAATATAATTAAGTTTTGAAGTATAATAAATTAAGTTAAAAAAACTTTTTTTTTTTTTAAATATTTTCGAAAAGTTATTTTAAAAAATCGAATTTTTCGAAAACCGCTCCAACGATTGTGATTTTTTTTTTCGTAAGCTCATATTTAATAAAGAAAATTTTCTGCATACTTCGATTTATGATTGAATCTTTGTAAGACATGGATTTAGAAGTTTTAATAAATTTTCATACGAGTTTTAGTATATTCCGTTTGTACATTAAAACCTTCAGGTAACTTGGCACAGGAGGAAGTTTTTGCAACCCAGTCGTGCTCTTTATTTCTTTTTTTGTAATTAATTCTGTTTAACGGAAAAATATGCCTTTATTTTTAGTTTTCCCTGTAAAACTTAATACGATATTTTTTTAAATATATAAAAGTGCTTTATAATCATGCTTAATTCAGTTTTTAAAGTTTTTTTTCGAAAATAAGACGCATCGGGAATTATTTCCATATTTTCATAGAAATAAGGCCACACACTAATTGTGGCCTTATACAGGGTGATTGGTATAAGATGCACCAAAAAGCTTGAGCGTGTAGGTGGGGTTAAGACAAGAAAAAAATCGTATGTGAGGGGGGGTCTATTTCCCCCCATTTAGGCGGGAGGGGAAAATTTCAAAAAAAATGACTTAAATCAGAAAAAAAATTATTTAAAAAGAACGGTGAATGATACAAAGACTTTTATCTTTTACTTATCTTTTACTTATCTTTTTGAAAAGCCAGAAAACTATTCTTTTATTTTATTTTTAAATAAAGTTGTTTGAGTGAACAGTTTTAAAAAAAATAATTTTCAAACTCAAAATTTTGAAAAAAAATTAAAAAAAAAAATTTTAAACTAATTTTTTTCAAAATTTTATGTAATTAACTATTATTTTTATTTTCAAAATTCAATGCTCTTATTAATTTTTAGTCAAAAACCGAAAACCGGATGCCAAAATGTTTCTTAGTTTTATAGAAATTAAAAAAAATTAAAAGTAAAATTAGTAAGTAAAGTAAAAAGTTAATTCGTTTTTGTTATTATTTGATTAAAATCGGATGGTATGTAATAAAAAATAAAAAAGGGATAATTCCCTAATTAATAATTGACCTGAGAAGGTCAAATTTGGGAAAACCAAAAAAAAAAAATGTTTTTCTTGGAAAAAAATACTTCTAGTTTTTCTTCATCATCATCGGCTCGACAACCGGGGTCCGGTCCTGGCCTCCTTCAACAAGTCTCTCCACCTATCCCGGTCTCGAGCCGACGCCATCCAGTTGCGCACCCGTTTTTCTTAATTTCTTAAAAACTAAGATACATTTTGGCATCCGGTTTTCTGTTCTGCTCAAGCTTTTTGGTGCATCTTATACTAATCACCCTTTATATGGTTGTCACTAGAGCCTAGAGTTGAGTATTTGCACACCACATTTTTATCTTTGATTCAAAATCTGTTAGTTTCTCATATTGTCTCTTATTCTTTTTTTCCGAGTATTAAGATAATTAAGGGGTAATCCTAATCGGTTACAGAAAATGTCTACATTTAACTGCCACTCCACCCACCCTACGCTTACCCGAGTTTTGATGCCATTTTCTCAAGGTGACTCCTGGCATTTTGCCTTGTTTTGACTTGGTCGTATGTACCTACGTATCCTTCATCATCTGCTCATCGATTTTCGAGACTCCTCGTTCCGATACCCCATTCAAGGGGCAAATATCGCATATACGTTAAAATAGCGAATTTTTAGATTTCAATTAAGCAACATGTAATAATATTGGGACGTTTGTTTTTGATAAGAGGGTTGACAAAAAACATCTCTTACTATTTTAATATTTGAAAACTTTTAAGTGTTACAATTAAGAAAGTTACTTCCATGAAAATTCAGAGATTACGTTATTACCCACAGCCAAAGCCAAGGCCTAGTGAGTAGTGACTTATACTCTCAACAGAAACAGGTTTCTTGTGTGAAATATCGACATCACTAAGCGAATGGGTCACACTCACCCGACTGTGATGTTTGTCGCTAAACAAATAAATGAATAAATTGATGCTTTAAAAAAAAACACACCAACACGAATAAAATATGTTTTTTTCTATTTAATGAAATAAAATCTTTTTGTGCACTAAGATCTCAGTTGATTAAATTAAAAATTAGTTTATATTTAAATTATTTTTTCAACTACGAATTCAATGCTTGAAAATTCTATTTTTTTAATCTAGTTTTTTTTTTTAGTAAAAAATCTTGATTAATTATGACAAATTTTATTTGTTTTTCAGTTTGTTAATAAAAATAATTATAATACTTTGTATCCATTAAAATGTCCAAGTTCCTCCACGCTGAATCCATTAAAAAATACTTTTTCTTTTGCGTGATGGAAAAAAAATATCCATAAAAATTTATTTAAAGCAAATAAATCACTGATCAATGATTCTACAAAATAAAACAACGCCTAAATGGCAATTATCCAAGTTTTTCTCATAATATTTTCAAGGACTTAACTCCCACTGAAGCAAACCATAAAACAACTCGAATAAAATATTCTTATCCTCGTCCCCGCTCCCATACAATTTTAGTTTCTAATTCTTGAGAAGATTAACATCTAGCTAGACGTATATTTTTTTTTGAAACTTAAATAAATCTCATAACACGAAATAACCATCATAAAGTGGAAATATATTTTATAAATAATATTTTTTTTAAATTGTTCCGATGTTGTTGTTGAGGTTAATTTAGAAGTCTCTATCTCATACTAACAACCATTGTACGAGTGCAAAAATATCTATTTTTAAAATCAAGAGAAAAGTTTTTTGTATTTTTTTTTTCTTTTAATAAATTAAATTAAAATATAAAATTAGCCTTTTCTTATAATAAAAAAGATGGCATTCTACTCTGGAAAGTGAAATTCTTTAATGTATTTTATGCAAAGTATCTCAGTTCTTTCAAAACTGCAGTCAAAAATTTTTAGAAATTAATGTGGCACGCGAAACGCTACTCAAGAGTCAAAACAAATTTTTTTTTGGTTTGTTTTCAAAAACACAATTTCTTAAGAAAAATAAAAATTACACTTTTATTATTCTGGTAATTAAAAATAAAAAATTTCTGCCAAAATTGTTTTTAAAATTAAATTCTACTACGTATGAGACTTTAGTCAATTGAAATAACATTTTGTTATGACATTTTTAAAATTAAATTTACATAAAAGAATATAATAAAATTTATTTGTACATGATTCTTGAAACATTTTACATATACGAGTATACAATATACATACATGCATGCTTGCTGCCAAATTAGCTGCTGACGTTGAACATTTTAAAATTTCATTATTTTCTTAACACGATTTTCGAAATATGTATTTTCTTGTCAACAGGTGAGCGCATGTTATTGTAAATTTTGACACCTGACATTGGAAATGCGTTTTCAAATAAATTTATGTGTTAATTGTTATTTTTTTTTCTTTGGTTTTCTTTTCATTTTGAAGGACATTTTAATGAAATAGATATGTACGTACGTACAATGTGTTGTACATTTATATAAGAATTATGTAAAAATGCAAACGTATGGTAAAGCCTTAGAAAATTAGAAAACCGAGAGATATCATAGTCGAAGTTTATAGATATCGATTGGTTTATACCATAATTTCTTTGTTGGCAAAATCTTAATCCAAAAATCTATGACATCACTCTGGTTTAATTCTGAAATTTACCACTATATCAGTTTAACAACGTTTATTAGTATCTTCAGCCAAAAGCATCAAGCATGAAGAGCCTTATTAGTTCACTATTATATTCGTTTGAATATGAAAAATCCTTAATCCTACGTTTTGTCACATTACATCCCTTCATTTCTTCCGGAGTACTAGAAGGTTAAATTCTAAGATCCTTCCTTTTCTTGCCTGTATATAGATATTAACGAATTGCTATATGTTATTTCTCACTGCTTTACTGATTTGTATGCTGATGCCGCTTAACTTAACCATAGCTTTTTTCTTGGTCTAATATGAAGACTTTGTGATGTCCAAAAATTTAAAGAGTATGGCGATTTGTAAAAAACCGTTTATATCTAACTTTCCTTCAGTTGCTTTAATCATGGTCGTTTATAAAATATGTCTATCAGAAAGAATATTGGTATCGAATTCAACAAAACTTTGACTTGGACACTTGGAGTAACCACAAAATAATACCAGAGTTTCGAACTATGGCTTCCAAAATTATGTTGAAAATATTTTTTTTTTAAGATTATGCACGCACTCAAGGGGCTATATATGAATTGATACCCTTATAATGATTTTAACGCAGTGCGAGCAATTAGGGAAATCGTATAGTAGATCACTGGAGATACCGATGCTCATTGGGTTTGAATGTCTGAGCATCATAATGGTGGGGAAAGATTGAGTCGGGTAAAGCGTTCCACATGTGTGTGTTGTGTGGCTAAAGAAAGAGTTTCTGTATTTCACTGTACGTCCGAAGTTGGGCTATTGGGTAAAATGATTAGCATTCCTTGCAGCGCAAGTATTACATTTGAATTCAGGGGAAGAACGCAACTGGTTATTTCTTTGGAATACTCTTTATAAAAGTACCGATATAATAAAGAAAGACCAGACACATTATATACGTCAATGTTCAAGCGATGATAACGTGTCTATGTCTATAGTCCTGTCGCCTATCGCTATTAATTTCTTTTTGAATCCTATTCAGAAAGATCAGATAGGTTATAAGAGCACCTGCCACACATGAGAATTGTACTCAAGCTTTCGACGTAAATATCAGCCAGACCATGGGGGATGATAAATGTCTTCCATCGTCGTAAGAAACCTAAGCAATTCGCTTCAAATATGTGTTCGTTCCACTGAAGGATGGTCTGTAGCTGTAACGCACATACCGACAATGTAAAGTTGTTCAGTTTCTTCAATATAAGTTTCACTCACGGATAGTGGCACTGGGGGATATATGTGTCACTTTAATGGCAGAAGGAAGCATTGAGTTTTCGAAGCATTAACTTTACACTATCAGATCTATTTTCAAATGGAGCTTAAAGCAAGCATCAACATATGAAAGTAAGATTTGCCAACACATATAATGTGTCCCACTGGCTCATCACTTAGTGCAGGTGTTAGTTGTTAGTAAGCACAATGGTACAAAAACAAAAAACACATGCACATAAATACAACATAAATACATTATTACAATACAACACAGAAACAATTATGATCGTGGAGCACTGGTTCTAAAGAGAGTTTTTAAATTATTTTTATTTAAATTAAAGTCTATAAGGCTCTCATTCAAGTTATAAAACTTACTCATCCGTGTGAGAGGCTCATGCATGCCATAATTAGTTCTGTGGAGTTCAATATTCAAAAGTTCAGATCTTCGTAGGTGGTAAGACCCTCCGCGGTAGTTTAAGCCAATAGAAGCTAACAGGTCCGAAGCATCAATTTGTCCGCTGATAAGTTGATGAAGAAAAATTAAATCATTATTTACCCTTCGTTGGTGTAAAGATTGAATCTGCAAAAGCTGTATCCGATGTTCATAAGGTGGCAGATTATAAGGATCGGCCCAAAGAAGGCCTTTAAGAGCAAAGCGAATAAACTTATGCTGCACTGATTCAATACGGTTCTTATGGATTTCATAAAAAGGAGTCCATACTTGTGAAGCATATTCAAGATGAGGCCCAACGTAGCAGTTGTACAATGAGAGAGTGACGTATGGATCGTTAAATTCTTTTGCCCACCGTTTTATGAATCCAAGCATAGAGTTCGCTTTATTTACAATTAAATTAATATGTTCAGAAAATTCTAGATTAGCACTAAAATTTACATCTAAGTCTTTGAAACTAACCACGCGACAGATTTTATTTTGAGATATACAATATTCAAAGAAACTTGAAGATCTTTTCTTTGAGAAGGTCATTGTTTGGCATTTTTTAGGGTTAAGAGTTAACCCGTTTTTATAACACCATTCACTGAAACTATTGACATCAGCCTGCAGAAGATTGTGGTCATTAGGAGATTTGATTGTTTTAAAAATTTTCATATCATCTGCAAATATGAGAATCTCACTAAAGCGTATACAAGATGAAACGTCATTTATAGCAAGAATGAATAAGAATGGGCCCAAATGACTTCCCTGGGGTACGCCTGAATGGGCAAAGAAAGTATTTGAAAGGGAGTTTCTAAATTTGACCTGGTAAGATCTATTTTCAAGGTACGATTTGATCCACGAAATAAAACTTTCACGCGGTTTTGGAATTTGAAGATTTTATCATACGGCGCCGCTCCCAGTTCCACATCCCAAGAACAGGTTTGTGTTTGTGAATCTGGAATCGAATATAAAAACCTGAGGGTGTTGTCATCAGCGAAACAGTTTATTGGATTAAAAGTTTCAGACAGAAAAATTGATAAAAATAAGGAAGAGAATCAGAGACAAAACGGAGCCCTGATGGAGCATTGAAAATTTCAGACTTAAAACCATCCAACTACTTGTAGATATTGAACGGTCAGAAAGGAAATTTTTATCCAACGAACTAGAGATAAAAGAGCTTGATGTCAAATTTTAGAAAATGCTTTTGAAGTATCGAGTGCAATAATTTTACTTCCACTTTCACCAAAACGGTGTAAAGATTACCAGTGGAACTCATGCTAAAGTCGTGCTATCGGTCGTTAAGAACCTTTCGTTCTTCAAGATATTTCTTAATATGATAGTTTATCAGCGTTTCCATGACCTTGAAAAATGAGCCATTTTTATATACTAGCCATTTTTAGGGACGGGCTGGAAAAATGCTGTTTTACATCCAATCGGGAAGAGACCAGTAGAATATGACAGATGGAAAACCCCTTACGCAGTGGTTTTGCCAGCGCAGAAACACACCTCTTCAGAACAATAATGGGGCAAATACTATCCGGGCCAGCGGATTTGGTACCTATGTCGAGATGCTTGAGTAATCTTGCAACTGCACAAGTGCGAAAGAAGAGTTGGGCCATAAAACAGTTTACGCTCTCAAGTACAGGAAGACCCATAACACTATGTGGAAGCGTCGAGTTAGCAGTGATTTGTGCTGCAAACAAATCAGTTTTTCCCTGTGAGCTTACCACTTGGTGCGTGAACACAATCCTTTTTTTTGCGTGTTTCGACAAATGTCAAATATATTGAATATTCAATTATCAAATTTAATTGTCAAACAGAAAAAAGTAATAGTTATCTAATAACATGAAAAATACATTTATACCAAGAGACTCAAATCCCTCTAATCCTGTAAAACTAATAACGCCCACAAAAGGATTGATTGAGAATTGAAAGTCATTAGGCTGTGGTTCTTTGGAGCTGTCAGTGCCACTAAATTTATTCAATTCAAGAGACCCAAATTGTAGATACGTCGGTCGTAATAAGTTAACACGGCAGCATTTATGTATATACGATTATACGTACATCAAAAATAATAGAGGAACAAGTAGGAAACCTCAAATCACTCGGTGCTGTTTCCACAAACTCAATAACTGCCCGCAACTGTCTATTATTTCTCATGGAGATGGCAGAACAGTTTAACTTTCACCTCTTCTGGGTGCCGAAAAACACAGATATTTTGGGAAACTGCACAGCCGATGAACTCGCCAGAAATGGAACCTTAATACCAATTTTACCTAACAAGGTTAATATTGGTATACCTATCGCTACAAGCAAACATATGCTAAAACAAGAAGCCATAGTAATTGTCTAACAACAAAGCAAATCTGACCTAAACTCGATCTGAAAAGTTTGTTGTCTATAAGCAGATTACATCTTAGCTCCGTTATTGGTGTCATAACCGGACACTGTCTCATAGGAAGACACGCCAATTGACGTATTCTCTAATGATTTTTGCAGAAGGGGCATTGAGGAGAAGGAGGAGGAGACTATCCCCCATCTTCTTTGCTCTTCTTTTTTCTTCTTTTCGACGATCCTAGTGATCTAGCGAACATAGATATTCCCTCTTTACTTCGCTTCATTAGAGGCTCCAACTGGTTAATTTAAAGAGGTACTTCCTTGTTCGTTTCGTTGTATCTTAATGGACCTATCTGTGGTCTAAGTGTGTCTGAGTAGTTTTCCTGACAGCCACATTAACCTAACCTAAGTAGGAAACCTTGAGGGACCCTGCGCCGGTAACTTAAGATTTAAAATCAGATAACTTGTCATGTACTAGACTGGTTGTTTTCTAGAAAAAAAATAATTTTTCAGCGCATTTTGCTGTATGAATTTTTCACATAATTTGACATTGATTGATTGTATCAAAAGTCTAGAAAAAATTAAGTAACTCCAAAGATATTACTTCATTTTCTATCCAACGTTTCCTTTATATATCATCAGTAATATTCATCAGAGCTGTGATCCTAATATGTCGCAAGATAAGCACTGATATATGTTTTCTCAGAGTTCTTTCAAAAACTTTGATAAACAGCCCTAAATTGTAATTGATATAAATTCCACACCTTTTGCGTTTTTAGGGCTTGATCGAAGGTTAATACTATCCCAATTTGTACGTCTTATGCCATTTTCATAAATATCGAGTTGATTATCACATTTATGATCACCAATTCTGATCATATTTAGTTTTCCGTCTGCGTAAAGTGATCAAATCTACTTATTCAACTCAATTCAACTTGGGTCAATTTGTCAGTGACATTTGTGAAAAACATTGTTGCGGGTGTCATAATTTAGTGTAAATTCATTGAAATTACATTCCGTGTCACTTAATTAAGGACAGGCAGTTTTCTATTTTCATTTTGCGATATTTTTCAAACCCCTCGGTAATTTGAGAAAAACCAAATGCAGAATGAATGAAGGATATAAATATTAGGTTTATATTGTAAAAAAATTAGGATTATGTTGATAAATGCAACATTTATGAAACTTTTTCCAAAAAGGTCATAAAATGTACCTGCTTTTTTTGTTTCACTTGATTAAGGACAGTGTCAAAATCTACCTATTACCGTTATTTTAATCAATTAAAAGGGTACTAGAAGTATGAGGGAGCTTAATTCAAGTAAAAACTGTAAACAATCCACTTCTATGGGCAGAGGAAATACATTAACCAAGGAGGAAATCGGCCAAATTCGAGCTTACCGGGAAGAAGGGAAATCGATCCGTTTTATAGTCAAGAAGATTGAAAGAAGCAAGTGTGTTGTCAACAATTATCTTAAGGACCCGAAAAGGTATGGAAAGAACCGCAAAGGAAGAATCAGAAGATGACTAACATGTAAGAAAAGGAAAGCGATATTAAGAACAGCTTCAAATTCAATGCTATCCGTAAGTTAAATCAAGGCAGAAACTGGAGTTAAAGCTAGTAGATCGACTGTTTTTCGACCATATTCGCCATCAAAAATTGAAGAGGAAACCACCATTGTATGCCGCACGTAAAAGCCAACGGCTTGAATTTGCAACAAGTCATATCAGGTTGAATCGAGAGTGGCATACCGTAGTCTTTTCTGATGAAACAAAAATTAATTTGGACGGACATGATGCATACAGCTTTTATTTTCATTATTTGAGAAAAGAGAAAATACATCTGCAAAGGCGGCACAGCAAAGGAGGTGGTGTATTGGTATGGAGAGCAATAAGCTTTTACGAAGGAACTGTGGAGCTGGATTTCCAAAGCTCCAAAATGACTGAAATCACTTACAAATCGATACTGGAGAGAGCTTTTCCGCAGTTTTCTGAAATAACCTGGATTCAGAACCAAAATGTAAACCTACTTAAACAATCATAAAAAACGTGTGGGGTTGGCTTTCAAGAAAAGTCTACGAAGGAGGAAGGCAGTATGATGAAATGGAAGAGATAATTGAAACCATAAAACAAGCCTGGTCCGAAATATCACTTGGTTATTTGACAAAACTCTATGAATCTCTACACAGCAGGCTACTTGAAGTGATTCAGCGATCAGGAGTTAGTACCCATTACTAAAATCTGTTGCAATTCTTGGAATAAAACTAACATTTATTTATACAAACAAAAATTTTACTGTTTTTAATTGTTTTTTAAGTTTGAAACAGGTAAATTTGTCTACTGTCCTTAATCAAGTGAAACAAAAATAGCAGGTACATTTTATGACCTTTTTGGGAAAAGCTAATCCTAATTTGTTTTATAACATAAACCTAATATATCCTTCATTCATTGTGCATTTGGTTTTTCCCAAAACATCGAAGGGTTTGAAAAATATCGCAAAATGAAAATGGAAAACTGCCTGTCCTTAATCAAGTGACACGAAGTGTATTAAGTTAAATGCAATAATTCTCAATTTAACCATTTATTTTCTATTGTTGTAAACTGATGTGGTAAAAGAAATAATGATTTTGTTTATTTGATTTTATTTGACTAACATTGAAAAAATATTTAAAATTTTATTATAATCCGTATGTGCAAATGACAGTCACAATGTTCTTGTGATTGGTTTTTAGCTATCACTGTGATGATCAGCTTACGCAGACCGAAAGTGTAGGTTTTGACTTTCACTTATCACAAATCACCTTAGCCGATTTCACCTCAACTGTATAGGCAGCCGAGTAGGCAGCACCCTAAACGATTGAGCCGACATCCTTCAAACATGGGTACCTGGGGTTTGTAGGGTAACACAGTAAAATAATTTTTTTCCATGACGGTTATCTGAACTCAATTTTAAATTTCTGAAAAAAAAAACATTTCATTAAAACTGAGAGTATTTTTTTTTCACTAAAAAGATAAATTGACTTAACTACAAAGTGAGTGCTAAACATTTAATCAAATTGAATGTATTACTTTCAAAATATCTTTCATTTTGAAAAGATTTTCTTTTTAAATGAATTCAATGGATAACAATTACGTTTGTTTATTTAAATTTTAATAATATTAATTTGGCACTCTTCAACAAGTTCATTTACGTCATTCCGAATATTATATTTAGTATATGTTTTCACTTAAAACAAAAATTAATTAGTACTGACTGCTGACTGAATGGTTAGTTGAAAAACAGATTTGAAAAAGAATTCACGTCGCACATTGTTAAATAAGAATAAGACAAAAATTACGTCAACTTTATTATAATAATGGTTGTCGTAATTTTTGTTAAATAAATAACCAATCAAAAAAATGCATGGTGTGTGTCGATCATGCATTTTCTTTAAACACATGTGTTTTTCTTTAAAGTTTTAATTTTTATTTGTTTGTATTGTTTATATTTAAAATGTTTAATTTATTTGAGAGATTCTGTCACTAAAATGATGCAGTATTCTATTTTTAGTATCAAAATAAATAAATTCTTCAAGTAACTTAGAAGAGAACTATTAAATTTCCGGAAAACCAAAACAAACAAACTTTTCAAATTTAAATAAGCACACACCTTCAAAGTCATGTCTTAAATTTAACTTTTTACTCATTTTGAGATCAATTAACAGATATTATTTATAAATTTATTTATATCACCCTTTCAAGGCGAATTGTTTCACGTGCTGGAATATAAACTCAAAAATCAATGTGTATTCACACTTTTATTTATAATTTTCAAAAACATTTTACTCAGTCAATCAAAATTTTAAATTTTAGATGCTAAAAATAAATGATATATTCTAAAGTAAACAGATGATGGTAAATGAGCAAAATTTAATTAGTGATCTGATAAATCTCTTCAAATCAATTGATGAATTGATGTGTTTTCTCAAAGGGTATTTTTAAGACGTGTCTGTGGTCAGATGGCATAATTTTATGGGTGAATTTTTCAAATTTTACGTGCACTTTTAAAGCTCAAAACGTTATGCAAAATCAGAAAGTTATTTTCACATATTTAAGGATAAATTAAATTAACAAAAAAAGAAAACGGAAAACTTTAATATTTGAAAACAACTTTTTGATTTTCATTAAAATTATGTGCTTCAAAAATGCACGTACAAATTTAAAAATTCACTTATAACATTTTGACATCTGACCACAGAATTAAAGTCATTTTTCACTTCATTTTATGGCACAATAGTTACATCCGTCAAAAATCCAGTTCTCTCAATTTGTATTTGTACTAAAAGTCCTGAAGTCTGTAAACTAATCCAGAGGAATGGAGGTAGGGGTATAAAGATCGCCTTTTGGACCTTTCGATTATATCACGGAAATGGTGCGTCGCGTCGTCGTAAGAAAACATTTTTGAGACTAAATTAAAGCCCAAATAAAATTACAAAAAATTGTGTTTTCCCCATATTTTTTAAATTTGTAAATTTGTGTAAATTTATCGTGCAACTCAAAAATTTGTCGCGCGACTATTTTAGAAAATAAACCCTGGGACCTAATTTCGTAAAATTAAAACGATCGGACGATAATCGTTTCTATCATATCGTAAAAGTATGATAGAGAGAGGAACGTTGAAAACGATATCGTCTGGCGATAATCGAATTACGGAATGACCCCCCTGGTAATTCTAACTCGACTGTCAAGTTAGCACTAACACCCCAGAAAAAGGATTAAATGTAATCGAAAATTAAAAATGATAATGAAAACAATTGTCGCTTTTCTGTCGTAAATAACTTATGCAAACTAAAAAATGTGTCGCGCTAATTTTGTTTTAAAATAACCCCTTGACTGTCAAGTAAGCATTACCAGGTGTTATTTTTAAAAAAATTATCGCGACACATTTTTTAGTTGCACGATAAATTTACGATAAGGAAAACTGCAATTATTTGCGTTATCCTTTTTTAAATTCGATTAGATTTGATCCTTTTTCTAGTGTGGTAAACCTTACTTGACCGATAAATTTGTTTTTTTTTTGGGTCTTTTGAACTAAAAAAATGGCGCGACTAATTTTTTAGTTGCATATGCGGTTTACGAAAAAAAACGACAATTATCCTTTTTAATTTTCGATTGCATTTAATCCTCTTTCCGGGTTGGTAGCGCTAACTTGGCTGTCAAGTTAGCATTACCAGGGGTTATTTTTTGAAAATAGTTGCGCGACAATTTTTTTAGTTGTACGACAAATTTACAACAAATTCACGACAATTAATCCAATAGTTAAACTTTTGAAATTTAAAAGTGGTAATGCTAACTTGACACACATTAAAAATAAATTTATATATACATTTAACTCATATATAGATAATACATTATATATATAAGGGATTGTAGAGTGCGTGAGCCTGGGACCTCAGACATTCCTTTAGAAACTTGTTCAGTGTGATTTAGGAGTTATCATACTAGAAGTCCCGACGTTTGAAAGGTGAGCGGGTGAGGGGGGGAGTGTTTACGCTAATATTTCGGAAAGGATAAGTCTTAGAAAAAACTCTTTGTGGTTGTATTAAAGGCACTTCTATAATATTTCTTATTTGCACTTTCATTTCATTTCCCAACCGTTTCCGAGCTAATTTTACTAGTTAATAAATGCAATTATAATCATTTTTTTTTGTGAGCCGATGCAGTTTTTTCTAATTTTTGATTTTTGCACAGATATGATCTTCGAATCAATGTTAAAAAAGAAAACTTATGCTATACTATTGGTCTTCGTACATAACCAGATATAAGGACAACAACCTTGGACAACTTAAGCCCCTCCTATCTTTTGACTTTCTATGCAATAGTGTTAATATTTCTTATGTAGCTGGACTAATAATAAAAATAAAGTAAAACATTCGTGTAGTTCCAATTTTTCCATGAATTGTGTAGGGCAATGGTTATCGGGGAGCCGCGAGGGCTTTGCTACAATTTGATACCATACATTATTTGGCAAAAAAGAACCGTCTTTGAGATTTCATACAAATCCATTTATATGAAATGTTCAAAAATGTCGTTAAAAGACCACTTGATCCCAGTACCACCCAATGATGTTGTGCGTTCCTTTAAAGTTTGTGTTGGAAAAAACATTTCCTGCAAAAATCCTGCAATTAGTATAAAATCGGAGAATTTTGCGTTCCGAAAAATGAATGAAAATTTAAAAAAAAATGTTTTTTCATCAAACTTTCCACGATTTTACGTTGTATTTTAGAATATTGCTGATATTTTTTTTTATTCAACTAATTTTTATAAAGGCCTCACTCATATATAAATTTCGAATTTATCAAAACACGTCGCACCTAAAATGTTTCATTTTTAATGCATAAAAATTCAAAATTTATTGCTTTAAATACAAAGCAAGTGTTATCTCCGCCTTTCGTCAAGCATCATCATAACATAGAGAGAACAAAAAAAAAAAATAATAATATTGTGGATTTGAGAAATAAATTATATAAACCCAAGAGTGTATTCAAATTGGCACACGATCACATCATAGGATATACGAATAATATATATTCATGATATTTCTTACAGAAAAAAGTCATAACTTTTCATCCGGAAAATTTGTATAATTATTTATCTATTTTTTAAAAAACAATATTGCACACAGCTTGACATAAATGCAGCAACAAAACGTCTTAATTTTTAGATAAAGAAACAAATAAATTTTAATTTTGTCTTCAGAACGAAGGCATAATGGAATCATTATTTTCACTTGTCAGAATTATTTTTCTTGTGTTGATATATTTTTGGATGTTTTTATTGCCGTGCGTCAGTTGAATTTTTTTTCTTTTTTTTTTCTTGGGTCAGAGTTTAAAGAACATTTAATCGATTTTGATTTAAGATATTAGAAGATATAAATTAAATTATTTGAGGGTTGTTTAACAAAATCTCACAAATAATGTTTATTTTCTTCAAATTTTTATTTAAACCATCTGAAAGATTCATGTTAAATTTAATAAAAATAATTGTGACCGTTTTTTTTTTTTTGGGAAAAATAAGTTTTAACTAACGGTTATATACAGTGTTGGATTAGCCATATATGCAACATAGGCAGCTGCTTAGGGCGTCAGATTTTCGACCGTGGCCTTATATCCTCTTATTACAGTTTTTCGGGTATTTTGGGCGAGCCTTGCAGGCACTTTGCCACACTTCAAACGTTTGGGGCTTATAATATATATATTCATGATCACGGCACCATTATTTTTCTATTTGGCAAAAAATTGGGCGGGACAAAGCAAAATCCAAAAATTAGATTTTCGGGTATTTTGGGAGTGTTTTGCTAACGTTTGCCAACAAAAAAATAAAAAAAAATAATTAAAATTAAAACTATAGTCACATTTTGCAAAAATTTAGTATTGAAATTTGATCAAATTATCTAGGTTTTTCTAAAAAAAAATTTGGGCTAAAATCGATTAACTCGTCCACGAGATAGCTCAAGAAAAAATAACGGTTCAATGGGAGGTACCGTTAAAAGGCTTGATAATTTTTTTTTTTTTTTTGCAATTTAATAAAAAACAATCTGACATAATTCATGTTCAATTTTTTTGAAGAAAATCGTTGAAGCCATTTTTGAAAAAAACTAAGCTACTATTATAAAGCAAGAATCGTCAATTTCTCTCCTCAAGAACGGTCTACCAACTCTGGAACATTAGTTATCTTGCTCGATTGCAACAACGACAAAAATGGCTTCCACCTAACTACTCGAATTTAGCGAGAATTGCACAAACAAATTGCGGATCTGACGGATAAATACAAGTGATAACCCTTAAAACGAAATCCGGCTCGAAGGACCAAATGTAATTGTCTCGTTTTATACTTCTGAATTTTCTGAAATATTTTACTGTATAATATGTTAAATAAAACACCACTTGCTTTACTGTTTACTTTCGTACATATGTCTATATATCAAATTTTAAGCAAAACACCCTGTATATTAAACATTGAAGTCGTTCAGATATACTATTACCAGCTCTATGCATTCAATGCTACGTTTCGTATAGATTATAGAAGATTTCGAAGAAAATGTCAAGTTTTCGAGAATTGAATTCGAATTTTCTCATGCCGTCTGATTGAGCGACAAAACGTTTTATACAAAAATTCTAAAATGTGTATTTGATCTGAAAACGCCTTTAGAAATCTTAGATTTAATTTGTAGTTTTAGAATATTTGTTGTAATTTAAACTTTAACTAGATAACACAACATAATGAAAATATCATTCGTACTATATTCTATAAACGAAAACACCGACATCCAATTCGAGAATCGAATGAAAATCGAAAATCTATCCGCAAATGAAATGGATAGGTTTTTATTTTTTTTTTTTAAAGCACATAGTGTTTATATTTGAAGAGCTGAAAGGAAGAAGGGGGTAAGTGCATTTTTGAATTTTTCTTTTTTTTCGAAAAAAGAAGATGCCACACGAAAACTTGAGTTTCTACTCGAGTTTCTATCTGGTCCACGTAACTTCAATACGCTTGTTTATGATTGATTATTCCTTTCATTTTTGGTATAAAGAGGTTAATAGAATTCCGTCAATTTTTCATTGAATGTTTTTGAACAAAAAAAAAAACTTAAGGTTGCTACCACCAATTTTTAAACGAATTTTATTTATTCGTTTTTACGAATTTTACTATTCGTTTTTATTTTTGGCTGGAGATATATCTATTTTAAGGAGTTCCAATTCCTATCATCAGTCTCCTTATTAATGGTGTCGAGCTTTAATCCAATTTTATTATGAAAAACTTTTTCCCATGCACATCATGAGATTCGAACCCACGCATTATCAGATTTGCTCAGTCTTCGAAGTCGTATGCACTACGCATTCCAACGATTATGACCTATGACGACACAGGTCAAGATGTTATGTTTTTTTTTGTTTTTTCAAACGCATTTGGAGCTTCAACCTTTTTCTAAGCGCCTTAAGTGGAATAATGAGTTGATATCACTGCAAATGCAAATATCTCTTACCACCTTCTTCCTCCCAAGGCTTCAATTATTTTTTTGATTTCCAAAGCAGTTCTGATCCCAGTTGTACTGCGTCTATTTATATAATTTTTATATCATCACCAAATCTTAACAATCGACTTCATCATTATTTACGACTTAAAAAAATCGTATTTCAAAAATATGCCTTCCTAATTAGTAAAAAAAAACTCAATTTTGTTCCACATACGCCCGAGTGCACATTTTATTATTCACATTTTACTGAATTTTTTTTTTTTATTTTTATCTCTTAAAATGAAATTATCATGTAAAAATATATTCTTAAATGTTTATTCATCTCCTTAAAAAAACCTCTCATCTTCTTTTGTAAGAAAATCATTAAAGAAAAAAGATTTTTTGGTTTTTTGTTTTATCATGTGATGTGGGAGTTTTGAATCAATTCACTACTTTATCATAAGATTTCTTTATCAATACATTTTTAAGGTTAAACTATACAAAAATTAGCAATTTTGGATCAACTTTAATTATGTAGAACATAACATGTATATATTATATATTTGAGACACTAGTTCTACCCTTTTAGTTATATAACTATGTATAATAAATAACCCATATTGTTTGCATTCTTATGTCATTGTTGATGAGTATAAAATAACTTTAAAACATACTATATGTGTGTGTACACAAAGAGATCAACATAAATATCATCCTATAGCACCCACCAGAGTTCTTTAATCAAAATGTGCTGCCTTACATCTATTTTAAAAATGCAAAAAAAAAATTAAAATTTATCTGTCGGCCTGTCAACAAGGTCAAAATAAAATTTAATCTGATTTTATTTAATTTAAAAATCGTGTCTTTTATAATTTTGTTATCTAGTTAAACAGAATGTAAAATCAGATTAAATTTTTTTATCAAAATTTTTATTAATGAATTATTATAATTTTCTTTTAATGAAATATACCTATATTTAAATTTGTTAAGCTTATATTATTTTACGTTCAACGGTTCAAGGTTAATAACAGAATGACGTTTTTAAATTTGTTGCACTGAAAAACAAAATCATTATGAAAATATTTAATTTGTTTAATTAGAAACAATTTTAATTATTTTAAATTAACGGCATGTGCTTAAATTATTAGGTCTGGGATTGAACTTTGGAAGTCTGGAAGCAGGATCTTTTCTCAGATGCAAGTAAAGTTAGATTCACTATAAAAATAAAAAAAATAATAATATCACTATACAAATAAAAGAACCACGGCCCTACTTTACACACTTACACTTTCAACCAATCCTTTTGTGTGGGTTGTTAGTTGGAGGGGCCCTAAATTTTTTCGTCGAATCTGAACGACTGCGATGAGATGCACTTTTCATGACAATGAATGATACTATTGTAGGATTTGTCACTTCCTCGCAAGAGGCAGTGCCCCTGAAAAAACAGTAAGTGTACTCAGTGTTCGAACCCAGACCTCTGGCGTGATAGTACGAAACACTAACCACTACGCCACGGGGCACTACGCACTAAAGGTAAACTCAAAAAGTGTGGAGAAGAAAACAACAGACATTTTCTTTAACTTGTCATCCCGATAATCATTTTATAGAGAGTCAGTAAAGTTCTGTGGAAGAATCTGCTTCGTATAGCATACCAAGACGAAGTACAAGTGTAACAAAATAATATCTTCAAGAAGTATAGTCTCAACAAAATGCTATCCGGAATTCTAGATTCAAACTCAATTGAACATGTTTAGTAGAAAATAGAAAGCCTACTTACTTCTCAGACGAAAAGCTTCTCCGGATCAGAAATACTAATACCAATTTAGAAGAAAAAGTTCTAATCTAGTTCTATTATAAATGAAGTACCAAGTTCAAATGAACTATCAAGTTCTAACGAACTATCTAAGATCAAATAAATTCTCTTGTTTAAATTAACTTTCTTCTTCAATTTAACTATCTTGTAAATTTAAGTTACAGTTTAAAGTAAATCTTTAATTCGTTCGGTCTTTATTTCATTTTAACCTATATCAAGTTATTCTCGACGGAGCTGTAAAAGAATGAAATAAGTTGCGAATGCATTCACGTGAAGTCTGAATTCAATTTGATTTAAATGAATTAAAATTAATGAATTCAAATAGACTTTCATTCCCCATTCTCTTTGAATTCAGTGATTTAAATCAATGAATTCAAAATGATTTCCAGAATCAAATTCACGGAAACCAACTTCACATGGGAACTAACTTCACCACTAGTGGGAACTAATTTCACCTTTTTTTGGTGAAGTAAATTCCCCCTAAAGGTGAGAACTAATTTCATTTGAAGATTGTGTGCATTTAATTCCAATCTACAATTTTTATATTACAGGAGATATAAAACTGAATATATGGGGTAACTTTAGTTCCCGGTGTCTCCAACAGTTTAGATTGGTAAGGTGGGGGGGAGGTGGCATGCATTCCGAATTAAAAGCGTTTAAATTCCATTCAATAAAAAGATGTTTAGTTGCCATTCTTTTTAGAATCAAACAAAAATTACAATGGCATTGGAAAAGATTCAGTTTTATAAAAAAAAAAATTGAGACTGAATTCAAAATAAGTGAGATTTAAATCACTAAATGCAAATTAATTCAGTGATTTAAAAAAATTAATGGGATCTAAACACGCTGCATTCTGAATTCATTTTTGAAGTCAGTGATTTAAATCACGAATTCAAAATGAATGGGATTTGAACATGCTTAATTCTTAAATCATTTTGAATTCTGTGAATTAAATCACTGAATTCATAATAAATTGCAGTCTTCAGAAAAGTCAATATGAAAGTGACAGCTCATATCTATAGCATGCTATGAGCTGAGCAATATATTGCAAGACATTTTTTCATAGAATGCTATCTAGCATTCTATGAAATCTAGGTCGTGGAGACACCGTGTCAGCTGGTACGATAACAATATTTTTGTTTTTCTTGAGGAAAGCTTTCGTGTCTCTATTTAACTTTGAGAGATATTTGGCAAATCGATCATTATGGTAGTTGCGTTGGAACGATTGCAGCATATTACAATATTTGGCGCGTAACATTTCTTGCTCTCTTTCATCTTGCACATTTCTAAAAATCTCCTCACCATCGGCAATCAGCTGGAGCAAGATTGGCAGTGCAAATTTTTTCCTTAGTGACAGAAGCCATTTAATTTCAAGAGGGAATTCAATGTCTGTCTTGTATATGATAGTAAGCTAGTTCCCTCAGTTCAGCTGAAAGATCTGCTTTTTAAAACGTTCGTTTTAAACTACACAAGCTTATTGGACACAGCTTTGCGCATATCTTTTATGTCTTACTGTATCGAACTGCAAATCAAAACGATATCTTTCCAAATTGAAAATAATAAAAACAAAAAAAAACTGTATTGCTGATGGAAATGCTTGATGATTCATCAATAGACCATTGCACAGATGTATTTTTTTTAAGAGTTTAAAGATTCACTCCCCTCCGCGATTGTAACAGAACGTTATTAGTATGATATTGCAAAGATCTGAAGACGCTACCTTCAAGTACAACATCTTTTAATGGAAATTCTTCGGATTCTCCTTCGGGCATCCGATCTTTTGTTTTGATTTTGTCGTACATATCCATGTTTACCCGCACATATATTTTCAGAACTTATAGTTTCCATATCTCATAGTCAATCGAATGTAAAATACAATATGTCAATCATTTGAAGAATCGCTATCTTTTTCCTTTTTTATTCTAATGCCATTGTTCTGTCTGGTTGATTTACTCCAAACAAACTAGTACGTAGACATATTATAGTTTAAAAACGACCTTCCAGTACCCGCATCCGGATCAACAATTAAGTGTATAATGTTTTCTTTATACAAGTATTTCGACATGTCTTTGACTAAGTATGGGTGCACCATAACTCCGTCTATTTATTTTCTTATCTAAATTTACCGAACTAATTTTCCATTTAAAATTCTCTCCGTTGGCTATTCATTTTGTTTATCCACCTCACTTTACTACTGCCAATTGATTGGCTTCTTCCATTTCTACATCTGGTATTGAAAAATGTAAATATTCCATTAAAAACTGCATATTTTTTTATTTTCGACACCCCAAATGTGTTTATTACTCGTCTTGGTTAAAAATTAATTAATTCAATCTCAACAATAAATGTTGCCTGCCGAATATTAAATCCCCAATGTCATTCGATGATCATGACAAGAGTGACAATGTCGCAGAATATCATGTCAAATATATTCAAATCTTTGAAAAACCAGAAAAGCGTACCAACCGGTTTTGTCTAGTCTATTAAACAAATGTTCCTTCAAATGTTCCGATCGTACGTCGTGCTTCATACACTTCTCCTCAATCCTCTTCTGTACCATCTAACGCAAGTGGACATTTCAGACAAACAAAAAACCAAGACAGGGACGAACATGGGAAAATATACTCGAAAAATATACCGATTATTGCACACGGCCCGCTGTTGGCTTCTAATTTTCCCGCCTCTTCCGAAACGCAAAAATCTATTAACGTTTTAATAATAGGATTTACATTTTGATTTAAAAAAAATAAATATATTAATTTTTTTGCGCTCTGATCTCTTCCTGCCTCTATACTTTGCATGTTTCCATGCGTGATTTTGATAATTTTCTGATTTTCCACAGAAAAAAAAAACGTTGTTCCTTAATTATATTTTTGTATACCAACAAGAAACAATAAATAAAACGGTCTTCCGCCTCCATGATCTTCACGTGTCAGCACTAATATATCCACGATGTTTCTTAGGATGATACTTTTTTCTTACCAACAACCGCAGACCGATTCTTTTGAATATTTCAAAAATAGGCAGAAACGACCTAATTTTAAAACGCAAATTTCCATACAAGACCTCAATGTCGCCGCTGTTTGCATTGGAATCACCTCACCTCCTATATCCCCGCACTGTCTGCTTAAAAGTGTCATAATCGAAACAAATAAAAATTTGCCCCCTATATACCCCTTCCTGTTGGTTACTTTTAAGTATAGGAGTCTTCACATCGCTTCGTCTTCTTCATCAGTTGGTGCGAAACACTAAAATTGTGTAAGTTTGTATAGGTGATCTTTTTGAAGATCGATATGAAAGAACGGGCGATATGGCGTCTGGTAATGATAGCGGCGCGCAAAATGAATATTTTTATTTTTGGTAACACACACATAAATATGCATAAGATACACATAAGAAGAAGGCAATATGAATACACATTTAACATCATTTTCAAATTTAGCTAAAGTTTTGGGATCGCACATAAAAGTGTTTTCAGTTTAAACATTTCGATCAAACGATTTGGATCGCGCTTCTGATATACTTATTAAAAGAAGATCTTTCCAAGTAAGAAGGAAGATAATTTATTTATTTTTAATTTAATACAATTCGGTTCGGTTGGTGATTTGAAATTATCGACGTGAATTCGGCAAAAATATAAACGAGGATCGGTTGATTTATTGATTCTTTTTTTTTTGGATTATCCTCTTTTTTTTACCTTCGAAAAGTAACGATCACTTCTTATGAAAATTTCGTGTATAGTTTATCGCTATTTTAATTTACCATTTTGGATTTTCGTTCTTTTCAACAAAAACTGATCTTGTTTTTGGTTAATATTGATTCTTCCAATAAACGAAAAAACTAATCTGCTGTTCTTCTTATTCCGTGTGTTTTAACCTTTGGAAAATCTCAAAAACTGGTCGTTTTCAAGGTTTATGCTAACTGCTGCTACGAATGAAAGTATTGGCCTACTGCCAAGCAAGGATCTTCATATAAAAATCATACAAATTTCCAAAATAAATAGATTTGTTCTGCCTCAAAAGATCCCTTTAGTACGATTAATAACAACAGATTTGGGTTTTTTCGGTCCATCTCCTTTGTTCGCATCTTAAAAGCTTTTTTAAAAGAAAAATTCTTCAACAGTGCGATTCCTAAGTCTTAATTCTTAAATATATTCTTTCTTTTCGTTTTATAGATCTCAACATTTGTTCAGAAACTGCTTCCATTCCCTGGAACTCGACAGTTTGATTCAATTCTATTGTATAGTCCATCCTGTTTCGTTGACATCAAAACCTTGATCGTAAAAGGTATCTTAAACGATCCAGTATTGATTCAAGTTGTATTAAAACCAATTTTCCAAATCTATTCTGAATCAAATAAACCACAAGCTTGCTTTAAAGATCATTTTTCATCTTTAATTTCTGCCGCGATCTTAATTCTTTTTCTCGAATTTCCATGAATTTTTTACCGATCAAAATCGTCTTACACATTCTTAAAGTGATTTTCCAAACGATCTCATAAAAAACGACAAAAAAAAAATACCAGTTTCCGAATACCTAAAACTATTTCGATTATAGAAACATAAACCGGTCGCCCACAATGTTTCCATTCCGTGTGTTTTTCTTCATTCTGGTGATTGATTGAAAACAACTGGTTGTGTTCTTATTTTTTTATTCGTCAGTTTCTTATTTAAAAACCTTGAACATTTTCCTTGCTACCAAAATAATCTTTATCTATCAAATGATCTCATTTATTTCACACAAAATTCTAACATGGAAATTTTTCTCTCTCTTTCCAGGTCAATTCAGGCTCTCATCATCACCAGGCTGTTGTAACAGACTACGCAAAACCAAACAAAGGCATATCACACCTAACTCAAACCGAAATTACTGAAACTTCTACAATCGTAGAAGATCTTCATCATCCACCAGCAATAGTTGGAGGCGATCAGTTAGAATCTATGCTTGGTAGTTTACAAGCAAATATGTCTCGTCAAGGTGTTAATACTGTTCAAAAAGGCTGCTGCAATGCCTGTGAAAAACCAATTGTTGGTCAAGTGATTACTGCTTTGGGCAAAACTTGGCATCCAGAGCATTTTACATGCAATCATTGTAGCCAAGAATTGGGTACACGTAATTTCTTTGAACGTGAAGGTTTCCCATATTGCGAACCAGATTATCATAATTTGTTTAGCCCACGTTGTGCATATTGTAATGGTGCTATTTTGGATGTAAGTATTTTATTTTTATTAGTATAGAAATCTTTTCTTATACTATTTTATTTTGTATTTCAGAAATGCGTTACAGCTTTGGACAAAACCTGGCATACAGAACATTTCTTCTGTGCCCAATGTGGACAGCAATTCGGTGAAGATGGTTTCCATGAGCGTGATGGCAAACCCTATTGTCGTACTGACTATTATGAAATGTTTGCACCCAAGTGCAATGGATGCAATCGTGCAATTATGGAGAACTATATCTCAGCATTGAACTCACAATGGCATCCAGATTGCTTCGTCTGCAGGGTAAGTATCCAAAGTTGGATTTGAATATCTTATTTCTATATTTGTATTCTTCTTTTTTTTCAAAAATATTCTTTAGGACTGCAAAAAAGCCGTTCGAGGCAAGTCTTTCTATGCCATGGAAGGCAAACCCGTCTGCCCATCATGTGTGGGTGTCGATGAAGAGGAATAGGATTAGATTTTAAGAATTTACTTTGCTCTCCTCTTTTGATGTGAATCGTATAATGTATACGATTTTTGTTTATTTTTTTTTTCTAGATACATAATGTATGTCCATTGCGCGTCTTTTGAAACTTAATTTTTATCTTCCTCTTTATCTGCCATCATGTACCAATAGTTCCTAAATGTTAGCGCCTCATGATCCTGGCCTGGCCGATTGTTTTCAAACTCTTCATATGCGCTCGATTTTGTGAGCCGCAGTCGAAAGAGTCACTGAGATCATATCTGTGCCTTGTCAGGAAATTGAAAAATTATGGTCTCTTGTCGTATGCCCCTTGAAATTATTTATTATTTTATCTTTCAGCAAAAATGATAGAATCATTACATTAAATCTAATGCTCCAATTTGACACTAAAATAACAACAAACAAAAAAACAACAATTAAAAAAAATGCACTAAAACTTATTGTTAGGTTATAAGAATTATTATTATTAACTATTAGGTTTTTATTATTGTTAACTTGTAAATTAATATATTTATTTATAATAAATAAAAAAAAATATAAAAAAAAAACAACAAAAATAAAAAACAAAACAAAATACACAACCACAAATATTTAGCTTAGCTTTATTTTCGGACAAAATCTTTCATCTGAAAGATTTTGCTATTGAGATTTTAGGAAGACTAGGTTGAGGCGGTCATATGTCATATATGCCGGCCTGCTGTCCTGCTAGACGATGCATATACATCAACGTGTGATGACATTGTCCTTAGTAGACAAACAGGTGGCATTGACATTGATTGGTCCTTAAGGTTGGTCGGTTGGTTGGTCAACAACAGACGACCTTGTTCAGTGTCAGGAATCAAACCTTGAGCTTGTCGATGGGTTTGTTTAGTAGTTTAAGGGTTATTAACCTTGTTTAATGAAGCTCTAGATAGTTTTGTTGATGTTTATCGTTTAAAGTCAAGGTCATTTTAAATTCATGTCGAGGTAAACGCAAACAAAATTTATGCTTGACTATAATAATGTGCAGCTGGATAATTGCCAAAAATATTAAAAGAGTTAGTTTATGTTTGTGGTTTGGTGTAGACAGTTTTGACAGTTTTTTTTTTTATTTAATTTTTTTGTCACTGTTAGATTATAGTGCATTTTTTTTTTTAATTGTTGTTAGAATATTTTTGTTTAATATTTTCAATTTTTTGTTGAAAAGCATTTGCTTGAGTCGCATACATTTCATTGGTTTTACATGCTTTATTTATTAGCCTTATGTCAATAACATTGCTAACTCTTCGTTCATAAAAAACCGCAACCGAGAACCGAGAAAACGTTTTCGATTTCTTTTTTACATGCACCTGTCTCGGATTCGTTTCTTTGGTATATTCATTTTCTCCTCGTTAAAGTTCCCTTAGAGCATTCATCTTAACAACTTGGGCAGAAACATCAGTTTTCGACATCAAACTTCTTTTGCAGAATTGCACTCGATGGTTTATAGGCATCAGGTTCAGGGTGAGGTGTTTTTTTCAGGGAGTATAAAAAACTTCTTATAACACTAGTCTATTAAGACTTTGCCTAATAAAAAATAAAAATTTGTATGATGCAGAAGACCATTGCTATATACAGTATAAAACTTCTGATACTCCAATCCAAACCATCAATAAAATTGTATGTTTGTTCATTAATGTTTTAAAAAAGTTGTGGAAACATTTAAAACGCTACCAAGTAAATCTTCCGCAAGGACGATACCAATTCCGTTTTTAGCTTGTGAATGATCACTTAGTCAGCTCTTATGACAAGCAGAACTTACTGTAGCGCAGTGTTTTTTCTCAATGCTGAATTTATCCACCACCGCGCTGCGCAAAATCCTTCTGTTCAATACTTTAGCCGAATTATACAGTCACTTACACCCATCAATTAGCACTTTATATGTTAGCTCGTATAAAATTAGTAAGCATGGCATTACTATGATAAAGAAGAGGTTGGCTGATTTTCTTTTTTAAACTTAGTTTTTTGTGTTTTTAGGTATCTAAGGTCTAGGACGGTATCTGTCCTATACTATAACATTTCTATAGTATTTTCATGCTGAATAATAACCACCTGGCCATCTTAAGAAACTTGTGAATAACACATTTTTAGGTTCGTGTATTTAATAGTTGTCTTTTCTGTTACCCAGACAACAGTCGTAAACATATATGATTTTTGTTTTGTTTACGACTCTTGTCAAAGAAATATGCATTTTAGAGCCAATAAAATACATTAAACATTGTTAATTTGTTTTTTAACGAATATTATTGGGGTAACAGAATAGACACTTAGTAAATGTAAGAACCTCCAAATATGCAGTTCACAAATTTCTTTAGATGGCGCTGCTCCATGATTGTACTATAGAAATTTATATACAATGCTATAACTGCTCGAACGATTTAATTGAAATTTTTGAGAGAGTTACTGTTCGTAGTCAATCTCGCTCACTTAACTTCGATGCTCCACTCAATGTCCATATATCAGACAGATGCCTAATGTTAACAATTTCCTTTATCAACAGTACGTTGGTGACACGCTTTGTACATAGGCTTACCAGATATTAAGTCCTCCTCTTTAATCAGTCTCGCTGAACCAGCTTCCTTGCTTTGCTCGAGAGTCCTATTACCTATTTACTTAATTATCAAGTATCTAATCCACAACCTCACTGCAACAAATTGACTGTACTTTTTTGACCTTTGTTATACCAAAAAGTCACAATCGAAGTTTCAAAATTGGATTCGTGTTCAGTGCCTTACAAAATACAAAGGAAAACATACCTCGCGTCTTTTTTTCATTCAAATTGCAATTTTTCTCTTTTTTGGGCACATTTGTGGCATTTAAAGGGCCGACTGTCTAGTTAGGACATTCAATTCATGTTAAGCTCTAAAAATTGTGAAATCAATCATTTACGATTATGTATTATACTAAAAATAAGCTTTTCCTTGGTAGTTACAGAGAGACAGAAAACGTTATTTTTAGATCAATAATTATAAATACAATTTTCAGTGTATTAACTTAAGAACACTGATCACGAATCCATAATTTACTTTATAGTAACTATAAATTGCAATTAAAACAACTGTTAAATTTTCAATTAAGTTATTTTTCAATTTTTGTTTACTTATTTTTAAATGTGGAAGATCCAAATAAACTGTCTCATAAATTATTTGTTTGTATCATAATAGATATTAAAATATTTAATTTATATATTTTGTATAGCAATATGTATCTTTCCGACTTTGCTTTAGCTATTATTTTGGAAATATTCCAACAGTATCATTTACACTAACTTATGACTTCCATTTCTTGTTTTTGAGAGTACGTAATGTATTTTTCTAAAAAAAAAATATATATTATTGTTTCTTTCAATTACTAATTTAACATTAGTTAAACAATAATTACTTTTGGTTGTCATTTTTCTTTGATGCAAACAAAGTGACAGCTTGTTTATCGTTTGATATCCACCACTTGATATTATACTCTTGGCAAGAAGCCAACATGATTCTTTTTTCAAAAGAACTAGCTTCTTCAAAAAAGAAAAAAAAAAAAACAATGCGGAAACAATTTTCTGTGAAATGAAAAAAAAACTCACGTGACTTATGTTTTTGAATTAATAGATATATTTATTTTTTTCTTATTTCTCTTATCTCGTTCTCTCTTCAACTAACAATTTACTATTTTATTTCTTCTAGGATTGTCGTCGACCCTTCCAAGGAGGTTCATTCTTTGATCACGAAGGCCTTCCATACTGTGAAACCCATTACCATGCGAAACGTGGCTCCCTCTGTGCTGGCTGCTCTAAACCAATTACCGGTCGCTGTATCACTGCGATGTTCAAGAAATTCCATCCCGAACATTTCGTATGTGCTTTCTGTTTGAAACAGCTCAATAAGGGAACCTTCAAGGAACAAAACGACAAACCCTACTGCCATGGATGCTTTGATAAGATATTCGGTTGAAAATAAATAAAATTCGAAAAAGTTATTCAACTTGGTAACTAAGATATAACAACAATATTAAAAATATATAATTCAAGCCATCATAATAAAGATACAACTTGTAACCTGTTAACAAAAAAAAAAATAACACGAGTTCGTCATAATTAATGAACTTAATAATAAAATAAAATTAATATTTAAACATCCAATTAGTGCCAATAAAAATAATTTAAAAAAAAAGAAACTAAAATATTAATGACGATATGACTATAAAAAAATATAAACTTGGAAAAAATCGAATAATAAAGGTCCTTGCTAAAGGATATGTTGAAAATATGCATTATATTTTTTCCCTGTTAAATCATTTTAATGTGTAGCTTGTTTCAAACTCACATAAATACATACATTGGTTTTATTTTTTATTGTATAATGTACACAATTATTTTTTTGATTGTTTTGCAAAATTGATTTTTTATCGTGTTTGTTTGTAATTTGTTTTATATAAATGTTAACAGTTTTGTTGTTATTTTAATTAATAAAAACAAAATAAGATTTTATTTACAAACGAAAAATACGTTATGATTACTATCTATATTATATTTGCAATAAAAATAAAAAAAATCGATATTTTTACAAGAAATACATTTTTATTTGACTTAATAAACATTTGTTCGACAAGGATGACGAAAATTTCAAAATCCTCATCTTGAAGATAAGATTTGTCTAGTAAAAGTTGTATATACGCGGAAAATGTGAGTTTCAATCTAGCCTAGTAGATTTTTTTCAGAAGGAAAGAAGTGACAAATTCAACAGGATTATAATTTTTTTTCGAAAATGTGCATTTCATCCTAGACTTTTTCTTACTTACTTAATGTAGATGGCACTCACAGCCAATACGACTTAAACAACATGTCTTTACAGGTAGCTTTGTTTCTACCTAGCCGCTTCCATTTAGGTACGCTCCGTAAATAAGCTGAGGCCATTTTTAACTTGTGTGCGCCATCTGTTGAGGGTCTTTTGATATGGCATAAACCATTAGAATTGGACATGAAGACTCGTCGGGTTGATGTGCACGCTGCACGTGTCCCAGCCATCTCAGCCGATATATTTTTAGCTTTTTGAGTCGTTTTCAATTCGATATCTCCTTTTTGACCCACCAAGAGTTGTTTTATTATTTAATTAGAAGCGAATCCTTTCAATCCTTCCAATTTACAGCTGATTTCCACGGAAATACAAAACAAAAGAGATAAAATCAAAAATAGTTTTTCATAAAAATTTTTATTTTCGCCTCTAAAAACGACTCGCTTCGTATTCCCTAATCGGGGACCAGGTTATTGTCCCTGTGTTTGGTCCGATGAGCTCGTCGTT
The DNA here is from genome assembly GCA_951217065.1 of Baccha elongata. Lineage (NCBI taxonomy): Eukaryota > Metazoa > Arthropoda > Insecta > Diptera > Syrphidae > Baccha > Baccha elongata. The sequence continues at coordinate 230,219,184 of OX578272.1, read as the reverse complement.
GAATCTTTTTCTCAATATACCATTTCGATATAGTACAGAGGACCGAAAATCACTCGAATCTTTCTCTCAAAGCACCCAAGTAATTTTTCAACACCCATACTTTTACCATATACAGCAGGACTCGGTCCCATAAGAAAGGAACAAAGAAGCAGCGATAAGAAAAAGCAATATTCTTCGTGAATATCTGTACTGATGTCATTCGGCATTGTAATAGTGGATCCCCTTTAGGCAAAGTCCTTGATTTCTTCGAAGTTATATCTGATCGTGACGCATGCCGTTATAGACAGTTTTCAAAATGGCGGCTCAAGAACAAGCTTAATTTTCTTGAAAAACCACAAAATAGGCTTTTGATGACCCCCTTTAACGAATTACAAAAGAAAAGTATATAGAATTAAATTTTTACTGTTTAAAATTCTATCCCGACTGTAATATTTCGTTTATAGCATATATGTAGGTCATAGGACCATCATTTTTGTCGCATCCGATACTACTGCTACTAAAGAACGACTTTAAGTAGGTTGCATGATAATGCGTCGTCTTGTCATAGACCTTTTACAACATCTTAGCTGTTCGTATACGATAATAAATGCTAGGTTGAGCTCAGACCTTCAAAACAAGTAGCGCACAAAATGATTGTTTGAGATGAGACTGAGAGTGTCCCTAAGTCTAAGCTCTTTTTATGAAGCTGATTGATTTTGAAATAGAGAAGGAGTTGATATTGACAATCCGTCAGGGTCATGTTGTTTTGGCGGCGCGTCTGTCCAATAATATGTTTATAGCAAGTTAAAAGATTGAGCAGCAATGGCGTCACAAAATATCTTTTGTAATTTGTAAAAGTTACCTTTTTTTTAATTATTAATGAAAAAATAAATAATGAAATTGATATGTATAATATAAGCACAGTTTATATTTCTAAGATCTCCGAGATCTCCGTATGCTCAGAAATGTAAACACAATTTCTCAGTGAAATTTTACAATACTGCTGTCAAAACAGAGCCTGAAAAATTTTTGATTCACTTGCTTAGGTGAGCCCTCAGTAATATAAACTCGCCTATTATTTTGTTGATTTTATTATTCTAGAAAGCACATCCGCCACTCTCCACACAAAGGACATCCGTCAATTTGGGGCCTTTTTAATTTAGCACCATTTATATTACTGCACCAAAGTCCTAAGTCGATTGGTTGAGGAGATATTCAGCCTCAAAGTATCTCGTAAATCAACCTAAAAATCACCCATAAAAAGTGATTCACATAAAACACAAACAAATATACATAGCTGGAACGGGTAAGTTGGTTTAAGACAAAAAAAAAAAAAGTACGGGAGGGGGTCTATCTCCCCCGGTTTATCCGGGAGGGACAATTTTTCAAAAATTGTCTTAAAACAGAAAAATGCTTTTAGTTAAAAAAAATACAAATATTGCAAATGCAATAATCAACAACAAAGTCAAATTGAGGTAATAATTAAGAAAAAGAAAATAACGGTCAATTTTGAGTAAAATTGAGATAATTTTCGCGGAGTATCAAAAATTATTGTAAAACCGAGTTAAGAAATCATATCCAAAAGTTAAAGGAGAAGTCACCTCTTCAAATATAACTTTGTCATGAACAAAAATACAATTTCAATTGTTCTCAAAAATAAAGTCGGTTCCTTAGTATACCTAAGAAATGTTTGAGAATAAACAAAACAGGCATGACATTTCTGACATTCCACTAAATTTTAAGTAGATTTGTCGTTTAATGGTTTCATTTCATGAGTTTCATTTCAACTTAAAGCTGCATTTAGACCTTCTTTCTTTTGGTCCGTGTACGTTGTTCGTTGTTGAACGTACGCGGAACAACGATAGTGTAAATGCTTAAACCGAACAACGAATGAAGAACGAACAAGTTCAAAGTGGCTTTGAATTTTCAGCGTTCGTTGTTCGGTGTTGTTGCACGAACAACGAACGACGAGATTGTAAATGCGATTAATGGTTAATAAAACATTGTTTTGCAGTGGCGTTCAAGGAATAATGTAACAATGTGCAAGTATTTCAGCTAATTTTTTTCTTGTTACCCTACCAATAATGCCGCCACTGCGAACATTGTGTTGTTATCTATTTTAAACTTAGAAACGAACTGGATGAAAAAACGGAATAATGTAAACGCTTCTTCGTTGTTCGTTGTTTTGCCAAAAAACGAACAACGAACAACGTACACCGAAGAACGTTAGGGTCAGTTGTACAATCGTGGTTCAACGTGGTTCAAATTTTTAAACCACTGATTTCCATTCACAGATTATCTGTCAAAATTGGTCTGTTAAAAACTTGAAACACGATTGTACAACTGGTCCTTAGTGTAAATCAAGCTTTGCTTAAGTTCTTAATTGTATTGAACGTACCCATTCATTCAACTACAAAGTAACAAAACGCAAAACTGAACAAAACCTTAAAAAGAACTTACATTTCAGGTTTGACAAGACACTGGTTACTTATTTTTTGGTCGAGGAAATATAAAATTGCAACAAGAACAAATTTTTGGATGTAATGTCCTCCTTGTATATACATTTCCCAAAATCTTCGATTTTGCTTAAAAAAATTAGATAATTTGTTTCGAGATTTGGTTATGTTTTTGAGCTTCACTACGGATAGCTTTAAAAAAAAACACGGGTAGATTTTACCTGTAATAAATCATACATCTAATAAAACAAATTTATTAATCAGGTACATTCTTAAAAAAAAAAAAAAATCCAGATTAATTATGTAACCACCCTGTATTCGATTATGTAAATTTAATATCAAGATTCATTCACAATAGCCTGTATGAAGTTCCCAAACAAGCATAATCATTATGTGTGTGCCTCTACCTTTTGTATGTCAAATTTCTTTGTTTTGTTTTCATCTTTTCCATGGAGGCATGGAATCAACCTGTTCAAAACAAAAACATAAAAAAACACGCGCACATGGCACTGAGAAAATGAACTTGTTGGTTCTCTGGCATGGCACATGACGCAAATTGGCGAATGTCATAATATATTGCCATGTGCAAATTCACACAGGTTTTGCTGTAGCTATGTATATAATAGAAGAGATGATAGAGACCAATCGACTCATGCCTCGTAATTGCTCCAATAGCCCTAATACCTAACAAAAGAATGTGTATTGTGTTTCTGTAACAACATTCTGGTTGTTTTTTTTATACCCCCAATACCCTTCAACAACATTATACTATCCAAAAAACTTTTATGTATCCATATTTATCTTCTACTACTATACATTCACAAAAGGTACTTTTCATGTCCACTAAATTGTACGTAAGGCATACTAGAGTGTTGTTAATACTTGCTCATTTCTTTTAAACAAAATATAAGAAGTTTCAAATAAAAGGAAATAAGCAAGACCGTTGAAGGCGCATTTCCAAACACAAAACCATTTTATAAAAAAAACCTCATGGATCGATTTGAGCCTTAAGGGTTAAGGAGGCTATTAGTTTGAGAGAAGTTAGAGCCGCTGGCTTATCTTACAGGAAAGTTTAGTCGTACCAATCTTTGCATCGTTTTAGAGAAAGAGTTATTTATGAGTTTGATATTTCAAGAGAATTTGATACAGCTTGGTATCAAACTGTTTTAACGAAAATGTATGCATTCGGTATTGATGACTTTCTGCTTCATTGAAAAATAAATTAACTTGCAGAACGTTCAATACAAGCAGTATTGGATCTGGATGGTTTCAGACTTTAAATCTACAAAACAAATGGTATGGTGTGGTCCCCAAGGATTTCATTGCGTATCCAACACTGCTCTTGATTTTATCAATGATCTCCTGGTTTGAAACTTCTAAATTAAATTAAATTTATTTACTGAGGACAAAAACCTCAGCTTTGCATACATACCTACCAACATATATATTTCTAGATTCACAAACCAGTCCTTTAGTTGTGGAATTAGAGCTGCTGCGTATTATAAGCTCATTGAATTCAGATTAAGCATTGTTCAATGAGTTATCAGCAATCGTGTGTAATTTCATGCTTTGAAAAGTGAATATTTCCTTCTGTCGACTAAGCTTTGGGTTAATACGCCCTATGTCAGGGTCTATGAGTGGGACTTGCATCGAGAAAACTAAAAAGCTTTGGTACGTGAATCAGTAACCATCTTCTGTGGAATAACCACATATTTGACGTCGTCGCTAAAATGCAGCGAAATGCTTAGGTTTTTTACGATGATGCAAGAATTTTATTTCCTGTTGTTTATGAGTAGTGCATCTGTCCCAAATAAGGAGCACAACTATCATATCTGGACAGGTGCTTCTATTGTACGACACCTTGAGACATTTGGTGTTTTTTAAGGGCTCACGTGAACATTGTCTAGCGTCTTCATATGAAGTCGGTAGGTGACAGCTCATTTCCTAGAAGCTTCATCACCAGTTTTGACACATGCTCGAACTTGAAAAAAATATAGATTCGGGTATTTAATACTATGTATATATTATATATTGCCCTGTGGTGCTTTTTAAAATTTCAGGTGAGCGACTAAGTGCCTTAACAATTAAACAAGGGTAATTTGCCTCCAATCTACTGATAAATTAACATTTCTATTCTAAGTGTTCTGTGATGTTGAGGAGTTTAGCTTTCATATCGTTCATGGCAAAGCCATCTAATTCCACGATAAACAGATACAAAGGTATGCTCACTTCGTTGCGTGACGTCACTATATCATCTGTTTATGTCTAAAAATAAAAAAAAAATTTCATTCCATTTCATTGTTTTTATTATTTTTTTATTTTCTCGTAGTTATTATCACATAAAATTTATTGATTTAAATGCTTAATTTTATAAAACAGTCATCACATAAGACATACAAAAATAGTCAAATCGACAAAATGGCGATACGACTATCTTGAGTGATCATATATGTACCTTCTATTTCTGTTTATCGTGATCTAATTCAGTGTGCCCAATTAACTGTCAAGTTCACGCAATCACTGTGCACAATTAACTTTGGGGACATTTCACTACGCAAATTACAAATTATCTTAATTTTGTTAATGCAGGATAGTTACCTTGATTTATTATTCGATTTGATTCGATTTAAGTTCCTTGTTCTGTTAATTCTCTTTTCTGAGAAAATCTTACTTCAGACAACGATTCCAAAACACCCTGTAAATTGTTTTTTAAACTTTTAAATTTTATAGCTCTGATAATATTCTTTGAGCAGAAAAAAAATTATGGTGATTATTGAAAAAATTATTCATTCAAAAGCAATGATTTTTTGCAACGAGAAAAGTAATTTTGGACCACAGTGCGGCGATTCACAGTTTTACAAAATTCATTATGTTGGAGAGAGTGCGAATATAAATGATAAAGTAAATGCAAGAGTAAATGTTGTGAATTATAAATAAACAAAAAAAACGGATCAGTTTTTGAGGTACCAAATTCCAATGATTTTCATAAATAAAATGTAAGTTGGCAATCGTGCAAGAAGAAAGAATTTCGATTGTCATATAATTTTTTTTTTACGAATGCATAACTTGCCTTATTATAACCTTTCGGTAAATAACCGAAGTTTTTAATATTTAAAATGTTTGCAGTTGTGGAGCCCCCTGTCTCGGAGCACCGCAAGGACTTGTTTTATTCAATGTTATTATCAAGGACGAAGTATAAGCGCTCACTTTTATTTGCGAATTTTTTTTTAACAGGTGCTTTTTCTTTGTCCCAATACATGACACTTAAGAACATATTAGTCATGCGAAGGCGTGTATACATGCGGTGACCGGTGTGCTTAACATAATGTTTAGTTTGTGATGGTAGGCACAGGCTCTCTAGGCAATCAATTGACTAAGTACTTTTCCAAAACGGCACTCGGTCGAAGTCGAACTCTCCAGCTTTACATGATTATTAGTTGATTCAGTAGATACAGAAACTTTGCCGCTTCTAGAGGGTTTCAATTGTTATTTTTATTTTGTTCAGGTTTTTGCGGATTCACTTGTGTCTTATGTACCTTCAATCATTCTTTGCCATTATTTTGTTTTTATCTAATTCAATGTTCTAGATAATTTTATATCTATACATACATATCAAGATTGTTGCACATTTGCAAATATTAAAATCCTTGTACCTACGTACCTACCTATACTTTTGTTTTTAAGTGTGGTGGCATTCAACTTAAGTGCTTTATTGATTTGTATCATTTTTTTATTTTATTTATTTAATCTGCCTAATAGATAGTTTTATATTAATTTCACAGTAATTATTATAATAAATTTCAATAAAAAAAATTACCTCTGGATGCCATATGAAACTCACTCAAAGTTAAAGTGTGTTCCTCATTTACCGGTGGATTGGAGTTTTGTGATATTCGGTTAATAAAAGTGTCATTTAATAAAATATTTTTTTAATTTTTGTCTAACCGAGTCGGTGTTAAGTCAAAGCTTCGCACTATCGTTTTTCTTTCATACACACAAGGAAGTTATAAATGTGACGCGACTATAGTGTAACTAAATTACCCTTTGTTTGTTGAAAAAAAAAGAAAAATTGTGACTCCTTATTAAGTTGAAAAGAAGAATCACTGTGAATTAATTTGAATTGCAGAGGAAAGTTACAAGTTACAATAACCACATCATCGTTATTTACTGATTTGACGACAGTGCATGTGGCGCAAAACAAACGGTATAATAAAACAGATAAAATATTTTTTAAATTTAAATATATGGATTATATAGAAATATGGACTGCAGTTACGATAGTTAGTTGTGAGGTTGTGACTATTTTTATGTGAGAGATGTAAAGAATTTCTTTTCAACCAGAATCAGTAATGTGCGCCTTCAAGTGACGTAATTTTAATTGTAATTGACATTTGAAGTGTTTGTTGGGGTGGTGAAATGTGAATGAGCTGTGAAGGGACAAACACTGTGTGTTGTTATCATTGATAGGAGAGGTGGTTTTGACTTTTTTCTGAAAATGATTAAAAAAATTCGTACCAATTCAACTGAAGTAAATGTCTCATTTCCTGAATTAGTTTTAATGGGTGTCAGATTATTGTTATGACTATGAGATATCATAAATTAGATAAAGAAGAAAGCATATGATAAGTGACAAACCTTTTTTGTTTATTTTAAGGATTTTTAGTTCAAACAAGACAAAACGATTTTTTTATTGCGAAAGAACATGCGAAAAATTAATTTACTTACGAGATTTAAGTGAAAAACCAGACAAGGTTTGTCATATTATTTTGAAGGTCGCGTGTTCGTCAAAACTGTGATTGACATACCTATGTACATAGGTACCTACCTACAGTGTGTCATAATTTAGATTCCAAAATGTTACTTTATCGCATTTTATGAGAAATTTAAACGATCTTATGAGAAATGGAAGCGAATCGAAAGTGTAGTTGAGAACCCCTAACAAAAAAAAACTTCTGTTTCCATCAAATATATTATACGTGACCACTTACTACATATTTACAGAAAATTTTCCTAAAAAAATGAATGCTTAATTCTTTCGAAAATATTTCATCATAACGTGATATATACCTATACAGTGGCAGTCACTTGATTGAGGCTTTTTTTTTAAACAGTTTTTTCTTGCGATTTATACCTTTTGAAAATGCTTGAATGGAAATATATTTATTACCTTTGGGTAGGTATAGGTACGTATGGTGGAGTGAAATAAGGGCCACTTTGAAGGGAAACAAAGCCCATTTCCTTTCGAAAATGGCAAAAAAAATCGCAACAAAAAAGCGGTACTTGCACATACCCCAAATCCTATAGTGGATCAGGCAGAAGGGTTGCACCAATCTCAACTGTTGGGAAATAACAACAGCGGATTGAATTGCCATTTTGGGAAGGAATTAATGCCTTTGGGTGTTGTTTCCTTTCAAAGTGGGGGAATTAAGACCCGCGGACCTTAATTCAGCGGCCCTTATTTCACTTCACCGGTACGTATATATTCTCCAAAAACAAACCAATAACATTTTAGGCGTTACTCGGAAAATCCATCGAAATTTTCTAATTTCAGTTAAGGAACTGTACAAAAAGGGGTATAAAAAGTTGAGTCACTTGATTGAGTCCACTTGAAAAATCTTTTTAGAAAAGTGAATTTTTTTTTTATTTGATTTTTAGACATTCATTTATTCTATTTTTTTTTATTTTTTATTAGTATTGCGGCCATTTTTTGAAATTAGCTCAACTGGACCATTTGGAACTGAATCAAAAAGTTTTGTTCAAATAATTGAGTGAAATCTCTTCCCAGGCTTCTCAAAAAAATGTGACTGAGGTCTCCCTATCTTCAAACAGTCTAACGGATTCATAAACTTTTGGAAATAGTCTTTCTTAAACGTGTTCAACAATGTTGAGGTTCAGCGATTAGGGCGACCATGGCAAATGCACCATATTTTTCGACTGATTTCAGCTTCTTGCTTCCCTGGAAATGTAAATCGGGGCATTATCATGTTAGAAAATCTAAACTAACTTACAGTTAAATTGATGACTTAACTCAGCTTTTAGGTGAAGGTCCTGTAGCTGAGAACCCCAGGAAATTGAGGTTTTATTTTCACCAAATCTATAGACGTGACATAGGTATAGAAACTTTTCTAAACTTTTCCACTACTTCATTCATCTTAGAGAGACTGAGTTTTGTGTATCACCATTTTCCTTTTAAGAATTTTGATAAGTTAACTTTACTTTCCCCTACTGATTAAACATTTGGTCATTGCTAAGGGTTTTATTGGTGATGAAAATTGTGAGTCGTTAAGCCTGATGTCTCCAATAATTTTCCAAATCCAACAGCATGTGCAAAACTTAACTGGCGAAATAGTTTTTCTTTTTTTGGAATTTTCACCGCATCGCTAACTTTTTCGAAGTCTTCCTTAAAAAACAGTGTTGCACTCCCACTCCCAGTGAATTTTGCCTTTATTTTTACCATTTCTGCTGTAAATGTAGCAATATTCAACACCATTTCTGACACCACCCGTTTCAGAGGCATCAAACAGTCACTACAGGCTTAAAAATAACCGAGACATTATACTAACTTATTTGCCCGGAGGTCCGCAGGTATATCAGCTCTAATCCCATATACAGGGTGATTAGGATAAGGTGCTGGGTTAAGACAAGAAAAAAATCGTATGGAAGGGGGGGTCTAAAATTACTTTTTTCGAAGAAAAAAAGTTTTTTTTTGGTTTTCCCAAGTTTGACCTGCTCAGTTCAATTATTAATTAGGGGATTATTCCTTATTTATTTTTTGTTAAATATCTACCATCCGATTGTAAGCAAATAATAAAAAAAAATCGAATTAACTTTTTACTTTATTCACTAGTTATACTTTTATTTTTTTTAATTTCTAAAAACTAAGATATATTTTGGCTTCTGGTTTTCTGTTTTTATCTTAAAATTAACAAGAGCATCTTTAAAAACAAAAATTATAGTTAATTACATAAATTTTTGAAAAAAATTAGTTCGAAATTATTTAAAATTTTTTTTTTCAAAATTTCGAGCTTGAAAATTAATTTTTCAAAAACTATTTACCAAAACAACTTTATTTAAAAAGAAAAAAAAAGAAGAGTTTTCCGGCTTTCCAAAAAAGTATAACATGGCTTTGTATTTATCACCATTGTCTTAAATAATTTTTTTTCTGATTTAAATTAATTTTTTGAAAATTTTCCCTCCCGCCTACGATTTTTTTCTTGTCTTAACCCAGCCTAAACGCCCAAGCTTTTTGGTTCACCTTATCCTATAACCACCCTGTATAATTCTTCCCATCTTCTATTCCTTGGTTCAATATCTTTCATGAGGGAGCGTATCAAAATCCCATTTTTGAAAAATCCCGAAAAAAAGTTTTAAAATCTTATTCTTTAAAATCCCGTCTTCTGAAATCCTGCTTGTTCCAAATCCCGATCTTTTATATTCCCGGTTTTTTAAATCTCGCCAATCCCGTTTTTTTTTCACAAAACATTGGCGCAAAATTTTAAACGATTTCGCATCATACTAAAACATATTTAGCATCATACTAAGTTAAGAAACTACTGTTTTCTGACCTAATATGATGCTAAACATGTTCTTGTATGATGCTTAATCGTTTAAAATTATGCGCCATTATTATTAAACTAAATAAACATGGATGTTGGTTATATTCGCTTTTTTTTATTTTATTAATTTCCAAAATAAGGAATGGTCTACAAACCCTACAAATCAAATTTTAAACATATATGGGTTCACCCGTTCAGGCTGTAGGTGCTAAAATAACCACACTGTGTCTGTCAGTCTAGCTAGACAGACGGGCAGAAGGAATATCCAATTTCCTAACCACTTTGTTATTATTCTCCATCATCGTCTATACCATGTTTCTGATTTGTTTTATGTTATCTCTTTTTACTTGCAATCAGGTAGGTACTATTAAGGCAAGTTATGCATTCGTAAAAATAAAAGTTTTGATATAACAATCAAACATGACATTTGCCGTTTTTTATTTTCAGAGATGATCTTTATCGATCATCTTTTGATAATAAAACAACTTTGGATCATCAGTTTTGGTTTTTCTGTTGTGGTAGCATTGACTTTAATGTATGCCAAAAAATGACATTTTTTCCGAAATCATAAAAAAAATATACATTAACTACATATGTGTAGAAAACATAAAATCATAGCTGAAACTTAAAATTTTCCTTTGTCAGGATCCATTGCAAAAACATTTTTTTGTAATTTTAGGTCATTTGACATATAATTTCAACATGAAATAAATTAGGTTCGTTAAATGCACGATAATAAACAAAAGTTCTGCTCAGCGAACTGCTCTAACCTACACTGATGAGTAGAAAAGAGCATAATTTAACTATTCAGCAGTGAGAAGTTTTCTGCTCTAGATTTGCTTGATTTGCTGTTCATTTTGCTTTTTTGTTTAGAGTCGATCAGAGTAGATTAGGGTAGAATTTTCTGCACTTGTTTTTGAGGAATGCAGACAGATTGTATAATAATATAGGAATGTCAGAATCAACTGTTATTGATTTTTGTCTGTTATATTTTTGCATCGTGTAAGATCATTTTAAGGAAATATTTTTCGAAATACTTAAAAATTGAGTGCCGGTTGCAGAAACATTTGAACCGCAGTTCAGCCATTTTTGACTTCCAAACTCGATTACTTCAATAAGATCTAGTTCTGGTTAAAGCAATTTCATGACTTAACAAGAGTTGAACCGCAGTTAGCCTGCCAAAATCAGTGAGTTAAAAACTTGAACCAAGGCTTAACTACGCTTATACAACTGGCCCTGACTCAACAAATGAGTTGAGTTAGCTATCAGTAAACTCTGGGTCTAATATTGTCTTAAAAACGTATTTCTGGCGTAAACTTGAGTTTAATCCTTAAACTGATAATCTCCAGCTGAAAAAGTGGCCCTTAAAACATTAATGATTTATTTTGTAGCAAGAGAATCTATAAGTTCACCTTTCGATAAATTAAACAACATGGATCATCAAACATTTTTTTTTTTTTTTTTTTAATTTCTATGATTTCGTTAACAGGAGTTCGAATCGACCATGGGTGTCGGTGAAGTCACAAAACCCCCTTTATTAAAATATCCCATATTTTGTAATTTTCCCATAGTTTTTAAAACAAACCTAATGACAAGTCGATTACCAACGTTATGAAAGAAAACAAAAAACGTAGTACCTCACGTGGAAACTAGCAGAATTTATTTTTGGATCATGAAACGCGATCTTGATAAGGCGCCGGTTATAGCGATCAGGAAAAACCTTCAGGAAAAGTAGAAACAAATGAGAACAGGAATTTTTTCCTGGTGTGCGTTTATAGCGATCAGGAAAAATGTGTCAGTCAACAGGCTGTTTTCCTGATTGAAATGCACACGAAAAACTTTATCTGACAGAAATCTGTCAGTGGAACAAGTGAAAATTGAACTCAAATAATTGGAACGATTTGTTCCATTTTTTTTGAAATGTCAATCAGCTGGCACGAAAAATTAGTTTTCGTCAGGAAAATAAAGAAATACATTTTAAACAATAAACAATTATTCTATAGTAAAATTTATTAGCAAAAAAAATTCTTTGAGTTATTTTTAGTCGATTAGTGTAGTATTTGTGTTTAAAATCGATTTAAAACAACATAAAAGATCCATTCGAACATTTTTCCTGATGCGTTTTCCTGATCGCTATAACCGGCGCCTAAATAGCAAGATCTCAATTTGTATGGAGATTGATGATACGTCTATTATAATGATAGCGAAGTCGGAAAAAGTGGGTCTGGAAATTCTTCCATGTCTGTCTGTATAGCGTTTAAATTAGTTAAACGAAAAATGGCTTCAAAGTTTTAGTTGAGAACTTATTTAATGATACGGATACCTGGAATACAATGTAATTCTCACATGTTGTCACATGTTTTTTTTTTTTGTTATTTTTCCACTTTCAGAGTATTTTAATTGGTTTTCAATTTTCTAATACATATTTCAATTGTAAAAGAGCAAGTTTGTGATGATAATTATCTATATTTTGTATTTTGGTCTAAGCATCTTGAAAAAAATTAAACCACCCTGTAATTGATTGTTTGTAGTTCTTAATTTTATTTCATTCAAGTTGGAATACATACATAGATCACAATTGACTATATAATACTTTATTTTGTTTATCGATATGACAACAAACTTAACCAAACAGTAAAATTTTTGCTGCTGCACAAACAAAACATTGCGTCAAAGTATAATCTTAGATCAATTCGCAGTCAAAAATATGTTTTGACAAATTTTGTTCAAAATGTTGACACAGACTACTTTCATGGACAACATCCCATTATATAAACATATTTGGTGATCAATTGTTTCTAGATATTTAGATACATGTAGACCTACATCTGAAAATAAATAAAAAATGTTTTGAACAATTCTATAAAGAAAATAATATTTTTTATACTTCTATAGAAGGTTTTTGAGATTTTTTTTTTGAGTTAGGTATCAATTTATAACGGGTTTTACAGTCAAGATGTTCAACCCAAATAAAATGTATGATTTCTAGCGTTCTGAAGATTCGTATAAGATCACAGTCATTGACGTATTACATATGGACCGCTAGTAGCCAACTTCACGCGTGTTCCAACATAACTAGGGGCGGCATCAACTTATAGCGGGGAATCTGCGTAGCAGTGATATGATTTTTTTAATTAATTATTTACTATTGAAATATTTTGGTGGAAATTATTATCAAACTACTTTTTTTTACAAAACAAATCCACTCCCTATGGCATGAGTTACTTACAGATGAATATATTATCGTTTTCATTTAAATTTTAATGAATTAGTACACGTATTTAACACTAAAAGATGATGGCGTTTTTAGGCTGTTTTTAGCTGGAACAACTTTTTGTTGCTGTTTGTATGAAAATTTCAACCGAGTGGCGGTCCATATCTAGTAGGTCAATGATCACAGTATACATACATATGTGTAGAATCTAGATTCTATTAGACTGTCAAAATAACATATTATACTGTTTACTAATTTTGTCTTAAGATGACTGTAGTTGATGATGTCCATAATGGTCGTATGTTCCACTTAAAGCCTAGTACGCAGCTGATTGGAAGCGAAAAATTTCATACAAAAATGATACAGCGAAGTCATAAACGAAATTTCCCGTTCAATTCTTTCCGTTTTGTGGTACGCAACGCAATTTAAGTGACCGTTAATTGTAGAAAAAATTATTTAAAAACATCAAAAAAAAAAAAAAAAAACAGAAATCGGCCTTATAATAATTATAACCATAAAAAAACGAACACGAAATTCGTGACATATAAAAGTTTAGGTAGCCCACCTGAAACCGCCCACCTAACACCGCCCACCTGAAACCCATTGATGCTTTGGACTCACTATTGGACTCACTATAGGTAGCTGATTGATGATGGCATAGTTAGTTTTCTTGCTATACTATTGTTGATATATTGTGTACTATTCGTACTAGAATGTCAGTTTTATTACTTGACCATTCTTTATTCCGTCAAATTTTGATTGAATTTTTAAACAGCAACAACAACTTAAAGGTTCTACCACGAATTTTTAACGATTTTTTATTCGTTTTTTTTTTTTGGCTGGAGATATAGCTATTTCAAGGAGTGCCAACTCCTATATCATCAGTCTCCTTATTAATGGATTATTGCTAAGCTTCAATCCAATTTTATTATGAAAAACTTTCTACATGCACATAATGAGATTCGAACCCACGCATTATCAAATTTGCTCTGTCTTCGAAGTTGTATGCACTACGCATTCCACCGATCATGACCACTAACTTCACAGGTCGAGATGTGATGTTTGTTTCTCAAACGCATTTGGAGCATCAGCATTTTTCTAAGCGCCTTTAAGTATGCTGTTTTGTTCGGCCTCTATTTTTCTCCTTACTTTATTTCGATAGACTAAAATTCGTAGCACTTTTTAAAATCAAAATTTTAATACAATCGTAACTGTTATTTTTTTTCAAAATTTTGAAAATACAAATTAAAAAACGTCGCTCAGCTTCAAAATTTTACGTACATAATTAAGGCCCGTTTGCTGAAACGATACTTAAGAATGTACGTATGTTCTACATATGTAAATCCTTAAATAGTACTTTATCCTTTGCATAAACTGTCACCTAAGGATTTAAGTAGAACATAAATGCTTAAGTATCGTTTCAGCAAACGGGTCTAAGTATCTACTATTTTGGTTGTCAATATTATTCATACTCGCGTATAAATTTCTATTTAGGTACCATATTTAGGTATTTGAAACCAAAAAATTTAAAGAATTCTATTTTTCAAGATATGAAAAGATCAATAATATAATTCATTTAAAGGCATCAACTTAAACAAAAAGCCAACAAAGCTGCATCGAATCACGGGATAAATTTCAAACTGTTTGGATAAATAAAGATGTATGGACTTTGATCTAATATATACTCATTGCAAACCAAACGTTGATTATTATTATTAAAATAATTGTCATGCACTTGTTCTTATCTTAGATAAATGGATACCTAGTTGTAATAAATTTAAATCACTTTTTTGCGTGAATTACCTAAACTATTTCACATGGTACAACGAACAATAATTATTAGATAAGCCTTCGCATGTTTGGAATATTGTTTTTCATATTACGAGTACAGAGTATATCTAAAATAATATTAATCAATCAATATTATTTTAAACAATACATTATTGTACATATATATGAAAAATTACTTTTTTTTTGTAATGGACTGAAATTTATTAGATTTATTAAAAACACTTTATTTTTTCAATACCGAGCTGCAAGCAATTAATTAAAATCACTAAATTAAATAGGACTTCATGAGTTCAGATTTTGTTTATTCCTCAATTTATCATTCGTACGTTGAATACAGTTATTTCAATCAATGAACTCGAAATGATTTCAGAATTCAGCATAATTATTGAAATCACATTTTCATTTTGAATTCAGTAAAAAATCACTGGATTCATTTTACATTCAATGACTTAAATCACTGAATCAAAATGAGTTCAGAAATGCTAAGTTCAATTAAATCAATGAATTCAAATAACCTTCAGATTCTGGATGCTGTTCCTATTATCTTTAAAATAAAAAAAAAATACAACACTGAGTGTTGCAAAAGATTTAATTTTATTAAAAAAAACTAAAAGAAACGACTTGGTCGCACAAAGTTGATTTTGTGGCATGTTACCCAAAAGCTTAACCGACAATGCTTATGTTCTTAATTGTAAAAAAAAATTAAATTAAATAAATAAAAAAAATTAACTTTAAAAAATTATTTCAAACAACCCAGAGATTTTCTAGAATGTCATGGTTTATGTACCATTATTTTTGATTTATTACAAAATATTTTATAAAAATTTTTCTATAGGTCTTCTTAGAAATAAAATCATATAATAGGTATAATAAGATTCGTTGATTCGTTAACGAGAAAACCAAAATTAAAGAAAACAGTTATATGACAGGTACCGTTAAATAAAAGTATTTTCTGGGGGATACGACATAAAACATATGAATAGTCTTTAATACCGTATCACTCATGTCAAGTTTAATGAAAATTGTTTGAGCCATTTTCGAGATATACATATACAGACGGACTGACAGACAGAGACACGGGCATAATTTGGTTTTAGTGTACGGGAACCGTTATAAATGTAGTCCTATGATCGAAAGTAAAAATAAAAATCAGAAGACTGAATACAAAAACACGTTTAACAATATTAAAATACAATCTAATCTTAAATATAATGATAGCACTGGAGCAATATAATTATTATAGGTATTAAGTCCTTTCAGTCGAGGTTAAAGAATATTTACAGTGACCTTGAACTCATAATAAAATATAACATGCACACAAGTTCGTGTTAAGTGGCGTGATGGTTTAGCAAACAAGAAATTTGAATTAATTACAAAAATTTGTTTACAAAGAAAATCTGAAAATACCCAATAAATATGGACATAAGGGACCCTCTCCCAGCTGTTTTACTTATTTATAGAAAAGCAAAAAGGAAAATCACAATATTTGCGTCTGATGATGGGAAAGGGGGAAGTTGAACCGTTGAATATTTTGTATCGTCGATTTTTTTCCAAAATTAAAAGGCTTATGACTTAAAAACACATTTAAGTTTATGAAAACACAATTAAACCAGGTAACTGTTACAAAGAGATGAGGAGCAACAATAATAATGCGACTACATATATTGCCCTCCTAAGCGATAGAATCTTATTTAAAAAAAAAAGTTTAGAGAAGGTTGTACATTTTTTTGTTGAAATAAATGGAAAACCAGTACCTTAACCCAAATGTCTTTTGAATGAGACCTTTTTATCGGCTAGGAGTTTCGCATACCTAATAGCAAGTTTTAAGAGATCTTCTGCTTTATTTATTTTAATGCGAACAACTACTTGTAGGTTACTTGAGTGGCTTCAAAGGGTTTTCACCTTGGATTCTTACTGTACCTATAATATATTCATTCGATCGAGTTTTTAACACTTATCCTTCTGACAAAATCCGTGTCCCCAATGGAACTTTTAAACTTGACGTTGAACCTTTTGCTCATACATTATCCACACGACGCAGGGACATTGGTTCCCAGGGCATAAGTCCCAAATTTATGTTTATAGATTTATGTTTTAAAACCTTTACTTAATTTTTTGGGACCCTATAACCCGAGGGGGTGGGACATAAGTCCCAATCCTAAATTGAATTGATTTATGAGTATAACCGACTTATTAGTTGGCACATAGGTCCCAAAACATACATTTGGGACTTACGTCCGGGGTCATATGTCCCTGAGCCCATCCACACTATGTTGACCCATGAATCCATGACTAATAAAAAGTTCAAAACCAATCTTTCAAAAGCCTACAGAAACTATGCAGCTGACTGACTAGGAAAATGAATCTTTGATCTTTTTATCTACAATTATTTTCATTGGGTAGATCTAACCTAAGCATTTTATAAGCAATAAGGGCCGGTTTCATGAGTTCCAACTTAAGTCTCGGTTAGCCTAACCAGCACTTAAGTTCCAACTAAACTAGAAATTTCGGTTAAGGTGTCGGTTAAGGTTATTAACCGGAACTTTTGTTTAGTCTCAAACTCTGAAACCTGATGATGATAATTTTTAATAAAAACACGTATGTATATTATTTAAAAATAGTATAAAGTATTTAAATACATAATTTTTACCAAAAAAAAATATCGCAAACCTAAGAAAATTCGTCATTTTTCAGCATGCTTCGCTAAAAATTTCGCTAACGATTGCAGTGTAGTACTTTTTGCGCTAGACACAACAAAACCAAAAAAAAGAAAACAGATTTGAGGTTAGAGTTGATAATTGAAATTCATCATTGAACGAAAAACTGACAGCTGAGAACAGTGGGAAAATCGAACACCATCAGTGGAAAGATTGTGTTCTTATGGTCAGCTGCTCATTGAAACCGATTTTCACCATTGAAAACACAAATTTGTTTATATTTTGCGAAATAAGCGAAATTGCGTTATATTTTTTGATAAAAAAAATTCAATAATTCATAAGCTTCATTAAAATACCAATTAACAGCAAATTTGTTGGATAATTTGCCTAAAAAATGAAAAAGAAAATTTTGAATGATGAGTTTCAATGAAAGCTATACTGGCCCGTAATTGTTCCTTTTTTATAACCTTTGGCACCTATGAAAAAGCACACTGAATAACTAATACCGCCGATGTATTTGCATTAGAAATTTATATCAACAGTGTTGTTCAATTAATATCAATTAACAAACGTGTCGAACGAGCTTGAGTGATATGGAAAATAAATTATGCTGTACATATTAATTATTTCATCGATGATAGGTACATATCTACATACGAGTATTATGTATGTGGTGTGGGTGTCAAATGGTTACCTAAGTCTATATAATTTTCATTAATTTATACTTTTTGTGAACATCACATCACCTAAAGTATGTATATCCATATATCGTGCATCCTCTGTTTTTGCAGAAGACGAACTGCAGAGACATGTAAATCCACCATTAGACTTTACTTTTGCCCAAACATCGTCAGCAGCATTAACCCTAGACCCGTGCACCATTAAAATTAAGATATATATAAATTTATATATATAAATAGATATATATAAATTTCATTTGAAAAATAAAAATAAATGTGCAAAATAATTAATTAATTCTAATTTTTTAAGTTGGACTGTGTGTTCTACGCCGTTTTTGTGTTAATGCAGAGGAGGTCGAGGGTAAGAAGGTATCATCATCATCTTCATGGTCATCGGCATAAAGTACTTCTCTACCAACATAACATTTTTCGCACACTCTTATGTAGTGCTTTGTGCATGTAGCTGTATAGCACAAATCACCAACTGCTGTAGTCTTGTTATCTCTTTTTTCAGACTTACAAGTTTGGCAACGTTGTTTCAAATTATTTGCTCTAGGAGCAGGCAACATTGTTACGGTTTCAATCTCATAACCTATCAGTTTCATGGCCGTTTTGACGTTTGCTTGGAGGGAGGATACCTGGATTCGATTCCGAATGTGCCTGTCCGCAAGCTCTAACGATAGTTGTTTCAAAAATTGTTTTCTCTTTTCAGACCTTTTCTTGCTAACGTACCAAGTAGGTTGACATATGTCAAACAGCCTGTAAGCAGCAACACCAGCACAGTCCAAGAGATTATAAAATACAGTTACAGGCCAACGGTTAGTTTTTCGCTTGCAGGTGTACACTGTAACCATTCGGTCCAAAGTATCGACCCCACCTTTTGTTGCGTTATAATCCAAGATGACTTCTGGTTTTTGTGTTGCTTCATCTATTTTATCTTCATGATGAGCAGTCGATAACATTAGAACATTTTTTTTTGTGTTGCTTGCATAACTACATAATTGCATGCATTTTGAGTAGCAGAAAATAGAGGAAAATTTATCCCTGGTCCTTTTGAAATCTTTATCAGCTGGTGTGAAAATCTTGTGTAGTTGTGGTTTATTACTTTTTATTTTGCCAACTGTTGTTGTTCTCCTTTTTATCAAATCAAGAGCTAATGGCACTGAAGTAAAATAATTGTCTGTTGTAATGTTGTAGCCTTTGTCCAGATACTTAGCCGCTAGTCGCATCACGAGTTGATGTGATATGCCCTCAGACCGACTATCACCCGGTTGCTGTCCAACATATATTTCTCCTTGTAGGGGGTAGTTGGTTTTAGCATCCACAATCCAAAATAGATTTACACCATATTTCCCAGGTTTATTGGGCATGTACATTTTGAATGGGCATCTTCCCCTTGTGCCAACGAGTTGTTCATCAATGGTAAGCTCTTTTGTTGGTTGATAGAAAGTCACCAGGTTGTTTTGAAACAAGTTCCACACATATCTAAACGCAGCAAGTTTATCAGTTTGGAGGCGAAAGGCTCGGGTTCTTCCATCATCAAAACGTATAAACCTGATTATCTGTTCAAACCTGTATAACGACATAACTGCTTGGTAAAAGGCCATATGACTTTGATGGAAAAGATCTTTTGCTTCTACACCGTATGCTTTTTCAGCGCCAGCGTAAAGTAGTATGGAAATGTAAGCATAAATCTCATCCTCTGTTGTATCACACCACCGACGCATTACCTTTGGTTGGTCTGATAACCGGTTTGCTTCGTAGACTCTTTTAGTCTTTTTGTTTGTTTCAAGAACTATATTTTCTACAATGGTTAGAGTGATCAATGACTTGAAACTATCAGCTTTCGTACTAAATATCTTAGAGCAAGTAGAACCATCATGATTCAATCGTTCAATGCGATCTCTGGCAGCTCTCCTATTTTCAGTTTCATCAGGCATTGACCACCACACGTCATTGAATTTCATATTTCGAGCAGTGTATCGCATTCCTCGATTGGGTGCAGCCGGTTCACTTTCAGCCTCTTCCTCATGGTGGCGTCCTCGTTGTAGTTGCAATTCCACTTCAGCTTCTTCCTCCATATCAATACCAGCCTGCTGTACGCGTATGTCAAGCAAAGCTTCGTTCGGCTCATAGTTTGGATCATCAGCATCCGAAAAATCTGCACCATCATCATTGTCATCGTCTTCAGAGTCATTTTGATGAGCTGTTATTCCTTCCTCTTCTTCATCGTTCATAACTCGAAAATAATGTTCATCGAAAAATTCCTGCTCCTCATGAGTCAAATCACGGTTTGATGATGCATTTAGCAGGAATAGTATGCGACTCATAATATCATCCATATCCATATACTGTAGAAAATTCTTATATAACAAAAAGCAAAACATATTCACACAAACTTTTTTACTTACTTTAGAATAATAACACTTCATAAAAAAATGAAAAAGCACTTCCAAACACAAACTAACTAATGATTAGGTAATTATTTTTGGCATAAATCTAATCAACAATAAAAAACCACACCAAACTTGATACAAACCAATATCAAAACATAAAAATACCGTTGGAAAAATTATTTTCATATAATAATGCACTAAAACATGGTATGTGCACTGAGTGCCTGGGTGCACGATATCGGCTTTTTCGTTTTGCGACCATAAACTGCCTAAAATATCCACTAAATTAATGAATAGATATCATTTTCGTGCACTTGGATACTGTATGCCCCTAAGTAAAATGCGTTATAGGTGTGCTACAGAGCAATGTTTACGTTTTTTTCTGATTTGAAAATTGTAAGGGGCACTCAGTGCCCAGAACACGGGTCTAGGGTTAAATGAATTTACTTGATCGGAAATTGATTTCCAATTTTTATATGCAATGATTTTTTTAAATAAAATTTTGGTTATTTAAAATTGGTGTTGCGATTATGTTATCCACAAGATATAGCATTCAACATTTTAAGCTATTCAACTGATAGATGTTAGCTGCCATACAAGCTCCAGGCAGCTTCAAAGGTTTTATTGTGATCCAAGCGGAGACCTACAGATAAACACTATTTATGTCACAGAAAGCTTCTTCAATTTTTACATAGGTTTTTTCATTGTATTTATATTCTTTAGTAATTCCATGGAGAAAAATCGGCCTGGCCATCTATCCCGCCGAGCCAACCCTAAAAAAAATTATTTAAAGGTTGTTGCATTAAATATTTTTCTAAAAAAAACTACTACAAAATACTAGCAACAAATATCGAATGCAACGACCTTAAATTTGTAGGTAGTTGGATTAAATAGAACGGGAACATTGTATACTACATTTTCAACAGTTAGAAAGCGATGAGATTTGAAATTGTTGTATTAGATATTTGTTGCTAGCATTTTGTAGTGGTTTTTTTTTATAAAAATATGTAATGCAACAACCTTTTAATAATTTTTTTTAGGGTTGGCGAGTGCGGATTGGAATATAGGGGCTTGTGGGGCACGTGCCCAGAGCGGAAAATTTTGGCAAAATATAATTATTTTCAAAAAAAAATTATTGTACATTCAAAGTGACAACCAAAAATTAAACATGATCCATGAGCGGCAGAAAACAAAATACACAAAATTTTATCATTCAAACTCTCGATTTTTATGTCTATCTTTTTGACACTACTGCATGACACTTGTGTTTGTATCAAAGTATGTATACATATTGAGTATGTGTGGAGGCAGTGCTGTCGTTTTACAAAATTCTAAAGTAGCGTTTTTCATAGGTTTGAGGACCATTTTCGGATAAAAATTCAGGGGTGGAATCGGCTAAGGTGATTTGTGATAAGTGATAGTCAAAATCTGCACTTTCTGTCTGCGTAAGGTGATCATCACAGTGATAGCTAAAAACCAATCACCAAAATATTGTGATAGTCACCTTCTCCTGAAATTGACGTTTCATTTTCATTTTTGTGGCGATGTGACTAGAGTTACCACACGCATACAAAACATTATAAAATTTTCAACTTTTTTTCAATTTTAGTCACCAAATCATCAAAAACAATATTTCTTTTACCATATGAGTATACAACAATCGAAAATAAATGGTTAAATTTAGAATTATTGCATTTATTCACTAAAAAATTAATAATTTCAATGAATTTACTTGAAAATATGACTACGGCAACAATGTTTTCCACATACATATGTCACTGACAAATTGAACAAAGTTGAATTGAGTTGAATTGGTGGATGTGATCACCTTACGCAGAAGGAAAAATCAATTTTATCACAAGTGATGATCAAAAATGTGACAATCATCTACATATCATCTTACGCGATTCTACCCCAGATATATCATCAAACAATATCCATTAAGAATGCAAAGAGACTGCCATTGACAGTAAAATAATTTTTTTCAATTATTAAAGCATTTCTATATATATTCTTTTTTAACATAATAGGAACATCAAATATCAAGTGGTTCCTGGTGTGAAAACCATACACTTAGATATTACTTTTAAAATTATGGTACCACTATGTTATTAGAATAAAATAGCTATTTTTTCATGAAAATGTAAATAAAGTTTCTGAAAAAAAAAACCGAAATTTTAGAACAACATTTAAGAAACCATTGTCAAAAAACATGAACGCCACAGCCTAATAAACGAGAAATAACCCCAACACACTTGTGGAAGAAATCGAAGGAAAATTATATTGTATGGATTTAGGTGTATTTACTATTTTATAGTAATTTTTCCTTTTGGCTTCATTTGTTGTCATTGATTGATTTCATCCGTCTGTAACTGAAATTTCAGTTATTAAAGATGTATGTTTGTGGGGTGTTAATTTCCCTAGTTGGGAATCGAGGCAAAACGATCTTATCTGTGCATTCAGATAAATTGTCTGAATAAGATATGCTAGGCAAAACATTTTGGTTTGGCTCAGTGAAATAATTAAAAACAGAATCAATATCATAAGTAAGTTTTATTAAAAAAAAGGATTTTGAAAATATTAGTTTAAAATCTGTATTTTGGTATACTGGGTTAAGGTATTGTTTTTTTTTTACAGGGAAGGGCGGTAAAATGTTGGTGCCCAGAGCGACACTTGACCTTAATACGCCCCTGGGGTTGGCCCTGCGAGAAAGAAGGCCAAGGCCGATTTTTCTCCATGGAATTACTATAGAATATAAATACCTACAATGTTTTTTTTTTGTTTTGTTATAACAATATATACCTAGTTTATATGCAGAGTCGAAAGATCGAGTTTGATTTGAAACGAAATTCCAACCCAGGTATTTCAGCCAACTAGTTGAATGCTTGAGGAGTTGAGTTAAGTGCGGAAAAGTTGAAATGACAGGAGAATACCTGCGTTGGTTTGTAGACATTAAGACCAAAAGATTGAATTTTCGAGAAAAAAATATTTGTATTGCTTTTACAAGTTATACGCATACTTTTCAACAACAAATATTCATTCGTTAATATGCAATTGATCACATGCAGAAATAATTGTGTATTCACCATTTCAACCCAGGTATTTCATTTAATTTTGGACTCAACACCACTGCTCGAGTGCGATCGAGTCGAATTCCATTTCGTTCCAACTCATCCCCGTTTACAAATGGGTGTACCTTAGTTCAAGCTCGCTT
Organism: Baccha elongata; assembly: GCA_951217065.1. Classification (NCBI taxonomy): domain Eukaryota; kingdom Metazoa; phylum Arthropoda; class Insecta; order Diptera; family Syrphidae; genus Baccha; species Baccha elongata. The sequence continues at coordinate 230,195,241 of OX578272.1, read as the reverse complement.
CAACCATGCATATAAACTAAGTAATAATCATTCATCACTAACGCCAAGATATCGTATATGTATGCCACTTAGGATTTATCCATGCTGTCTAGCCATCGATAAAAATATAAACTTGTTGCAAAATCATAAATATTTATCCATTCATTTTTCTCTGGATAACTTTTTACATCCGTCAAATAGAATTTGACAAGAAGTTGCTATGGGTGAGGTTCGCATTAGTGTATGTAGCAAATGTTGTTGTTGTTTTGTGAAGGTTTTCTGTTTCGTTCCGTAAAATCGAAAAATAAACATTTATCTACATATTTAGTCCTGGATAGCTAACTGCGATTTTATAAATGTATCCTTTGTTTTCGTGCAAGTGGCCCTTTAGGCATTCATCTACAACCAGACTTTAACATCAGGAGTGAGAGTACCCTTCGCTAAGGAGTGAGGACATTCTAATGTAGTGATATCTGCCGTCCTCATATCGAATCCCGCCTCTAATATTGAATCCGATTTTTTTATTTTGTTAATTTTTAACTTACCTTAAAATAGTTAAGGTATCTATTTACTATCAATAAAATGCTAACTTGAGATTCCAAATTGAATGTTATGACTTTTATTTATTACCAAGTCGATAAAACATATCACCATTTCCTGATTCATTCGTTATCATTCAGAGTATTAAAACAACAACTCATTCTCTTTTTTTCTAGTTTTTATTTAATGAAAAATTAAGTGTGTACGTACTTCAATTAATCAATTTTAATTTACGATATCAATAAAATCGAAGTCTGAAATTTTGATAACCATTTAAGAGTGCTGCCGCTCCGTTATTTGTTGTACATACATATATCTATACAATAAAAATTTTCGCACATATTTTTTTTATTTTTTTTATAATAAGTCAAGTGTGATTAAATTCTTAAAATCCGGAAACTTACTATTATCTTTTAACTACGCCAAATAAAAGATATGAATCTCAAAATTTATTGCTGATGCAAGTGTATGGAACAAAAACAATACTTATGAATTAATGTACAGACTTGATTTATATATGTATACATATGTATTTTCAAACCAACAATTTATTTTTGGATTTAATTAGTTTTACAGTTAGTTTTTTTAAATCTATTTCTTATTTATTTACAGACTTCAAATAATGGCAACCGAAGTAGACACATCATTCATTCCAGATCTACCAACAGGTCCACTGTGCCATTACAGAAAACTTTCCAAATTCGATTGGAAGCGATTGCGATTAATTATCGAAAATGAAAATAATTTACGAATAAAGGTAATTTTTGAATCTTTTGAATATCTAAAGGTGAACATAATAAAATACACGACGAAACTTGAAAAAGATCTTTAAAATTGATAGGTTATAAAACTTAACGAAAACCCTTACATCACTACTACATACATCGTCGTAATGTTTTTTGCCTTTCTTTGTTTTATCGGTACGTGTTACGAAGAAATAGTCAGTACATATAAAGTACGGAAATTCTTTCTTAAGCCGCCCCATACGAATGTCAAATGCACATGCATGGTTTTACTGGCATCAGTATAGCTACAGTTCTCAATGACTGGCATGTGTAAACATCTACCTGCGTGAGCCAATAGTTTTCATGCAGGCATGGAATGTTCAAATAAATATTCGCAATATGTCTTTCTGGATCAGAAAATAGACAGCATAAGTATTCAGCTTTTTGGTTCTTATTTTCCTCCCAATACATCAAGTGCTCGTTACAAGATTGTCTCTTATGATGGCTCTGTTATCCACAAATAATAGTTTACTATTTAAACAGTAGGTACCTACTGTCATTACCTGTGAACAATTTTGTCTTCAGTATTCTGTACCGAAACTTTTGCCTACCCCCAAACCTGATACATGCTTTAGATGTTCCTCTTTCATTAGAACCCCTTGTCGTTATTCGCAGGTTGTTCTGCCTCTGTAACGCTTTCCTCCAATCAGATTGAACTGGTCAATGATTTAGATAATCGTCTTTAAGGATACCTACGTTCTTTCTCTTCCGTCAGTTACAGCAGCACCGTCCTCAGATTCTGCAAAATCCTTAAGGAACATTTATCTCATATACAAAAATTACTTGGACAGGTATAAGATTACAGAATCCAAGTAAAAGGTGGTGCATAAGTCGGTCATCACGATCAACCTATCGGTAGATGTTATAATTTTTGGAAATGGCGGTAAGTGTCAATTTTGCTTTGACTTTGACATTTTTTTGAAGTGAACAAATCATAAGGCTTTTTTAACGGGCGGCTATATTCTCATGTTTTCGTATAGTTAGCTCGTTTACACCACAAGACTTCATAGCACACTACAAGTAGTTGCTATAATTTTTGCAAATGACAATAAATTCTACTCTGACATTTCAAAACAAAATTATAGCATCTTTTAATAGGGTAATGGTAATGATTTAAACGCCACCTTCTACTTGCGACCTACCCATGGCTTTTATTTTAAAATTAAATATTAATTTTTTTTTTTTGTTTGTTTTCAATTTCAGATGAGAGTATGGAAGATCCTTCAAAACGATCCTCTTTTTGCTCAATCAACAACCAACCTACCCACCGACGAACAAAAACGTCTTCGTGCAATGCAAATGAACGAAATGGCACGTTTGGAAATTATTCCAAAAGAAATTAATAAGCATAGTTTTTCCGACCGAACGAAATATTTGATGAGCGTAAACGAAGCCCTACACACGTATTCTCCTAGTCTATCAGTAAAAATTGCTCTGGGTGTGGGTCTATTCAATAATGCTATTAGAGCCATGGGCACAAAAAAACATATGAAATATTACGATGCAGCATGGAGTCGGGAGATTGTTACTTGCCTTGCTATTACAGAAGTAGCCCATGGAAGCAATACGAAGAGTATTCGAACGACAGCCACATATGATCCCAAGACCGAGGAATTCATCATAAACACACCTGACTTTGAAGCAGCTAAATGTTGGGTTGGCAATTTGGGAAAAACAGCAACGTTTGCAATGACTTTTGCAAATCTTTATACACCCGATGGAACCAACCATGGATTACATGGATTTATGATTCCGGTTAGGAATCCACGAACTTTGCAATCGTACCCTGGTGTTCTGGTCGGGGATATTGGTGAGAAGATTGGCCTGAACGGAATAGATAATGGATTTATGATGTTCACCAATTATCGCATTCCAAAAGATAATTTATTGAATCGAACTGGAGACATCACTCCTGAAGGAACCTATGAAAGTGTGTTTAGTGAACCTGGTAAAGTTTTGGGAGCTGCTTTGGAATCATTTTCTGCTGGCAGAATCGGAATCATGCAGGAATCTGTGAATACATTATCAAATGCTGCTGTGATAGCTGTTAGGTATGCTGCTGTGAGAAAGCAATTCGGATATGAAAAGGAAGGCCCGGAAATTCCAATTATTGAGTATCAATTACATGTAAGTATTAGGTAGGTTTAGCTCAGCCAATAGGGGTGTACTAGTCAAGCATGCCGTCAACGACCATAATCGTCAGCAGAATATCAAAATATTTTGAAAACCATCATGCCGCTTGATCAGCCGCATGTTAGCGTTCACACATTCAAAACTGAGCTGATCATGCCGCGCTTGTCTTGCCTGGAGTTCAATCTGAAACGCCCTAATGAAGCAAAAAACTCGATTCCTCGTTGGTGATTTTTGCATTTTGTAATTTATTATTTGAGATCAGAAACATTTTTATTGATGCACATACATAAATACATATTTAGAGTGACAACGAATTTTTAGGGTGTGAAAATAAATACTCAATTTGGTCTGAGTTGGTGTAAAATTAATGGTAGCAGATACAACTTCACTCACATTCAATTCGATTTTATTTTTGGGCGCAGCCATCTTGGATTTAATAGCGTGCCATTAGCTACACAGGGATGCTATATTTTCAGAGTGAGCAAAAATATTGCAATTGCTTAAAGGTTTAACGTCCAGTTGAACCATCGAACAATAAATAAATAGAACATCATCTCAGGAGGCTCCACCCACTTTTAAAACTGCAGAATTTAACTCTGTATGCGTTCCCGTGCATTTCAAATGGGACTGTCCACACATTCACTTATAGAAAGTGCGTGTAAACATTTTTTCTACGGGAGGAGACGGAGGAATAGAAGTTGATGATATGTGAGTTGAACCAACATAAACATTTACCAGTTCGAAACTAGTTTCAAACCATTTTTTAATTAATTGCTATAGTAGAATGCACGCGCAAGGTTTCCAAATGGTTTAATGTAGATAGTATTTACTCAAATCACAAATCAATCGACAAGTGTGCGGAAGGTCTAAATATATCACACGCAAGATACTCATGGACACAGGTGTTCAACTCGTACCCATCTTTCCGTGTCCAAAAAAATGTTTTTTTTTTATCCGAGAATACCTGTGAGTAGACTGCTGAGAGCCAAACCATTTTTTTACGCATTGTATTTTATGGTAATGTCTACCCAGACATGACTCTGTTTTACCAGTTTAATGATTGAATTAAATTGATAAAATCGGAACTAAAACTGAAGGGGTTTTAATACCTAATGTTTTATTGTTTTGACCAAACAAAATTTTGCGAAGGAGATATAACAATGAGCTTTAAGTGTTGTATACGAAGACGCTCATCTAGTCCAGAAGTTACGTGTCCAGCGTTTAAGATGGTTGGGACATGTACTTGTAGATCGAATGAAAATCGCCGCTCCAGCCCGTATGTATTTTACGCTTCGTCTCGTCTGTGCAAACGAGAAATGTAGAAAATCCTCATTTCTAATAGAGTGATGAAGTTGAAGAGCATCTTTGCCAACTTCAAATACGAAATTGGTTCAAATACGAAATTGGGGACAGCAAGCTAAGGATCGAGCTGTCTGTAGAAGTGGAGAAGCATATTGCGCAAAGATCAAAAATATTAATATTAATATTAAAAATATTTTTAATCTTTGATAATACGTTAGGCCCTGGAGCACCGAGCATCCCGTTTCCCGTAGCGCCAACTAAATAAGTATTAAGCCAGATAAAGAAAAACACAATACAAATGGTGAATCTGCAAAAAAAAGTAGAAAAGCAACAAATTTTTTTAATGTCCTGCCCTGTGTAAACGAGGCTTTAAAGTGCATTTTCAAAAAAAATTTCAGCGGCTACTCCTCTAGGTAACGATTTGAGGCTACCATGAGTTTCGTTTGGTTTTAATTTATTTTTTTTTTCATAAACTTAAATATTTATGTGCATCTATCAAAATATACCTGATTTCGGGTTATGAGAAAAAAAAACAAAAATCATTAAATTTGAAGCTGTTCCTGAAGACAGTTTTCAAGTGCAATATTATCCTAGGGTTAGAGTTAACCTTGAGTTAACTTTGATGGAGACAGGTCTTACATAATTGTGAGATCCTTCAGTTAACTAACTCATTATTATGACTGAGTTGACTTTAAGAGAACCGGGAACTCAAACTGACTAAATAAATATGTTTCTATCAGAGTTGAATCGTGGTTAACTCTAACCTTGATGATCTTGCAATAAAAAAACTGGACCTGAAGTACAAAGCCGCCGACTTTATTATTCATTTTATTACAACTTTAAAATATAGAAAATTATTTAATTTACAACATTAACATTTCAGCAATGGAGAATATTTCCGTATTTGGCAGCAGCTTGTGTGTTGAAAGTTGCAACTTCTGAACTAACGAGTACCTATTTGGATGTAATTCAAAAGTCTCAAGCCGATGCAAATGGATTCGATTTGTTGGTAAGAAGTCAATTTATACAAAAAACAAAATATTTTTTTCAATATTTAAACAGCATAAAGCCTAAATGTCTGACGAACCGGCAACGTTTGTTCTCGGTGATTTGAAATTTATCGATTGGAATTTTGTGTTGAGTTCCTTACCTGACCATATCTGACATACTGTATTGGTGTTTAAGGGCTGGTAGGAGCAGACAAAATAAAGTGCACGACTGGGTCGCACGAACTTGGTCTTTTGGTGCACGACTGGGTTGCACGTACTTGTTCTTGTGGCAAGTTGCCACGAAAATAAAATTAAATTTAATATTTTTTTTTTATAAAGAAAAAAAAATCATAAGGTACTAAAACTTCTTTTTACAGAGATTCATGCCAAAATCAAAGTATGCAGGATTATTTTTTTGCCTACATATACATAATTTCACCAAACAAAAGTATTCCAAAATCGTTAGAGCGGTTTTTAAATAAATAGATGTTTACTTAATATTTTTTATAAAAAATTTTTTTTACAAATTTGAAGAACTCCATTTTTAAGTGCTTATAATTGTTTGCATTTCATTCACAAAAAATAAAAAAAATTCGCGAGCCGTTTTACAAATATTGAATTTAAAAAAAAATAGAAAATTGATTAAAACTAAAATTAAGCTTTTATGCAAAATGTTGGTATTGAAATTTGTTTATGTCATCTAGACCTTTAAAAAATTTGGTTTGAAATCGATTGACCCGTTCATGAGATAGCTCAAGAAAAAATAACGGTTCTTTGGGAGATACCGTTAATAGGCTTGCAAAATTTTTTTTTTTGCAATTTAACTAGTCTATGGGACTAATCTTCTTTCGCACTCGTTCAGTTGCTAGAGTCCTAAAAGATCTTGACATTCACAAATCCGCTGGCCCGGATAGTATCCCCGCTATTGTTCTGAAGAGGTGTTCTTCAACGCTGGCAAAACCACTGCGTAAGCTTTTCCATCTGTCCTATTCTACTGGTCTCTTTCCGAGTGGATGGAAAACTGCATTTGTCCAGCCTGTCCCTTAAAAAGGTGAATCCTCCTCCCCCTCTAACTATCGTCCAATTGCACTTACGTCCCTTCTTTCCAAGGTCATGGAAACGCTGATCAATTTTCAGCTTAAGAAATATCTTGAAGAACGGAAGCTTCTTAATGACCGGCAGTATGGCTTTCGTTGCAATAGGTCCACTGGTGATCTCATGGTTTATCTCACCGAACAGTGGAATAAATCTTTACATCGTTTTGGAGAAAGTAAGATTATTGCGCTTGATATTTCAAAGGCATTTGATAGAGTTTGGCATCAAGCTCTCTTATCGAAAATGCGTGCTTTTGGTATTGATGAATCTCTTCTTTGTTGGGTTAGAAATTACGTTTCGGACCGTTCAATTCAAGTAGTATTGGACGGGTTCAAATCTGATATCCACAAAATAAACGCTGGTGTGCCCCAGGGCTCCGTTTTGTCTCCGACGCTCTTCCTTATTTTTATAAATGATCTTTTGTCTGAAACTTCTAACCCACTACACTGTTTCGCTGATGACAGTACCCTCTGCTTTCCATATTCGTTTTTAGATTCTCATCCTTGTTCTTCGGATGTGGACTATCAACGGCAGCGTATGATAAGCTCATTAAATTCTGATCTTGACAGCATTGTTCAATGGGGATTTAAAAACCGTGTAGAATTTAATGCTTCGAAAACTCAATGCTGCCTACTGTCGCAAAAGCGTAACCCTCCCCCAATGCCACTATCCATGGGTGGTACTTGCATCGAGGAGATTGAACAACTATCGGTCCTAGGTATGTGCATCACAAACCACTTGCTGTGGAGTGATCATATATTTGACATCGCCAAAAATGCTGCTAAGTGTTTAGGTTTTCTCCGACGATGCAAGAAGTTTTTTACCCCTTCTGATCTGGCTACAATTTACAAAGCTTTTATTCGTCCTAAACTTGAGTATAACTCTCATATTTGGGCTGGAGCCCCAATAACGTACTTGAGTCTTCTGGATAGAATTGAAAAAAGAGCTTTAAAAATGATAGGAGATCGTTCTCTTACTGAGACATTTGCTTCTCTTGAACACCGCCGCAAGGTCTCATGCCTGTCATTGTTTTATCGTTATTTTTATAAACAATGCTCTAGTGAAATAGCCAGTTGCATTCCTCCCCTTAAACAATTCAACCGTAATACCCGTACTGCTAGGAATGCCCATCAGTTTACCCTTGAGCCCAATTTCGAACGTCCTGTTAAGTACAGAGATTCCTTCTTTAGCCGCACTACGCGAATGTGGAATGCTTTACCAGACACAGTATTTCCCACTCATTACAGTCTGCAGACATTCAAAACCAATGTGCATCGGTTTCTCCTTTCTAATCCTATCCTCATTTCCTAATTGCTCGCACAGTGTTTAATCATTATAAGGGTATTCATAACCCCTTTAGTGCGCGCTCAATATATAAAAAAAAAAAAAAAACAAAAGGTAATCAGACAAAAACTATTCGTTATTTTTTTCAGCTTTTTCGAAACCGTTATATCGCAGTTACCGTTATTTTTTGAGCTAAAAAAAAATTTTAATTTCTCCTCTATACCAAACTTGAAGTAAATCGGTTAAGCCGTTTAGGCTGTAGGTGCTGATACATACAGACTGACATACAGACAGACAGACAGACAGAATTTCCAGACCCACTTTTTTCGTCTTTGCTATCATCGTAATGTCATGCTTGATTGTTATCTCAAAAAAATTTTTTTCCACGAATGCATAAATTGCCTTATAGTTTCTATAATCGCAAGTAAAAATAGTTGATAGCCGTTTTTTCTTAGGTTTAAGACGCTTCCAATGTTTTGCACTGCGGCTATTTAGCCCTGCAAAATGACGGGTTTTCTAAATACTGGCTGATAACATAATAACTGGCGTTTGGTTTTGAGAGTTATAGAGCCGTTCAAAAATACTGCACAGCAAGTAAACATTATTTTTCACTTATTCCTCTAATGTAAAAGATTTTTTTCTTCACATTTTTTTTAAATCATACGACATAATGTGCTTACTCTGCAAAATGATCCATCAATGTCGAAAAAGATGTTACCACTTAATAAAAAACGTTGATTTTGGCACTGCTTCTATTCTTATGACGCGATTTTATTTATGACTTAATTTAAAGACAGCCTTCTGAATTCTATTAACCCAGGTTTCTAAAAATTATCAAGTCCTCTATTTAGTTTTAAATGCACTACTTTATTGACCTCGAAACTGTTTTTTTGTATAATTTCCATATAACGGTAGTAACATCAGATTTACTTCTCAAATAGGCCAAAAACTTAGACCAACTTATTTGCCAACCTAGAGTGGGTAGGTAGGTAGGTAAAATGGCGGTTTCGCAGAACAACTGTTCCGAAGAAATTAGCGCCAAAAAGCGCCGTTTTTATACCATAACTCGTTTGACCTAATTTTTTTTTATATAGTGGTAGTGACTGTTAAGCTAAGTGGATCAGTTTTTGGTCTGTGCCCGCAGTCCCAAGGGAAAAACCTAGCTCACACTGTGTTTTCCAACCTAGAGTATACCTTAAAACTTCTTACAATGTTTTCGGAGGTCCATAAAATTTTTCAAATGCCAATTTTTACGTTTTTTCTTCAAACCCCCTTTTTCCTACAAACCCCTTTTTTCCTACCTGCCGACTGGACTTTCCCAAGAGCAAATCACTGGTTCTATTTTCTCTATTTAATAAATAAATAATGCATATTTTTAGGAATTTCTAAAAAAGAATTTTATGCCGAATAACTGGAAAACTTATTATTTAAAACTTATAGCAACTTATTAAGCCACGGCAATAACAATTAAATAATAAAAAAATGTTTTTTTTTTTTTTTATTTCAGACTCAACAAGTTGCAGAAATTCATGCAGTTATTTCTTCATCTAAAGCTCTCATAACATGGACTGCCCGAGATGCTATACAAGAAGCCAGAGAGGCTTGTGGAGGTCATGGTTATTTGAAAGCATCAAAATTAGGTGATCTTCGAAACGATCATGACCCTAGTTGTACTTATGAGGGTGACAATAATGTTCTTGGACAACAAGCATCGAATTGGCTTCTTCGTCAATGGGAGGATAAAGTAGAAAGTCCCGAAGGAACAGCGAACTTTATATCAGAACGTGAACGTATTCTCTCTGTGTCTTATGATGATGTATTGAATAGATGCAGTGTTGATTCTATAGAATGTATGTTTTTAATTACATTTAAAAAAAATCCAAATCAATAATTATTATCTATATATTTACAGTTGTTCTTTGTGCATATGAATGGCTTTTGTGTTACCTTTTGGACAAAACATCAAAACAAATGAAGAGTCAAATCAAATCTGGAAAACACCGATTCGATGCTAGAAATAACTCTCAAGTTTATGCTGCTCGTGATTTATGGAAGGCATATGCAGAGTACTTTGCTCTGCGTAAATTTCATGAACGCTGTCAACGATCTGATATAACACCAGACCTGAAAGATGTTCTTCATCTTCTCTTTGCAGTTTATTCCTTATCGTGCCTTGATAAACATCTAACGAACTTTTATCAAGGCGGCTTTGCTAAAAAAACACGCTTAGCTGACCTTATTCGCACTGAATTACTAGTCAAATGTGGTCAACTTAAAAATTCAGCTGTATCTGTAGCAGATGCTATTTCTCCTCCCGACTTTGCCTTAAATTCTGTGATTGCAAAATCTGATGGACTTCTATATGAAAATCTACAGAATGAATTTATGACCAATCAAGGAGCATTTGAAAGACCGTCATGGTGGAAGGATGTCATAATACCGCAAACAAAAGCAAAACTTTAAAATCAGAACTGATTCCTTTAAAAAATCTCTTTCTCTGTTTTGATTTGCAAATAAGTAACTAAATATTTTGTATTTGTTTTTTGTTTATAATATATATATTTATATGTTAAATTGTGGTATTTGTCAAATGTGCGTTATTTTTCTATCAATGTTGTATTTTGAAAACACAAACCTACCTATTGTAACTTCACTTTAAAAAATGTATTTGAAATACCAAGTATGTATTAAGAATTTAAAGAATAAAGTGTCTAATTTACGTTAAAGTTTGTATTATTATTTTTTTTTTGTTTTCCGGTTAGCCGTTCTCAAGTGCATAGGAGTATTCAAATCCAATACTAATAGCGCGGCGAATCAGTTTTTGGAATCGGTTTACTGATCACAGATCTGTATGTTCAAGGCACAGGTGACCAATTTTAAATTTGGAATGCAACAAAAAGTCGTTGGAAGATTGTGTTTTCGAAAGTGGAAGATAAAAATATAACTCAATTCGAAATCGAATGCAACATTCAAAAATTTATAAAATACTAAAAAAACAAAAAAAAAAAAGCATTACTTATAGGAATGGGATCACAACTTTCCCACTTACTCCCGGTTTTGGATTGTACAATTTCAGCTTGCAAATCGCTAGGGAAATAACGTCCATTATGATGCATGCACTCTGACATACATATGTGGTTGCGTTATATGAAACAAACGGCAATCCTGTCAACGATCTTTGTTTGACATGAACTTGATATGTCAAACAAAGGTAAAAATAAACGGTAACTATCGCAGTTTGTTTCCCTAGTAAGTTGGTAGAACGCTTCTGTTCTTTTTTTATAAGAGTCACATTGACCAAGCTTTAAAAGCGGTTTTTCCCTAGACATCATTGATTTCGCTTCATCACTCATTATGATTCTTTGTTCGATTTATAAAAGTGTCTATGGTGGTTTCTGAAATAGTTCCTAACTATGATTTCTACTTAGAGCTTTCGTTGAATGGCCTATAGAGAATGCATTTAATAAAATCTCCTGAAACAAACAAATGCAATAACACCATTAGAATTCAGTTGTCTTCAGAAATGAAACAATCGATAACCTGAGATAAGCCCTACACCCCACCCCACAAGCAGATTTTCAGAGTGAAGTTATATTTGTAGTTTTCTGGACTGGGAGACATTCTGCACTTTATTCCTTCCACGCAAGGTATCTGTGGGTTTTATTGGCTATTAAAAAAAAAAAAAAAAAAATAAGAATTATATGCAAGGTTATCTAGTACATATTTATTTCTGCAGTAAGTAAAATATTATAAATATTTTTATTTTTGTTTTATCAAAACGTCAAATACGTTTAAACATAATTCAGGTAAAATATTTTTTAATTTTTATTAAATTGCATAACTTTTCATATAAATGTAAGTTTTTTTTTTTGAAAATAAATCAAAACTCAATAGGAATAGAGAAAAGTAAAAACTCCTTACAATCACGAAAAGGAATAATATTTTTCCATACGTCGGTGTTAGGATTATACTCTTCGATAAAACTTTTAGTATTCTCAGAGTAGATAATAATTTTTTCTTTAAAATTCATGCATTTCAAAAATGAGCGAGCTTTTCTTAAAGGTGACATTTCACACCAAGTATCGTCTGATAAATCATAGCGCTTTACTGAGCTAACATCGGTATGATTATTGGTTCCTCCGATAACATATAAAAATTCATCAGTTGCTGCAAAACCAAAATGTTTTAACTCTTCTATATTAAGATCTTTTGAAGTTAATTCATTTGAATTAACATTATAAGTTTGTAAATGACCGTAATAAAAATCAATTATGTACAACATTTCATTATGTGCAGCAATTTTGCTGTACTTGCTTGATTTAAAAGACGGTGTTACAACCTGCCATAGGCGTGTTGAAAAATTAAATATTTCAATCGTATCCATATAATTTTGCTCGTAAATTTGATTTAAATCGAAGCCACCAAACACGCAAATATTTCCATTTAAATTTGCCAACTGACGATATTGTAGCTTTTTCTTCATTTGAGGCAAATTAGTCCACTTAAAACTTTGTAGGTCCAAGCATTCAATACTTGTTGTAATTCCATACTCAGAACTTCCACCAACTAAGAAGAGTTTTTCATCAATTACAATCGCACAATCAATAGGTAGCTTAACTACTGGGATAAATATTCGTTTTTTAATTATCCACGAAGATGATCTTTGAAATATCTCAATTTCTTTTTTATTGTTATAACATATTAATGAAAGTTTATCTTCGATCTTTCTTTTTTTCGAAGGATAGTCAAGCTCTTGAGTTGATCGACTTTCTTTTGACCAATGCCATTTTAGCCATGAGTAAATCAATTTGAAGTTTTCTTCAGTTTCAGAAGAAACTTCTGCAACTATGAATTTGGGAGTAAGTAATTGATAACGGATCATCGAAAGCAGTTCTAAGTGTAAATGGTTTCGCTTGTCGCAGTCATATTTAATCCAAGCCTTTAGTCTTATTAATATAAGTTCTTCAAAATTTCCATAAGGATTGTCATTAAAAAGCAAGTCCTTTAACTCAATTTCATTAAGAAGAAAGAATTCTTTTTCTTTTGATACTTTTTCAAAGTGTGTATAAATAAAATTTAAAGATTTATCTTGAAGTATTGATAACTTGAATTCTTTTGCAAATCTTAACCAATAAAAGCAGTTTCCATAGTTGAGATGTTTTCCAATGAAATCACAGCAACCATCCATTAAGGTTTTTATTTTTAAAAAAGTTGCAGTATTCAAAATTCGCTCAACTGTTCCTTGATTAAATTCAATTGAACCCGTATATATAAAATCAACTACCAGTTTTAATGTGGAGGCTTCGATTTCTTTAAGTTCGACTACATTATCATCTGAGCCAGTTGGTTTTTGACGAAATACTTCCAAAAAATATTCACTCATTGCAGAAAGGATAATTTTATGAGCTTTTATTTTAATACAATCGCTTCCAGAAATTAGAATAGTGTCGAAGAATTGTTTTTCTTCATAGAAAATGAGTAGATTTTGAAAAGTTTTTGTTGCATGTCCTTTATATTCGACGCTGACTTCATTATTTTCAAAAAGATTTGCCATTGTATAAAAAAAACACTAAAGAATAAAATATCGAATAAATTTGTTATATGAATAAACATTGAATCACTTACCGCTTATTTAATGAAGGTTAGTTTTGTTTGATGTAAGTAGGTATTAGGAATAATTTAAAATTTTTCCTTAAACCAAAAGATGTATCTACTGTATTTCAATGCCAACAAACAAGACAATATATTTTTATTTTGTTAACACAAAAAATGAAACGAAAATAACGATACAAGCATGTAATGCATTGACACAGGTCATCCACTTCCAGTTCGTCCGTCCCCTCCCGTAAAAAAAAATGTTTCACCATACTTTCCTATCTGTGAATACGTGTGAACAGCTGTTGTGGTTAGTTCGTTTGACAAATGTCAATGCGAAAAGGAAAAAAAAACACTCAGGAAGAAAATAATAAATTTTGCAAGCAAATTTACAAAATGCAAGTAGATTACTGAACTCTCAATGTTTTTAATTCATAAAATCAATTCAAAAAATCAAATCGGAAACAACGGAACAAAAATAAAAATTGAAAAACTAATTGGTGTTCAGAAAATAAGAAAGGGCTGGTAAACAAACAATAAACTAAAAATTTATTGACTAATTCTAAAATTGTATTCTTTAAATTTAAACAGTTTAATAAAGACTCATATTAGACAATTCGATTCGTTGTTATTGATCAATAATCGTGAAATCTACGATCAATGTATATATATATATAATATAATATAATATAATATATTTTTCCATTTAAGGTATAGCAAAAAGCCCGCATACATACATATATTGCTTCGAAAACCTCTCTTTAATAAAACGAATAAAGTTTTCATAAAGTTAAAAACATGTCAATTGCTTTCGAATGTTAAGCAAGACATAGTTTCTTTTTAATCATTTCTCCCGTGATCCGCTATTATAATTAACGAATCGTGACTTAAAACTGAACCTCTTGTCTTGGAACAACTAGCTCATTATTACATACATACCTATTATGTTATTTATCATTCAATTTCGATATTTGATTTTAAGATATTTGATGGCGCAGTTGAACGAAATTATAAATATTATTGAAAATATTTGACAATAACTGCTCCTTACCTTTTATCTAATTTAGCAACGTATTGTCGATAGAATTTGAAAAATGAATTCCTATTAAACAGCAAACCATAAGTACCCAAAATATTATCCCAAATCTCAATGATGCGGGTAGTTTTAGATGCTAGTGCTGTATATTCCAAAGCAATATGCGTACCTATTCAAACAAAAAAATTAAAATTCAATATTTAAATAAAATTATTTTTAGAATTTTATACTGTAATAGTCGCCAAGTGCTCTCTGAAAGAGTTCATCGACTTTTTGTATTTCAGCTTCTGAGAGTGCAACGCTACTTTCGATCTTCAAGAATTCCAACCAAATTTCAGGTGACAAAGGGTAGACGGATGCAAACAAATTGTCAGCATTTCGAATGTTATCCGAATCATCACTTTTACTTTAATAGTTGAAATGTGTATAAAATTAGAAAATAATGTAATATAATATAGTACAATAACTCACTGTGATAATTGACACAATTTAATATATTTATCATATTCATATTGGTTCTCGGCCATCTCCTTCACAAGATTACTATATTCAAGAAGATACCTATTGGTATCATCAGCATTTGAATCGTCATCATCATCGTCATCTTCTTCATCTTAATGTTCATCATCTTGAATATTATCTTCACCCATAAGAACATCATCATCGATCAGCGACTCTTCATTTTCTGCAACTCCTTCTTCATCTGACTTAAGTAGAGCTTCTTTCTGTATCTAAAAAATCAGTGTTAAAATGTTATTTCATTTTATTTGTTTAATATACCTCAGCTTCATCCCTTTCTTCGTATTTTTCTGATCTATTTCACATTTTTTTTAGCTTTATTTTAATAAAAAAATAATATTTCACAGAAAACACCAAACCTAACAACAAACTTTACAAATTGGAAATGTTTGTTATTATTTGACAGCTTCTTAACTGCCCACAGTAAAAAAAAGACTTAAGGGGGTGACTTGTGGTGAAACTGGGTAAATCACAAAAGCGATGGTGCGTTCACACTATGTGCTAATTTTTATTTATTTGTAGTTAGATAAATAAACATCTAAAATAAGTTCAAAAACAATTTCGTGATGTTTTACATCATTTCTTATTAAAATCGTAGTTAGAAAAATGATTTTAAGAAGAAAAATGTTTATTTCCACTTTATTTCCCGCTCCAACGGATGCCAACGGATTATTTTGAAAATTTTATTTGAAAAATTCAACACAAAATGGAGCCTTTTTACTTTTTCACCAATCGGCAGTATTTCATGAATGTAGTGGTAGGCCAAACTTGACAGTCCCATTTGAAATGCAAGGGCGCACGAACACAGAAGTTTAATAGTGCCGATTTGAAAGTTTGTAGGTAAAAGTGGGTGGAGCCTCCTGAGTTGATGTTCTATTTATTTATTATTCTATGTGCATTGAAAACAAATTTCTTCTTTAACGAAGCAGCGCCAATATTATAACTGTTGGCCGTTTTAAAAAGTATAACATGATAGTATTTTACATTGGGGGAAATTTTTGTGTAGAAATAAAAATTAGAACATCGCATTGTACTCTTTTTTTCTGCATCACCCCACTTTTCATCCAATTATTATTTTCGTTTGTACCACTGACAGATTATTTTGAGGAAAAATTCGTGTGCATACAACCAGGAAAATAGCTATATTTCCCTAAATCACTATAAATTCTCATCAAGAAAAAAAAATGATTTCACAGGCTCTCATTTCCATTCGTGAGATGTGATATTTCGTGGCAAAAAGTAATTAGTAGTGTCATTGTCAGTGTTGGGAGGTGTAATCCAATAAGGAGATTTTTTCATAAAGTCTATTATACAAATAGTCTTTTATGTCAGTGTTGGGAGGTGTAATCTAATAAGGAGATTTTTTCATAAAGTCAATTGTGCAATGTGTGGTTCTCTTGAACATATTTTTGTTTGTGGAAATTAAGTTTCTTAAATTAAATTGCCTAAGGAAGAGCGTATTCATGCTCGAAACGTTGCAAACCATTTAATACCTAGTTTTATTGACCTGGAGCCTGCTTAAACACAATATTATTTGTATAACATTGAAGAGGTCACCAAAAATATCCAAATAAATATCAATAGGGTTACCAATTGTTTATTAACAGCGCTTTCATTTACGAAAAGATTTCCTCTTTCTTCAAACGATTTTATCTTTTTGCATTTTTGGTGTTTCATTTGAATGAAAAGATGTGAAAAAGAGCAAATCTCAACAAAAAGATGCGATCTCGCAAATTTGGGAGAGTTGATCAAAACATACTGACAGATGCAAACATTTTAAATGGCGAATTTTTGCTTGCACGTTCTTTTTTATTCTATAACTATTGTGCAGTTTTACCTCGTTGGACGTTATATAAGGTTAAACATTTTAGGTTACTATACTCTTAAAATTAAATTTTAATATTTCATAAATATTAAAGATTTTGTCTAATTATTTCGTATAACGTATTAATGTATTAAAATGTGTATTTGTAATAAGAAAAAGGTTAAAATGCAATCCAATGGATTAAAATATATTATTGTAATATTAAAATATAAACGAACGGATTAAAATATAATATACATATATAAATATATATATTAATATTAAATAACAACAACAACTATTGCTAGTTGTTAATTCTTAACTCCACTAAACTAAAATAAAAATGAACAACTAGCAATATACATATATTTTATATATTTATATATTAATATGTTAATGGGCGGATTAAAATATATACCTGTATTATATAAATGTACTTATTAAAGAACTTATTTACAATGCAGTTAGTATTTAAGCAACAGATTGTATTAAGAGTAATGCCCCGTGGCGGAGTGTTTGGTTTGTTGGTCTGTTGGATTATTTGATAACTAGCCGATATTCGCGTCCTCATTTATGTGCAATTGTGACACCGGGTAAGAAGAGAGCAAGGTATAAAAGTATTTAATCCTCAAAGCTCCTTAAGCCAGGCGCGCACTATTATTTAATGAAGCAAACAAAAAATCATAAACATTTCCTTTAACTGGAGAATAAAACTTATAACGAATCTGTCAAACCAAGAAAATCACCCCAAACGAATTGGATGCAAACATAATTTTACCCGTAAGAACTACTGTGGTGTGGAAGAGGCAATAATTCTACAGAATTATGAGAATATAGCCGTCTGTTAAAAAGCCCTACGGGAACTCCGACCAACATCAGCCAAGGATATAATTTGTTTCTTGATGGCAAATTCTCGTATGGCATGGCAGTTTATCAGTCTTCCTCTTCTTGCAGCCGGGAAGCAGGTTGGTCATTTAGGATTTACTTGGTTCACGTTCAATGGAAAATTCCATTCACAATTTACAAGCAATTTTTTGTGTCTGGTTTCAGGACTTTTTAGACTTTGTTGACAACCAAAAAGGTCAAAAAAACGTTTTTTTTGCGGTTTAAAAAAAAGCGCGGGTTGTTAAAAAATAATAAACCAAAATAAAAACGAATAATAAAATTCGTAAACAATTGGTGGTAGCGCCTTTAAGTTGTTGTTGTTGTTTTTGTTCAAAAATTCAATAAACCATATCGTTATTTTATATTTTATATATTTTTTTATTTAAATTCAACATACATAGGTTACAAAGAAGAAACAAATAAATTAAATACTTTCAGGAAGAATACAAATAAGCAAATCCTTCGATTGATGTATTGAACTTAAACTTTTCCATGTGCTCGTGCCAGGATTAAATTCTTCAACCAATTTTTTAGAATCTCCATCGTAAACAATTATTTTGTTTTTATAAGTAATACATTTCAAAAATGATCGTGCTTTTGGCAAAGGTGCAACATCACTCCAAGTTTCATTAAACAAGTCATAGCGCTTAACTGTTTTTAAATCGTTACTTTTCATACCACCTATAACATACAAACATTGATCAAGTGCAGCAAATCCAAAATTATTCAATTCATCTATTTTCACATCTTTGCAAACCCATTCTTTTGTAGACAAATTATAATATTGTAAATGACCGTAATAAAAATCAATCATGTATAAAATTTCATTATGAGCAGCAATCTTGCTATATTTGCTTGGTGGAAAAGGAGGTTGTAAAATCTGTGATTTGTATGTTGTAAAATTATATATCTCCACCGAAGCAATGTTGTCTCGATTAATATCGGAAACACCGAAGAAACATAAATTTCCATTCATATTTACCATTTGAATGCTATTACGAATTTTCGTTCTATGGATTAAATTAGACCACTTGTGACTTTGCAGATCCAAGCAATCAATGCTTATTTCCAGCGACCTTCCTCCAACTAAAATCAGCTTTTTGTCAATTACAGTCATGGAACCCGAATTTATATTATTTGGTAAAGGTATTCGTTTTTTTATAAGCCAAGAAGATGTATATTGATAAATCTCGAGTTCATTGTTGAGGAAGTAAAGAAGTGAAAGTTTACTTTCACCCATTCTTCCTTTTGAAACAATATTAACTTTTTCTTTTAGTCGAGTATCCTGGGAAAAATGCCATCTTGACCAACGGTGAATCAATTTGAAATGTTCTTCAGTTTCAGAAGGAACTTTATCAATTATAAACTCGGGCGTTAGTAATTGATAACGAACCATTGACATCAATTCTAATTGTAGAGTTTTCCTATTGGTTTTGTCGTGATCAATCCAAGCCATAAGACCCAAAAAGACAAACTCTTCAAAGTCCCCATAGGGATTGTCTTTAAAAAGCAAATCTTTTAATTCGATTTCGTTGAGAAGCAAAAATTCTGGTGTCTTCCATACTTCCTCAAAGTTGATATATATAGCATTTAAAGTCTTCTCTTTTAGTCTAGTTAAATTAAATTCTTTAGCTAATCGAAGGCGACTTAAACTGTTGTTAGAATAAAGATGCGATTCGATATAACTACAGCAACAATCGATTAGAGTTTTGATTTTTAAAAACACAGCAGAACGCACAATTTTCTCAACAGTTTGTTCTCCTAGTGCAATCGAACCCGTATACATAAAATCAATTATTAATTTCAAAGTGGGTGCTTCTATTTCTTTAAGTTTAATTTCATTTGCTTCCGACTCTAGTGTGAATTCATCAAAAAAGTACTCACTCAATGCAGTTAGAACAATTTTATGTGCTTGTATCTTAACACAATCGTTTCCAGCAATCAAAGTAGTGTCGAATAATGTTTGCTCTTTATGGAAACGAAGAAGTTGTTGGGAAGCATTAGCAGCATGTCGACTTTTCTGGAAGGCTTTTCTTTTATTTGAAAATGGATTGGATTTCGTTGACATTCTGAAACTTTAGAAATAAACATGATAATTTGTATATAAATAAGAGACACATAAATTTGCTATTACTCACATATTTGTGGGAATTTTTTTTATTTAAATGAAAACAATAATTGTTCGTCTTTGTGTTTTAGTATTCACGCGCAACGTCCGTTCAACTCCAACGACAAAAAAATATGAACAATTGGAAACTGCAAAGATTTCAAAACGAAAATTTACCTCATCAGAAATATCTTTTTAACATAAGCAGCGCTGGTTTTACAACTGGTGCCAGGTTGAAGAACCATAATATCAAATAAAATCTTTGTCTATGGAACCTAGGGCATTGAATTGGCTAATTTGCAATGCGCAAAACTTTAATGGTAGTCAAAATTGGAACTATATTGCAATGACATAAAACAAAAATAGTGGTGCGTACCTATGTTTAGAACCATGAATGAAAGAATACAATACGACACTTGGTTTTTTTTCAGCTTTTTGTTGTTGTGTTTTTTTCACTTGTGACGTAGGCACCAACAGAAAAACAATTGAATGGTGGAATCTTGTTATAAATTTACCCCAACCAAAGCGAAAAAGAGTGCAAGGTGCTTACGTCACAAGTGAAAATTACATCACAAGTGAAACAACAACGAAGTGAAAATGCCAAAGTGTCGCAATCTTGTATTCTTTCATTCATGGTTTAGAACCATTGACGTATTAGATATGGACCGCCAGTAGCCAACTTCACGAGTGTTCCAACATAACTAGGGGCGCCATCAACTACTAGCAGGGAATGTACCAAAAACAATTCTTTCCTATCTTTCTATTTCTTCTAACTAGTGTCGTGCAACACCTGTTGCATTTAAAAGGCAATGTGCCTTACAGACATATAGTTAAAATATTATTATTATTATTATATTAAATCTGCGTAGCAGTGATCTGATTTTTTTATTTAATTATTAACTATTGAAATATTTTGTTGGAAATTATTATCAAACTACTTTTATTTTACAAAACAAGTCCACTCCTTATGCCATTTAAATTCAATTGGCAAAATTATTACACGTATTTAACACTAAAAGATGATGGCGTTTTTTGGCCGCTTTTAGCTGGAACAACATTTTTTGGCTGTTTTTATGAACATTTCAACCGACTGGTTCATATTCAGTACGTCAAAGACTGTGAGCATTGACGTATTAGGTAGCCAATTTCACGCGTGTTCCAACATAACTAGGGGCGCCATCAACTACTAGCAGGGAATATGCGTATCAGTGATGTGGTTTTTTTAATTAATTATTTACTATTAAAATATTTTGGTTTAAATTATTATCAAACAACTTTTATTTTACAAAACACATCCATTCCTTATGCCATGAGTTACTTACAGATGAATATATCATCGTTTTCATTTAAATTCTAATGGCAAAATTAGTACACGTATTTAACACTAAAAGATGATGGCGTTTTTAGACTGTTTTTAGCTGGAACAACTTTTCTTGGCTGTTTGTATGAAAGTTTCAACCGACTGAGGGTCCATATCTAGTACGTCAATGACTGTGAGATATATCTTGATAGCGGAACATGGACTGATGATTTCAATCGGAATTCCATACGCCCCACTACAATAAAATTCAAATCGAACAGTTCTTAGTATAAAATGTCACTTTTGACAGCAAAATTTTTTTGCTTGCTTGATTCGACATCGACGTTCGTTTTTTATTCGTATCGTTGGTTTCTTCGTTTTGTAGTTGAAAATCTCCTAAATCCATTTTAATATTTGCAAATTGTATTCAAAACTATTTTCAAAAATATCTACAAAACATAATTAAGAAAAAAAACTTCTTATCGTACATATATTTTAATATCTCCAACCTTTGAAAGAAACGAGAAAGTCCAGCAAATATCAACATTTCTTCACAAAAACTTCTTTGGTCTTCAAAATTGTTGCATTTTCTTTTCATTAAAAAAAAACAAATTTCAAACATTAAAAATTTGTTAACATAAAATATTCAACAAATTGAGAAAAAAAATAATTATGTGAATTGTGAAACAAACATTAAATTATGTGAGTTAAGAAAGTTAATCTGTGCCATTTACTTGCCAAACGAGAAATTGAGTGCGAAATATAGATAGATAGCAGATAGCAACAAAAAAAATGGGATATGACCTACATAGATTCCAAGGCGAAGTCGACGAAGAGCTAACATGCCCCATATGTTCAGGAGTTTTGGAAGAACCCTTGCAGGTAAGTGAATTTGTCTTGCAATTACTAAATGTTTGCATTGTCAATAAATTGATTTACAGGCTGCTATGTGTGAGCATGCTTTCTGTAGGGTGTGCATCAATGAGTGGCTATCACGGCAGCCATCATGTCCAGTAGATCGTAACGCTCTGACCACAGCCAATCTTCGTGCTGTGCCACGGATTTTAAGAAATCTCTTATCACGGTAAAATAACTTCTTTAGATTGTATAAATTACTCGAATCTATATTTTCTGTTTTTTGTTCAGCCTTTCCATTACGTGTGATAATGCGGCTTATGGATGCAATCTTGTACTTAAACTAGATGCATTAAATTCACATTTAGAAGAATGTGAACATAACCCGAAGAGACCTTTGCCTTGTGAGAAGGGTTGTGGTTTTGTTATACCCAAGGATGAACTTAAGGACCACAATTGTGTTCGAGAATTACGCACTCTTATTCACACTCAACAACAAAAACTGACGGAATTTAAAACTGATATCACAGATCAAAACTTGACTATTAATGAATTGAAGAGAGAGCTTCAATTGTTTAAGGACTTTATGAGAGCAATGAGAGTTTCTAATCCGGCAATGCGAGCCATTGCAGATCAAATGGAACGCGATGAAGTCATACGTTGGAGCATCACTTTGGCTAGGGCCAGAGTTACCCGTTGGGGTGGGATGATATCTACACCTGACGATGCCTTGCAGGTTTGTTTTTGAAACTAAATCAATAATTAACGTAACCAACCACTAAAATTGTAAATGAATGAAAGTGCTTTGTTTAATGAAAAGATATGTTTTCAACCTTATTTTATTTTACAGTATTATTTATAAATTTGTCTGATTTCAAATAACTATGGCTGTGTCCAATCACACCTTCTCCGAGCTAGAACATTATTTCTGTTCCGAACTTTTCAAGTTCAACGATAAATAGAAACCAGCAGATTCTCAGCACTTGATTTAAAGTCAGAACGAAAACTGAGCTCGCACTGTTGGCTGAATGATTTCACGTAACTTGTGATCGATCCTGCCAGATAACCTAACAATAGGTATATTGGAATCTGGCGGGTTTCAAAGTTTAAGCGCAGCTGCTAGTTATGTATCAGTTGTTTTAGATTGTTACTGTAGGTAGGTATAAATGGTGATTTTTGAGCAAGACAATAGGTGCCTTGTAAAGATAGGTACCAAAACTGATGTGACTTATCATTTTGAGAAACGTATGCTAAAGTTTTTTTCGGGTATAAGCCTAGTACGAAGCTGAAGTGAAAAGAACACTTCCGTCGTCTCCAAAAACACAAACAAATTTAAACGAAACGGTACCAAAATTTGTATGTAGAATTTCGCCATTTGTAAAAAAAATATTTTTCAACACGAAAATCATCATCATCATCATCGGCTCGACAACTGGAGTCCGGTCCTGGCCTCCTTCAACAAGTCTCTCCACCTATCCCGGTCTCGAGCCGACGCCATCCAGTTTCGCACCCCAAGGCTCCGGGCGTCCTGGTCTACGCCATCTCTCCAGCGCAAGCATGGTCTACCACGCTGTCGTCTGCCATAGAATGTACCACAAAGAACTTTCCGAGCAGGTTCCTCTTCCCTCATGAGAGATAGGTGCCCTGCCCACCGGAGTCTACCGAGCCTAATTTTTGTCACGATATCTGCTTCAAGGTAGATTGCGTACAATTCATGATTGTACCGTCTCCGGAATCGTCCTTCCTCACATATGGGGCCAACAATTCTCCTTAAGACTTTTCTCTCGAACGCGGCTAAGAGGTCGGAGTGCCTTTTGCTAAGCACCCAAGTCTCGGATCCATATGTGAGTACTGGCAGGACCATGGTCCTGTACAGCAGTAGTTTTGAAGTTATGGTGAGATTTCTGGATTTGAAGAGCTTTGACAGACTGTAGTAGGCTCTGTTGGGTTTGAGAAGCCGACCGCGTATTTCTTCTTCTATATTGTTATCGGCTGCTACAATTGACCCAAGGTATTTAAAGGACTGCACCACTTCAAATTCGTGATCCACTACCTTGATTGTTTGACCAACTGTTCCTCTCGCATTCGACGCCACCATGTACTTTGTTTTAACTTCACTAATGTGCAGCCCCAAATTTTGTGCCGCCTGCTCGATCTGGATGAAGGAATCGTGTACAGCTTGCTGGGTTCTCCCGATGATGTCGATGTCGTCGGCGTAAGCCAGTATTTGGCTGGACCTGTTGACGATGGTCCCTCTTGTTGCCGTGCCAGAGTCACGGATTGCTTTCTCCAACGCCAGGTTGAAGAGGAGGCAGGCCAAACCATCCCCTTGTCGGAGTCCATTAAAGATGTTGATTGGTCTGGATAGCAATCCGGCTATTTTTACTTGGCTTGTTACGATGGTCATGGTCAACCTACATAGTCGTGTCAATTTATTTGGGATGCCGAATTCTCTCATGGCTTTGTAAAGTTCTACCCTGGCTATGCTATCATAGGCGGCCTTAAAGTCTATAAACAGGTGGTATTTTGGGATGTTAAATACTAGACATTTTTCCATCGCCTGCCTAAGGGTCAAAACGAAAATAAACAAATAAAAAGAACAGAAATCTATTTTGTAATAATAATAACCAAAAAAAAAACCCAAACAATATAGAAACGTCTAAATTTCGGGAGCTATTAATTACCTAGCTAGGCAAATTACCCCAAATTTGCTACCCATCCAAACAGGGGGGTTAGGTGACAGCTGTCCCTATACCTTCTTCACTGTTTATACCATATAAACTTAATCTACTTTGGACCTGAAAAGGCAATAAAATATCTGGCAATGAAGGTATGTCTGGCTAAGTTCATAGTAAAAGTTAATATGTTCGAGATTTATCATAAGCGGGCACAATCTTTCTTGACAATTAGTCAAATCCTTCCACAATTGAAATCAGATTATCAGCCTTATTGTGAAGTTCGCCTGGCGAAAATCTGTTCGCCCGGAATTTCAAATATTAATATGTTGCAAATATCAAACTTTTCACAACTTTTTCACTCGTTCGCTTTCAAAAAATAAGAAAGTATTTTAGCTGTGATGATATTTGGTTTTTGATACAAAAAAAAAAGATCACAATAGGTGAGTTTTTCGAAAACTAAATATTTATTTACAATAGGCGAAAAGTGAAATTTCTAATTTTCCGGGTGCAATGCCAATCGGGCGAACTTCACAATAAGCCTGTATGTAATTGGGAATGTTTCTGTCCAATAACATGGTCTGGTCATGGTCGCAAGTGAACCTTTCTCATACCTCACGTTATATGTTTTTCCAACCGGTTTGATAGCAAGCTTGCTGTCTTTAATTTGGTATGTCAAGCTGACGGAATTTTTTTTCAATCTAATCATTTCATTGGAGTTTGGGTCTGCTTATATTTTTCGTTCACTTAGAATTGGCATACAATAAGGCATTGGTGATTGGAGGCTTAATCGTTGGACACGTAACTTCTCGGCCAAATTAGCAAAAGCTCGTAGATTTCATTGTTTAATTCGGTTTGGAATGAGTCCATTTTTCTGGACCATACAGCGGAACCGTGATGATAAGTGTTTTGTAAAGAGTCTCCTTGGTTCAACTCGATAAGTGACTTATGTCTCAATTGCTTAGTTAGTCCGAAGAAACAGCGATTAGCTAAAGTTATAACATTTGATTTCCGCGCTGATGTTGTTTGTGAAGTTAACAGCAGTTCTCACTGATCACCTCGAAGTTGTACCTATGCGGTGTGATTTGACTTTTGTTGATGATAGTATATTATGCTTCGTGTTATCCTCCTTAACAACAAGATCCATTTTGCGCGCTAATACTACTTTCTGAAAAACAATGTTTAAACAGCTACATGACATTGCATCGCCTTGTCTCAGTCCTGTTGTGGTATTTAAATTTTCAATAGAATCTCTTACATAGGCTTCGGCTGCTTTGAACGACTTTAAGTGAATGATTGCTACCTTGATCTCATTTTAGTCACGTGGTTAAAACTTTAGAAGCTGCTCGATGTCTGAATCGACTCGCTTGCAGCTTTATGTCACGTTGATTTTACCAGAATTACAACAAATACCTAGTCTGATATAATTTTCCGGGCCTAGTTTACTACCATCTCTCTTCCTTAGCCTTCTTTTTCTTTTTAATCGGACGTTGTTTATACTTTTATTCTGTTTTTCCTTTATTTTTCTGGCCAGACTCAGAGACGATTGCTCTAGGAATATCCAGTCGGCATAGGTTATGTTGCTCACTTGGAATTCCCAACGTTATATTTCCTCCTCTGTACTTTCGATAACTTTTTGGGATATTATCATAGTCAATGGTGGCTTGTCTGAAAGAACGTACATTTATTATGCTAGAAAAGTGTCTTCCGTTAATTAATGTGCCCCTTTGTCAGGATGGGGAATCTCGTGGTTCTCACTATTATGTGTTTTTCCATTTCAAAGTCGACTAGCCTTAGTCCGTTTCAGGACGTGATATCGTGAAAGCAGTGTTTTCTAATAGTTGTTTCAAAAATGTCTTCTTTCTCTATCTTGACGTAAAAATCTGCTAAGAGGATCTTTTAATGACTGGGTCATTGTTTATAAGTTTTGGCAAAAAGCCCGAAGAGAATTTCTTTGGTGTCGTCTTCCTTTTTCATCAGTTGATAGAAACAAGCTACATTTAGACGAAAACTTGGGTTTTCTGTTTTAATTACTTATGAATAGCAATACTTATCACTGTTGTCCAACTACGGTTAAATAACAACAAATACACTGCTTTAGTCAGTGGTTTTATTTTAACTTTATGAATACTCACTATCAGCCATATTCTGCTATTCACGTGAATGGTAGATTCGATTCACCCATTCGATTCCCTTTCGCTCTGCTTTTTCATTCCGCTATCCATTGGGTGAACTGAATTATTTTACAATTCAATGGCAATAAATCTTAAATTGTTTGTAAATTAATAAATAAACCAACCGCATTATTTTAGATGATGATAAAACGAGCATTGTCAGAATCAGGTTGTCCTCCACATATTTTGGATAATTTGATGGAAAACTGCCATGAACGCCGATGGCCTCGAGGGCTTAGTTCATTAGAAACTAGGCAAAACAACAGAAGAATTTATGACAACTACATATGCCGAAGGATTCCAGGTAAATTTATCATATCATTTTTTAAACGAACAAATTTTTGATTTGAAATTTTCATCGTTCTTAGGTAAACAAGCAGTTCTAGTACTAAGTTGCGACAACGCTCACATGTCAGAAGACGTTATGGTTGATCCTGGTTTGGTAATGATATTTGCTCATGGAATAGAATAAGATTCTTCGTTTTATCATAAATGTGCTCTCATTATTTTTCAATGTTTTATTAAGTGACAACTTAAGGATATTTAGTTTAAATGCTATTTGTAGTATACGATCTCAAAAAAAAAAGATGAACATTTTAACTGAAGAAAACAAATTAGATGTTGTGTTTTATTTTATTCATAAACTTTCCAACTTTGATGTTTTTACAAGGGCACTGCCTATTGCGAGGAAGTGACAAATCCTTCAAGAGTATCATTGTCATGAAAAGTGCATCTCACCTTTGTCGTTCGGATTCGACGTAAAATTGTAGGCCCCCTCCAATCCTGTAGAACTTATAACGCACACAAAAGAATTGGTTGAGATTTGTAAGTCACTGGGCCTCCACACACGAGACTAATTCAACCGGGGAAAAAACCGGTTTTCTAGGAGAGGAAAGTGAAATAGGCAGTATGAAACAGACTAAAATCTATTAGAAAACCGGTTTTTCCTCGGATGAATTAGTCTCGTGTGTAGAGAGAGGCCCATTAGGCCTTGGTTCTTCAGAGCTGTCAGTGCCACTAAGAAAATTAAAAAACAACTTTGATGTTTTATAAGCGATGTATAAAAAACTCCAGAGTAGTAGTAGATCAACGGCCAAATTAATCATATTACCATAGGCACCAGACATGCCCATAGAATAGGACCACTACTCAGTACTACTCACATTGTCAACAGATGCTATGGTCACGAGGCTAAAATCGCAGGAGACCGCTAAAACTTCTGCTGACCCCATCTTTTAATATCAGTAACCAGCATTAAGCTCAGAGGACCAGTAAAACTACAGCAAAAAAGCAACAGTAGTTCCAACAGCTGAGAGACCAGCTCGCTGAGACGTTAAAAAAGTTGATTTTTAGATTACAATTAAACAACGGGTATCAATATTCAGACGTTGGTTTTTGGGTTGGGGGTTGACGAACAACATCCTCTTCCTATTTTAATAGTAAAAAATTGCTTCAATTAAGAAACTAAAGTCCATCGAAATTTAAAGACTATACATTACAAACGTATGCGGTTATTTGGTCCCTGAATTCTCCTGAAGAAAAAGCATGAAAAGTGGGAAATCCGAGTCTATTGAGGGTCTAAGCGGCAGAACAGATGATTTATTAAAAGATCAAGCGATATATTCAGGGCCATAAAGCATTTGAAAATAAGAATGGGAAAATGGTAGTCGTACAGAGTTAATGCTGCTAATAATCTGAAAATAAAACTTTTCTAGACTTCTCAACTCTCGAACTGTAAAAAATATGTATATTTTTCCTTAAAAAATATGTTTCCAATAAAACAGTTTCAGGCCGTCATTTTTCAGAGGCTCTAGCAGCAAAAATATGAAGTGGCAAAGTGAAAATTCGAAAAGAGCACCTCAAAATCTAAAAAAATAGTTTATTTTTTTTAAACTCCTTTAAAACTTTCCTAGGTAAACCCCTACTTTGGCAGCAATGCTGGACTAAGTGTGGACTCAGGAATATTTTTCTTTTGTTTTGGGTTCTGTTGAAAAAATCCCTTTAACATTTTATGACTTGTTATAATTCATAACTTTGTGTTTGAATTATAGAAGTAGGCGTTAATTTATTTAGGGCCAGTTGTACAAATATTTGAACTGCAGTTCAGCTATTTTTATCATCCAAACTGGGCTACTTAACTAAGATGTATTTATGTACCGAGATTTAGCTAATTCAAACGTCCAGGGAATGAGTGAGATGAGTCACATTTAATTGACAAGCGATTCAGCTAACAAATGCGAGTGTTCCAATAGTAAATTGAAACGTCAGATTACTCGCCTAACATTTCAGCCGTGAGTTTGTGTATATGTAGGTAAATTTATCGGTTTGGATAAGTAGGTATGTGTTATTTTCTCATCAAATTGTTTCACATAATATATTATATTCTTGTATTATATAGTAATGAAAATACAAAAACAAGAATTGACTCTTTTTATTGATACTTCGAGGAAACGTGCCGTGCCGCAAAATGGTAAAAGATTGTTGTAAACATTTTATTTATTTGTTAAATCTTATCTAGTGCATATTAATATATATACGTTATTTAATATATATGTATGTATATGCATATTAATGAAACTTATTTTCAATCAAATATTTTGTCACATAAAAAGTGAGGTTATGAATATTCTTGATATTTCTTGTTTGATGGCGTTTTGGGTGTTCGAAACTTTATTAGAACTTTCTCATTTCGCCAAAATAGTTGAATCGCTTTTGGCAAAGAAGTGAGATGAAAAAGTGAGTGAGGCAAGTCATCTCGCGTCACTCTGCAAAATAGCTTAATCTCTTTACTGGTTATTTAATTAATTTCAAAACCCTTATCAGATTTTTTCAAAGATTACGAAAATTTTTTTTTTCTGCAAAAAGTGAAAAATGTTTTTCACTGTGACGACGGGTCATCTTTCTTTCATCTAGCGTTTGTTTTTTTTCTCCTCAGATTTCTGAAAGATTTAAGAAAAATTGTTAAATTAAAAACGAAAAGTATCCCTGTTCCTAATCAAGTGACATGTAGTGTATGTAATCGTCAATCGATACAATTCAATTATTCATTTCATCTGCAAACATTTCAGTTATATTTTTAATTTGATTTTGTGGTTTTATGTAAAATGTCGGTAAATGTATTTTTTTTTCATTAAAAATGTTGGAACTGTTACTTCCGTTTCCTTCTTTGAAAATCATTTCCATTTCTTGTTTTCCTAAGGATATGCAATGCAAAAAGTCAATTTTTTTTAACTGTTTGATAATTAAAATTTGATCGTTTACAACTACTGCCCGATAAGATTGAATTAATTCGAAATTAAATAAAACTCATTTGCATTTCAGTATATGCACAAGAGAAGAATATAAAAAAAAAGTATACTCATCCAGTCGAATTAATCAGATTTTATTATTCATCAAGCTCGATAACGCACTTATCCCATCTGTGAGATATTTATGTCTAATTATGTCTTATATATAAATTATCAAACAAAATTAACAATTAAAGCGCTCTTCTGAATTATAATAATGAGAAATTATTCTAGTCTAATTTCCAATGTGGTTGGCATGGATTCAAATGCAAAACAAGTGCGTGTCATAAGCATAAACGTTGCGTGGCTATACGCGAATACTAAGCAGTATTTTACCATAGACAACATAATTTTGGCACACATGAATAAATATACGAGTGTTTTGTAAATGGGTGACTGCAAATTCGCTTAGCAAATTAATTTCTTGGAATAATTGGTGATTGTAATTTTTTAAAAAGAAATTAATGTTCGCGACGAAGTTAATTAAATAAGGTTTTGGCAGAAGTGCTCTGGAAGCATTATTCTGTTGGTAGATCTTGTGATTTTTGTCTATATTTAATCAACTTTTACTAAAACGTCGATGGAAGCATGATTTAATTGATGTTAAAACTAAAAATCATATCCAAAAGCCGCTGTCACACACGATAAAGATCGTTGAGCGAGTATTAGGTGGCTGATTGCGAAAAATAATACAGCTATCTGATGACCAGTGCGGGTTTGTTTCTAAAATCAGAGTAGACAATTCGAAGGTCAGTTATTCTTTGCTGACGATGATGCCGTTAACATCATAAGTGAAGATTATTTACCTACATATATGCAACGAGTAATTGATGTAATTATGATTGGGTAGGCGTTTTGGAGGAAAAAGTTCGCAAGTGGAATAAGTTTAAATATCTTGGATCAATGATCAATAACGAAGCATCTTGTGATGACGACGTCAACCATCATATAAGCGTATAGCTTTCCTTTCAGCTTTCTTCAAAGGTGAAAGGAAAGCTCTACACTGCAGTTGTTAGTTCAGCCCTTGCATACGGATCAAAATGTTGGACAATGCAATGTAAAAAAAAGGTATCAAAGCAAATTGACGGCAACTTATATGGAGATGCTTCACAAGACAGCATTTGGGACACATCTTGATCGAATTAGAAGTAAAAAGATCCGTAGAAGCATTCACGTCAAAAATACCATCGTCAGCTCGCACAGTTATATGTACCCACTAAAGAGAGACACTGAGGACTATGTCCAACGCTTCGATACAAAGATAAGAAGGGCACAAGAAAAAAAAAAAAAAAAAAAAAAAACAAATGCAGCTACACCAGATTCCGTTGGCCTCAGACATAGAACAATCCATAAGCGGGAAGGATACCGACATTTTTCAAGGTCAACCTAACGAACCGCACAAGCAGATCAGTAGGTGAAGTGGAGAAGTGTTAAAGTTATGATTTCGTTCAATATCATAAAATCGTCGAAAGAAGAAGAAGAAGAAGAAGTAAATATAAATATAGATAAAATAATAAAAATAAATAAAATAAATAAAATAAGTAAAATAAAAAAATAAACACAATTAATAATATAAATAAAATAAATAAAATAAATAACATAAATAAAATAAATAAAACAAATAAAATTAATGAAATAAATAAAATAAATAATATAAAATATATAAAATAAATAAATAAATAAAGTAAAAAAAAAAATACAATAAATAATATAAATAAAATAAATAAAATTAATGAAATAAATAAAATAAATAATATAAAACATATAAGATAAATAAAATAAATAAAGTAAATAATATATATAAAATAAATAAAATAATTAAAGTAAATAAAATAAATAAAATAAAGAAAATAAATAAAATTAAAAAAATTAATACAATAAATAATATAAATAAAATAAATAAAATAAATAAAATAAATAAAACAAATAATATAAATAAAATAAATAAAATAAATTAAACAAATGAAATAAATAAAATTAATAAATTAATGAAATAAATAAAATAAATAAAATAAATTAAATAAATAAAATAAATAAAATAAATAAAATAAATAAAATAAATAAATACCCTAACGATTTTTCGTTCTCAATCTTAAATTGAAGCATAACACTTTCTATGTTGGATGCATTTAAATCTACTACGACGAATTGTTGAATCGAAGTTAATTCACTTTGTTTTAAAGTTGGATGATATTGATTTAATGATGAATCTAATTCAAATGAAAGGAAAAGGTATTTAAATCAAATCAGAAGCAATATACATTTTTAGTCATTTCAATAAGTTTTTTGTGTCATCCAAGAATCAGCATTTAACATCAAACCATGTTATGAAAAAAAAATGCAATCGTGCTATTTTTTTTTTCAATGATTTACAATTATAGGTACATGACTATGCAAGTGAATTATAATTACCTACTTCACAAATATTTTCAAAAATCTCCTTAAACTGACACCCACTCACGAGTTTCAATTAATCATAAAAAATAATTTAAAGAATCAATCAAACAAATTAAAGTCTTAAACAGAATGATGTAATTTTTAAAGAATTAACTTGTTATTCGACTTAAGATATGAAAAAACTGGTTATAATAAGATGAAAATAATGATCAACGAAATAAGGCCAACTCCCGAATTCGGGGTTTTAACTTACGTCGAATTTTAATGGTTCCTTGTAGACCCTATGTATATTATCTATAATATCTACATATATTATTAATGTATGTAATTTTTAAAAGGCGCACATTCAAAGGAACACTCTTCGGCAATAACAAAAATGTCTAGCTTCCACAGAAATGTTAACTTAATTTTATTTATTTTAACTATCCAAGACTCAAAACTTGTATTTGTTGTATATTTTATATCGTTCTGCCATAAGAACTTAAACAACTTTAATCTAAGTTTCTTATAAAAATAAAAAAAAACATACATACATATTTCAAAATTAAAATTTGACGTTATTGAATGTTATAAATGTACAACACGTTTTGAAGTTATTTCTTTTAACTGGAAAATCACTCATCGTGCATCAGTTAGTTGTGCAATTAAATGGGTACCTACATACCTCTTTATCTACATTAACTTTTTTCAATGAAAGTTAACCACCATATAAGTGTCTATCAATCAGTTAGAAAACAAAGATGGGATGAGCTAGTTTGTGAGCTGGTTTTAATAATTTAATATTATACATAAAAATGTATAACCTGATGCTTCGATAATATTATATTTAAGTCCGCAACTAGGTCGTACGAACCTAGCCGTTTGGCAAATTAGGTAGAAGACGTGAAATAAATAATTGATCCAAACGTTATGTGACATATAACTTATGTCCCATAATTTTGGCAAATTGGTTTAACGGATATCATGACGATGTTCACATTAGACGTACTCTACTCATCCGACGCATTTTGACGTACGTCCAGTCCGCCGTGTTCAGACACAAAGTAGTGTGAACACAATGGATGCAAGAAACCACACGAAACAAAAAAAAACAAAATATGTGAAATGGGCCTAGATGTTTACAATTTTCTTTATATATGTTAAATTGAAATTTCCAATCAAAAGTGACAGAATTTTGTGAAAACTTTCAAAATATTGGTGCAAAAAGCGAAAAAAATAATAAATAACAAATGTCAGAATAGCGATAGGGAGTTTTACCATCTTGTCAAAAAATATGACAGCTCACACTATGCCGAAGACAGATTGGAATATGTATCGCGCTTTTTTCAAACTGTCAAACTCAAGATCTTGCAGAAAACAATTTGGAAATAATTTTTAAATGCGGTATTCTTTTTTGTGTGAAATTTGTGATTTCCGTGGCTTAAAAATTTATTTTAATTATTATTTCTTAAAATTACTACACAATTTTCACAATTTTCGCGCACAAATCTTTAAAATTCCCGCTTTTGTTTTCAATCAATTTGTCAACAATGATAAAAAAAAATCAGCTGTTCGGCATACTGCTGTTTTTGACAATTTTGTGAGAACGAAAAAGAGATATATCGTTGTTACCTAAATAGCCCTATTGTCAAAATGCATCCATGAGAATTTAAAAAAAATCAGGATGCAGTACCCTGTCTCTTTCTTAAAACGAAGTGGGAAGGGGACAAATCATATAGACGTCAAAATGCGTCGGGCATTGACGTATTAGGTATGGACCGCCAGTAGCCAACTTTACGCGTGTCCCAACATAACTAGGGGCGCCATCAATTACTAGCAGGGAATCTGCGTAGCAGTGATATGATTTCTTTAATTAATTATTTAGTATTGAAATATTTTGGTGGAAATTATTATCAAACGGCTTTTATTTTACAAAACACATCCACTCCTTATGCCATGAGTTACTTACAGATGAATATATTATCGTTTTCATTTAAATTCTAATGGCGAAATCAGTACACGTATTTAACACTAAAAGATGATTGTGTTTTTAGACTGTTTTTAGCTGGAACACCTTTTCTTGGCTGTTTGTATGAAAATTTCAACCGACTGGCGGTCCATATCTAGTACGTCAATGGCGTCGGGTGAGTACGTCCAATGTGAACATCGTCTATTGTTGAATGAATACACTCCGTGTCACTTGATTAAGAACACGCGGTGTTGTGTTTTAATTTTACGATATTTTTCAAACCCTTCCCTAATTTGGGAAAAACTGATTGCACAATGAATAAAGGATGTATTATGTTTTATAAAACAAATATTAGGATTAAGTTGATAATTTCAATTTTTATGAAACGTAAACCAAAAAGGTCATAAAATGTACCTGTTTTTTTTGTTTTGTTTCACTTGGTTAAGAACAGTATAGCTAAATCTACCTTTTAACATTATTTAAATCAATCAAAAGGGTAGAAAGCTTTAAAGTAATAACTTCATACAATCACCAACTATGGGTAAAGAAAATACGTTAACCGAGGGGGAAATGGGCCAAATTTAAGCTTACCGGGAAAATGTTCAAATTTATCGGTTTCATAGCCAGCAAGATTGAAAGAAGCACCACTGTTGTATTTATTATATTAAGAACCCGGAAAAGTATAGAAAAAAACTAAATGAAAGAGTCAGCAAAGCACTAACATGTCAGAAAAGGTGGGCGATACTGAGATCTGCTTCAAATTCAATGCTCTCGGTAAGACACTGGAGTTAAAGCTAGAAGATCGACTGTGTTTCGCGTGATACAAAAGGCCAACCATATTCGCCATGCAAAAATGAAGAAAAAACTACAATTAAATGCGACACATAAAAGCGTCTTTATTTTGTAAAAAGCCACATCAGGTGAAATCGAGAGTAGCATGGCGTCAGTTTTTTTTCCAAATTTGCGAAGGGTTTAAATAATATCGTAAAATTAAAACACATACACCGCGTGTTCCTAATCAAGTGACACGGAATGTAAATATTATGGTATTATGACGGATGTGACGGGCCTTAAACATCTAACAAATTGTGTGATTTTTTTTTACTTGTGGATTATGTTACTAGTGATGGAGAAGTTTTTTTTAACATTTTATTAAAAGACTTGATTGACATTGTTGTATCAATATTGTTTTTTTTTAAACAAGGTTTCTGCTTTCAGGAAATAAATTAATGCAAAAATTCGTGTTTTATGCCTAAGCAACAGATACTAATATAAAAAAGTTCGCTGTTGTGAAAAAAAACAGATTTTTTAACAATTTAACAAGTTTTTCTCGAAATTCATACATCATTCTCGAATACAATAAAAAGTGTTGAAAACTTTTTTGTAGAAAATTATATAATCTACAACAATTATACCCAAAAAAATCAAGCCCCGCTCCAAATTTCGGGTACTTTTTAGATTTTGCTCATGACATCAAATTAAAAATTTAAACGAAAACCCACTTTTGTCGGAATTTTTTAGAAAATAAAATCTAATTTTCCTGAGCTACTATAGAAAATGAAAAACTCTATGGAGTTGATTTTTTTTACGATTGTATAAGTTGTCTTTAAATAACATGCAAAAGTTGAAATATTTATTTCTTGTTTCAATTTATTTTTTGGTATTCGTCACCCTCATTTAAGAACCTCATATTTGACAAACCAAATCACAATCTTAATCTCTAGATACAAAGTATTTTAACACAAAAGATACAATATACAAGTAAATACAACTAAAACACTTATAGCCAACTTAATTGAGAAGATGAAAAATGAATGAACAAACAGTAGGTAAATAGGTATGAGAAATTTTATAAAAGACCAAGCCAACTACCTGGACAGGTTTATTATTCTTATAAACTTAGTAAGGTGTTAACAGAAGATATCTCTCGTGTTAAGTGAAATCAGATACAAAATAATACAAACAAAATAAAAATGTAAGACTTATTTACGGAAATAAAATCAAATCTATATTTTGTTTTTGAATTTAATTTTCAATGATTTTTATAAACTGATTAAACGTGCGATGTAATAATAAAAATTTAATTTTATTTGTAAACTTTTGAAAGGTCATTGAATGTTTTTTTTTTTGTGATCTACATCACAATTAATTATAAATTAAAATATACTACGCAAATCAAAAATACTAAAGAAAAAAAAAAACTAATCACCGTGTATCTTTATCTCTGAAAAGCTAATTCAGTGCATTTAACAAATTTCCTAATCTAGTTTGGATTATTGTTTTGCAAAGAGAGCTTATAAGGACTGTTTAAATTCTAATAATAATTGCTATTTAAAATTTTGAGATAGTTTACCAAAATACTTAAAACAAAAGTAATTAGAGATTTCAAAGTTCGTGTCTGTGAGTTGATTTGTTATTCTTATTAACTAAAGTAAGATTATGATTTCATTTTCCGGTTCTTAAACACCGATCGTGATGATGATCATGATCAATGTTAAGTTAAATAAAAAAAAGATAAGCAAGAGTGATTTAAACTTTAATGACCAAAAATAAAAAAAAAGCAAAATAAGCAATTAATAAAAAGAAAATAACAAAGAATAAAAAGTTGTTACAAAATTGCACCCACCCGGATAGATACAAAAGTATCTAGAATTATATGTTGAAGTGTTTGTTCTTTAATAGTTCCGTCCGATTGTTGAATGAATAAATAAACAAACAAAAAAAAATATGACTGTATGACGGGGTTTGCATCGTGAGCACCTAAACAATTTGTGTGATTTTTTTTTTACTTGCGGAATAAGTTATTTAGTGGAGAAGCTTCTTTTATCATTTTGTTAAAAGAGTTGATTGATATTCCAAAAATGTTGTATCAAAATTGATGTGGTATATTATTTTTTTTTTTTTTGAAAAACAAGGTTTCTATTTAAGGAAATAAATAAATGCGCGGATTCGTGTTTTACTTAATCGAAGATTATAAAGATATACCCATTAATTTATTAAAATTTGATATGCGCGTCAAATAACTTGCCGGTTACTGGACTTCTTGGACCTTAACATTGCCTAATCAAATTGATTATAAAGTAAAGGTGTTTCTTTGATATTCAAAGAAAAATGAAATTTTTTGAGATAAATGATCGGATGTTTATTTCATTATAAAGAGGAAGGTGTGCCGTTAATAATGAAACACAACATCAGTCAAATGGCCGCCACGACCACGCTTACAGGACCATATCCTTTTCATGAAATTTTCCATAACCAAATCGCAAAGTGGCTGCCCTATGTCCTCGATAGCCTCACGAATTCCATCTTTGAGGTCTTGAATCGACGCTGGGCTGTTGGCGTAGACCTTATCTTTCACGTGGCTCCAAAGGAAGAAGTCGCAAGGTGTTAAATCACAAGATCTCGGTGGCCAATTGTGATCACCTCTTCGAGAGATAACACGTTCCGGAAACTTTTCCCGTAAAAGATGGTTTCATTGCTTGTGTGGCACGTAGCGCCGTCTTGTTGAAAGTAAACGTTGTCTAGATCAATACCATCCAATTCCGGCCATAAAAAAATCATTAATCATCTCTCGATAGCGCAATCCATTGACCGTAACTGTTGCTCCAGCCTCCTTTTCGAAAAAGTAAGGTCGAATGACCCCGCCGAACCATAAACAGCTCCACGCGTTGAGGATGGAGAGGCTTTTCAACAATAACTCTTGGGTTTTCCGAGCCCCAGATGCAACAGTTTTGCTTGTTGACGTAGCCTCCGAAGTGGAAATGGGCCTCATCAGTCAAGATGATTTTTCGATGAAATTCCGGATCATTTTCATGCATTTCAAGGACCCAATCAGCAAAGTTAACTGAACTTTATAAGCCTTAAGACCCAAGTCTTTATGCAAAATACGGTGTAATGACGTTTGTGGAATGCCTAATTCTAAAGAACGACGAGTAATGGACAAACCTGGGTTTTCGTCAACACTTTGGGCTACAACAGCAATATTCTCAGTTGTTCTTGAGCGACGTGCACGGGTTTCATTCTTCACATCACTAACTTGTCCCAACAGCTCGAATTTGTCCACCAATTTCTGTATTGCGGTCCGACAACGTGCTTCACGACGACCGAAAAATGTTTTAGTTTTACGAACCGTCTCTGCCAAATTTTCACCATTTTTAAAGTGAATTTTAATAATTTCAATGCGTTGTTGAAGCGTGCATCGTTCCATTTTTATTAATGGCGTAGTTTCTACTTGTCAAATTTCAAAAAATGACAGCTTCAAAAGTGACAGCTACCGATATAGCGGGCTATTCAAAATATTACCTCTTATTGGAAAACCCTTTATATTATTCAGTTTTGTTAGTAAAATACACTAAAGTGTTTTTAACGAAGTCAATTGTAAAGCCCCAAAATTTGACTTTGACATATTCGCAAGAAGCAGGTCCCCTTACAAAAAACCAAGGTTTTCAGACCTACACGAACATATACATGAATCATTGACGTATTAGGTATGGACCGCCAGTAGCCAATTTCACGCGTGTTCCAACATAACTAGGGGCGACATCAACTACTAGCAGGGAATCTGCGTAGCAGTGATATGATTTTTTAAATTAATTATTTACTATTGAAATATTTTGGTGGAAATTATTATTAAAATAAAAATTATTTCATTTAAATTCTAATGGCGAAATTAGTACACGTATTTAACACTAAAAGATGATGGCGTTTTTAGAATGTTTTTAGCTGGAACAATTTTTCTTGGCTGTTTGTATGAAAATTTCAACCGACTGGCGGTCCATATCTAGTACGTCAATGAATCTTCGGGAATTCTTGATTATTCTTAAACAGTGTGTACTTACTTAAGTATTCGAAGTTCCAAGAGATTAATATAGTTTTTAAGGGCGTGTACCAATTGCTTTAAAAATTTTGTTGTTAAATTTGATCAATTTTTATTAGGGTGAATAAATTTTTAAATTCTTGAAAAATGTGTAAGAAATCTCTCGCTTTAATATTATATGTAAAAGTAAAACTCAAGTGTAGTTAGGCTCAGGAGCTCACTCAAGCATTTCCTCGACTTGAGTGATGACTATGAGTTCCGCCCTCTAAGTACCTATCACATCACAGAATTTTGAGACGCGAAGTTACAGGTAGTTAGTTGTTTATTAATTTTTGCAAATTAATTAGTTAGAAATTATTTTTAATAAGGAACATAAAACAAAAAATTACCGCCTATTATAACACGCTTAGAACCTTCAATCCGCCATTTTTAATTTAATTTTTTGAGGTGCTCCCATGGTCGAACTTTGTCTGCTTATGTAAAAGTTGTTAAGGAATGAATAAATTTCAATTTAAAAACCTTTTCTGTCCATTTTGCTCACATTAATTGAAGAAAGTATGCTTAATATTCCCATGGAATTCCCCCCCTGTGCACGGGCCTGTGTTAATGTAAAAGGTCCTTCTTTATTCGAAAATTTGAGAACGATTGATGGCGTAGAATGCCAAACATATAGTGATTGGTTAAATATTATAAGAAGTGGTGAACTCAAAGCTTCATAACATTTTTTGAAAACAATGGGAAATATCCCATTAAAATCTGGATAAGTGGATGCATCCAGATCACGCAATGCAGCAGCGATATCTTTTTTTCGCAACGCAAACTAAAGCAGTCAGTCATCGGCATTAAAGAACTCACATCATAATTATTCCCAACAATTATATCCGATGAATTATAAATATTTTGAAAGTTGTTCGCAAACCAATCTACAATTGTCTTAGGCTAACTAGTTTGATCGCTACCGTTGATGATGGGAACCCGATTGATTTCCGTTTTAAATTGATAAAGCCTAAAAAACCTTTCGGATTTTGTTTGAGATTTCTTTCTGTTGTTTGTACAAAGTTACTAAAAAAAATCTTAGACAGAAAGACATACTCTTTCCGAAGGCTTGACTTTTATGGCCAGTTTCTCCAAAAACTTTTAAATATTTAATGTGTTGTTAAATCTTAAAATGGTATTTTTCATTTGCACCAACCACTCTCAGTTTTAAAAGGGCCAATAAACTAAAGTCCCATTTTTGTTCCAAATAAATTATAAAGGCGTCTTAAAAATGCAAGACAAAGAAAACGATTGAAATTTTTTGATTGATATGCTCTCATCTCGCTTTCTCTAATGAAAGAGACCCATGTGTGGTGAATAAAAATTCGGGGTTGGCATCAATTTGGTGAACATCATTTTAAGTTAAAATGCCAATAAATTTTACTATGCCCAGTTTTACCAAAATACACCTAAAAGCATTTTAGTTAACGGAGTAATAAAATTTATTGGCATTTTAGTTTAAAATGGCCACCAACATAAGGAGGTGAATTTTTAAAAATGAGGAAACTTGATGCCAACCCCGGATTTTTATTCACCAATCATGGCTCTCTTTCATTAGAGCAAGCGCCTTTAAAATTTATTTGGAACAAAATGGGAATTTAGTTTATTGGCCCTTTTAAAAATGAAAATGGTTGGTGAAATTGAAAAATTCCATTTTAAGATTTAACAACCCAATAAATATTTAAAAGTGTTTGGAGAAACTGGCCATTACTCCGTTAACTAAAATGCTTTTAGGAGTATTTTGGTGAAACTGGTCATTAGTCTTTTGATAGTTCTTAAAAGATTTACTTTTTGCATTTTTAAACCTGCGCAACCTTACATTTGACCACGGAGAATTTGATTTTGCTTTAAATAAAGATCGATATATTGTCAAAAAAGACACATTTCAGTTAACCATATGTTTTAATTTACCTATTTTTTTTTTAATTATAGAAACAAATATTTTCAAAAGAAAAAACCATGTGGAAGATAACTCTAGCTTGTGCAATTATGCTTGGATCTGCAAATACGTGTATGAAAATAATATTCAATAAAAATGAATTTAATTTTAAATTATGCTTAATATGTTACATTTTCAAGCCCAACAAAAAAGATACATTGATAACAATGCTGCAGACAGAAATTATGCACCTGATTATGGATTCATTGATCCATACGAGTTCCATCAGAAATTAACTCAACAAATTATGTCAAGACATAATCAACAAAACAGGTTACATTTTGTTTTTATTATTAATTATTTTATTGGTTCTTTGTATTTAAATTTTAATTTGTTAAATGGAAAAAATGCTTTAAATTACAATAGTTTAAGATTCTATCAAATATTATTGAAATAGATTTAGCTTTTTTGGTAGCTGGTTAAAAATTGTGAAAAAAGTTAAACACAAATAAATATATATCTTTTAATTTCTATATGAAAGTACCTACTAAATTAAAAAAAAGGTTATCATTGAAATCTGTAAAATATTAAAATACGTTTTAAACATATTATAATATATTAGTGTGGCATATGGGCAAAAATCTTGGGACAAGGCGCAAAAACCACAGAAATCTCATATTTTCGCGCACATATTCATACATATAGTTTTTTCCCATTTTTGAAAAAGAAAAAAATAATTTTCAAATGCTCCATCGGAATTCAGAATTAATAGTTTTTCTTCTCCATATAAATAATAATAATATTTATCGAGCAAACGAAATTTAAAGAAAATAATCAATCAATATTTTTTATATTACTAGAATATAATAACCGAACAAATCTGTTTTTTGTTTACAAAAAATTGTTTTCCAAAATAATAGTTTCTTAATTATATTTAATTTATATTCTAATTTTTAATTATAATTGTATTTGTCTGTTTATTTTTTTGCTATAGAAAAAATGTTGATTTAACTGAATGTTGCTAGTTGAATTTGTTTTCGCTTATTTCATAAAAAATATAAACAAATATAGTATACAATACCTGAAAGATAAAAAATTAAATTAAAATTAAATTAAAATTAACTTGTAGTTGTACATAGGCATTAGACGTCATTTTTTCCTAGGTCTTTCCTTAAGTTACCTCTATTCCGAAAAAAAAACTATGGCAAATATAATTTCTTGTAAATATTTTGTAATATTTTTTATGATGTAATTTATTTGAAATATTAATTTACAAAATAAGGCCCTCATTTTATTAAAAACCGATCTATGAAAGAAAACATTTTTAACAACAATTTTTTAAGAAACAAAGTCTAAGACAAACGTTTATACATACTTCAGCTTACAATAATTATTAATTTTTATTTTTTTTTTATATATTTTAACTATGTGTCTGTAAGGCAAATTGCCTGTTAAACGCAACAGGTGTTGCACGACACTTGTTAGAAGGATAGGAAAAAACTGTTTTGGTACAATAGACAGAGAGAGCTAGTTGATTTTTATTTTTTATTGCATACCCCATGGGGGACGTCTAGCATAACCTGGGAGGTACATATGCTGAAAAAACAAACAATGCTTTGTACCCGAGTGAGTATTGAACTGCCAACCTCTGGGTTAAAAAGCACTCTTTTTTTTTTTTTTATTAAATTTTTTAATTTTTAATTCAACTTATAACTACTCTAGTGCTAGACAAAAAACCTTAAAAACTAGCTTACAGAATAACTTAACTAACTTACTGGCCCCATACGGGCGCTCTAAATTATACTATAACTATATTTAAAAAAAAAAATGACTAGTCTAAATTTAAAATTCAATATTATTTAAAACTAAACAAGAAAATTCTTTAAAAACTTGTTTTTCATGACTTTTATTTTATTTAAAAACTTAAAAGTACCCGTTTACCTAAATAAAACTAAATGAACCTAAATAAAACTAAAATATACGTAATAATTTTACGTAAAGAACTTAAAACTACTTAAAATACTTAAAATAACTTAAAGCTAGAACAGCCACCAGCAGAATTTTGCACTCACGCTTATAAATATGTATATATTGACATATATACATATTTAATAGCGCCAAATGCACATATCCACAAACAAACGATTTTTTGGATTTTTTAATTTTTTTTTTGGTTCCACCGTCACTGTCCTACTTAATCTACCTAGT
This sequence comes from Baccha elongata, assembly GCA_951217065.1. NCBI lineage: Eukaryota > Metazoa > Arthropoda > Insecta > Diptera > Syrphidae > Baccha > Baccha elongata. The sequence goes on along the minus strand of OX578272.1, from coordinate 230,151,613 downwards.
TATACCTTAGAAATACGTAGGTCGGCCAAGGCCGACTAACCATCAATATCAAGGTGGTCACCCAACCACCAGTGTTTTTTAATATGCTTATCCAAGTCCTTTCTGTCCCGAAGGGGCACAGCTCTACTGAACCGCAGACGCTCTGCTCCGTTCCCAGAGCCGACGTCTCGATTATACAGGAGTTACCGATCCACAGTTCTACGGCCGACGTTGTAGATTAACGGAACTGCCAATCTATCCTGTATCAGCCCCCGACTGTCTAAATAGAGGAATGCATTCGGGTAATAAGCCCGGAAAATAAGTCCTGGCTGAGATCATCGCTCTTGCAATGTGACCCCGAATCAGCTTAATTAAAAAGTTATCTATCCTGTTTATATTGGCCCCCAAGCAAGCACTCTATGCATTGTACCATTGCCGCCCATATTATTTATATGAACATCATTACCATCATTGCCTGTTGATGCACTGAAAAATTGAGAATTTTTTTTTCCAAATTGATAATCAATTTTATTCGGCTTCATTTTATTATGAACCGAACTAAAATCAGAAATAATTCCTATAAAAGGTTTTATTGCTTAGCGGGTCGAAATTCTGGCGTTAAAATTTTGCTTTTCAAAATTCTGGCTGTTAAAAGAAAATAATTCTGTTATTTTGCTACCATACAGATAAGATTTTTTTTTTTAAACTCTTGGAAAAGTAAGAGTAAGCTCTAATTTTCCAAGCCAATTTTTTTTTATTATTTGCAGGATTATGATAAGCAGAATTTTGAAAAGCTGAATTTTGAGAAGCAGAATTTTGAAAAATAAACCCATAACAAAATAATTTTCAATAAATTTCTTTCGTAGTGTTTTTATATTGTTTTTTAAGTTGCTCTGGTAATCCTTTTCCGGCTTGATAATGTTATGGGAACTTTATTATTTTAAATATTTCAAACTATACTTAAGAGGAAATCATTTTGGTGCCGAATTGACTTAAAAGTTGGTTAAATTTTGGAGGGCTGTAAATTTGGTTTGCGGCCATTTGCGGTATCTATAATTGTCAATCATTAATGGGAGACACTGAAGCAATAACTGGACGAAAATTCAGTTGAGCCAAAATAATGTCCGAAAATCGGTCGCTTCCTCTCGTACTATTACATTTTCTTGGTTCTCATCAATTTTATAAAAATTCATTATTATTTATACATAGTTTAAATTAATTAACTTACAACAGACGCTTTGCCACGTCTTATCCAGGATCTCTGCCATGACATTGAACAGAATTGGATTACTGAATCCTGTTTGATAAATCAGTAACAGTATTTTAAACATCTGTTATGGTCTACTTCCTTTAAAATATAATTCATTTCGGGTATCCTATATTTTTACCTTTTCGTAACATAGAAGCCAGTCTTGAGCCAATTTATGCATGTTGCCAAGCTTCTCATAAATACATATTTTAGTTTTTTGGGAATAAAATTAGTGATTTTTTTACTAAGCCCGATTCTGCCAAGGATCCTGTGCCCACTTAATGTAAATTTAAGAAAATATTTCGAAATAGAGGAGTAGAAGTTAGAAAAAGAAATTATGCACCGGGTAAAACATGAGAATTCTTAGTTCACTTGATGAACGCAACGCAAATCACAAGAAAAATGATTACAAAAAGATACGCACAACTTTCATTTAAAGCTTTTTTATATTGTTTTTCCTTCTGAGTTGCGTTTCGTTGCTCAAGTGGACGAACAGCCTTATTTAAATACCCACTGCCGACGACAGGTGATTTCAAAATCACCTTATTAACGGTACCTGCCATAAAAACGTTATAGAATTTCCGATTATTTATTATAGTTTCTTGCTTAGTATTCTTAGCCAAAGGTTAGTAATCTTACACAAGAGCAAGTTTGTCCGACCCAGTCGTGCTTTTATTTTCGTTTGCAAAAAGTTCATTACTTCCAAAAAAATTCCAAAGAAAGTAAATTCAGAATCAGACTTCTCCCCAGCCTCCCCCCCCCCAAAAAAAAAAAATTAATTCTGGGCTAAATCATGGGTACTGGTGATGCAGTGAAGTTTTTGTCGCAAACGTAGTGTTCGTTTGGCATAAGTATTTTATTGGTCAAGTCGATCACCGTCGTTTCTATCGAATTTGTAATCGTTTCGGCAAGAACTTTGGGCGATAAGTTCTCGCACTCTTGTCAAAGAGTCTTTTAGAAAGCTTTCAGAGTCAGTGGCCAGGACAGGTTCCAGAATTTTTAATATGCTTACCTGTAAGCAATACTTAGACGAAAGTGTCGCACAGCTAATGTTTTACGTAAAAGTCCGCAACCCCTTCATTGAACTTTGAAAATACAAAATTAGAAATGTTTTAAAAAATTTTAGAATCGTTTAAAATTTTAGTGTTATACCCGTTTAATTTATTATGTAGACATTTTTCCAAACTTTTGGATTAAATGGTTCCAAAAGATATATAAAAATAAAAACCACAATTAAAAATTAACTTAGATTCGGATATTGAGGATTTAGGTGCAGGATAAACTTAATCTAATACTTAACTTTAATGCTTTTGTATATATATGCTTGCTTACAAATTTAACTTATAGAGCTCTTTCTTCGGTGTTTGCAACAAATGATGCATCTGCATTTGCTGAAGCTTCTAACGTTCCTGACTATGATGAGTAAATATTAATTATTCTATCTTTACTTTTGCTTATACATATCTTAATCCAATTTAAAAAAATATTTTAAAAAGTGATTAATTGTAATTTTTTTTTTGCATCATAATGTAGGCTTTTCCAAGAACAATTCTCACATCAACAAAGATTCTTTGACAATCTTCGACGTCAATCTCAAGCAGCAGCTTACAATAGTGGTGCATCTGGATTTGGACATGGAACTAGATCTGGCTTTGGATCTGGATATGGAGGGTCTTCATATGGACCTGTATCTGGATCTGGATATGGATCTGGTTCCGATTCATACTCTGAAAATTATGCACCAAATTATGCATCAGCTAGTGGAAGCTATGGCCCTGGTGGTGGTTATCAGTCAGCGTCTGTGTATCCAGAGAATCCAGTAAGATAATTTGCATATAACAATGTTTTTTTTTTTTTTTAATTTAATTGATGTGTTTTTGTTTTCTTAGGACGTTCCAAACATCAATAGTAGATTCTCCGAATCAGCTGATGGAGGTGGTGGCGGATATCGTGGTGTTTCTGTTAGTTCTTTTTCAAGTTCATCGGATGTCAATGGAAAGAAGACAAATCAACGTGGCGCTACTACAACAATCAATGATAATGGAAAAGTGACAACATATCGTGTTCACTCTTAGACAATGACACGATGACTTGGATCCTAGATATTTTCTTCAAATAAAAGAGAATGTTTTAATGTAGCCTGTTAAAAGTTCATTAACTTACTTAATAAAGTGATAAATGTATATCTACATATATAAGAAATATAAAATAATTTTTACTGTCATTAAGGAATAATTACTTTCTTGTAACATTATGTAGGAAAAATGTATTTTAAAGGCAAGGTATGTATTCGTAAAAGAAAAATGCTTGATAGAAAACTCTTCTGTTCAAATGTAATACACTTACTTACTTACTTACTTACTTAAGATAGCACTACAGTCAGGGGTGAACCCCAGGGCCTCAACCAACAAGCTTCTTCCAGGCGGCTCGGTTTCTAGCTAGCTGCCTTAAGTTCCGCAAGCCAAGTTGTTTAAGGTCTTCTTCCACTTACCTGCGCCACCTGCTACGCTATCCTTCTATACTTCGCCGTTCCACGGGGTTGGATTCAAAGGCCATCCGGGCCGGAGCTTTGGTGTCAATTCGTTCTATGTGACCGAGCCACCTTAGTATTTGGCTTTTCACTCTCATGACAACTCAGTGTCGCTGTACAGCCCGTAAAGTAAATTGTTATATCTTCTTCTCCATTCCCCATTTACGCAGATATGACGATAAATCACACGGAGAATTTTTCTTTCAAAGCAGCCTAAAGCATTTTCATCCATCTTTAGTATTGTCAATGCTTCTGCACCATAAATAAGGACCGGGATGATAAGTGTCTTATAGAACGACACTTAAGTTGCTCGAGAGAAGGCTTCGCTCTTCAGTTGCCTTCTTAACCCAAAGAAACAGCGATTGGCAAGAGTGATTCCTCGTTGAATCTCAGCACTGGTGTTATTCACTGAGTTGATAGCGGAGCCTAGATACACAAAGTCTTTTACGACCTCGTAGATGTAGCTGTCTATGGTGACGTTTTGTCCTAGACGTCAATGTTGACAGCATATATTTGGTCTTGTTTTGTTTCACCGTTAAACCCATCTTCTTGAATTCCTTCTCAATACTCACGATAGCACCACTGACATCACTCTTCGTTCTTCCCATTTTGTCAATATTGTCGAGTAACTGGACGGACTTTTGAGAGCTTGTGCCTTTTCTAAATCTATTCTTGACATCAAAGATATCGGTGAGGTCTTTACCGACTTTGATGGAGCAGCGTGAGAAAAACTTCTGTCAGTGAGAGGGGCATACAAAAATATATGGTCCAAGTGCAAGTATGGTCTATGTGATGTGGTTTATCTCGCCAATCTTACTAGGCTTTTCCTGGAGAAATCAGAATATTTCAGAGGAAAGGTCTTCAGAACTTTGTCACAAATTCTTTATTTTTCAAAATACTCTTATAAATATATAAGTCGTGCCAAGCCGAAGTTTCAAACAATTTTATGGATGTGTCTGCAAGGTATGGCTATTTGTATGTGCCGAGTTGGTCAACTTGTACCCCACCTTCCACTACAAACAAATATAAACCGGATAAATAATTATTATTTAGCTTAATTATTACCAAATTAAATTCCAAACTACGTAATTTTATTTAAAAAATCTGCTTTAACCAATTTTTATTTGTTTTTAAGCGAAAAGTTCAAAATCATTAAAATTTTTTGGCAACTTTCGTAGGTTGAAAGCTTCTTACTTCTTCTGCAAAACGCGGCACTAAAGGAAAACACAATGAACACAACCATTAATAATCATTGTATATGGAGTCCATGTCTTAAGCTGTCATAGGTGCCACCAACCTTTAAGCAAAAAATGTATTGACATTATATTTCGCGCCAAAAATTTCCAGGCATTCCAAGATTTTATGTTCACTTTTATGTTCACTTTAATTACTGACCAATTTATCGCCACTTTTCATATCCCATACAAAATTTTGCTAATGTGACTAAACACTTACCAATAAAACACGCCTATAATAACAACAGATTTTCAATCTCATATTCAATCTGCATCCGGTCATAGGATTCGCAAAACCGATATTCTGTTATGGAGTGATTCGCTACCTGCATCTTATGGGATCGGGTAATCTAAATTCGGGTGATTATCTTTATTGGTTTATAATTCTGGGGCCAAATTATCGCATACGTTCTCTTCAAACAGCGACATTTAAACAACATTCATATTTTGGCATAGTCATAGACACACTATTTAAGCTCTGGCTTTAAAGAAAACTTGAGTTTGCTGTTTAAATTACTGTTTAAACCACAGGCTAAGCAAAGCCGTAGTTTAATGAAAATTTGAATTTATTCTACATTTTGTTGAAAGTATATAAGTATGTAAGTTTCTGTAATAATATACTGATTTTATATCGCATCCGCCCTATGACACCGCGAAAACCATGAAATTACAAACAGCAAAAAAAAAAAAAAACTTGATAACAGCTTGAAATTAATTCTTATAGAACAAAGTTCGAGGAACTTGTTCATGAGAATTTGAATGAATGTCGAAATCGAGGTTCAATCGATAAATTTGAAATAGGGATGGAAAAACCAATAATTTCCAACCATAACCAAAGAACATTGACATTGGTACTGATTGCTCGTGATAATCTTTACAAAAAAAAGGAACTTCTAGGTTTCACTTACTTGCTCTTGTACATTCACTCCGTGTTACTTTGATTAAGAATAGGCAGTTTTGTGTTTTATTTTTACGATATTTTTCAATGTTTTTCGTATACAAAAGGCCAACCATATTTACAATGAAGAAAAAAACACAAATAAGAGCGGCACGTGAAAGCCAGTGCAGTGGCTTAATTTTGCAACAAGACACATCAGGTGGAATCGAGTGTGGCATACCGTCGTCTATTCTGATAAAAAAAAATAAATAATTTTGACGTACCTGAGGGATACAGCTGTTATTTCCATGACTTGAGAAAAGAAGAAACACATATTCAAAGGCGACACAAATAAAGTATGGTGATTTAGTTTTTTTTTTTGTATCATCAGAAAAGACAACGCACGGTATGCCATTCCACCTGATGAGGTTTTTTTTTTTTGCTAAACTAAGCCGCTGGCTTTTACTTGCCGCTTTCAATTGTGGTTTTTTTCTCCAAATCCCTCTTTTATTTCGGTTAAAAAATGGTATCGGGTAGATTACGCTACTGTTCTTAGGGCCAGTTTTTCAATGGTCAGTTAAACAGTCAGTTAGTACTTATTCCTCAGTTAGTGAAAAAAGTGGGTTTTCAACAGCCAGTTAGCTCTTATTCTTAGGAATAAATAGCTTAACTGTGGAATAAAGTTATTTATTCGTTTCAGAGCCAGAAGTTATTCCTAGGAAAAAACTTTTTGACTGTCAAAAAAGTACCGCAACAGCTCTAAATAACTGACACCTGTGGCGCTCTAAGTTTGGCCTCTCCCATAGAATATCAAACATGGTTGTCATTGAATTGTTTGTTTTGATTTGGACAGGGAGTCAGGATTTGGAAAAGCATTGTCGAAGTGAGCAAATATTCATTATTTGTGTATCATAATTATAGTTTGTTTTTAATTTCAGAATTTCAATGTCTGAAAATTGCAATGAAAAAGAAACTTGTTGGTTTGGTCTCACAGAAACAAAAGACAACAATTTAGATACATGACTGGAGTGGGTTGCAAAAAATCACAGACGGTCAATTATAGGACTGATTTTATTAATATATAATATATTATTTGTTTCGTCAACAAAATTTATAATGTTGTGGCCTTGTGGCAGCCTTAAAAGTTTATTTTTTTTTAAATAAATAAATAAGAACAAACTGAATGAAAAAAATGATATCCTATTTGTTTCTGAAACCTGAAAGTAAACAAATAATTGTATGTCTATTCCACTTCATCACATAGCCCTATAGAGAGCTAAAAAAATTTCTTACTCTAACATTATGAAGTTAGATGTAGTTTATTTTGTTATTCTGTGGAATAGATAACTGACTCTTTTTTATTGCTTGAAAAATCCACCAGTGTTATCTGACTGTTAAAGAGTCAGATAATTTTATTCTTCTCATCGCTAACTGGCTGTTTAGCTGCCGAATGAAAAACTGGCCCTTAATCAAGTGAAAATAACACAGCTACATTTTATGGTATTTTTTTTTTTGATAGATTTTCTTGTACTTATTTTGTACCTCTGCAAATCTGCCATTAGTTTTTTTGTACCTATTTCCGTTCTCGAGATACAAAAAAAAAATTCAAAATTTCAATATTTTTCGTGATAACTAATTTGTACCTATTTTGAATTTCGAATGCTAAAATCCTGAATGGACAAAATCCCGAACTTCATAGTACTTTTCACTACTATTTTGAAATACAAAAAAGTTTCGCTCCTGCCTGTTGCTTACCAAAATTTGAATCACCTATTTTTATATTATCTTAAGCGATTTTGTACAAAAATTATGAGAATAAATAGAAATAAATTTTCTTGTTGGAACAGATTGAAATATCTTTGATAGTGTTGGTTCTTAAAAGAAATTTTGCCTCAGAATACACTTTGCTATTTTAATTTTTTCCTGTATAACCTTTTTAGCCCAGGAAAATTAGACAAAAATTAAGTCAATATTACGAAATAATTAGGACCAAACTGGTTTTTGCTGGAGACCTTTCTTTTTATGTCTTGAGCAAAAGCACAAAAGTAGGTACCCATGATTTGACCCGGAGAACATTTTTTTTGGAGGGGTAAGGGTATCGAGATTCATTTTTTTGCAAATTTCTCGGAAACTATGAACTTTTTACGAAAAAATGTTTTCGTAAAAATTGTAGCTTATATCACTTTAAACAAAAAAAGGTCTTAACACTTTTCAATTTCGAGAAAAAAAGTGTTAAATTGTTACAAAATCTGTTTTTAGACAACATTGTACTTTTTCACTAATATTCGGAGCTTTTTGCTTTATGTTTTTGTGGTTTTCCCATTAAGCCTAATCCACAGAAAAAAAAATTAAATACCTGACTGGGTCGCACGAACTTGCTCTTGTTGCTATGGGACCAAAAAAATTATGTATCATCATATTTTTCGTTTAGTGTTGTTTAGCTAAAAACTTTAAATTCCATCTTGTGCTGTATGTTTAACTTATGTGTCGTACCAAATATAAATGAAATCGGTTTAGCTGTTTTTAAGTTCTGGCCAAATTTGTAAGAAGCTGTTAACACCAAATCTTCGTTATGTGCATTTTCAGCTAAAATCCTGAAACAAGTATGTAAACTTACGCCATAAATGTTAAGAACGTGCCTATTCTGCACATTCGGGATTTTGTAATTCGGGATTTTTGAATATTCGCATTCGGGATTATGTAGCTTTCCCACAAAAAGTTATCACGAAAAAAAATTTAAATTTCGGAATTTTGTTTGTATCTCGAGAACGGAAAGAGGTACAAAAAACAAATATCTTATTTGCAGAGGTAAAATCAGTACAACAAATTTTATCAAAAAAATTTTTTTTTTGAAATGTTTTTTTTTTTTTTTTTTTTTTTTTTAATTCAGTTTTTTTATTTTTTAATTCAACTTATAACTACTTAAATGCCTTAAAAACTAGCTTACATAATTAACTAACTTACTGGCCCCATACGTCGGCTCTAAATTATACTATAACTATATTTGCTGCGTTTGCTGGCCCAGGTGGCAAAAACACATGTATCTCAAGAACAGACAGAGGTAAAAAAAAACAAAATTTTTGATTTTAAAAATGTGTTTGCTGGCTAGAAAGTTAAGATAGCGAACACACCTGTATCTCGAAACCTGCAAGAGGTATAAAATTATGAATGATATTATGAAAGGTATAGTAAAATTTTGTAACAAAATGTGATTACGCTAAATGGGCTTTTCCAGCTCGATAGAGTTTATAATATTTTGAATGTTTTGAGTTCAGACTGACATTTCGGACCCATAAGTGACAATCATGGTGTCGAAATCATTAATTGCAGCTTACTTAGGTTTTATGGAAAATCACTTTAATACTTAAATGCCTTCTGATTTCTGAGCCCGAAGAAACAGCGATTGGAAAGGATAGTTCTCCATACCAATTTGGTTAGATTATTATACTCTACATTCTGCAAATTTATTTGCCACAAAACCATATCAATCAAGTGATAATTGAGCAACCATTAGGACGAAACATTACTCGTCATTCGTATAGAATTATCTATTAGATAAGTAAGACGTTCTTGATGACATTTCTTCCTTATCAAAGGTTCAGTAAAATGCCCGTGAACTAGTTTCATCAACTTTGATTCTCAATGAAATAATATTTTTTTTTTTTAAATAAATCATGAACATTTTGATAAGAAAAAAGCTTCCAAAGGTTTACTAAGGTTAAATTTGATTATTTAAAAAAAAAAAAAAACTATTGAATAATTCACTTCAATGCGTTTTCTCTATTAAGCCAGTGTTAGTGTTATTATTATAATATTTAATTGTATACGTTATTTCAGTTCAAATCATTTTAAACAGTAGCAAATATTTTTAAAATAATTTATATTTACTTATGAATAAATAAAGCTTATCAGAATCTTTTTCATATATATATATACAATAATAATTTTAGTCTGTACTTTTAAATTTAAAAATTTGTAGATTGAACTTTGGTTGATTTAAGAAAGGAAATCAATTCAGTTGATGGTTTATAATCAAGTTAGTTACATCGGCCAGCTTTGGAATTTAATTTAATTTTTAATATTTCAGTAATTGTAATAATGAAGTATTTTATAGTATTGGCTTTATGCCTGAGTGCAGTTGTTGCAGGTAATTTTGTTTAAGAAAGTGAAAGTTTTAGATAATTTTATAGTGTTTCCAAAAAACTTAATCTAAAATTCTAAAAATAAAATTTAATTTCTTAGGTTCATTTAACCACGTGTTTCTACAAAGTTTTTAAGAAATTAAAAAGTGTTTTCGGTTTAGAAATGATGTTTCATATAGTAAATGTTAATTTTTAAAAGGATTCTTTTCATATTTTATATTCACTTTTTTTTATTTAACTAAAGAATTAATAATTAAAGCCAAATTTGTGGAGAAGATAATGAGAATAAAAGTGTTTCGCACGTGAATCAAATGATAGAAAGATAATTGAATAACTAATCAGTTTTATATAACAAATCATAAAATATAGACAAGTGTTTCCGCTGCTTCATTACGCAAGTGCTTACCGAACAAACTTTCATTACGTCATTAGAAATTCTTCATAATTATGATTATGTTTCGTTGATACTTGAATGTTTCAAACATCTCTTGGTATAACATTGATCCATTTAAATAAATTTATCATATAACGTAAGGGAGAACTAAAAATGAGTGTTATTATTCGCTTTATTGAATTATTGCGTTTCCGTTTTCATTCTAAAACAAAAATTTCCTTGCAAATATTAAAGAAATCATGCATATTTTTGATTGAGCATCTTCGAGCAAATAGCCAAGGACTTTAATAAAGATGCTGCCGTTTTTTAGTAGCACTATGGTATTTCCAAACACAAAGAGATGGGAATAAATTCCTTTATCTTCTTGTCACCATTGAAATAGATGGTTTTTTAGCGTTATACAAATCATAGACTCTTATCAGGAGATTTAGGTTTGCGTGTTATGTGCTTCATCATCATCATCGGCTCGAAAACCGGGGTCCGGTTCTGGCCTCCTTCTACAAGTCTCTCCACCTATCCCGATTCCGAGCCGACGCCATCCAGTTGCGCACCCCAAGGCTCCGGGCCTCCTGGTCTACGCCATCTCTCCAGCGCAAGCATGGTCTACCACGCTGTCGTCTGCCATAGAATGTACCACAAAGAACTTTTCGAGCAGGTTCCTTTTCGCTCATGCGAGCTAGGTGCCCTGCCCACCGGAGTCTACCGAGCCTAATTTTTGTCACGATATCTGATTCAAGGTAGATTACGTACAATTTATGATTATACCGTCTCCGGAATCGCCCTTCCTCACATATGGGGCCAACAATTCTCCTTAAAACTTTTCTCTCGAACGCGGCTAAGAGGTCGGAGTGCCTTTTGCTAAGCACCCAAGTCTCGGATCCATATGTGAGTACTGGCAGGACCACATGGTCCTGTACAGCAGCAGTTTTGAAGTTATGGTGAGATTTCTGGATTTGAAGAGCTTTGACAGACTGTAGTAGGCTCTGTTGGATTTGAGAAGCCGCCCGCGTATTTTTTCTTCTATATTGTTATCGGCTGCTACTATTGACCCAAGGTATTTAAAGGATTGCACCACTTCAAATTCGTGCTCCGCTACATTGATTGTTTGACCAACTGTTCCTCTCGCATTCGAAGCCACCATGTACTTTGTTTTACCTTAACTAATGTGCAGCCCCAAATTTTGTGCCGCCTGCTAGATCTGGATGAAGGAATCGTGTACAGCTTGCTCGGTTCTTCCGATGATGTCGATGTCGTCTGCGTACTCCAGTATTTGGCTGGACCTGCTGACCATGGTCCCTCTTGTTGCCGTGCCAGAGTCACGGATTGCTTTCTCCAACGCCAGGTTGAAGAGGAGGCAGGCCAAACCATCCCCTTGTCGGAGTCCATTAAAGATGTTGATTGGTCTGGATAGCAATCCGGCTATTTTTACTTGGCTTGTTACGTTGGTCATGTGGTCATGGTCAACCTACATAGTCGTGTCACTTTATTTGGGATGCCGAATTCTCTTATGGCTTTGTAAAGTTCTACCCTGGCTATGCTATCATAGGCGGCCTTAAAGTCTATAAATAATATGTTGGGATGTTAAATTCTAGACATTTTTTCATCGCCTGCCTTAGGGTAAAGATGTGCTTGCTTATACATATTCATGGGTTTCAGAATACAACAGTGTATAGCATAACAAACTACAATCCGATACCAAAGAATTCATTTATATTCTCCATTAAGGTTTTCAGGTTGATCGAAAAAATTGCTGAATCCCAAAATATTTCGGTCAATTCAGATTGATTGTGTTGTACATTTGGGGCTTTACCTATCTATCTATCTTAACATAATCGTACATCCGTATCGGACTTTTAATTATCTGAAAAGATTTATCAGTAAAGTGGGATAGTTCCTTGATTGTTTCAAAGAAGTGTTTCTCCTTCTATTTCTCAAATCGCTGAAAGCAAGACAAAGGATAAAAATAAAGGTTATGTCCTCAGTTTGATCTTCGTCATAGGCCATAGCAAAGGTTAGGTGGCTTTCGGGAAAAATATTGATACGCTGAAGAAAAAATATCTACGTTCGCTAAATCGCTATAGGATCGTCGAAAAAGAAATTACTCATGTGTAATTTACGTCTTTGGGAGAGAGCTCGACATGAGCAGAGAAAATTGGGATATTATCCTCCTCATCCTCCTGTTCGCCCATTCAGCTTCTGCAAAAATCATTAGAGAATACGCCAAGTCTTGTGGCTGGGCAGTGCCCGTTTATGACACCAATTACGGAGCTTGGATGTAATTTGCACATAGACAATAAACATTTAGTGCATTTCAGATCCAGTTTTGGCCAGATTTGCTTTGCCACTAGACAATTGGTGTTGTTTGATCATATCTTCAATTTGTTTTCTCTATGATATCTTGTTTGAGTATAAGTTTGCTCGTAGCCATATTGGTAATAATATTCACTTCGTTTGATAAAATTGGTATTAAGGTTCCATTTCTGGCAAGTTTCCTAAATTGTCTCTGTGTCCCGGCACCCAGAAGAGTTTAATATGTTAAATTGTTCTGCCATCTTCATGAGAGTTGCGAGCAGTTATTGAGTTTGTGGAAACATAACCGATTGATTTAAGGGTTGCTTGGCTGTCTGAGAAGATGTAAATATCCGATGTGGTATCACATTTTCCCTAAGCAAGGCTCTGTTTTTTGAGCCATCTGTATAGAAGTGAACTGATTCATCTTTCAATAATTCTTCATCTTCCCAAGTGGATTTCGGTAAAATGGTGAAAAGAAAATTCTTATCAAAAAATAACTGAGGTGTGGAGTAGTTGGTGTGAATTGTCATAGCATCTTCTGTACAAAGCGCGTTTTTAGTTTAACGAAGTTTTATCTTTATAGCGTAATATCTTAGCCTAGAAAAATCAAAATCTGTATAGTTTCTTGATTTTGAATTGTAAAGTATTATATGACAAGGTCATCACCATAATGAAGCACCTTCACAACCACCTCACAAAATATAACACAACCTGGGAAATTCTTAAGCCACTTTTTAATAAATTGAACAAATAAATTGGACATACCTTTGTGGAACACAGGTGTATTTACTAAAGAAATTTGACAATGATCATCTATTTCATATTGCAGCAGAAGGGTCAGTAAAGAATAGTTGTATTTGTAGTATGGTAGTATGGTGAAAATATTGAGGAAAACGGAAACGGCAGACCCAGACGGCTTATATGCCTCAAAATGCTTTATAAAAAATTGTATGTATTATGTTGATGAAAAATAAAGTTATTTTATCATATCTTATCTAATCTAATTTTGAAGTAAACGAGTTCATCGAAAGATTTGGCGATCTCTTGTGATTTCAGTTTCGCAATATCCTCGTAACGAATTCAAATCGATGATAAATTGATAAGTCAAATTCTACAATAATGAGTCGGTTAAGTTTTCTCATGCAGTCGCCAAGAATAAGCTTGACGACGATGTAATGAATTTGGTGGAATGTTTTTTCATCCCAAGCCCTCCAACTCCATTTGTGTATATCCTGAATTGGTTGAAAGTTTTCTTATGCAGGCTATGTCTACCGACTATCAAACTATTGTTGTCGTCCTTTCCAAATCATGCTTTAAAGTACCAAGAATAGTTTTGACTTCGTACCTCGAGCACTTATCTTTAGTGCTCTCGATTAAATCATAAGACACGTCTTTGATTAAATCATCCTTCTCTTCGTAAGGACGTGAATACAGATCAACGTATAACGTTTTTTAATTATCATTTGATGTGGATTATGAACAGATTATGTTTTTTGGAAAAGCTATCCGTAGTGAAGTAGTATCAGTGCCGCCTGGCGTTGTGGTTAGTGTGTCGTACTATCACGCCGGAGGTCTGGGTTCGAGCCCAGCTTCAAGAACACCTTGTTTTTTCAGGGGCACTGCCTCTTGCGAGGAAGTGATAAGTCCTTCAAGAGTCTCATTGTCATGAAAAGTGCATCTTACCTTAAGCCACGTATCGACTATGCGCGGCAAACCACCGAACATTGGCTCGTGCGACAGTCGCACACAATGGATCACCGCGAGCCAATCTCGATGGAATTTTATGCTCGGCAAGCGTTTGGCTCGCGAGCAATCGGGACGGTGCTGTATGCTTTTCTATGTTCGTTGTTAAGAAAACAAAACAAAAAGTCTGTTCTGGCAAATATCAGTTTATAAATTGATATTCTGTGTTCGTTTGGTTCCCAAAGCAAAGTAAATTATCAAAAAAATAATAAATAATTTTGTCTCGCAAGCATTGGATTATCTGCCTCGAGCGGCAGCCGCGCTGTATCAAAAACTTCTCAAAAATTTGCTAGCAAACCAAAATTTTGACTTGCCGCGGTCGAACATGGCTTGCACTTCTAGTCTTCCAGAGAGTTCTCCACTTGAGGTCAACATTTTGTAGATTTCGAGCACTTTCGTCTTCCTTTTTTTTGGCTAAGAACATTTAACATTTTTCGTTGCCACCAGAAAGTTCACATTCTTTTAAATCAAAAAAATATTTAAAGACATCATTTAAAGTTTACCGAATTGAAGATAGCATCGGGTTCAACATTGATAAGATAACTAACTAATTTGACTGTATTTGTTTTGTTAAAATTAATTTTTTTTTTTTTAAACTTATCACTAACACGTTCTTGATTATTTTTTAAATTTATTTTCAGATCTTTCAGCAGACCTTCACTCGAGGTAAGCCCTCCAATTCATATCTCTTAGATTTCTTTCAATAAACAATATGCTTGTATAATAATTAATAATATTGAAAATAAAATCTTTTTTATATTTTATTCTTTCAAATGAGCAACCAATCCTTAAGTTGAATACAAAATAATTAAATTATTTTAGAGTCGGCTCCATTAGGGATATGTAAGTACCAAAAAAACCGTATGGTTAGTTTTGTTATACAAAAATTACAACAAAATTTCCTATTGGCGTGGTACAAAATAAATCAAAATTCAAACAGAAATTGGCGAACTATATCTTACTTTATTAAAATTAATTTGTTTTGATTTGTATTTATTCATTTATGTGTACGTTTTTAACAGCCATTATACACAACACTCACAAACAGTAGAAGATGCTAAAAGGCAAGTTAACGAAAATTTGGGTGGACAATATATTTCCGGTTCAGATGTTGGGTAGGACTTTTAATTTTGTTTCTTTCAAATTAATTCAAATATTTTTTCCCGCCGAAAATAGACAACAACTTCAATCTTCATTGGAAGATGTTGGTCAATATGGCGTTGGAACTGTAGGTGCAAGTGGTTCAACTTCAGGAGGTTCAGGATACTCAGGCTCGTCTTCGTCCTACAACAGCGCTAGAGGCAGCAGTCAATATGATACTCAGCAACAGTTACGCGATGAATATTTAAATGGTGGTCTTGCTGTCGGTGGATCTGGATCGGCATCGTTGAATACCGAATACAGTTCTTCACAAAATTCTAACTCCGGACCAATTGTCATTCCTATTGCTGGAGGTGGTGATTCTGAATCCTATTCCGAACAATCAGAGAGGCGTGTGGAAGGAGGAAGCTCTCCAGTCGTTATATCTTCTCCAGCAAGTGGCTCTGAATCATACTCACGTCATCATGAGTCTCGAGTTCAGAATCAAGCTGCACCAATTTATGTGAATTCCCCAGTTGGAGGCTCAGAAAGCTTTTCACACCACGAAGAACGTCGTGTACAAAACCAAGCAGCTCCAGTTTATGTAGCACCTGTTGGTGGATCTGAAAGTTTCAGTCGTCATGAAGAGCGTCGTGTACAAAACCAAGCTGCTCCAGTTTATGTAGCACCCGTTGGAGGATCTGAAAGCTTCAGCCGCCATGAAGAACGTCGTGTACAGAACCAAGCTGCTCCAGTTTATGTAGCACCCATTGGAGGATCTGAAAGCTTCAGCCGCCATGAAGAACGTCGTGTACAGAACCAAGCTGCTCCTGTTTATGTAGCACCAATTGGAGGATCTGACAGTTTCAGTCGTCATGAAGAACGTCGCGTCCAAAACCAAGCTGCTCCCATGTACATAAGCTCACCTTCAGGTGGTTCAGAGAGTTACACTCATCACCGAGAACAACGTATTCAGCAGGCTGCAATCCCAACTATCTTCACACCAAGTGGTGGTTCCGAAAGTTACACTCATCATCGTGAGCAACGTATTCAAAGTCAACCAATGCCAATCATCTACTCTTCTCCAAGTGGTGCCTCAGAAAGTTACTTACACCGTAGTGAAAAAGTAGTCAGTGCTCAACCTGTTCCCTTGTACATCGCACCATCAACAGGATCGGAAAGCTATTCGCAAATGAGGAAATTCTCGTCCCAATCTCAGGCAGCTCCTTTGATTGTGTCTCCATCTGTTGGACTAAGCTCTCACTCATCCTTAATGAGCAGCAATTCACAGAGTCTTCCAGGAGTCACATATTTCCCAAGTGGTAACTCCTACAGCAGGTTGTCCGAGAACATAGAAAACTCTCAAATCGCTCCTACCTACAGCACTATCATCTCTGCACCATCAGGTGCCTCTGAGTACAGCTACACTCACAAAAGCTCGAAGTCCCAAGCTCGTCCAACTATTATCTACTCCAGCCCTGCTGCAAACTCTCATTCTAGCTTCACTTCGTCACAATCTTCCAGGAACTCTGGATCAAATTTAGTACCTATTGTGACAGGTTTGGGATCATCTGGTTCATTTGTGGATGCAAATAGCCTTTACAGCACAAATAGTCTCAATGGTGGTTTGGTTGTTGCAGCACCTCTGGGCAGTAGTTCCAGCTTTGGATCACATTCCTCAAACTTTGATTCTGGTTTACATGCATCATCTGGTCTTGGTCATTATATGACCGAATCAGAACGATTAGCTAGAATACAAGCTCAAGACGTTGGTTTTGGAGGTTTTCGTACTGGTAGCTCTCAGTTGAACTTGGATGGAAGCAGTTCATTCGGTGGTCTAGGATCTGGTAATTTGGTACAAGGAAATGGAGGATACCGCCAAAAGTCATGGGAAAAGAGCTCCAAATGGGCTTCTGGTTCTCAAGTAAGAATGACAAAGTTAATATATGTGTTTTGGAGATAAATGTTTATTTTTTTTCTAGTTCGGTCCTGATGGAAGGCCTAATAATTACAATCTTCTTTCGACTGCTGAAGCTGAAAATCACGATGTCAATGGCAGACGAGCTGGTTACAAGGCAGCCACAACGACTCTGGATGACAATGGCAAAGTCAGCACCTACAGTATCCACTCATAAGTTGGTTATGTTCTTTTATGTGTTAAATATTTCAAGTGTTGTATTTTTTAATGTTATATTTTTTAATTCAAGAATAAAATCAGTTTAAAATTTAAAGTTTGCGCCCCTAACAGTGTTATGATTTCTGTTCAGCTTTGAAATAGATGGATGAACCATATTAAATGAAAAACATATACATGATAAATAAATAACAATAAACTTATCAATGAGAATTGGGATGAATAAAGTTCAGCTAATGATAACTAAATGCTTAAATTGCTCGTTGTTCGAGTTAAGTATAGCGCTAACAAATGCTTAAAACAATCAGTTAAGCATGCTCATAATGTGGCACTATATTCAGTAATAGACAAATCGGTTACTGGCCATAAGTTCTCATTTTCAAAAAAATACGTGCCCCACGTTGGGCGCCACTTTTGCGAGCCAGGTAAATTAAATTAAGAACGCTTACGTTCCTTGTGCAATAAATGATGCTGAATATCTCATTAATGATCCAACGTTATGATAAGCGCTTAAATGATTCTTTTTGCAGAAACAGAAAACTGAGAACAATAGTCTGTATTTTTACAAAAGAAATAAAAATAAAGAATGTCAGAAGATAACTTTCACCCATTAAAAAAAAAATGTAAAGTAACACCTTGAGTTAAAGGTTAATAATTTAGTTGTGGAACTCAACATTATTGCTCCTGATTTTATTGAGATTATGCGAATATTGAACTGAATACAACTTACATGAACACAAGTTACAAGAAGCATGGGCGGCAACTTTCTGAGTGTGGTTTCGGCATCGGAAGAACACTACGAGAAGACGTTGCAAAGTACGATCTCATAAGCGATTTACAATCAGCAGCAGGGTTGAAATTAGTAACTTCAATATGATTGGCGCACATGCTTTTACAAAAGAAAAAGAAGATATAATGAGGTGTCCTTAACGGGACCTCAACGCCAAACTTAGTAAGGAAAACTCGTGTGTTTGGACTGTTGAAACACATACCTTTCAAGACAACACCTCTGACAATAGATAAAGGCTGATGTAATTTGCGGTGAGTATAAATATCGCAGCAGTTAAACTCATAGGGGAACATGGAGTTCACCGGATTCATTAACCATTAAGATTTAATACTTTGCTTACGATCTCGAACAACATTCCGGACGTCCGAAATTTGCAAAAATCGGGTGTTGATTCCGACCACAACCTTGTTGGAACCAAGGTACGAGTGCAGACTGCTTAGAACTCGCGCAGACGAAGTCACTAGGAAATAACAATCACAAAAAGTCTCCAGAGTGAACGTTGCTCATAGCTTCCTCCATCTATCATCGAATCCAGTGCGAGTTTCACCAGCAACAAATGCAAGAGACCAATGGCATACCTCATGCATCCATCAAAACAGCATTGTGAAATCAAGCATGCAGAAAAACAGGGTACTTTAAAAGCCATAGAGCAGCTATCAACATCTACAAGCAAATGAGAAGAAAAAGTAGAAAAATTAGCAGAAGACATATGCACTATTGTTACAGCAGGAATAAATTTAGTGAATTTAGCTAGAAGGTAGATAGAACATCTGATCAACCTTAATCCAAACGAATATCTGAAAGGGCAAAAATGGGAAAGACCGTTTGTGCAGGTTTTCAAACGGTGATGGTGAACAAAATGCAACCGTTAAACCAAATGAAACCTTTGAAATGAACGATTTCAAACACCAATCTTCTTCAGGTGGTGTTATTGTAAAGATCGGTTTGTTGCTTTAAGTCAAAATTTCTTCGATTGATCTTCGTCAAGTTATTGATCCTGTGGGATCATCAAAACCATCGCAATTGGTTTTCGTAGGAAACTTACTTATGCAGTGTGCCCTATCACTACCAAAACGAAATTGATCAAATTACATGATGATGCATCTCCTTGTCGAAACCATATAGATTGTTTTTCAATAGTTATGAAAAACTATTACCAAGCAAGCTGCATCGCGAATTTTCCAGTGCCACTGGATGCAGCTGGGTCAACTTTGACGAGTTCGTTCAACCTCATATTCAGCTTTTCATGATGATATAACTATCATGTGCGACTATGATGATGAGAAGATATTGAGTCCTGACTTGAAATTTGTTGGTCTTTTTAAGATTTGCTACAGAATAAGCATTTGGTTTCTGGTCAATCTGTGTAACGGAGCAATGAGACGTCGTTTTTGTGTATTAATTGCCAGTTCTGATGGCAACAATATTGCTGGACAACACAACGTGATGTCGTGTTACAATTTAGCGGGACAACACAAACCTTGATGTCGTATGATTGATGACTTTATGTCATGTTATGGCAAAGTAATTTTCTTTTACCAGTTACGAAACGTTTCACACGATAGCAAATAATTCGTTCCACATTCCAGATCGTCGAGTGGCATTGTTTAGTTGGACTTATAACGGCTGAGTTTAGCCAATGTCTGTGTCGCTACAAATCTGCCAGTCGCAAACATTGGCTACCGATTAAAGTTTTGATTGGTTGGTACTCTACAATGGTTTCCGCTCTTTCCTTAATGTGTGTATCAGGGTAGATAGAGGCTCAACAGAGCAATTTTCAGATACTCTTTTTAGTGCAACTCCATGTATGCTTAGACGTTTGGTTAGAACCTTTCATGTCGTTAGATAATCGAGTTCTAAATTTGGCAGAAGTCGAAATTGTCAGGGGATAGGTTTGTTTCTATAGTTTAAAATATTAAAGACTTGCTGTATGTCAATTAGAGTATGATCGATTTGATTGGTTATTTGACCATTCAGAGAGCTCAAAGTTGCTTAACTGCCACGACTTTTAGAAACATATTTTCCACCAACTCGTGTCATAAAAAATATCTATACTTATTTTCGAACGGGCAGCTTGAGGATTGACTTTCAAGCGCGTGAGGCAAGACATTGACCTTGTATTATTGTTATACATTTTGTGTATCTGGTTTCACGTTTCAATAATATGATGACAAATAAATTTACTTATGAGCTATGCAATTCGTATACAAAATAATTAAAGCTACAATATAATGGGAAAAGCAGAAAAACCGTTTACCAGTGCGTCAGCATTAAATTAACTTAATCGTGCATATATGAATCATATTGGTCGAATAAGTATATTTTTAATTATTTAAGAAAGTATTTGTCCGGACAATGATTTATTACGTTGGTGATTCATAGTTTAGTATGTTTTGTAAAGTATTTTCATTGACAAAAGATTAAAACTTTGATCTAATGAGATCATATAAGTTTTCTTTCAATCATGCCTAACTTCGCGTATCTCCTGGATTTTTGCTTTTTAGTAATTACTCAGGTGTAAAGGGTTTTGATGAGACCTTAATCATCCCAGTCTTGCTGTATGGGGCGGAAGCATGGGCATTAAAAGACTCGAATGGGAAGTTACTTGGGTGCTTTGAGAGAAAGTAATTTTTGTCCTGTGTGTATCGAAGGAGTATAGAGAAGAAGATTCAATGACGAGTTATACGGGCTATACAGCGATATTAACCTGGTCAAGAATATACAGCGGCTGAGATGGCTGGGTCAAGTGGAGCGTGTGAACACCAACGCACCAGCCCAGCGAGTCTTCGAGTCCATTACTGATGGGGTACGCAGCGTTAGAAGACCCCCCAATAGATGTCGCACACAAGTGGAAAATGACCTCAGCCAACTTGCAGTGCAAAATTGGAAGCGGCTAGCTAGGAACAGAGCTGGCTGGAGAGACATTTTGGTTGAGGCCATCCTGGACTGTAAGCGCCATCTTAAGTAAGTACGTAAGTAAGTAAAAGGTTTTGATGACGTTCTCAGTCTGATTTCAATGTTGAGATTAAAATAGCCCGAAACTCCTCGTATTTATCTCATAACCAATTTTTTTTGTATGTGGTAGGGAAGTTTGGCAAACACACGTCCGGGCCGGGAATTGATGGAGTGATTTATCGAAGCACAGCAGGAGGCCAGTAAACTGATGTCAGTAACCCACTACTGAGATATGGTTGTGCTGTTATGTATTATTATTACTTTAATATTACACAAAAGAGTTATCAAAGTATTTTATACAATAAGCTTAAGCCTTTTGAAAAAGGTTTATATAAGAAAAAGACAATCTATGATTTTAATCTTCTCCTGAATAAACTACTGAATGTGGACTAAATTTTAGCAATAAATAGAAAACTTGTTAACAGAAAGCTCAATGTGATGATGATGCTGAATTCAATGCCCATAAAAAAGTTATCTTTTCTTTTACTTTCATCCACTTGTATTTCAAAAGATAGCTTTTTGCTTCACAATAACAATTAAATTTCATTTCCTATCTTTCTTTCACGTCCTTTCTTCATGTAGATACAAGATGCAATTCAAAATGAAACTCAATTATATATTGATTATCCTCCCCCAATACAATATTATTGGCACAAGTAACATAAGAAAATTTCTCATATAGCAATAAGATTGTAGTCATTATTGACAAGGATGTTAAACAAATTGCATACTAACCACCCTTCGAAGTCTTTTATTGTCTCAAAGTCTATAACTATACAATAATAAATTTACTTGCATTTCAAAGGAACACCACCCCATCAGCTGGGGGAATTGATCTTTATCCATGTATTAATTTATTACTCCACTAGAATTTTACGAGTGTCCTTTTTATACAGTATTATATATACATATGCAAGGACGAAAAATATACGTAAATTTTACAAGAACTCACCACATACTCCCTTAAATTAAAACGAAAGTAGATAAAACTTCTCAACTATATTGCGCATAAGTAGAAAAAAGAACTACATAAATGCAACGATCTGCATCAAGGACTAAATCTTCAATTATCTCTCGCTACATTAGGCATTGAATAAACCTAACTGAGGACTATACCAGCTGGACGACAAAGAGCCAAAATACTACTTTGACTTTGTATATATGTATGCAGAAAGCAACGAATAAAATCTTCCAAATAAGGACGAATTATTATTATTACTAGACAAAGCTGTTTGCCACTAGCTGGTATTCTTATCATCGTGTTTGGAGCTCTCGAAAGTTCTCCACAGAAAGTTCTCCTCTTGCCCCATGGAAGTCTGAGTTCATTTAGAACGTGCAAACTGCACACTTTAACACTTTGCTGTATTTCCCATTGCTCTTTATACTATGTTGACGACGATTGTGTATTTTCAACATCCTTCTATAGTCCTTTTTCGGTTCATCTTTGTATCGCGTCGTCATTCTCCAGAAAACCGAACTCCAGGATAACAATAATAATTGTGAATTAGAATTGGACAGCGGCCAAATTTTAATTGGTTTTGTTTCAACAGCCTACATTATATGTAGATGGATATGGATGTATGTGCAAGACCCAAAAGACCAACAAGGACATGCAAGTAGCATCAGGAAAGAGCTCTCCCCTCATTTGTTCTAAATTAAAGTAATAGTTTTCCGGCACTGGCACTAAGCACTGCTGTTGCATTATCATATCCTTGGTGAGATTTCATAATGAAATTCTATAGTCTATGTTTTGAAACAAGGATATTTCCAAGGACCAAATGCATACATATTAATTGTTGCTGTGCGGTTGAAATGAGATTATTTTTTTTTTCTTGTTTCACTTTCCAGAGCCCACACAATAATAGGCCTGGGAGGACCTTTTGCACATAATATTTCGACTGGAAGATTACCCAAATGCCAAGCCAGGATTTGCAAGGGATAACTACGTGTGCAAGTCATCATTAAGATGCATAGCATCCAAAACGAAGGACAAGCATCTTATAATTGTATTGCAGTTTCCAGAAGTGAAGGGTGGTTATATAATGCTGCGTTTATGTAGAAGTACGAAAGGAAGGAACATTGAAATTGGTAGTTAATTCACAATTTCGTATAAAATTGAATGAAAGGGATGGTTTTTATGTTCGTCCTCGTCCTCGTCCTTAATGGACCATATCGTATGTAAGTACATAGTTTTTCGAGGGCTGTTACAGTTTTGCTTTCGTACTAAATGACCTATGAAGGAAATTGCATATAAATTTTGTTTATATCCTTATACCCACCTGTCTTCCTGCAAACAACAGCTCTGGAAAAAATGTCATCGGACAATAGAAACACAATACGGAAGAAGGACCTCTGTTTTGGTAGGGAATAAGTAAAAAGGTATCGTTTAATTTTTGGTGTTTTGTGTATGTAGTTTCTGAATGAAATAGATGGTCTGCGGTGTGGTGGTCTAAACGGTTCATAGTTCATTGAGCTGTGTCGTGTGACTTTTTGGCTTTTTTGTGCTTGTGTAATGGACACATATCTGTTTTGGTGTAGTCTACAATTCCACTCGTATGTATGTTGTCCATTGTTTTTGAACTTAATTTTTTTTTGGGTTGTGTAGTCGTTATTTATGAGTTGAGATAAATAGTTGGAAGGCATTAAGTGTATGAGTTTGTTTTTCAGAAAGTTTTGGTTTTTGAGAGGACACCTTTAATGCTGATTTTTTTACAGTTTTTTGTATGCATATTTGTTTAGAGCTTAAATTTGTTTTTTTAATTACTTGTCTCTCGTTTAGTGATGACCATTTGGACTGTTTTTACCGCATTTTCGATCTTTTCAGTATGAACTTCGGGCGATAAGATAACGAGTGTTTTTTTACAGCGTTGCTTAGGTTCTCCTTTCTCCTCGATAGTGCTTTATTCCGCAATAATTGCTTACTTAGCTCGAGGAAACAGTTGATAAGAAAGATTTATTTTTCTTATGATTTCTGCGCAGATGCTGTTTGTTGAGTTGGGATAAAGTGTCCGAGTAGAATTCTTTTAAGTTATAACTATCAACGAACACTTTCTGATCAAGAGTCTTTAATGGTATCCCACATACTTTGTCTTATATTCTTATAGCAGAGAAACAACCTGAAACGGTCAAAATGAGCGATATAGAAACGCATCCTCCAAAATATATTTTGTCCCGCGAGCTGATGTGCATGCTGGTAGCACCTTCCTGTGGTAAAACCAAATATCTGCCTGTTTCAATTACAATTAATCAATTAGCTCCAGTAAATATACATTTACTATATAAAGTGATGGTAACTTCATTCTTATCTTACCCCACAGCTATAATATTCTAGTCGTAATGCCTTGATGTGCCTCTTCTCTCACTTGTCGTTCCAGGCACTTCGAGACGAACGTCTAAGCGCAGAAATCACTGAAAAATTGTACCTTAAATATATAATCACAACTATTCCGCCACCTTGAGGAGTATAGCAATCCATATGGCTTGTCGATGTGTTTCTTCTTATTCTTCGAATGAGATCACAATTTTGAAACTTCTCCACTTCACATACAGACCTGCTTGTGGAGTTCATCTGGTTGACCTCAGAAAACTGCGTCAAGTTCCTCGATTATGGATTATTGCATGTCTAAGCCAGCTGAATGCTGGTGCCGTTTTTTTTTATCTCAGCATCTTTATCCTTCGCATCCACTCAGTGAATGTTCCAGCTGAGTTGGTAGCCACCTCCAGTTAGAAGGGGGTTCCCTGTGTTGCGTTCTGAGTATAGCATCAGGATTATTGGTCGATGTGCCGCAGCCATATCAGCTTTTTTACCAGGTTAGATAATGTAGCTGTATTTAAAATCACTCCATGAATTTTTCTCTTAAAGCAATTGAGCAAGTTTACATCCGAAACTTTCAAGGTCCATGCTTCTGCACCATACTGAACTGAACTGAACATATGTGGTTGGTATGCCCGAATTATTGTTATTATTGTTGTAGAAGATTGATTATTGAATCACATAAATATGAAAATTTTGTTATGGCTTTTCATAAATCCACTGCTTCTAATTGACATGATGACTGTCCTCTCGCTGTCAATAACCACCTTGACCGATGTTTCCAAAGATCATGACATTTTATAGATTTCCTGCTATCAGTATTTTGTACCTATTCTTTAAAAAAAGAAGAGATCATTGCATACCTCACATATAGAGAAGCTGGTCAGAACATCTACATATGTCCAACTGGGCAGGATGCTGGATAGCTGAGGGTAGGCCGGTTTGCGCATAACATCATTCAAATTTTGAAAAGAAATGTTTAGATTTGGTTGATATAATTGACACAAAACTTTTCTGCATGGCTGGGTATATAGATATAACGGGGATCTTGCCTTTCAAGCTCGGTAGGCCGTTTATTTCCCTGAATGGCACTGTGTCTTGAGAAGCAGAGTAAAGTAACAATCTGGATAACGTTAAGGCTCGCGAGCTCTTTCAAACAATGAGATAAGAGGATCTAATGGCCGTATAAATGGTTTTTATGGCAACTTGGACTATCTCTTAATACCGCTTGAGAAGATGTAAGATTACTTTCTTATCCAAAACCAATTTTTTTGTGTGCTTTGTTAGTATTACAGAATTGGAGGGTTTTCATCCAGTCCGGACTTCTAAGATGGGACGATTTTATCATGACAATAATACTCTTGGAGAGTTTGTCATTTCCTCGCAAGAATAAGTGCCACTGGAAAAGAAAATTATGGTAAGGTTTTGTACAGCGTTTCCTGGTTCTCCTTTGTAGCTCTTAATTCATCAATTGCTTAGGAAGAAATTATTATCGTTTCATTTCTGCGCTGATATCGTTTGTCGAGTAGACTTCCTCGAAGATAAACGAAACCTATCAACGGTCACTTTCTAAGAAAAAAACTGAAACGTCAAATTGAGAGATATAGAAACGATCCCTCAAAATATCTATTGTCCCGTGATCTGTGCATGCTGGTTCCACCTTTCTGTAAAAACCCAATGGCTGCCAGTTATAATTCATCAATTAACGTCGTGGTAACTCGGCTTCTTTCCCCAGCTACTATATTCTAGTCGTAATGCAGATCACGACGAGGCATTTATGTGCGACGAGCGTCAAAGCGCCGTAGTTTTTGACGACCAGTTGGGTTAGAAAGGCCGAGAATCTCCACCGAAATCTTATTTACTTACTTTAGCTCTACGGATCTGGGTGTCCTTTGGCGTCGATAAATAAATCTCTTGAGCTGACTCGATTTCTAGCCTAACGTTTTCAGTTACTTGTACCAATTCTTTGAAGATCTTCTTCTACTTGGTCACTGAGCCGAAGATGAGGTCTGCCTCTTGGTGTCACCTGGTCTGGCGTTGAAGACCCTACGGGCTGGAGCTTCGGTAACCATTCGCTCAACATGGCCGAGTGAATTTAAACGTTGATGACAAAGTTTTTTGACTAGGCTTATGACGCTGTACAGCACGTAGAGTTCGTTCTTGTATCTGCTCCGCCAGATGTTGTGTTCTCTTTCAACACAAACAGGACCATAAATCGTTCGTAGGATTTTTCTCTCGAAAACATCAAGGGAGCTTTCATCAGATTGGGAAGGGGTCCATGCTCCTAAGCCATAATAGAAGGCGATCTTCTTTTTTGTGGATCGAGTAGATGGTACTTAGATTCCAATCGTCGCGTATGCTCTCTTCCGACCATATTTAAGATATGAGCTGGTAAATACTCCTAACCAGGTCATCTCCAGCGTATTTAAAAAGCTCCGCTTTGACATCATCCGCGCCAGCAGCTGTGTTTGACTTGAGTCTGACTATAGCTTTTTTATCTCTTTTTGTGAGGTAGGTACTTGAAAATCCAGGTCATCATCTAGATGAGCTGACTGGTGTTGCTCATTTGCGGAATGTGGGACGTCTTCTTCAGTTGGCTGAAATATACTCTCTACAGATTCTTAACATGGACTGAGTGTCTACCACGGTATTCCCTTCGATGTCTTTACACCAGACTCCTGGTCCTGATTTGCTTTTATTTACCCTTCTGTAAAAGCTATACGCACCTGTTTTCTGTCGTAGCATCTATGCATCTCCTCGATCTTATGCCGCTCATGCTCTCCCTTCTTCCTTGTAATGAGGCGTTATCTTTATGATAGCTATAGCTCATTCTTTGAATGCAATTTTTCAACACCCTGTTAAATTTTTCTGGCGCTATTTAAAAAACTCATGTTTAAACATTCGCTTAAAGTGCTGAAATCGTTTATGGATTGTCCGTTTACTATCACCCTGTAAGAGTAAACCATTCAAAAAAGTCTATAAGTCAACTTTCAGTGTCAAAACAACATATGACTCACTTCTTTAATATCATTAAAAATGTTTCTAAAAAAAAAATTAAATTTTAATTTGATGATAACATTTAATCCCCCGTCATTTCAATAATCCAAAACTATCATCAGCATAGCTTAACTGATGACAAAAACTTTTCATCATTTCATTTCATCATACTGCTTACAATTGTCAACATTAATAAACGCCTCCCTCAACACCCTCCAATGATTTCTGTGGTTTCCATTCATTTTTTTTTAAGCCTCGCCAACAGTTTATCGCCTTCAACCAGGCTAAAAATCTGCTGCTAAAAATCCAATTACGAAACATCGTGATGACGAATTAACACTGCTGCTGCTGTCAATTGTCATCATTCAACTATCCGAACATCCATACTCGCGTTGATAGTGTCTCATCAAACATAATAAATCCCAAGATATTAATCGGATTATGGGAAACAGTTTTATGTCGACAAAAAGGACAAAAGACCAAAAATGAAAAAAAAAAAACTCAAAATGTATATCAGCAGAAATCAACAACCCATTATTTTTGAAATTTTCGTTTCGAATTACAATGTGAAGCTGTATGTTGTCCGGACCACATCCGATATATGAACAAGCGAGGGAGTTTCAAACAATTTATTCATTCGAAAATCAAATAAACGTCACACTCACACCCTCCGTACTTTTGTTCGATATGTCCTTGTTTCATAATGGTGGCTTACAAACCTACGTCCTTTAAATGCATTGTGTGTGTATTGAAGGAAATTTTCGTCACCACAAAACAACAGATGTAAAATGTTCCTTTCGAAAAGAAGAACAATTTCGGATTGTAATCGAAAACTATAGACGAGTCAAATAGAAGCAAGGATGAAAAATGAGGACAATATGATTTTTATGCATACAATTTGTGGGTGGGGTAAGGCATGTAGAGTGCATGCATGAAGAGGTTCTATTGAATGATTGTTAATTCACCCCTTGAATGCGTCATAGAAAACAAGGACACAAAATATAAAAACCAATTCTTTTTTTTTTTGGCAAACTCAGAGGGTTGTTGGAACATGGAGTTCCATGCTGGTAAAACATCCTTGCTTCAATATTTTCAACGACTTTTGAATGTATCTCTTGAGAAATCGACAGTCCTGTTGGAAGAATATTATAACAAACACAACAGAGGGTGGAGGACGAAAAAAAAATAAATTAAACCAAAATTACACAAAATGACAAAATGTCTAAATTATCCTTTTCGTATGTAATCCTTGAGCATGAGGATTTATTTTGTTTTTTTTGTTGGATCCACAAACATTTTATCTGTTCTTTGACGAAAGATAAAAGATACTTTTCATGCATGCAAGAGGAAATGCATAAATTTGCGTAGGATTTCGTTTGTCTGGCAACAATCAATTGTTTGACACAAACAAAAAAATATTATTGTAAAAGGACCATATGTGTGTTGTTTCGTTTTGCTTATTTGCTTTTATTTAGTAATTACAGAATTGCTTTTATTTGAGTTTTGGTTAATTAGAAAAATGTTTTTGTTTGCTAATTTGTAACTTTTAGAAGAGTTGCACCTTGAAGCATTCATTGGTATTAGATGGGTACATATATATGTAATTTTGATTCTAATAGTTGTAGAGACTTTGTAAAATGTTCCTTTGATGTTAAAAAATAAACAGAAAACACACATGCAAGTTTGACGATGAGCAAAGGTGGCTACTACAAACTTGTGGCCATATTTTTTAGGCGTGTTCTAAAAGGGAACAATACGGTATTTTTTTTTTTACAAAAAGAGCATTTAAATGTAAAAATTATAACTACTGTTTTTTTTTTATACATGGGTGATTCTTCAAACGATGGAATTTTCGACGTCCACGACAATAATTTGAGACCATTGCATTCATTCACTGTAATTTTGTTTTAAATATAAATCTGATCGAAATTTATATTCGCATTAAATATCTAATATAAAACGTGTTTTATTGGTCACTTTAGCAAAATTTTGTATGGGATACGAAAAGTGGCGATAAATTGTTCAGTAATTAAAGTGAACATAAAAGTGAAAATTTTTATCTTCTTGGAATGCCTGGAAATTTTTGGCGCAAGATATAATGTCAATAAAATTTTTGCTTAAAGGTTGGTGGCACCTATGACAGCTTAAGACATGGATATATATATACAATGATTATTAATGGTTCTGTTCATTGTATTTTCCTTTAGTGCCGCGTTTTGCGGAAGAAGTAAGAAGCTTTCAACCTACGAAAGTTGCCAAAAAATTTTAATGATTTTGAGCTTTTCGCTTAAAAACAAATAAAAATTGGTTAAAGCAGATTTTTTAAATAAAATTATGTAGTTTGGAATTTAATTTGGTAATGTTCAAGCTAAATAATGATTATTTATCTGGTTTTTATTTGTTTGTAGTGGAAGGTGGGGTACAAGTTGACCAACTCGGCACATACAAATAGCCATACCTTGCAGACACATCCATAAAATTGTTTAAAACTTCGGCTTGGCATATAGTCAAGAATACCAACTTTGAAATAAAATAAAAAAAGTGGATACAAAAGTGATTACAGCGTTTTATTGGTTCTTTCAAGTGTTGACTAACTAAAAATTACCAACAAAACACAACTTATAGATTTTATAAGAGTATTTTGAAAAATAAAGAATTTGCGACAAGGTTCTGAAGACCTTTCCTCTGAAGAATTGTGATTTCTCCAGGACAAGCCTAGTAAGAGATAAACCACATCACATAGACCATACTTGCACTTGGACCATATATTTTTGTATGCCCCTCTCACTGCCAGAAGTTTTTCGAATCTAATATCATTCAATTTAAAGAATTGTACAGCATCAATTCCTATTTAATGATGTATTGCATTAGCACGATCCTGAAGAAATGCGATCCTCTGGACTGCAACAACCACAGAGGCATTAGTCTCCTTAACATCGCATACAATGCCGTCCTATGTGAACGCTTAGGCCAGGAAAGTCTACCATCAACCAAATATTCCCACTACGGCACATCTTGGAAAAAAAACAGAAATTTCATATCCATACCCACCATCTTTATATCGATTTCAAGGCCGAGTATGACAACCTCTATAGGTACGAACTATACAGAGCAATTTCTAGTCTTGGCATCCCTACCAATCTCGTCCCTTTGTGTAGGATGACGAGGGAGAACTCACACTGCTCCATCAAAGTCGGTAAAGACCTCACCGATACCTTTGATGCCAAGATTAGATTAAGAAAAGGTACAAGCTCTCAAAAGTCCGTCCAGTTACTCGACGATATTGATAAAATGGGAAGAACGAAGCGTGATGTCAGTGGTGCTTTCATGGGTATTGAGAAAGAATTCAAGAAGATGGGTTTAACGGTGAAACAAGACAAGACCAAATATATGCTGTCAACAAGAAAGGACACCCAACATCGACGTCTAGGAAAAAACGTTACCATAGACAACTACATCTACGAGGTCGTAAAAGACTTTGTGTATCTAGGCTCCGCTATCAACTCAGTGAATAACACCAGTACTGAGATTCAACGAGGAATCATTCTTGCCAATCGCTGTTTCTTTGGATTAAGAAGACAACTGAAGAGCGAAGCCTTCTCTCGAGCAACTTAAGTGTCGTTCTATAAGACATTTATCATCCCGGTCCTTATTTATGGTGCAGAAGCATTGACAATACTAAAAATGGATGAAAATGCTTTAGGCTGCTTTGAAAGAAAAATTCTCCGTGTGATTTATCGTCATATCTGCGTAAATGGGGAATGGAGAAGAAGATATAACAATTAACTTTACGGTCTGTACAGCGACACTGAGTTGTCACAAAATTCATTCAAAGGCCCGGATGGCCTTTGAATCCAACCCCGTTTGAAGGCGAAGTATAGAAGGATAGCGTAGCAGGTGGTGCAGGTAAGTGGAAGAAGACCTTAAACAACTTGGCTTGCGGAACTTAAGGCAGCTAGAGACTGTAGCCCTATCTTTAGTAAGTAAGTAAGTAAGTAAGTGTATTACATTTGAACGGAAGAGTTTTGTATCAAGCATTTTTCTTTTACGAATACATATACCTTGCCTTTAAAATACATTTTTCCTACATAATGTTACAAGAAAGTAATTATTCCTTAATGAAAGTAAAAATTATTTTATATTTCTTATATATGTAGATATACATTTATCACTTTATAAAGTAAGTTTATGAACTTTTAACAGGCTACATTAAACATTCTCTTTTATTTGAAGAAAATATCTAGGATCCAAGTCATCGTGGCATTGTCTAAGAGTGAACACGATATGTTGTCACTTTTCCATTATCATTGATTGTTGTAGTAGCGCCACGTTGATTTGTCTTCTTTCCATTGACATCCGATGAACTTGAAAAAGAAGTAACAGAAACACCACGATATCCATACCCAGATCCAGATACCGGTCCATATGAAGATCCTCCATATCCAGATCCAAAGCCAGATCTAGTTCCATGTCCAAATCCAGATGCACCACCATTATAAGCTGCTGCTTGAGATTGACGTCGAAGATTGTCAAAGAATTCTTGATGTGAGAATTGTTCTTGGAAAAGCCTACATCATGATGCAAAAAAAAATTACAATTAAACACTTTTTAAAATATGTTTTTTAATTGGATTAAGATATAAGCAAATGAATTGGAGGGCTTACCTCGGGTGAAGGTCTGCTGAAAGATCTGAAAATAAATTTAAAAAATAAACAAGAACGTTTTAGTGTTTAAAACAGAAAAAAATATTCAAAATTTTAACAAAACAAATATAGTCAAATTAGTAATTAAATTCGTTCATATTAGTTAGTTATCTTATCAATGTTGAACCCGATGCTATCTTCAATTCGGCAAACTTTAAATGATGTCTTTAAATATTTTTTTTTTGATTTAAAAGAATGTGAACTTTCTGGTGGCAACGAAAAATGTAATTTCGTTAAATGTTCTTAGCCAAAAAAAAGAAGACAAGAAGAAAGTGCTCGAAATCTACAAAATGTTGACCTCAAGTGGAGAACTCTCTGGAAGACTAAAAGCGCAAGCCATGTTCGACCGCGGCAAGTCAAAAGTTTGGTTTGCTAGCCAATTTTTGAGAAGTTTTTGATACAGCGCGGCTGCCGCTCGAGGCAGATAATCCAATGCTTGCGAGACAAAATTATTTATTATTTTTTTGATATTTAACTTTGCTTTGGGAACCAAAGGAACACAGAATATCAATTTATAAACTGATATTTGCCAACAGACTTTTTGTTTTGTTTTTTTTTAACAACGAACATAGAAGCTTGCCGCGCATGAAATTCCATCGAGATTGGCTCGCGGTGATCCATTGTGTGCAGCTGCCGCACGAGCCAATGTTCGATGGTTTGTCGCTCATAGTCGATACGCGGTTTAAGGTGAGATGCACTTTTCATGACAATGAGACCCCTGAACGACTTGTCACTTCCTCGTAAGAGGCAGTGCCCCTGAAAAAACAAGGTGTTCTTGAAGCTGGACTCATACCCAGACCTCCGGCGTGATAGTCCAACTCACTAACCACTACGCCACGCGGCACTGAAACTACTTTACTACGGATAGCTTTTCCAAAAAACACGGATAGTGTAAGCGAGTGCCTGTTCATAATCCACATCAAATGATAATTAAAAAACGTTATTCGTTGATCTGTATTCACGTCCTTACGAAAAGAAGGATGATTTAATCAAAGACGTGTCTTATGATCTAATCGAGAGCACTAATGATAAGTGCTCGAGGTACGAAGTCAAGACTATTCTTGGTACTTTAAAGCATGTTTTGGAAAGGACGACAACAATAGTTTGATAGTTGGTAGACATAGACTGCATAAGAAAACTTTCAACCAATTCAGGATATACACAAATGGAGTTGGAGGTCTTGGGATGAAAAAACATTCCACCAAATTCAATACATCATCTTCAAGCTTCACTTCAACGCTTGATTTGGAAAGGATGTTTCGGAACACACAGCCCGCATGAGGAAACTTAACCGATTCATTATTGTAGAATTTGACTTATCAATTATTTATCATCGATTTGAATTCGTTACGAGGATATTGCGAAACTGAAATCACAAGAGATCGCCAAATCTTTCGATGAACTCGTTTCCTTCAAAATTAGATTAGATAAGATATGATAAAATAACTTTATTTTTCATCAACATAATACATACAATTTTTTAAAAAGCATTTTGAGGCATATAAGCCGTCTGGGTCTGCCGTTTCCGTTTTCCTCAATATTTTCACCATACTACCATACTACAAATAGAACTATTCTTTACTGACCCTTCTGCTGCAATATGAAATAGATGATCATTGTCAAATTTCTTTGGTAAATACACCTGTGTTCCACAAAGGTATGTCCAATTTATTTGTTCAATTTATTAAAAAGTGGCTTAAAAAATTCCCAGGTTGTGTTATATTTTGTGAGGTGCTTGTGAAGGTGCTTCATTATGGTGATGACCTTGTCATATAATTCTTTACAATTCAAAATCAAGAAACTATACAGATTTTGATTTTTCTAGGCTAAGATATTACGCTATAAAGATAAAACTTCGTTTAACTAAAAACGCGCTTTGTACAGAAGATGCTATGACGATTCACACCAACTACTCCACACCTCAGTTATTTTTTGATAAGAATTTCCTTTTCACCATTCCACCGAAATCCACTTGGGAAGATGAAGAATTATTGAAAGATGAATCAGTTCACTTCTATACAGATGGCTCAAAAAACCGAGCCTTGCTTAGGGAAAATGTGATACCACATCGGATATTTGCATCTTCTCAGACAGCCAAGCAACCCTTAAATCAATCGGTGATGTTTCCACAAACTCAAAACCTGCTCGCAACTCTCATGAAGATGGCAGAACAATTTAACATATTAAACTCTTCTGGGTTCCGGTACACAGAGACAATTTAGGAAACTTGCCAGAAATGGAACCTTAATACCAATTTTACCTAACAAAGTGAATATTATTATACCTATGGCTACGAGCAAACTTATACTCATCCAAGATATCATAGAGAAAACAAATTTAAGCTATGGTCAAACACCACCAATTGTCTAGTGGCAAAGCAAATCTGGCCAAAACTGGATCTGAAACGCACTAAATGTTTATTGTCAAATTACATCCAAGCTCCGTAATTGGTGTCATAACTGGGCACTGCCCGGCCACAAGACTTGGCGTATTTTCTAATGATTTTTGCAGAAGCTGAATGGGCGAAGAGGAGGATGAGGAGGATAATATCCCAATCTTCTCTGCTCATGTCGAGCTCTCTCCCAAAGACGTAAATTACACCTGAGTAATTTCTTTTTCGACGATCCTATAGCGATTTAGCGAACGTAGATATTTTTTCTTCAGCGTATTAATATTTTTCCCGAAAGCCACCTAACCTTTGCTATGGCCTATGACGAAGATCAAACTGAGGACATAACCTTTATCTTTATCCTTTGTCTTGGTTTCAGCGATTTGAGAAATAGAAGGAGAAACACTTCTTTGAAACAATCAAGGAACTATCCCACTTTACTGATAAATCTTTTCAGATAATTGAAAGTCCGATACGGATGTACGATTATGTTAAGATAGATAGATAGGTAAAGCCCCAAATGTACAACACAATCAATCTGAATTGACCGAAATATTTTGGGATTAAGCAATTTTTTCGATCAACCTGAAAACCTTAATGGAGAACATAAATGAATTCTTTGGTATCGGATTGTAGTTTGTTATGCTGTACACTGTTGTATTCTGAAACCCATGAATCTGTATAAGCAAGTACATCTTTACCCTAAGGATGAAAAAATGTCTAGAATTTAACATCACAACATATTATTTATCTATAGACTTTAAGGCAGCCTATGATAGCATAGCCAGGGTAGAACTTTACAAAGCCATAAGAGAATTCGGCATCCCAAATAAAGTGACACGACTATGTAGGTTGACCATGACCACATGACCAACGTAACAAGCCAAGTAAAAATAGCCGGATTGCTATCCAGACCAATCAACATCTTTAATGGACTCCGACAAGGGGATGGTTTAGCCTGCCTCCTTTTTAACCTGGCGTTGGAGAAAGCAATCCGTGACTCTGGCACGGTGTTATGTTCCGCGAACGCAAGT
The DNA here is from genome assembly GCA_951217065.1 of Baccha elongata. Lineage (NCBI taxonomy): Eukaryota > Metazoa > Arthropoda > Insecta > Diptera > Syrphidae > Baccha > Baccha elongata. The sequence goes on along the minus strand of OX578272.1, from coordinate 230,115,777 downwards.
AAAACGACTTTTCTTTTTGGTTGTTAAAATGAGAGTGACTCAAACTCTGTTCATTATTTCCTTCGTTACCTATTCCGAAACCTAGATCACCACTTCCAGGTCAACCACGCATTCTACTTTACTTCACTTGCATTGACACAGTTACAGTTTCTTTATTTAAACAACGAATGCACCATATGTTATTATTGACATACTTGCACTCCATGGGTCAGCATTGTTTATGTTTGCAATATGACCCATGTCGTTGTTTTACTGTTTGGTTGACATAGTTCGATTGCTGTTCCCTTTAAAGTGTAACATATGACACATGAGGAACCTTTGCTGTTCTCTTTAAAGTGTAACATATGACACATGAGGAACCTTTAGCAATAATCGAACTATGTCATGTGTCTTGCAAGCGATTCTTGGGAATTGTGTGTGGTCTCCAGTTTAATGGCACAACAACGGCAACAAGAGGGACCATGGTCAACAGGTCCAGCCAGATACTGGCTTACGCAGACGACATCGACATCATCGGAAGAACCTAGCAAGCTGTACACGATTCCTTCATCCAGATCTAGCAGGCGGCACAAAATTTGGGGCTGCACATTAGTGAAGGTAAAACAAAGTACATGGTGGCTTCGAATGCGAGAGGAACAGTTGGTCAAACAATCAAGGTAGCGGAGCACGAATTTGAAGTGGTGCAATCCTTTAAATACTCGGGTCAATAATAGCAGCCGATAACAATATAGAAGAAAAAATACGCGGGCGGCTTCTCAAATCCAACAGAGCTTACTACAGTCTGTCAAAGCTCTTCAAATCCAGAAATCTCACCATAACTTCAAAACTGCTGCTGTACAGGACCATGTGGTCCTGCCAGTACTCACATATGGATCCGAGACTTGGGTGCTTAGCAAAAGGCACTCCGACCTCTTAGCCGCGTTCGAGAGAAAAGTTTTAAGGAGAATTGTTGGCCCCATATGTGAGGAAGGGCGACTTAATCTACCTTGAAGCAGATATCGTGACAAAAATTAGGCTCTGTAGACTCAGGTGGGCAGGGCACCTAGCTCGCATGAGCGAAGAGGAACCTGCTCGAAAAGTTCTTTGTGGTACATTCTATGGCAGACGACAGCGTGGTAGACCATGCTTGCGCTCTAGAGATGGCGTAGACCAGGAGGCCTGGAGCCTTGGGGTGCGCAACTGGATGGCGTCGGCTCGGAACCGGGATAGGTGGAAAGACTTGTTGAAGGAGGCCAGGACCGGACCCCGGTTTTCGAGCCGATGATGATGATGAAGCACATAACACACAAACCTAAATCTCCTGATAAGATTCTATGATTTGTATAACGCTAAAAAACCATCTATTTTAATGGTGACAAGAAGATAAAGGAATTTATTCCCATCTCTTTGTGTTTGGAAATACCATAGTGCTACTAAAAAACGGCAGCATCTTTATTAAAGTCCTTGGCTATTTGCTCGAAGATGCTCAATCAAAAATATGCATCATTTCTTTAATATTTGCAAGGAAATTTTTGTTTTAGAATGAAAACGGGAACGCAATAATTCAATAAAGCGAATAATAACACTCATTTTTAGTTCTCCCTTACGTTATATCATAAATTTATTTAAATGGATCAATGTTATACCAAGAGATGTTTGAAACATTCAAGTATCAACGAAACATAATCATAATTATGAAGAATTTCTAATGACGTAATGAAAGTTTGTTGGGTAAGCACTTGCGTAATGAAGCAGCGGAAACACTTGTCTATATTTTATGATTTGTTATATAAAACTGATTAGTTATTCAATCATCTTTCTATCATTTGATTCACGTGCGAAACACTTTTATTCTCATTATCTTCTCCACAAATTTGGCTTTAATTATTAATTCTTTAGTTAAATAAAAAAAAGTGAATATAAAATATGAAAAGAATCCTTTTAAAAATTAACATTTACTATATGAAACATCATTTCTAAACCGAAAACACTTTTTAATTTCTTAAAAACTTTGTAGAAACACGTGGTTAAATGAACCTAAGAAATTAAATTTTATTTTTAGAATTTTAGATTAATTTTTTGGTAACACTATAAAATTATCTAAAACTTTCACTTTCTTAAACAAAATTACCTGCAACAACTGCACTCAGGCATAAAGCCAATACTATAAAATACTTCATTATTACAATTACTGAAATATTAAAAATTAAATTAAATTCCAAAGCTGCCCGATGTAACTAACTTGATTATAAACCATCAACTGAATCGATTTCCTTTCTTAAATCAACCAAAGTTCAATCTACAAAATTTTAAATTTCCAAGTACAGACTAAAGTTAATATTTTATATGTGAACGTCTTCATAATAAAAAGATACTGATAAGCTTTATTTGTTATATGCATTATGTATAAATTATTTTAAGAATATTTGCTACTGTTTAAAATGATTTAAATTGAAATAACATATACAATTAAATATTATAATAATAACACTAACACTGGCCTACTAAAGAAAACGCATTGCAGTGAATTATTCAATAGTTTTTTTTTTTTTTTATTAATCAAATTTAACCTTAGTAAACCTTTGGAAGCTTTGTGTTATCAAAATGTTCCTGATTTATTTAAAAATATGTTCTAAATGTATGACGAGTAATCTTTCGTCCTAAATTGTAGATACTTTCCTTATATAAACGTATGGATAATATTGTCATGTTAGCTATTGGCTTCCTCATAAAATGGTTGCTTATTCATTATTTGATATTTGATTGATATGTTTTTGTAGCAAATATATTTGCAGAATGTAGAGTATAATTGGGTAAGGAATTTGCTATGGAAAATCATTCTTTTTCGGGCTCAGAAATCAGAAGGATTAAAGTATTAAAGTCATTTTCCATAAAACCTAAGTACACTTTAACGTTATAAAGCTGAAAATACAGCGGCTGAAATGGCTGCGATCAAAGATTTCGACACCACGATTATCAATTATGGGTCCGAAATGGATACATAAATATTTTATGCTGCGGTGTCAGTCTGAACTCAAAACATTCAAAATATAAGCTGGAAAAGCCCATTTAGCGTAATCATATTTTGTTATAAAATTTAAGCCAGTGGGTCTTAATTAACATTTATAAGTAAATAATACTTGCGGGCATTAATCCCTTTTCAAATTGGCAATAAGTAAGTAAGTTATTCATTTATTGATTCATTTAATACATTATTTAACAATTCAATGAATATTAAAGCTATGGCTATTGCCGTCAGCTCAGTATATTATAATTATAATAAATATTGTATCTTTATAAAATAAAAATAATAAATAGACTAAAAAGCAATGATTCAAATTCTGATATTAACAGCATTCTGTACTTATAAATATATTTTAAGAAATAATAAAGTTTTTTCCAGTCTCAGTCTCTTTTAAAAGTGTTATTGTTTCTTGCATTGTGAAGGTTCTTTTTGCGAAGTGTGCAAACAGTTGAGTAAAGATGAGGCAGATACTTATCAAGTGAAAGCAGTCTTCCTTAGATTTTCAATTACATGGGTGCAGAATCGGTTGAAACTTCCATTGTATGGGGTTCCATTGAGACCTAAAAGTTCGCATCTTGTTTTAAAAATCAGAGAGATTTCTTTGTAGCTAAATGAATCTTGAAAGTAATTGGAGTGCGTCAGGCTCATGTTGAGTTGAGAGTACAGGATTCTACTATGAGTTCTACGAGCGTCTGTGCGATAAAGTTCTTCCTTTAAGTGATCCGTGTTGCTTGAATTCATAGAAAAATATGCGCCAAAAGTGTTGCCCATGGTTTTCAAAAAAGTTTCAATGAGATTCGCCACAATAAAGCACTAAGACCCACAGTACTTGCACCCACCCAAACTCGCACTCGCACCGTTTTATCTCGAAAATGGAAAGAGGTATCAAAAAAATAAGGCAATTTTGCAGTGGTACATAATAGGTACAATTTGCGAATCCGATGACCGGATGCAGATTGAATATGAGATTGAAAATCTATTGTTGTTATAGGCGTGTTTTATTGGTAAGTGTTTAGTCACTATAGCAAAATTTTGTATGGGATACGAAAAGTGGCGATAAATTGGTCAGTAATTAAAGTGAACATAAAAGTGAAGATAAAATCTTGGAATGCCTGGAAATTTTTGGCGCAAAATATAATGTCAATACATTTTTTGCTTAAAGGTTGGTGGCACCTATGACAGCTTAAGACATGAACTCCATATACAATGATTATTAATGGTTGTGTTCATTGTGTTTTCCTTTTGGGCCGCGTTTTGCGGAAGAAGTAAGAAGCTTTCAACCTACGAAAGTTGAAAAAATGTTTTGATGATTTTGAACTTTTCGCTTAAAAACAAAAAAAAAAAAAAAATGGTTTAAGCAGGTTTTTAAAATAAAATTATATAATTTGGAATTAAATTTGGTAATATTCAAGCAAAATAATGATTATTTAAACGGTTTTTATTTGTAGTGGGGTACAAGTTGACCAACTCGGTATATACAAATAGCCATACTTTGCAGACACATCCAGAAAATTATTTGAAACTTTCGCTTGGCATATAGTCAAGAATACCAACTTTGAAATAAAATAAAAATGAGGATACAAAAATGAATATAGCGTTTTATTGGTTTTTTCCAGTGCTGACTAACTAGAAATTACCAACAAAACACGACTATTTAATAACAAAAAATCCCTAAACTTTGTCCGCTGAAAGATTGAAAACGTCAAAAATATCGATATCGATAACTTCTATACAGTCCCATCTCAGGGAATATCAAGTATCGAGTCTCGTTGAAACAAAATTGCGTTTATATCTCGCGTCTGTTTGTTATGTAACTTTTAGGAAATACATTTGTGCGAGAGGTTTGTTTTTTATCAGTCCCCTGGTAAGTGCTTACATATAATTTTTGTATATAAGTAGGCATATTTGTAAGTATTATATTATAGGCTAAGACGCTAAATAAAACCATAATATATTTTCTGTTTTTTTATTCTTTCAAATTAAACGTTTCTTATGTTTTTTTGGTTAAAAACGTCCATTGGGCTTAGTCTCCTGGCAATTTTATGAAAAAAGGGATTTAAATTCTGTCCAAAGGTATGAAAAATTTTCAGAAGATGATGCATTTTAACGGGATTTGCCGAAAGTTTTGCTTTGCAATCTTAAATCGATGATCCAACATAATTTTTTAACGGCGATGCGATATTTCAGAGCCAATTAGGTACAAGATAATGCTATCTTATCACGATAAATAATGCTGATATCGATCAGTTGTTTTTGCAATTTAAATAAAAAGTCATATTTTGATATGAATAAGTTATAATTTATAAGATATACATGCCTATTACTGAATCGGCCAAATTTCACTCCCCGGGAGTCGGTAGGATCCGTAGTGGATCCGCATTCGCATAAAATTCTATTATTGAATCCGATGAATGACCTGCATTATCGATCCGCGGACTACTTTTCCATTTTTGGAACTGCATTAGCGTGCATGTCAAAAGTTGACATTGGGCGCGTTCGAGTGCACACGAAAAAAGCAATCTAAGATACTTTAGTATCGTAAAACATCTAATATCGCAAATTAAACCTTTTTTAATGATTTTAACGACCAAATTTAATCCGTCAGTGTTTCAGCAATCACTGGACCGATTTACAGGGTAAATATGCTGTGGAATAGAGGAAATGTCAAACTTGGTCATATGGACTATATTTTTGGACAGATTTCCACGGTTTGGCCAAAAAATGACACCAAAGTTGTACTTCCGGAACTCTAAATAATAGGGCAAAAAATAATTATTTTGACGAAAATAAGTTTTTTACCACAAAATAAGCCATTTTTAATGATTAAACCGACCAATCTTAATCCGTCTGAGTTTCATCAATCACTGAACCGATTTTCAAGGTTAATTTGCTGTTGGATAGAGGAAATGTCAAACTAGGTCGTGGGGACTATATTTCTTTGAATATGTCCACGGTTTGACTAAAAAACGATACCAAAGTCGCACTTGGTAAAAAAATGCAGATGACGTTTTCGAAAACGGCTATTGTCAATAAATTATTAGAAATACTGCAAAAAAAACTTTATGCGTTTCGGCGATCCAATCATTTTTATTTCTGTTTCAAAAAATTCAGATTAATAAGATGTTAACTATATCTGCTTTTTCTTGATTTTTTTTTTCATAAAAATCACTTTCATCCGCACCAATTTTACTGCGAATTTGCTTTGCCAACATTTGTATGGAGTGCGGATGTGGTGCGGATGCCTTTCGTTTTTAGTAATACCAATTTTACGAACAACGTTACCGACATTTATTCCCGGGTATGGCTTGCGGATTCGCTAATAGCAAATCTACCGAAAGTGAATAAGACTCCCTACGCAACTCATTCGTCGGATTCCCTAATAAGGTTGATAATTGTTTTTTATCAGTCCCCTGGACCCTGGTAACAAACTCTCAGTCCTTTTTTTTTTTTTTAATTGCCATAAAATTGTTATTTTCTTAACTGGCCGCTCATAATGTTAAAAGAAATTCTACCATATAACTAGAAATAATTTGTACGCCTTAAGATTAAATTATGAGCAATTTATTCCACTTTCTGTAGAATCACCCACATACGTAAATTAATAGTTATAAAACTAAAAAATATTTTTTTATTTTACTTTCAAAAGTTGCATAAGCATCACCTAAAATAAACAGTTTTTAAGGAAATAAATTTCTTCAAAATATGAACTTTTTGTATAAAATTGTAGCTTATATGGTTTTCTACAAAAAAGGTTTTGACACTTTTCGTCATAACATCAACCAATTTCGAGAAAAAAGTATTAAATTGTTACAAAGTCTGTTTTTAGATAGCATTGCAAATTTTCACTAGTATTTGGCGCTTTTTGCTTTATTTTTTTGCCCAATCCACAGAAAAATAATAAAATGCATGATTGGGTAGCATGAACTTGCTCTTGTTGTAAACTATGCGACTGCAAAAATTTTGATCCATGAAATTATTTGGATTTTTATAGTGTTTATAAAGTTGCTCTGGCAACCCTTTTCCAGCTTGACGTTGCAAACTACAACTAAACGTTGCAAACTACACTTTAGAAAAAAAAATGTTGTTGCCAAACAAAACTTACATAAGTTGGGTCATTTTCTCTGCATTTTGGGGGCTGTATCTTTGGTTTTCAGCCATTTCATGTACCTAACCGTCAATTGTCATTCATTGATGAGTAACATTGAAGTAATAAGTGGACAAAAATTCAGGCTCCGAAATGATGTCCTAAAATCCTTCGCAAGCCGATTTTTTTTTTTTTGTAAATTCAATTTTTATTTTCAATTTAACTTATAACTACTTAAATGCTAGACAAAAACCTTAAAAACTAGCTTACAGAATAACTTAACTAACTTACTGGCCCCATACGGGCGCTCTAAATTATACTAGCCGTCCTACTAATAGTGTTGCCGGTATTGTGTAACAACTATCTGTTTTTTCATTTTTAAGCACTTGTTTTAAGGATATTCACGATAAAGCAGAAATTTTTGAGACATAAATAAATGAATGGTTTTTCAAACGGTCTATTGAATATTGTATTGGGAACACCTTGTATTTTATATGGGTGATTCTACAAAATGTGGAATAAAATGTTCGTAATTTTTCGAAGCTTTAAGTTGTACAAATTAGTTCTAATTTTATGTTACAATATCCTCTAACATCATGGAAAGCGGCCAGTCAAAAAAATAACAATTTAATGGCATTTTTTTTTTATAAAAAAGGTGGTCAGGGGAATGAGATTTTGTTACCAGGGGACTGATAAAAAAACAATTATATCTTATAAATTATTGTTTATCTGATCGATATCAGCATGATTTATCGTGTAAAATAGCATTATCTTTTACCTAATTGACTGTGAAAGTGCTTCTAAATAGGGTTTTAAAGCTTCAATTTCGTCGATAAAAAGTTATGTTGTATGGATTTAAGACTGCATAGCAAAACCCATCGTCTTCTTAAAATTTAAAATTTCTCAGACCAGAGGACTCAGTTTTTTTTACCTGAAAATATATTATAGTTTTACTTTAGCCTATAATATAATACTAACAAATATGCCTACTTAAACAAAAATTATATGCAAGTATACTCACCAGGGGACTGATAAATAAAAGGGATAATCCACGACCTCTCGCACAAATGTATTTTATTTTTTAAAAATTAAATAACAAAAAGACGCGAGATGTAAACCCAATTTTGTTTCAAAGAGACGCGGTAATTGATATTCCCTGAGATGAGACTTAGATCCATATAGAAGTTATCGATATTTTTAATGTTTAAAATCTTTTAGGGGACTGATTAGAAATGCGAAGGTCAAAGTTTAGTGAATTTTTTCGCAATAAAATGCATTGATAAATAATATTTATCTATTTCATAACATTTCTGTGTTATTTGAATTTACAATTATAGTTTTTTTTTTTTAATTGTGTGGGAGCTGAAATAGAAGAACGGCAATGATTTTCTGATTTCAAAACGAATTCTGACATGCCAGGGGACATGTTATGAGCAAGACTTATATTTATAAGAAAAAATTAAAATGAATGAATGCAATATGGTTTCATAATATTGTCGCGTACAACAAAAATTCCATCATTTGTAAATTCACCCATGTACTCATAAGATTATTATTGATTTACTTCAAAATGTATTTGATATTAAAACTAGGCCTAAAGATGAAACATCCACATCCTTTTTAATTTTCCTGATAAAGTCAGTGAAGTTCACGAGCATTTAGGCGTTGCAGGTTCATATAAGCGGTCTGACCAAAAGTTCACAATCACAATGAACTTGTGACCCATATATTGTGTTGAAGTGTTAATTCCATAATTAAATAGCTGACCTTAAGCTCAACCACTTGGAAAATCTATCCGTAGTGAATTTGGGTTTCCATACCAACATTTCACTGCGGATCACTATCAATGCCAATGAAAGAATCTCTCAATTGAATCCTTGAATGTGGTTAATTTATGATGTTTTCTCCACATATTTGATCATAACACCTTGTTAAATGAAACAATAAGACAAGGTAATATATTTACTGACGGAGTCTTACGTTAACTTCACACCTTTCGGTTCTTGAAAGTCTTACCGTGCCTTAAACGGAGAAAATGACTATAAATTATCCTCCACAAGCTTACCATTGCGTTGCGTGCCATTCAACTAATGCTCAGGTGACGATTGTAATCCTACTTAAGCCCAAAAACACAATACACACCTTACGCCCGTTAATTAATGACTCAAGAATTATCACACATGGAATTGAAAACCCGAAAATGGAGATCCTTATCGCAAACGAATTACAACATAATTTGTTCATTAAAAAAAAACGAAAATTCTAACAAAAATAAGAGAAACGCCTTTAAACAGAAGCTTCCATTTATATTCCATGGCATGAGATTGAACAACCTGGGAGTTGTATTAGTTTCCCTGTCATCCGCTTTATCACTCCAATTAATGGTATAAATCTAGTGTGTAATCACCCCTCAAATGAATGTGTGTGTGAATATTCTTAACCTTTAGGCACAGGTATAGATATATCATCAACGAGTCTGTCGAAACGATTCTAAACTTTCAGTGTCAACGTCAAGCCCGCATATATGACTGTCATGGCTAGCATGATACCCATTAAGGTAATTTTCTTCTAACCTTAGATTAAAGTCTAAGATATCATGCGAACAATAAATAAATGATCCAACAATCGGATGAACGTCACTCGAGTGGGGTAATAGCAAATGATGCATGTAAGTTGTTGTGATATTCACTTAAGCGGACGATGAGCTTGCATATACATAGTGCACTGCAAACCTCGAGGCTTTTGCATTAGCATCTTTTGAACTTTTGCATCAAGAGCAGAGTTCATTACCATCAGGGTGGTGGATGCGACACTATTCCTGGATGGCCAACTTGAAGCGGCATCGTTATCGTCGTAAAGGGAAAATTCAAGACTGCACCATGTGTGGATGTTTAAAGCCCCCAGTCTTATCACAACAAGGGTGATAATAAATGCCTCCAGACTTCCACGGACGATTGCAGCAGCTCTATTATATATATATATATAGATAAAGTTTCAGGGTGTCCGTGCGGCTTGCGGCAATATGGCGGATGGTGTACTTTACCTTTGTGTGTTTTTGTGCGCGCCTCAGTGATGATGGGTGAACTTTAGTTTTATGTTTTCCATTTGGGATAAAAGGACGCCTCACAGGATAACAAAAAACATTATTCTTATCCTAGATTAAGTAGACAAGCAGAACAAGGTACGTATGGCATGATATAACGCATCATATTCACCTCACATATGCAGCTCGTATGGGGGTTGAGTTTTTATTTTGGGGTGATTGTACATTAATTCTGCCCCTTAAGTCTTTAGTTTTCGTGAACTTTTGGCATCGCAGGACGAAATGAAATTTATGACTCGACATTAATTGAAGGACATTGTGATTGGATTGTGCGTCTTTTCTGAAGAATATATATGTGTCTTTTAATTATGTGAGGTAATGATATGTAATATTGTTCCTTTGGCCATACTCAAGGAGAGGGTTTTTTCTTTTGTGGAAGAAAGAACCACGACGACGGGCAACGCACTACTGCACTTATAATGCAGTGGGTGTTGGATTAATTGGGTTTTCGGCAACAAAGAACGCTTTCAGGGGTTAATGTTGACAGATATGGCCAAATATGTAATGGAATGATTAATTGATGTGATGTATACAATGCATTGGTTTCTTTTTTTTATCACGATGATTGGGAGTTGATGGATGAAATTGCAAGTCATTTAAATAAATTGCGTTTTATTTTTAGAGAACAAATCAGGGTTCCCAGTATTGAGCAAATGTGCCGTAATTTTATATGCCTATACATATACACATGTGTCGAATGACGATGCAGAGTTGGGCAGGAAAATGAGAAACGAATTTGAAATAAGTTGCATCCAGGAAAAGTGATTGAAGCCGAAAAACGACATTAATCATTTAAATAGTTGGTAGCAGGGATGATAACGGCCTTAAGAATTTTAATAATTAAAATGCTAGTCTTGCACTGAAGAAGCTGTGCAGAAGATCGCTTTAATGGACAACGAAGAAAACATGTCTTAAGAATCAAAAAACATTATTTCAAAAGCAGCTCGATAACAAAAGGTCCAAAGAGGATCCTTTTTACTGGCTTTACATTTTTTCTGATCCTTGGTCTTCAGAGTTATATTTCGTTAGAAAGATCCATTTTTATTCAACTACTTAGAGTCGTGTATACTGCCCTTCTAAGAGAGAAGGTCTAATCTCAAATTACAATTTTTAGCGAAGCATTCTGAGAAATGACGAATTTTTTCTGGCTTTTGACAGTTTTTTTTGGTAAAACTTATTTATTTAATTATTTTATACTATTTATTGAGTTTTACGACCTTTTCGTTTACGAGGGCAGTTTAGGGAAGTCTGCTCTATATTGCCAAGACTGTACTCCATTTGATCGTTGCTTATATACAACATAACATGATGAAGTCTGCTTGCTTTCCTGAGTTGGAAAACGAAACTATACAAGAAAATTACTGAATGAAGTTTTTGCTATCTACTGTAATGAACGCTTCCCCGGATTTAACTGACCAGATTCTTTTTACCATTGACCAAATTTCATATTTTTCCCAGGCCGGTATATCAGTTTACCTACTGATATTTTTTGGGGATCCGACGGTGGGTGGGTTTAAATAAATATCTCGTGAGTCATATCACCTCGACGGAAGACTTGAATGTTTTTATCTGCTTGACTCCGATAAGAGCCTTCTTCGTCAGACAAGCAATATGCCAGTAAAATGGTAAGCATGGAATTGGCAGTGATGTAGTGTTCACTTCCTCAGTTATTTCGACCTTGAAACCGTTTTCAATGGAACACTTACAAGGACGAACTGCAGGGGATTCAATATGTCACGTCACCTCTCGGAAAGAAAAGATTAGCAGGGAATATTAGTCAAGTTTTCGTTCATGGATATTTTCCTTAAAAATATGAATAGCCACAATTTCATTTTATGTTAACCTTGTTCACTAAGTATTATTTCAAAAAATGTAATGTTTTAAATATACTTATGTTACTAATAAATAAATACAAAAAAAAAAAAAAAAACGCCTCCTGTGTGCGAATTTGCTTTATCTTATTCAAATTATATATGCCCCAAATTAAAATCAGTGTCAGCACTGGTTCTAATGTGTTGTGTTGGATCTCCAAATCATCGCGACTTTAAATTTGTTTTTCTAATCTAATTACTGTGTTTTAATTATAATTTTTGACCAATATCACTTTTTCTAGTGATATTTTATATATTTAAATTAAAATTCATAGTAAATAATTTGTTTAAATACAGTGCGCGGTGAAAACAATTGTTTGATTAAGTCACCCATATTCTTATTCTTATTTATTTAATTTTAATTGTTATTTGATTCATTTGCGTGTGTGATTAAGTGCTTTTAATGTGGTTCTGTGTATGTGCTCACCTTAAGCTAACGTTAAATTTCCCCTTAATTTGAGCTTTTCTCATTTTAATTTTAGTATTTTTTATTTTAATTTAACAAAAATCCATCAAATTTTAAGGAGCTTGGTAGCTCAATTAGATAATACTTCATTCTCAGATATTCGCCTCGTGGGTTCGCATCCCACCGTCTGCAATCTTCTTTTTTATTTTATTTTTTTTTTCTCTCTTCTCTTTCATTTTAATTTTAATTTTAATTTTTTTTTTCTTTTTAACTAAAAACAATAACTTTTTATTGGTTTATTTTTTATATCATTTTTATATAATTTTTTTAGTTTTTTTTAAATCGCGATAATGGTTTGCTCCGCAACAGCCTGCCCTGATAGCTCAAATGCCCTTGTTTGCATGTTTTGGAACCTGTGGCAATCTTTATCATGCCAAATGTGTTGGTTCCACGAATGCATTCATTGAAAAAATAATAGCTTCGAAAATTGCCTTTTGGTACTGTACCGACTGCCGCAAAATATCCATTTCGCAGCTAGCTTTCAAGATGAATTCTTTCAAAGAAAACATATTAAAACTGTCTGCAGGGTTTGAGGACTTGCTTACAAATTTCAATACTGCAGTCTCAAACGTAACCACTTTTTGTCCTTTAAATGATAAGGTTAACATATCAACATCAACTGATGATCTGATCCAAGGACCTCCCCTTGCTTCTGTCTCATCAGTTGACAAGGATTTGTTTGCAGAATCCTCTTCATCTTCTAGTATTCTTCTTGCCCCAGTTGTTAAAAATGGTAAGAAAAGGGGACGAGAAAAATCAGTGATTAAAAATACGAGTCCTCCCCCAAAGCGAACTAATCTCAGGAGCTGTTCAAACCTTAATAATTCTTCGGTTTCACCTGTTTCATCTCATACCATCAATCCTACTTTAATGCCTATTTCAGATATAGATGGTGATATGGATTGTGAAACCATATCGGATCATCTTGTATCAACAGATTCTTGTCCTAGACCTATGGAGGCTGTCCCGAAACCGAAGTCTATTTTCGTATCGCGTTTGAATCCAGATATTGTTGTTGATGATATTGTTTCTCATTTAGTATCTAACAAATGTATTCCTGACAAAGCGTCTATTAAATGCACGAAGATTAGCAAAGTAAATAGTTTCGTTTCTTCTTTTAAAATAGTTGCCAATCCCACACTTTTCGATTCAATCATTAACAATAATAACTGGCCAACTGAAGCTCTTGTAAAAGAATTCACAACTGTCAAAAAAAACAGACCTCGGCGAGTTATATCGAAAAATTCGGCAGCAAAAAACTGAACAGGATTACCCTCTTTTATCAGAATGTTAGAGGGCTTCGCAGCAAAACTGCCAATTTATATACTAACTCTCAAGCTTTTTCACATGACATCTTTGCTTTAACAGAAACCTGGCTGAATTCTAGCTATTTGGACACAGAACTTTTCAATCAAGAGTTCTTAGTTTACAGAAAAGATCGTCATGTTGATAAACCTAAAGAAGTAGGAGGCGGTGTTCTGATCGCTGTTCGTAATCGTCTTTTATCAACGTCTATTTCTTTTCCATTTGTTCTTTCTATTGACTTAGTATGTATCAAAATAACAATACAGTCTAAGCTAATATATGTTTTAAATGTATATATTCCACCAAAAAGTTCAATCGAATTGTATAATGAACTTGCTATGGCCTTAGACTTTATTATTGACTTGTCTTGCTCCAACAGCAATATTTTACTTCTCGGAGATTTTAATCTGCCCCATATAGAGTGGGTTCCTTCGGAAGATGGTTCTTATCAAGAAGCTACATCAACATCTTCACAAACAGAGCTTTTTTCTTTAGATGGTATTTATTCTACTGACTTACAGCAAGTAAGCTGTATTAAAAATTTTAAAAATCGAGTACTCGATTTAGTATTTTCTTCTGACGCTATTAGTACTGTTGTTCTCGAATCTAGTTCTGGCATTACTAATATAGACAACTACCATCCACCTCTGGATATATTTTTTGACCTGAGCAGCCATCTTATTGATAATTGTTATCCACAAGACTGTTCTTATGTTTTTGATTTTCGTAAGACAAATTTTCAGTTGCTTTCTGATGTTATAAGTAGATCTAATATTGAAAATATATTAGATTCTACAAATATTGACAATGCGGTAACTGGGTTTTATATTATACTCAGTAGCTGTATAAATAATTCTGTACCTACGAAAAGATCTAAAAATAATAATTTTTGTCACCCTTGGTATACACAAGAGCTTAAATCTCTTCGAAACAAGAGAAATAAAGTATGGAAAGTTTACATAAAAACCCTTTCTCCAATAATATTTGAACAGTATATAACCCTTTTTGAAGAATTTAATAATCTTTCAAAAGCTTTATACTCCAACTATGTTAACGAAATGGGAATCTCTTTAAAACATGACCCTAAAAGCTTTTGGCATTTTGTTAACTCGAAGAAAAATTCGGATGGCTTCCCAGCAAGTTTTATATATGAAAACTCTTCGATACAAAATCCCAGTGATATTTGCAATGCGTTTGCAAATAATTTTTTAAACTCCTTTGTTGATACCCATGTAAGTGTTGATAAAGATTTTTTTAAAGACGTGAACTCCTACCCGCAAGTAAGTTTTAACACTATTCCTGTGGAACAAGATAGGGTCTTATACTTTTTGTCATTATTAAATGACGATTGCTCCTATGGCCCTGACGGTATACCCCCAATTGTTCTGAAAAAGTGCACTTGTACACATGTAGTCGTGTATTAGTGCAGCCCTTGCAATTATTATTTGAGCTTTCGTTAAAGTCTGGGAAATTTCCGTCATTCTGGAAGAAATCATTTCTCACTCCTGTTTTTAAGAAAGGAGACAAATTTGACATCAAGAACTATAGACCTATTTCTAAATTGTCCTGTATCCCTAAGCTTTTTGAACAGGTTGTATGTGAAAGCCTCTTGTTCTTTGGTAAGAACATTATATGTAAACAGCAACACGGTTTCGTGCAGAAAAGGTCTACTGTTACAAACCTTCTTACCTTTTTACATAATTGTTCAAATGCAATAGAAGGTGGTTCTGAAGTTGATTGCATATACACAGATTTTTCTAAAGCATTTGACCAACTCAGTCATAATATTATTGTTTTTAAACTGCAAGCATACGGTTTCCCTACTCTTTTTATATCATGGATCAAATCCTACCTAAAAAATAGAACTTACCAGGTTAAATTTAGAAATTCCCTTTCTAATACTTTCGTTGCCCATTCAGGCGTACCCCAGGGAAGCCATTTGGGTCCATTCTTATTTATTCTTGCTATAAATGACGTTTCTTCTTTTATACGCTTTAGTGAGATTCTCATATTTGCAGATGATATGAAAATTTATAAATCAATCAAATCTCCCAATGATCATACTCTTTTGCAGGCTGATCTTGATAGTTTCAGTATTTGGTGTAATAAAAATGGGTTAACTCTTAATCCTATAAAATGCCAAACTATTACTTTCTCAAAGAAAAACGTTCCAAGTAATTTTGAATATTGTATAACACAAAATAAAATTAGTCGTGTTTTTAGTTTTAAGGACTTAGGAGTTAATTTCAGTGCTAATCTGGAATTTTCTGAACATGTTAACCTTATTGTAAAAAAGGCGAACTCTATGCTTGGATTCATAAAACGGTGGGCAAAGGAATTTAACGATCCATACGTTACCCTCTCTTTGTATAACTGTTATGTTAGGCCGCATCTTGAGTATGCCTCACAAGTATGGACCCCTTTCTATGAAATCCATAAGAAACGTATTGAATCAGTCCAGCATAATTTTATTCGCTTTGCTCTAAAAGGCCTTCCATGGGCTGATCCTTATAACCTGCCACCATACGAGCATCGGATAAGGCTGTTGCAGATACAATCTTTATATCAACGTAGAGTAAACAATGACTTAATTTTTCTCCATCAACTTATCTCTGGACAAATTGATTCATCGGACCTGTTAGCCTTAATTGGTTTTAACTACCGCGGACGGTCGTACCACCTTCGAAGTTCTGAGCTTTTAAATATTGAACATCACAGAACCAATTATGGCATGCATGAGCCTCTCACGCGGATGAGTAAGTTATATAACTTGAACAATGGTGTGTTGGATTTTAATTTAAATAAAAGTAATTTAAAAACTATCTTCAGAACCAGTGCTCCACGATCCTAAATGTTTCTGTGTAATTTTGTTTAATTTTGTCTTTATATGTTTTCATCTTTTTATGTGCAAGTGTTTTTGTTTTTGTTGCATTGTGCCTACTAACAACTAACACCTGCACTAAGTGATGAGCCAGTGGGACACATTTTATGTGTCGGCAAATCTTCTTTCATCTGCTGATGCTTGCTTTAAGCTCCATTTGAATAAGATCTGATAGTGTAAAAAAAAAAAAAAAAAAAAAAAAAAAAAAAAAAAAAATTAGTCTCCTCATTCAGTTTTTGTGATTAAAACTCAAGCTAATTTTCAAGCTTGCGTACATAACATTTCTCCTAACAAAAAAAAAGCCCAATGATCCCAAATTGGATTGAATACTAAAACTTTGAAATTTTGGTGTGGCAAGAGGTCCCTTGTACTCTTCTTAGATTAATGTTGTCGCTGTAAGACGACCCCATCCACTGGAAAAAGACCTCGTCAGTGCTCCAAAAAGTTATCCTTGCAGGCATTCGATTGAGTTTTTTTGACAACAAAATGGAACACTTACAGCATGATTTAAAACCTATTCTTGCAGAATCCTTAGAGAACGATGAGCTTGTGGGTTTTCATAATTCCTTCGTTCTCGATAGTGACAATTATTTCCACTGGGGTTAAGCATTTCACATTTATCTGCTTCACTGCGCTTAAAGCAATTGCAGCCAGCTGAAGACAAGGCGGACGAAGGAGATAGAAAAGGAAGAAAAAGAAATGTAACCTATCCAAATGACTGAAACAACAGCAATGAATGGCAACTTTGCGATTGAGGTCAGCATTTTAAAATCTATGCCGCATTTGCAGTCTAAAAGTTCAGCGGAAACCACTTTAAGGTCCCGATCACGATCTTAATCCGGATCGAGGTCGAGATCTCTGTCTCGCAGTAATATTTGCTCGGTTTCGATAAGTTCTTTTGGTTTTCAATTGAGTCACTGGTGATTAAGGTCACAATCGAGGTGTATAACTCAGTCTCATTTAAGAGTTTCTCAAAGTCTCTTTTACCATCGAGGTCTCGGTCAAGATCACGATCATGTTCAAAATCAAGTTCCGGCTCGAGGTCACCGTCTGGTTCGAGATTCGGTTCTGGATCACAATCACTGATTCCTTCGAGAGGTTCCACGATCCAACATTCCAAGATCCATCGAATCAGGTTTCAGAAGTTCGGGTGAAGAATAAATATTTCGATTATATCTACTCCACCTCATTTATTATAATAAGAATTATTTCCTTGTGAGGCTTGCCGAATCATAAATTTAATGAACGTCGACAATCTACTCAGCTTTTGATTGTTATGTAAGCCAACATATTGCTGAAAAATTGCAATACGGACTGCCGTAGTTGGAATCAAAGACAGTGACAGTCATGTGCTTTTCTCATTGACTGAAGACTCTGGGAAGATTAAAGATGTCTTGATCAAGGATCACTGATTATGTAAGCCTATTACAACAAATAATCAGATTAACCACAATGTGATCGATGTGAGGCATTCGAACAATATTTTACGTGTTCGAAATTTTCGTAAGGGACCAGTATTTTGTTTCAGCCATTGTAATAGCGCAGTTTGTTAAAATCATCCATAAATGAAGAAATATCTGGAGGAATTTTAATATCGGGAAAGATCAGCGCATCGTTTCTCCCACTCTTTCATCTTACTCATACTGTCATCAATTAAATGAATGACAGCCGGCAGGATGCAAAGAAAACATCAAAACTGCTACAGTTGGATGTCCTTGATTCCAGCCTGCCACCGAAAAGAAATGCCTCGTTCTACGAATGCCGAAGTGGGCATGCAGTAAGTGGTGACGCGTAGTATGGGAAACAAGTGCTGTTAATGACCTCTTCAAGAAGAAAAGAAGAGAAGAATAATTAAGTTTCCTCTGCTGCGTATACACCATCAAGGTTCGATTCAAGGACTCGTCGGGCTGGTGCGGTCAAGATGTAGATGAAGTAGAGACTACCAGGCATCTGCTCAGTGACTGTCCGAACCTCCAAACAAGTCGAATACACTTCCAGGCAAACAGATTTATCGGCAAACTAGACGATCTAACGAAGGTCTTTGTGGAAAACATCTCAAAATTTAAAATAACCATACGCTGGTTCTCAAAAAATACAGTCCGAGGATGAGGAATCAGAATCCTATAACCACCCAGTAGGGCACATCTTATTTAACATGACCTAATCATATCTTTTTAAACTCGATTTTTCTGAATCCGTTAAGAGTGTGTCATTATAGTTGCAACAAAATACTTAATTTCAGATATTTTCTTGAATTTTAAATAAATGATTAATAACTCTTAAAACGAATCCAGAACCTTATTTTTATCTTCACTATATCAAAACACAGACAACATCAAATTATCATCTTATATCATCCTTTTCGAACTTGATCTTGACCTCCATGTTGGTCATCGTTTTGCATCACAAACATGATCATGATCAAGATAAAAAGATCTGTTCTGACCTTCAAGTTCCTCAATTAACATTTTGTTTCCTCACTGAGCTCTAAGCTCAGATTGTCTGTCTAAGCTTATTAAATAATCCGACGAAATAGAAACAAAAAAGAATAGATCTATTACAATCGAATTAAAAGTAAAATTTGCGGCAGTTTAAAACGATTGTAATTATTTTGTAAATAATTGTTATTTTCCACGATCGCCAGCGATTACAAAATGACAGCAGCTTAACTATAGTATCTTTAGAGATGAATGTTAGGCAAATCTACAGCTTAAGGAAGGTATAACACAAGATTTAGTTTTGCGGCAGCGGCAGCCAACTTCTATAGTTCCATTATTACATACTATACAATGCAATTTAGAATAGGTAACTTTAAGCTGTTTTTATTTTATCGCGAACAGATCCCACCTTGAAGCTATAACTAATAGTGTCAGACCGGATCTTGATGTTAGAATCTTTTTCGAGAATGGCGCATCTGTACCACGTGCGTTTGGTGAATCTTTTGTTTGTCTTTTCTGATGTTCAACATGAGAAGCCGCCAGTAACACGGTATAATCAGAGTATACATCAGTTGCCATTCAACATTCATTGTGAAAAGATAGTTTTATATTTTTTAAGATACTTTCGTGTACTTATACTATTTTGCAAAAGATATGATCGGCAAATCGTTTGTTGGGTTTTTCCTTGTGATTACAATTGTAGTGGTTTTTAGATTTGATCACGTTGTTGGTGAGTTGATCGCAGACATCACGACAATTCTCTAAATTGATGAAGTTAACTTCAGGTCAAACGGTATCACCCAAACTGGATTTCAATGATTCTAGAGAAATTGATCCTAAAGTCTCAACAAAGAGACCACCACCGTCATTTGGACATGATGGAAATGATCGTGATGTCGGAGGATCGGGATCAAGTGGTGGCAGTGGAAAAACTGGACCAAAAATTCATGGAGTTCGTGTAACAGTGGATACTGGTGATAACCAGAAAGGCTCTAAAGGTTGGTATTTTGTTTTGAATGGTAATAAGTTAAGATAGGTTGACATTATTTGGAGATATTAGTACATATATAAACAATGAACTTTCATAATAGTGTATAGTTTTCATTCCAATCCGGACAGATCGACATTAGATGATTGATACACGACATTGATGATTGATACACAACATCTTTTCTTTAAATTTTGAAAGAATAGTATGAATGTTACTTTTATGGAATTTCAATTACTTAAACAAAAATAAAATAATTTGTGCATATTTAATTCTTATTTTAAAATACAAGGACCTCGTTGATTTTATTTTAACATCGTTTCCATTTTATTAAAAAAATCAAGTGAATTGATAAGAGTTTAGATTGATGGGATGATTTTTCCTTAAACAATCTTTTGTGATTCGGTTCCAGTGCAAAAAATGTCAAACCTCTTTAATTTATAGTACAGCGAATTAATCCGTGTAATGTTAAAGTTGTTATATGAAATTGCAAGCTATAAATTGATTTAAGAGCGTTCATATTTTATTTGTACCCAGCAGCGCCAAACACTTTTAAGAATTTATTTGGGTTTTTAAATATTAAAATGACAATTTTCTATTTTCAACAACAGATAAATTATAGTCCAGGCAAATTATCGAAAATAAGCAAATCAAAATGCTTAGTTCCTGGAAATTTGTATTTTGGAAGAGAAATTTATATTTATCAATATTCTGAAGAGTTCCGAGGTCTAAAAGGTGAGTTTGACTTTACAACTCGAGTTTAAAAGGCCCCATACACGATCGAATATGCTTGGCTTACAACGATGACGATCCCAACCGTAAACCGAACATGTTCTCGATTCTCCATTCACGTTTCAACCACATGGCCAACATCAGTCAAAAAACAAACGTTGGGGCAATCAAATCGCAATAGAAATCATTTTTACTCTTTCATTGCTTTCATTCTTGACATTTTCTCACACACGCAGCAAAATGCTCGCTACTTAGTTCGTGCTGGAGGGTATTGCCAAGCTAAACCAAAAGCCCAGCATGCCAACCACCAACTATGTTGGCAGCACCCACACACGTTCCAACATGCTGGCCCAGCCAGTCGCCAACTACATTTTTGAGGATGCAAGCCAAACATATCCGATCGCGTGTGGGGCGTTTAAGCCTCCTCTGCGCTCACCACAGGGTAGGCTCGTAGCGCAACGACTCTGATGAGCCTAATAACATCTGCTAAAACCAGTTTTACCACATACGCAAGTTGAGTCAAGAAAAAAAATACATGTAAAAGAAAAAAACTTACTAAAAACCAACGGTAATATTTAAAAGGTCCTGTGACACATTTTTGTAAATCTAAAAATTTACTATATTTTATTGGTAAATAAAGATTTTAAAGCTAACGATTAAAAAAAAAAATTAAAAAAAATCAAACATTTTTTTCCTAAACATTACGTAATTAAGTACTGTTTTCATTTCCAAAATGTAATATGTAGTCTTATTAATTTTAAGTCAAAAACAAGTTGAGCTCGACTCAACAACCCGAGAAAAAGCCTTTATTGCGCTCGCGGATCGGTTCAATTTGGTTTATAATTACGTGTGCGGACAAATTGGCCAAAGCATGCGAGTTGTTAAACCAAACTGATCCTGAAACGTATGTCCAATAGATATAAAAAATTGGATCGGAAGGGGTGTCTATTACCTTTTTTGAAGGGAGAGATGATTTTCTAAAAAAAAATTACGTAGATGAGAAAAAATTAATTAAAGAACAACGATAATGTGATACTTTTAATAAATCCAGAAATCTCATTACCCCCTGCGGCCGCTGCTGCCGTCCTGTTATATTATTGGTTTAATAACTGTCGTGTCGTTTGTGGTAATACAAATGATCAAAATTAGACACAAAAAAAAAATCGCCCAAAATAGTATTTTATTTTGAGAATTTTTTGTTTTGTTCTATTTTTCTCTATGAAAAATCACCCAAAAACCCAAAAATGAAAATTCGTTCAAAAATAAATAAAGACTCGCCAAATTAAGTTTCGGTAATTTACGTTTTGGGCGATTTTGCAAGTTGTGATAATCTTAATCAAACAAAAAAAAATTGGGCGATTGTTCATTTTAATGTTGGGGTGATTTTTCATGAATTTTTTGTGTCTTTCTTCATTTGGGCGATTTTTGCCCAACAGTCAAATTCTTGTTGAATGTTTTTGAACAACAACAACAACTTAAAGGCGCTACCACCAATTTTTGAACGAATTTTATTTACTCGTTTTTTTACGAATTTTTATTATTCGTTTTTCCATCTTTTTGGCTGGAGATATAGCTATTTCATCAGTCTCCTTAGTGGTGTCTAGCTTTAATCCAATTTTATTATGAAAAACTTTTTCACATGCACATCATGAGATTCGAACCCACGCATTCAGATTTTACTCAGTCTTCGAAGTCGTATGCACTACGCATTCCACCGCTTATGACCACTGACGACACAGGTCGAGATGTTATGTTTGTATGTTTTTCAAACGCATTTGGAGCTTCAACATTTTTCTAAGCACCTTTAAGTATGCTGTTTTATTCCGCCTCCATTTTCTCCTAACCTTATTTGATAGACAACAATTTGTAGCACATATCAAAGGGGGAGAGGTTGGAAGTATTGGTAACATACCAGACTATTTAAGTTATTATTTTTGTTATATTGTACTATTCGTACTATACATAGAATGTCAGTTTTTATTACTGACCATTCATTCTGTTAATTTTCATTGAATGTTTTTGAACAACAATATTTTTGAACAACAACTTGTTCTTTCTGAGAAAATTCAAAATAACTTTGTGAGCTCGAAGACGTCGCGTCAACATTTTAACTCTTCCCGAAAAAAAAAAAATTATGTACAAAGAAAATAAAAGAAGAGATTGCTGGCTCTGCAGAAAAGTATCACATAGCATTGTAAGTATTACCGTTTATTTTAATTAATTTGTTTTCTTTTTCTAGTAACTTTTTTCGAAAATTGCCCCTCTTTGTGAAATGGGGGGTAATAGACGGCCCTTTCTTTTATTTTTTTTTTATCAACTTAGGTGTCAAAACTGTCCTCAGCAGATGTTGTTAGATTCATCAGATCCGCTGCAACAGTGGGGAGCCCAAAAGGTGCTTACGCCCCAGTTGTAGGGTCGAGTTCACCTTTTCGAACTCGGGACTCTTCAGAATCTTAAATAACATACATATTTCTGCCAGAATCTGTGTTTTATAAGAACTTAGAACTTTTCTTATTTATTTCACTTGTTTTGAGCAATTTTGCATGTAAATTAAAAAAATTATTTCTTATTCTCCCAAAAAATACAAGACATTTATGCATCCGGTTTTGTGGTTTCGGCTTAAAATAAATAAGAGCATTAAATTTTAGAAACACAAAATATTAAAAAAAAATTAATTTGAAATTATTTTTTGTTTCAAAATTTGTATTAAAAATAGTTTTTTCAAAAACTGTTTACTAAAAAAATATTATTTACCAATAAAACTAAAGAAGAGATTTTTGGCTTTACAAAAAAGTTTCTTATGACCTTGTAAGTATTACCGTTGGTTTTTATAATTCGTATTTGCACCACAGGCAAAATAGGATATTTGCCTTTCATTCGAACCATTATGGATTTCAGTAAGCTATCTCGATTTTAAAGCTCTTACAGGGTTGCCGTTGTGAGGATCACAAAATGCCACAATTTTCTCTTAAAATATCGACAGAGTTACCAATTGTTTATAAAGATTTGATTTTTAAAACAGAAAACCATCCGGTTTTATTTTAACAGTGTCTGGCTCAATAATAATAAAAAAAAAATTGTTATGAAAAAGTTTTATTGTTAAAATAATTTTGACATACATAAATTGTGTCTATCTTTTTCCACACCACAAAGAGGTAAGATAACAAGCGCGTTTTTTTAAGGGCATCCCCAGGAGCTATCACTGACAAACCGTCAACCTTTCTGAGACCTGTATTTGAAAGGTCTGCCAGTTAAAAAGATTTATTTAGCTTGTCACGAATCCTTTTACTTGATCCCAAACTAGTTCTATGGGATTTAATTCACAATTATAGGGTGGCAATCGAAGGACTTTATGTCCTGCAGCCTTGGCCACGATGTAGGCTAAAATTTCTCCAAACCACTTCTTATATACTTCGGCATTCATATCTTCATGATAATCTCCACTTCCTCCAGAAACGAAGCATATAGGAGTCTTTGGTCTACGAAACCTGTAGATCCTCCTATATGTGGCAAATTATCAGCCTCTTTCCTCTTCCGGATGGTGAGCGCAGTCCTGTTGACAATCCCTCATTAAATGCTTGCCGTGGTGTTTTTATAGCTGGATCTATTCAAACTTTTTCACGTGTGTGTCCTTCGTTGAGCCAGGTCTCATCAGTAAAATAAATTTTGTTTCCATTTTCTCTTATTTTTTTTTATATCGCTTAAGTATCTTCTTCTCAACACTTTTCCGTTGACGTTTGGCAAACTTAAAGCAATAGATCTTTGTTAAAATTTTATACAGGGATGTCCGGCCTTTGTGTTATATTTTCATTAAATTTAAACTCAGTCAAAATTTTGCCCAGTGTTGGATTCTCCTCCAAGAAAAATGAGGGGTTTCCCATAACGTTTAGTTCGCCTTGACTCTACTTGCGTATGTGGTAAAACTGGGCCCAAGCAGATGTTTTTGCACTCATTAGAATCGTTTTGAGCCGTGGTGAGCACAGAGGAGGCTTCAACCCGAGTTGTAGAGTCGAGCTCACCTTTTAGAACTCGGGACTTTTTTGAATATTGAAGAACATATATTTCTCTACCAGAATACGAATTTCAAGGAACTTAGTATATTTTTAATTTATTTCTAGAATTTTGAGCTAATTGGGCTGGAATTACCCATTTTTTTGCAAACATATTTTAAATGAATTGGCAATTTGTATTTAAATTTCAAAACATAAGACAAAGAGACCATTGATAATATATGTTTTTTTTTCCATTTACTGTAATAAAAGCTCCAACGAATGGTGGATACAAAATCGGGTTTGGTATCTATCATCTATGTTATTGGTAAAACAGAAATAAATTTGATTTGATTCGGATAAATTGTTCTTTTGACTTAAATATTTTTAAATATATTTTGGACCAATTCGTCATAAGCAAAATAAACGATTGCAATAAAGAAAAAAATTATTATCATTAAAAACTTAAATAAAAACATAACATTGGTGTCAGAAGTGAAATTAAACAGAACTAAAAAAAAAATTGCAGAGCTTGTGAGTGGTTTAAATAAACTATTTGAACTGAAAGCAGAATTACACTTCAAAGAACAGAAGAAACTCCACAAGTTTATTATTAGAAAATAAGTTAGTTGTTTTAGCTGAATGAGTCTTGAAGAAGTCGGATAACGTCTACTCAAAGTAAAGACGAATATAGGAAATGATAGAAATACTTTAATCAAATTAAGGTGCAGCCTGATATAAGTCATTTCAAAAGGAAAAAAGTTATAGTCAAAGTTACCATAGAATTTTTTTTCTTTTTTTTCGGTTGTCTGTTCACTAAACTACATCCTTAACGGTCTAAGATTTTCTTCAATCTTCAATTGAATTTCTTTTTTAATGGTTCTTTAGATTTAGAGGGTAAATTCCCACATACAGATATTTTTATTTTGACCTTAACGATTTTGACGTTGATACTTGGGAACGGAAATATTTCTTAAAATACACTCACCGGAAACGGAAAATGGTTTATCCGACTCTATTCAAATTTGGTATGACGCTTAAATTATATTTTAATTAACTTTTAATTCTCTGACATCTCTTGTCAAAGTACATCTGCTTAGTGACCAGATGTCAAATATATGGAAGAAAATAAAATGCGTAGTCACCATAAGTAAACTCTATTTGGTGGCCGTTCCGTTGGACCACCACGTTTTCTTTAAGTCTACTCAGATACATTGTAGCGATGTAAACTCGTCCCTCTAAGGACTCAGTTGTGAAAAAGTGTTCATCCAGCCAGAAGTTCAAACGTCTTCTTTTTCTTCTTTTGTACTATATTTCTTAAATGTTTTGGTGAGGAAAAGTTTGTTGTGATTTATGATGTATAACATTTGGCGCTACCAATTCAAAATAAAAAAAATAACAATTGCACACCATTGTTTCGTTTTCTTATTCAATTATTTCAGAATCAAAAGAAAGTGTTGAAATCACCGACGGTAAAAACAAAAAGAGAGTCGGCATTCATACTGATATTACATTTGAAATAACTGGTGACGTTGAAGATTCAAATTCGACAAGCTCAAGTCAGAGACATGACAAAGGTATGTTATACAACACATTATGTATTTTGCCATCTAAACAATCTCATTAGAAGAAAACGATGCCAGTGTACCAATATTCAAAGGTCGCAAGGGAACCACTACCAGCCGCCCTCGAAAGCCTTACGATCCAAGATCCCATTGGAATCCAAACATTTCTGGCGAACGAAGACGAAGCGGTGGAGGAGGAGATAGTTCCTATCGCCCTCACTATCCACACAATGTCCCCGTATATCCTGGAGGAAATAATGGCAATGGAGACGATATTTACCGAGGCATTGATAGTTGGTCAAATTTTGTACCCATAACAAGTACATGGACAACAGAACGCTCCTATTATGAACCATATCAACCACCAAATGCTGTAGGTGGATATAGGGTGCCGAGTTGGAAACCCTGCTATTGTGTTTCAACAACAGATAACAGACGCAGAAGGGATAGCATAGCACATCCGACAAGTTCTATAATTCGTGTGATGGATAAGTTGGATAGTCCATTTTCAAGTGGGAAATAATATCGTATTAAAAAAAAATAAATAAAATTCATATTAAAGTTAGATGTAAAATAAAAAGATACATATATTAAAAATTATTCAAGCACCTTCAGATAAATAATACAAACCATTAAGTTTCTGACAAAAAGGTGATTTAATTTTCCAACAACCCTTCACTTTAAAAGACATAAACTTAAAGCCTTTCATTAAGGAAATAAAGCCCTCCTTAATTGCATTCATACCCAAAATACCATAGCTCTATATTAAGTGAATTCAAAAATTAAATTTCTTCTCATAAAACTTGATGTGCAATATTGCCTTCATTCTTATACACACACATGTATACTCACATCGACTGACAGCTATAAAATTCTTCCAACTCCAACAACCACAAAAAGAAGGTCTGTGCCATCATTCACAGCCTTTGCTCCTCGTTCCACTTGATCCTTCCTTACCCAACCACTATGGATGGCAAAACGTTCCTTAATCGCTCTATTGAGGGCGATTACATTTAACTGCTCATTTACGAATTCCTTAAGGACATCTCACAGACCATCATCATCGATGTATGTATGATGTCTTACCTAAAGTGTGCACACAACTACTGCTTCTGTGTCCCATGTTGATGTAAAGGAAGTTCCATGCATAGTTGCACTTCATATTGCGCCCTCGAGCTAAATGGAGTGGGACTTTCTTTGATTTTTGTCCTCAGGACGTTTTTTGTGTTAAGAGGGTATAAGCGAGTTTGCAGTGTTGAATTAAATTTGAAACACCGGTCGACAAAAAGGGGCGCATATTTCACACTCACTCACGAAACGATACACCGGAAAGTGTACTTCGTTTTATCGTGACGTTGTCATACTGAACGGAGTGCCATACCATATCCTGTCAGTCTAAAGCAATAAACCTCCACCGGCAAAATTGACAACGAAAAAAAAAAAAAAAACAGGAGTGCTAACAAGCACGAGGTCCTACAAACACTCTCGTCATTATAACCAAATGAAAGTGAATTCGATTTCCTAAAGAGACAGCCGGTAGAATGTCGACGACCGCGACAGTCTCTAACCAAACCATCACACCAAAGCACTATGCTTGCTTACCCCTTAGGCAAGTGTCAGGCTTAATAAGGGGACCTTGAGCCTGATTATTAAATGTAATTTAACTTTACGATCGATTTTAACGGGACACCCATCATTGCTCGATGTCATGCGGGTGCAAAAATTTTTATTATATTTTTTGCTCAAGGAAAATGCAATTTTCCAATAAAACCAAAAGTTGATTGGAGAAGGAAATTCCATTAATGTGTCCTCGGGGAAATTATTAGACCGGGCGGGTGGTTCCAGAAAGAAATGGCTTTTTTGTCATTGCCACCATTTAAATTGACGTGAGGCGCAGTGTGTAGCAAATGGCCGGAGGATCGTTGTTCTTTGAAACGATAATTGCGTTCATTGTTTAAGATGCGATGATGTAAATGTAACAAGTGTCACGACAATCGCCCGGTACTTGAGTGCGGTTATTGTGGCAGAGGAGACTTCCTGCAAAATCAAGCATGGAATTGTTGTGATATTAGATTTGCTTGTTTTTTTCCCTTCTGTATGACAAAAGCACTTAGATAACAGTATATGAAACTGCGGGTAGTTGATTGCTGTTAGATGATTTTTTTTTTGAGTTTGACTGAAACAAAGACGAACAATTAAGTGGGTTGCATCTGCCTGCCCTACAATAAAATATAAATCAACAGACGCAAAATGAGTGAAAATGTTTTATTTTTCATACGAAATAATTTCAATTAGTTGTGAGATTTACTTTATATGTGTTTGGTGACCTATGACTATCATTCACTTTTGCAACCACTTTGACCCTTGTTACTACTTTAATCAAACAATAAACTAAACTCGCCTTGATGTCAGCTCATCGAGACAGCTTGAAATCTAGACATTAGCCATTCAGTATAACAAATAGTTGGTGTCTCCTTTACTTAATTACTCAACAGATTATCAGGTCTTCCTTGGTGTTGGCACTTACATTTTTTGGAGGCTGAAGCGTCGGTGTCTATTCGGTCTAACCTGGCTCAGTTAATTTAACCATTGAGGACGAAATTTTTCGACGCTGTTCAGCATGTATAATTTGTCGTTGTTTCATCGAAACCATCAACATAATACATATTTTTTCTACTAGCTTAGCCTGAGGAAAGAGCGATTATCTATAGAGTTAGGCCCATTGTCCACTTAAGCAACGCAAAACAACTTAAAAGCAAATCCCATATAAAAAATATAAAAAACACGTTGTATAAAAGTTGCGTGTAATTTTTTTAATGAATTTCCTCGTGAGTTGCGGTTGCGTTGCTCAAATGGTCGAAAGACCTTAATCAACGTGTGATTTCTGGTGGTATTTTATGTCGAGCTAAAAGCTAATAGAAGAATTCACAGACCAATTCAAAGTTACATCCGTCGAAAAGTCGGTAGGATTCGACTTTTGTTAATGGAAGTACTTCATCTTCGTCATATCTTCGTCTACAACAAAACCTATTATGCTGACTTCAGGCTTAAAATGTGTGAGGGCACGAATAGCTGCTCGCTACTTTACATCACGCCGATATGTCTGTGCATTGCGTATTAGATTCTCAAAATCAATATCAAAGCGGATATGTATATGGAAGCATTGATGATTTTGTGGTGTTGAGGTTTTCTAATCGCTCCTAATTTTGATGAAGCACCGAGCATTTGATCGATGATACATTTTCCAGATTTAAAACCATCATCATCATCATCATCGGCTGGACAACCGGGGTCCGGTCCTGGCCTCCTTCAACAAGTCTCTCTACCTATCCCGGTCTCGAGCCGACGCCATCCAGTTGCGCACGCCAAGGCTCCGGGCGTCCTGGTCTACGCCATCTCTCCAGCGCAAGCATGGTCTACCACGCTGTCGTCTGCCATAGAATGTACCACAAAAAACTTTCCGAGCAGGTTCCTCTTCACTCATGCGAGCTAGGTGCCCTGCCCACCGAAGTCTACCGAGCCTAATTTTTGTCACGATATCTGCTTCAAGGTAGATTGCGTACAATTCATGATTGTACCGTCTCCGGAATCGTCCTTCCTCACATATGGGGCCAACAATTCTCCTTTAGACTTTTCTCTCGAACGTGGCTAAGAGGTCAGAGTGCCTTTTGCTAAGCACCCAAGTCTCGGATCCATATGTGAGTACTGGCAGGACCATGGTCCTGTACAGCAGTAGTTTTGAAGTTATGGTGAGATTTCTGGATTTGAAGAGCTTTGACAGACTGTAGTAGGCTCTGTTGGATTTGAGAAGCCGCCCGCGTATTTCTTCTTCTATATTGTTATCGGCTGCTACTATTGACCCAAGGTATTTAAAGGATTGCACCACTTCAAATTCGTGCTCCGCTACCTTGATTGTTTGACCAACTGCTCCTCTCGCATTCGACGCAACCATGTACTTTGTTTTACCTTCACTAAAGTGCAGCCCCAGATTTTGTGCCGCCTGCTCGATCTGGATGAATTAATCGTGTACAGCTTGCTCGGTTCTTCCGATGATGTCGATGTTGATTTAAAACCATACTTGTTATCAAATGTTTAAAAACACCCGTGGTTCTTGCATGGTAGACAGATGAAACTAACATTCTTCTGGCCTCTGGGTATACTTTCCTCCGATCACAATTTAAATATAATTTGGCGCATGTTCCAAGCCAAATCATTTTCAGCGTAATTAAAAACTTTTGCTCGCAGGTCATCAACTATGTTTAATTTATGTCTGATGATGGCTGTTCAAAGTCTTATTTTTGTCGGGTACGATTCGTACATATATCTTTCAAACTACGAAATGTCAAATCTTTTGTCACTGAAGAGAGTTAGCAAAGAATAATCTGCAAATGTCATTATGGGATTTGTAAGCGGCGCCTGTTGCACAATCGTGGTTTACCCTTAGTTAACATTTTTCAATCACCAATTTTGTAAGGATAACTCTGTCGGTAGGTTCAGACATATAAAAATTGACATCAAGTTTGAAAGATAAAAATAGCATAGACAATAAAGAAGAGCCCCGGTTCAAATATTTGCACAACTGGGCTTAACGGTTGATTGTAAAGGATAGACCATAAAGGGTTAAACACATAAACCGAGCACCAGCACTCTAAAAATTTGTCAAAAGAGTAAGGGGCCAGTTATGCTATCATTGAAAAATGTCTTTTTCAACTTAAAGGCAGTTATTCAAAAATTTTAATATAACAAAAAATAAAATAAATAATGATACAAATTCTATATAGCAAAATGCAAAATTGTAAGAATGTATGGTTTAGCCAAATTTGACAGTCCCTTTTGAAATGCACGGGCACGCATACAGAGTTAAATTTCTGCAGTTTTGAAAGTTTGTAGACAAACGTGGGTGGAGCCTCCTGAGTTGATGTTCTATTTATTTATTATTCTATGGCCCGGTGTTAGCTTGTGGGCTCATCAGATGACGTCCAGAAAAATTCACCTTGTCATTACGCAAAAATGATAATTTTAATTGGAATTAAAATGAAGGAAATGAATTACAGAATTTTTCTATTAAAAAAAACGCAATTTGGACAAAGTTCACGAAATATTAACACTTTCAATGATCATTTCAATGATCATTGAAATCACAAAAGTGGTATTATTATTAATACCAATTAACACCAACAATGATGGATAATTTGACTTTAAATTGAATTCAATGATAAGTTTCAATGATAGCTACATATAAATGACCCCTAAGTGTCAAATTTGTTACCTAATAATGACAGCTAGTTCACGCTGAATAGGGCTTTTTAGGTAACAACGATATATCTCTTTCTCGTTCTCACAGAATTGTCAAAAACAGCAGTATGACGAAAAGCTGATTTTTTTTTTATCATTGTTGAAAAATTGATTGAAAACAAAAGCGGGAATTTTAAAGATTTGTGCGCGAAAATTGTGAAAATTGTTGGTTTTGCTAATTAAAATAAATTTTTAAGCCACGGAAATCACAAATTTCACACAAAAAAGAATACCGCTTTTAAAAATTATTTCCAAATTGTTTTCTTCAAGATCTTGAGTTTGACAGTTTGAAAAAAGCGCGATACATATTTCAATCTGTCTTCGTCATAGTGTGAGCTTTGACAAGATGGTAAAACTCCCTATTCGGACATATTCAAATTGGATTTGTAATTAATTGATGATGACAGTTTGTAGGTTTGTACTGAATATTGTACCTCAATATTTGTAAGAATCTGTCAAAAAAAACATTGGGGCATATTCAAAGTTGTTTTTAAACTCGAGTTTTTCTTAAACTGTGTTTAAACAATATAATTTAAATAGGATAAACTCCAGTTTTTCTTAAATACAACTTAAACATCGTATATGAATATGCCCCATTGTGTCAAATGTATTACCTGCTTATGGCATTTCACACTGCGTACTTAGCAAACGTCAAAAATAGATAAGTGCGAATTTGTCCAACTACGGCAACTACAAAGCGGAAAACTGAACAAAAAATGAAAAAATATCAAGTTTGACAAGGAGCTGTTTACCTATATACTTTTTTCATTCGGGAAAATATGAAAATCCAAAAAGGATGTAATATGGCAGATGCTAAAAACACATAAGATTTTTTTTCAGAATGTTTGTGGGCAATTGAACACTAAACAAAACACTTTAAAAGCCGCAATGTGCGAACTTATCTTCATCGATATACATGAAAGTATCATTCGTACAAACATCGAAGAATATAACAACAAAAATTTTGTTCGTGGATTGAAGAAGCAAAATCAACAGTGATATCTAGGAAAAGAAAAACGGGTTTCAAACGGAAAAATGTAAACAATACAACAAATCCTTTTTTAATAGAGATTTTGTGTAATTATTTTTAAGAAATCTGAGTAAAATTTTTTAAAAGTTTAGTAGTATATTTTTGAAAAAAAAGCTTTTTTTTTGTAATATAACAATATTTTTGTTTTATCTTCAAGATAACAACACTATCATGCCCTTTGTTTATATAAGAATAAAATCAAACTTTATCACTTCATCACCGAGGTGTGTGGGATTACGTGTCGAAAAAATAGATAGAAATGTGTGACAACACACAAATATAAACAATAATTTATTTTACTTTAAATTAATAAGAAATATTGAAAACTACTAAAGTTTTATAGAATTTAATTATTTACCGCGGGTCTTAATGCTTTTTTGTGGCGGATTTAATTGCCATTTTGGGAAAGCAATGAAATTTCACTCCAATGTAAACTCCATTATATATGGTAAAGCATTTTTGAATTAAATAAATAAATTGTATCATTGTTCGCACCCTTCCCCTACTTAGCTATTTTTTTTTTTTTTTCAATTACTTTCAGAATAATTTCCATCAAGGAATTCTTCATACTCTGCTTAGAAAATTGAATAAAATAAAAATGATAATTTTTCTCCGGACGTTACCCTTTCGCAGATATATAATTGAAGAACTAAACAGGAGGACTATGTTTACCTTTTCGTTAGTTAGTTGGAACTGTCCAACAATTTTTAATTCCAGTTAATTTAAGAAATACAATGAATGTATAATTCTATATGCAATATATTTTGTTAAAACAAATTAAAGTACCTATGTTAACGATTAATCTGCCTATGAAAATTGCTTTCATACATCAAGCTGTTTTTGAAGTCAAGTCCCACCTCACAATGACAGTTCAAACAAATAAAGAGCCACCCATCTTTATTTCAGCCTCTTCCTCTATACTATTGGCAAATGTGACTTACAATGATAATCGTTTGCCTGGTGCCTATTAGTTAACAACTAATTGCTATCCCATGCAATCCAAAATTAAGCTTCCCATAAGTTCTCAAAAGGCATATATGTAGATAGGAACATCATTGTCGATGAATCAAATCAGATTGAAAAGTGGAAACTTGTTAATTGTGAGTATCGAAAGTAATCAAGTGTTGTGAAAGGATAGACTCATCTCTCTCCTTCAAAAGGCCAGATGAGTGGCATAATATAACGCATAAATGTCACTCACACGTCCTATTGACGTCCACTCGAGCAGCAGGCAATAACACAGCAAGCAAGCCCCTCTAAATCAAATTCAATGAGGTCTATCGGACGCACAATATAATACACTTATTCTGTCTGTACGTATACAGGCAGAAGCAGCAGAACCCAACCGGTGTGAGAGTCCATAACTCCAACAATAGTCTTTTGTTGCTGATTACCAAAGAGAAATGATTGGATGGTCCCAGACTCTGGTGTGTCCCTGAAACTTCATTTGAATGGACACAGAGTGTTAATCTAATAATGATCAACCCTTAACACCTCATCAGCGCATCTCTATGTATCTGCATCATCATCATCATCATCATCGATGGCGGCACTCGAATTCTCATCGTCCTCATCAGGAGCATCAACAACAGAAACAACAGGCACATCCGTATATAGAGCTAAATAAATGGGCACATACGAGGAGGACGAGTGCCATTTGTCTGTGTGCAAGGACGATGATGATGGTTCCTGCTTGATTGGATCGAGTTCTTCTTGTTATACCAGTATATTTATAGAGTCCTGTCGATTATTATTATTCCCGTAATCATTGTAGACCACATGCCATACCATTTCCGATTTGTCCACCCTCTCAGAACGGAGATTCATTTTCGTGTATCCTGTGTTTGACTATATCTTTGGATCTCTCTCAATCGATTCCCTTAGCAGACAAGAAAAGAATACCACTTGTATTAGCATTAATCACTGGCAATCGATGTTCTTCTGATAAAATAAACATATATATAAATATCTATGTATCTATCGAGTAGAGATATACAAAACAGAATCAATTGAGATGGACTTTAGAATCAGATACAATCTATTACGCAAATTGATGCTTCTTTTGGTGTGTTTGTCTTTTTGTTATGAATTGGATATCAGGACAAGAAGCAGACATTCATTGGATGCAAAAGAGTCCTTTTAGTGTTTATCGGTTAGAGAGTTGCCAAAGTTATATTGGAGGGACAATCAAAGTTCTATAGCAATTTACGGAGTTACTTTGTACACAACCTATTTATAATTAGAAAATAGAAAACAACTTTCTCGGACATGGACAGATTAAATGTTGAAGACCCTGACTACGATTAATGGACAACGAGTCTTCAGATAGAAAAACGAACAGAGTTGTCGGACTGGTATAATGTAAATGTTACTGACGTTCAGGCAGTGCGATCAGATGCAACGGGTAGGCGAAGACTCAGAAGGAGACAGGTTGAGAATTTGAGATCAATGCGAGGTGCTCGAACATTATTCTGAATCTCCAAACATTCTGAAATTCGAAAATTGGCTCGAAACACCGTCTTTTTGCACCCAATGTAGGAAGTTTAACATCGGAAAAGTGCAATCAAAAGAATTCAATTGAGTCTACGAGATGCGTATCATTTATCATTTTCTAAGACCAAGGAAGCGTCTTAAGTCCTTGGCCCTTTATTACAGTCCTTGACTATCTACTTAAAGATGAGGTGAGAAACTCGAAAGTGCTTCAGTTCTTTTTTACTGACGATGGAGCCGTCAAAAGTGAAAATGATTCACCCTTGCAACGAGCACTTGAAGAATGGGTGGACTCTTTAGAGAGAAATGGGTTGATCAACAATAAAGCATCCTGTGATGACGACATCAACCATCGCGTAAGCGTACGTTGAATGAAATGGCGTGAGAACTCTGTCATCTTATTTTTGGACAAAAAGCTAATGTGAACTATACCAGCAAGATCACGGTTGCAATTAAGGTGCTTTTTGCTGGACGTCATCTGACGAGCACACAAGCTAGCACCGGGCGAAACACAATGTTTTCTTGCACTATTATTTAATTTTGAATGATATAAGAGATCTTTCAAATAAAACTAATTGACAACTAGGAATCCACCTTATTTCTGGAATGCCTGCATAATTTGAAACACTAAAATAAAAAAACTTTTTAGTTCTAAATTAATTTCAAAAATAATATGACAAATCTTGGTCCTTTTGATGCATCGGATGGTGTACGCTTAACTTTATCCAGGTCTTTCAAAGGACTAAACACCCCAAGAGCATATAATATGTCTGAACTAGTTCCAGTTCCCAGGTACATGACTGCTTCACGATATGGAAAAGAACTTGTCTTTAAACAGCGTGAAACCTAAGTTCTCGGTTTGTCCGCCATTCTAAATAAGACGAGGATCCGATATAAATATAGACTTTGGGAGAGTGAGATGGAACCATCATCTCTATAGAATCGATTTTTATACCAAGAGAGCCCAGACTTTGGTCGGTGCCGTGAAATAGCACCGACCGAAATTACGCCAATTTTTTAAATTTAAAGCGAACTAAAGCCGACCGATGAAATTCGGCATTTTTTCACTTTGGAAAGTGTAACTACACTCGACCACTTTGACTTCAAAGACTTCTTTCTAGACGAGATGCATCCCCAACCAAAGAATATGCTGCACTTCCATACATGGAAGTGCACTTCCTCCGCTGTGTCGTCCCCCTTGATGCTCATACCGTCGATAAAAAAAACTCTCCACCATGGTGATTTAAGACGCGTTACTCAGTGAAATATTTTAAAGACTTCGACCAAACAGTTGTGGCTTGTTACAGTCTGCCTTACTGTTGCCAAGATGGTAAAGTTGATTTAAATTAACACCTAATACAAATAGGCTCCAGTACCCATTCTTTTCCGGTTATATATAAAAACGAGAAAAAACTTGTCCTAGTAAAGGAACACTTGATTACCAAATTAATATTTTATTTCTGTTACATGATCTGTGGATACTACTCGTCGTATGCATCGGAAAAGGTGACTCCAGATCTTCCATATAAGTAAAGAGTAACTTTTATGTATGTTTATTTCTTCATTAAAGTGATCGAGATGTAAATTACAGATCGAGAAAGTAATCAAAAGCTTAGCTCAGTCATATGATCACTTCGTACCTCTACGTGGCGACAAGCTAATAAACCCCGTCATTCTCTCGTTCCGTTTTCTTCCACCAAAAGATGTCGGCGAAAATTTGGGTGACATTCACATCGGATGTCCGCATTTTCTCAAACAGCCTAACCTTAAATCACTCGGTGCTGTACTGTTTTAACAAACTCATTACAACTTCTCGCACCAGTCGATCATCTCTCATGGAGATGGCACTATTACTCCATGCTTTAAGAGTTATGACTCAAATTCTACAGTACTATATTCTATCCACAATGAACAAGAGCATTTTGTAAATAAAGCTTGCATAATGTGTTGTGCACTCTTCAAGAAGTGAAAAGGAAAGAAGCGAGATAGAAACATAATAGCGAAGAGAAACGCAAAAAAGAGTCACGGAAAACTTGGTGCACGAGCACGACGACGCACAGGACTGTTTATCTGCCATCTCATCTCTCGTTTGCACTAATGTATTTTGAAAAGAGTCATGACTCTAGATTCATGGTGTAATAGCACTTTTACACATTTTTTGGTGCCTGGAGACGGAGATATTCCAGGAAACTACAAAACCGATGAACTCGTTTTGCTTCTACTTCTTCACCGACTTCTTCTAATGCAAAAAAGTCCAATGCCACAATAGTCGTTTCGCACGAGCGATTTTAAAACATGGTTATCTCACGTGGAGACGATGGCCACCGAGCTCGAGCAATTTGCTCGAGAATTCTTCTGGTGGCGTCAGAGGTATTTGCCAATAAACCATTGCTCAAATTATTCCTGATTTCGCCAGATTTATGGAAAATTGGACGTTTCGGATGAGTACCACCCTGAGGCTGCTTAATACGGCACATAATTACATCTGCACTGATACTGAGTGAAGTTTTTCGATGGCAACTCTGGACTATAAAATAATCCACTTCGAAAATCTTTTCAGTAGCTCAACAAGAACTCACTTTCACTGCCCTCACTTTCTCTCTTTCTTTTTTTCCACTCAGGCGTCCTTTTTATTTCTGTTAACTTCAACAAATTTGTTTTGAATTGATCATCGATGAATGGAATTTTATTGAGAGCGTCAGACACAATTTTTCTACAATTTTTCCCCTGGCTGTTGTCCAAAACAAAAAATTCCAAAGGACTACATCGAAACACTCACAACACAACACAAAAAAAAAAAAAAAAAAAAAAACTTAAATTTTATTGTCTGCAAAAATCATTACATTTGCCAATGAATGCCATTGGCGCGGTGTCAGTACAGCAAAGGGAGAGCAGATGAATCGCTATAGTGTACCTACATACATTGATATAATAAAATACAGATCCTGAATGCTAAATGCGAAAATCATTGCAAATACATTTTAATTTATGTGCACCCGGCAAAGGATAGATAGTATACGTCCTGTCGTCCATTCAAATCGCATCCGCAGCCGTAAATCCTTTTTCGGATATTTGTTGATATTCTATTTTGGTGTTTTCGTCGCATTTTATTTGAAAAGCCATTTTCGGTGTGTAGAATGAAAGGATCCTATCTATACATCTATATATAGGTACTCTCTGTCCTCGGACAATGAATTGCTGCTGCAACTGCCACTCCTGCCTATCATCATTGGAAATGTCAATTGGATGTTTGATAAAACTGCGGCGCCGTGGCGTTTCTATATTTGCCATCAGCCTGTGGGGGTAGAAAGACTAAATGCCATTTTCTGTGGAAAAACTTATTCAAGGGTAAAATATGACAGATTTCCGAAAGAACCAATCCCAATTCCCAATGTAAAGGAAGTCCCGGTTGTAATTGTGTTTTATCGATGATGTGGGATCCAAATTTTAATCGGAATTGGAAAATTTATACATAGCTATACGAATTTCCAGAACGAAGAACGGTTTTGTGAAAAGATTATCGATGTCAATCAAGTTGACTGTTGTATATATAATAAAATATGGCAAACATTTATTTATTACATTTGTTTTGGTATGCGTATATGGTTGGTGCGGTAATGAATGCGAAAATTACTATTTGATAAGATACTTAATTTAACTTTGTTTATTATTGTCATTGATGTGTTGGTACAAATATAATATTATATCCAACACAATCATTATCTGCATAATCGTTTTGTTAATAGCCAAAGGGCTTTAGCATAGCAACGCATTTTACCTCAGTAAAAAAAATCGTGGTAACGAATTCGGTGATGGGAATTTGTTGGTAATTGGCATTGCTTTCTTTTTTTTGGAAAACCAAGTAAGCCAGTCAGCAGAGACTTTTTTCTTGCTACAATTATTTTATAATTGTATACATATATAATTTGCTAGTCCTATAAGAGTCCCACTAATCTCGAGAAAGCCGATACCGATTTCAACGGGACTTTCACTGGCAGATAGTTAACTTTAGACGTTTTTCTTTTTTAGCTCTGAGTACAGCATGGAGTAAAGCCAGAGCTTGTCGAGTATGCTCTGAGCAGAGTACGCTCCGAGCTCCCTGATTTAAAATAAAACAAACTTGAACATTTCACTATCATATCAGTAGTCGTGTTTTGTTGCTTATTTTTAGTTAGTCAGCACTGGAAAGAACCAATAAAACGCTATATTCACTTTTGTATCCACTTTTTTTATTTTATTTCAAAGTTGGTATTCTTGACTATATGCCAAGCCGAAGTTTCTGGATGTGTCTGCAAAGTATTGTCGAATTCCTTTGATTTTTTCAGATTTGATCGGAAAAGTTGACTTTTTTTCCTTCCTATGGATGTTGAAAAAACAAAGTTGCTTTTTTTCTGTAATTGTGTGGTGTATATTTTATAGACGCGATCTAAACAATTCACTTAAGTTCACTTTATTAACATATTGCACTATTAACAACAAGGCTCACGTCCAATAGATTATTTTAAAATTATTTTATTTGAGAAATCTATATTAAAATAAACCAAAATACACAATTAAACGGCGCGTCTGACAGAAGAAATCAAATCTGTTAAGTATGTGTGCAAATATGTGTGAATCTTGCTATCAAATCGAGATTCAAGAAAAGTTGATCTGAGGGGAAAAAAAGTAACTTTTTCTTGTCTATGGATCATGATTTTCGGAAAAAAAGCAACTTTAGTCCGAAAAAAAGCGACTTTAGTCCGAAAAAAGTCAACTTTTTATTTCAAAGGAATTCGACATATGGCGATTTGAATATGCCGAGTTGGTCAATTAGTACCCCACCTTCCACTAAAAACAAATAAAAACCGGATAAATAATCATTATTTAGCTTGAATATTACCAAATTAAATTTAAAATTATATAATTTTATTTAAAAAATCTGCTTTAACCAATTTTTATTTGTTTTTAAGCGAAAAGTTCAAAATCATCAAAAACTATTTTCCAACTTTCGTAAGTTGAAAGCTTCTTACTACTTCCGCAAAACGCGGTTCTAAAGTAAAACACATTGAACACAACCATTAATAATCTTTGTATATGGAGTCCATGTCTTAAGCTGTCATAGGTGCCACCAACCTTTAAGCAAAAAATGTATTGACATTATATTTCGCGCCAAAAATTTCCAGGCATTCCAAGATTTTATCTTCACTTTTATGTTCACTTTAATTACTGACCAGTTTATCGCCACTTTTCGTATCCCATACAAATTTTTGCTAAAGTGACTAAACACTTACCAATAAAACACACCTAGAATAGAAATCAACTTACAATGTGTGCTGTTTATAACACCATGATTCCAGAGTCATGACTCTTTTTCAAAACACGTTACAACAAAAGAGAAAAAAAATAGAAAAGACTATTTTTTGCTCTTTTGCTCTAACGTAATTTGAAAAAGAGTCATGACTCCAGAATCATGGTGTAATAGCACACAAATCTGTCAAGTAACATGAAAACTACATGAAGTTAGCCGTGCTTTACTTCGTGCTCTCCTGCTCGGACTACTACATCATTTTATCCTGAACTCATAGAACGCGCTTCGAGCAAGCTCTGATCAAAAATTCTTATTCATGGATCCACGGAAAACGGCTAAACATATTAAAATGGGACTTTCACTGATAGATAGTTGATGTTTTAAGGCTATTATAACTATTTTTGTGTATGAATCTCGTTCTCACCATAGAATTTTTTGACCATAGAATTTTTTTTGTGACACTCGTTGCATGTAATTTCGTGAAATACCAGATTTGTCGAGTGTTTCTCTTAGTTGGATACATATTAAGTTTTAGAATAAACCGGAATAAATATTGTTAAGACATTTATTTATTCTTTTTATTGTGAACATGCTTTAAGAGTGAAACAATTTTAATATTTAACATTTATTGGTTTAAAAAATTCAAACATATTAATGGAAAAATTGAGGAATCATTTCTTTC
Source organism: Baccha elongata (assembly GCA_951217065.1). Lineage (NCBI taxonomy): Eukaryota > Metazoa > Arthropoda > Insecta > Diptera > Syrphidae > Baccha > Baccha elongata. The sequence continues at coordinate 230,074,567 of OX578272.1, read as the reverse complement.
CACATCAAAATCCATCAAATTCTGAATATTATGTTTATTGAGCGGAACATACGGTTAGAGGTAGCAGTTTGTCTTTTTTTGGGGAACAATCAAGACAAATACTGTCCTCCAACAACTCGTTCTCCAACAACTCTCCCGTGTTTTGAATACGATCTCAGTGAGATGCTGGTCATCAGCAGTAATTCACTGATTAAGACGGTTTTCAGTTACCATTAAACGGTATTCAGATCGTCTCAATTAAGTTTACAGTTTACAGTTTTACAGTCAGATAAAACTAGAAAGAACTTTCAAAAGCTCGATTCTCAAACGAAGTTGGTTTACTTCAATAAATATCGGTCTACATACACACTATACACTTATCAGAAATTATTACACTTAACAGCTTAAAGATATTACTGTGTTCACTTCTTCCGGTTGTCCTTTAAATTATTCAAATTATACTGCCAACGCACACACCTTTCCAACCATTAAGAAATAATTAAGCTTCCCCATCTAGGCTGATGCCTTATTTTATGTACAAAAGACAAATTCATAAAAACCAATTCAGCCTGATGCTATAAATTAAATATGATTCCGCACTAAATAAGTTATCATTGGAAACCACGTGCTCCATTACTGTCCTGGTAATGCGACACCATAGTTAACAGAATCCAAACATTTGCACTGTCATTTTCAACCCCAACCCCATTGGTACCACCCGCAGACTATGTGCGTGGTAAATTTTATAATTCGGGGTAAGTATAAATAATTTATTACTTTATTACTTTACATTTGCATCATCTGCTTAACTGGTGAATGCGGATGCTGCTATATTCTAGGATAGATACTATATCTTAATCACAATCTACCCTTCTGTTTTATTTCTTCATGTCGAATGGCAGGGGTAGGTTCATTTTAATTTCTACGTAACAAGTCAACACTTCACAAGTTTGCTATAACATCATCGGCAATTTACTCCACCCCCTTGATCGAGCAATTTTCATTTTCTTAAAATTAATTTTGATAAAGATACGCAATACAGTTATATTCTCTTTTATATCTTTTTTTTTCTATAATTTTAAACACTAAACATAGCAAATCCACTTATCATTCCAAGCGTAGTGTGGTTAAAATACCAGATGGAGGGTTGCAGTTTCATTTCATTTATTCCTGCCTACCAACCGACCATCATCCAAAACCGAACGGTTGAGGGGTTCTGCCGTTCTGCGTCGGAATTAAACTTTTGCAACCGAATTTTAAGGTTTCGTTGGTATTATGGTAGTGAAAAAAAGAAGTCTCCCGGGGACTGTAAATCATATGGAATCATAACCCCCTGGGAGAGAAAACAGGAATTGGAAAAATTTCCGTTTTAACACAACACTTGCTATGCGGCCCCCCCTCTGTGATGTGCTTTTTGATCCCGATGACATTTGGGTAAATAAATTGTTGGCTTAGAAGTGGACATCATTTAGATGGGTCATCATAGTATCGTAGTGCAGTTGAGTCCACACAAAAAAAGGGGACTAAAGTCTATAGAATTGTGTTAAGTCCTTTTTTTTAAATCTGATAAATAAAAAGAGATGACTTAATTTAAAAAACATTATGTATAAATGAAGGGTTGTGTATGGATTTTTTGTACAGGTAGAAGCAATACACTGTGCAATGTAGTTTTGTCTGAAAAGAGATAAGAATGCAAATTAAATTGGGCAGATGAAGATAGAATAAATTGACTTTTATCCCAAAAAATGACTAGAGGAGGGCTGTTTCGATGATAGATATAAGGAATGTATAATTTGTTGCTACTTTATAAAAGATGAATTCGATGACATCCTGGCTTTATTCAGGTTTTTATTTTGTTATTGCTACCTATACTTATGACAGGATGAATACAAATGTAAAACCCTATAGAAAGATGATGTGTGTGGCATTGTTATACAATTGATTAGAGGCTGTTAAACAGGAGGTTGCCGGTTCAATACTCACACGGGTAAAAAGCATTTATTTCTCAGCATACCATCCAGCTTATGCTGGACGTCGGTCATGAGGATGCAATGAAAAATAAAATTCAACTAACAACTCCATTGTACCAAAACAACTCTTTCCTATCTTTCTACTCGTTTTTAATATTGTCGTGCAACACCGGTTGCATTTAAAAGGCAATGTGCCTTACAGACATATAATGTGTTTGAACAACAACAAATAGTACAAACAGTACAATATAACAACAATAATTACAGACATATAGTTCAAATAAGCTTCTTGATGAATCAAATATTACAATCTGGACAAATAAAAGAGTGAAGCCATTGACGTATTAGATATGGACCGCCAGTAGCCAACTTCACGCGTGTTCCAACATAACTAGAGGCGCCATCAACTACTAGCAGGGAATCTGCGTAGCAGTGCTTCGCTTGTTTTAATTAATCATTTAATTTTATTATATTTAGGTGGAAATTGGAATCAAACTAGTTTTATTTTACAAAACAAATCCACTCTACATGGCATTGAGTTACTTGTATATGAATATGTCGTCGTTTTATTTAAATTTTAAACGCGAAATTAGTACACGTATTTAACACTAAAGGATGATGGCGTATTTTGGTCGATTTTAGCTGGAACAACATTTTTTGGCTGTTTGTATGAAAATTTCAACCGACTGGCGGTCCATATCTAATACGTCAATAAGTGAAGCATTCACCACTTGCATGGCTCGAAAAAAATAGCTTTTAAAGCTTTATCAATGTGCTTCTCAGATAAAAAAGCACGCTTTGAAGTAGTCTACAGACGTTGCGAGAAAGAACCAAAGAAGAAGTGTGCCCAACTTAAAGCAGGAAGTACGGAGAGCATATATCGGTAGTTGGAAAAAATATCTGCACCGGCTGCTGTTGCAAACCAGGCTTTTGATTAACTGCGACATGCCAACATTAACAAAGGTGCAATTTTTTTTTTAAATGCCGCTAAAAAGAAGAATCGCTCAGGATATTTGTTAACCAAAGTTCATAAATGATGTTCAAGGCTAACTTTTTGTGGATGATGACAAAAAAATTTCTAAGGTGGGAACAGTAACGTGAAGGACTTTTGAATGTACAGAGTCCTAGGCTATACTTTCCAGCAGCCGAACCAAACAACGAGTAGAGCCCGACGGACGGACCCGTAAGTGAATCATTTGTTCTTTGCTGACGAAAAAGTCATCATAAGTAAATGTCGTTCATCGTAACACCAACCAAAAACTTCATCCGTGAATGCAAAAGAACCCGATGCAGTCGATTCCTCGTTTGAAGATTTAAACTTGGTGAATTTTAAGTCGGGACTAAAAATAGGATCTGCACCCGTGCAAAATCCAACTGTCCCAGAAGCTCAATATCAATAAATGACAAAGTCGTTCGGCCGGTCGTCTGGGCCTCGGAGACAATTAAGCCGTCGATGGAAAATTTAACCATTAAATTTCGATCGAAAAATCATCTTTGGCAACGGGCGCATTTCATCTATAAATTTTTTAACAAGCGAAATCGCCATAAAGGGACGAACTCAACTTGAGCTCCTGATATTACCCGGGTCGTACCTGGTTCTTAAACTACCTGGGTATAAAAATACCTGGGTATTACCTAAGTTATCGGGTACTTTGTAATCCAAGAAATACGTAATCCAAGAAATACGGAAGTACTCAAGTACCTTGGAAGAAATGCGGGTACTTGAGCTCTTAAGGTAGTGTCTCAAAAAACCGTATGTGTTTATATGCTTTATTTGAACTCTGAATAAAAATAAAAATTCGAATTTCTCCTCTAGGGAATCACCAAAAAATTCTATACAAGAAGTTTGAAGAAAATACGTCAAACCGTTCAGGCTGTAGGTCGGTGCACAGACAACCGCACATATGCACATATGTTCATACGCACATCCACAAATCCGCACATTCGCACAGACAAACCGACGAACGGCATAACGAAACCTACTTTTTTGGGCATCTCTATCATCGTAATGTCAGGTTTGGTTAAAACCTCGAAATTTTGTTTCTACACGAAACCAACACTTGCCATATTGAGCAAGTAAAAAGATAAATCCATCTTGATCAATTTTCAATGTTAAATTTAAACACCCATGAAAACTTTGTAAAAGTCATAAGAACAGGTAAATGAATAACACCACGCTTATATGAGTATTCGAGATTCCCATATTCTAAACTAATTTTAATAAATTCAATCAACGTACTCAATTTGTGAAGAAGCCTTTGGAATACCTAAAGACATCGACAATTCCAATTTTAAGTGTTAACCCAAAACACTCTAAACTCTGATGGCCTCTAGTGACGTCAAGCAATAAACCAATTTGCAAAACACTTCCTTAAGCAAAGTTAACTTTCACTAACTTGAGAGCCTAAATCGTATCTCCGCTGTCTTTCCGGGTCGGGTCGAGGACGAAAATACCTCTTAAGTCGAACCCACCGCATCTACAACAATAAAACTCAATTAACAGTTTAACATTCAATTTCCAAGAAAGATTGCCAGAAACACACACAGAAACGACAGGTTCAGGCAGTGAATAAGGTTGAAATTGAAGAAAATGGGTGAGTATGTAACTTTTAAAATGCTGTTATTGTTGACAAAACTTCCATCTGTGCAAAGGAATATACCAACCAAATAAAGAGGTCCTTTTTCTCCTTTAGGTTCTATATTTAGGATGACTTCCTTAGCATAGCTTTTACATCTCTTACCATGACCACATCCAAATGTATATGCTGTGTATATCTGTAAAGCATTAAAACTTTATGAAACACACTCGGAGCATCCTCCATCTTCACTCACATAATATCGGCCTCGGTCGTACTTGTAAAACCATAAGTCTTGGAAGGATGCTTTCTCTATATCTATCTTTAATATACATATATATATCTCTGATGATGGAAGACGATGTGTATATTAAGGGTTAACCGCAAAACTTTTCGCATGAAATTCCATTTCAAAAATTATATTATGGATGCTCCTTGACAACGACAACGACAACGACAAATTGTCCGCAGTAGTTAGCACACAGAGGAGCTTTTGCATTACAACAATAATCACATATTTGTGTCCTGGCTTCTGGGTTTTTGAATTTCAACCATTTTTTACAAAAAATTAATCTCAACTCGAGTGTGTTCAAATAAATTAAATGAAAGTCTAACTAAAGTCAACGACGCATGTCGTAGTTGTTGTTGTTGTTGTCATCGTGATCTTTGTTCCCACCATCAACCTTCAAAATAGAAGAGATAAACTTTTGATATCTTCGTGTGATGGAATTTGAGACATTAGTATGGGGGACCTTGTTCGTCAGACTACTGCTTCTTCTTAGCAATATGTTAAACAGGTAAAATTTACCAGAATGTAAATTCACTTAGTTCTTCTTATTTATTTGTCAAGGGTTACAATGGTTCTATGTTCAAATAAAGGAAAAGGCTGGGTTACACCTACAAACGTACGCATGCATGTGTTTATTAATAAGATGCAGAAATCAAACGATGAGTAAGCCAATCGCAGTTTCTTCGGGCTCGAATTGCAGTATATCATATATTGCCTTATATCATATAGAACCAAGGAGAAGTTATACAAGACCTTCTCAATCATCCCAGTCCTAATGGGCTTTGAAAGATTCAAATAAAAAGTTACATGTGGAAAATTAACTCAGCCAACTTGCTGTGAAAAATTGGAAGCAGCTAGCTAAGAACATTTCGAGCAAGAGGAGTATGTTGGTCTGTGCTGGGCTGTAAGCGTCATCGAAAGTAAAGTAAGTAAGCGTGCAGCACCGTACAAGAGGTAGAAGTAATTTTTTTTTAAATTAAAGAATAATGCCCAGTTGCACCAAAACACACCTAAGAGGATTTTAGTTAACGTAGTAATAAAATTTATTGGCATTTTAGCTTAAAAAGGTTTGCACCAATATAAGGAGGTGAATTTTTAAAAATGAGAAAACTTGATGCCAACCCCGGATTTTTCTTCACCACTAATGGCTCTCTTTCATTAGAGCAAGCGAGAGGAGAGTATATCAATCGAAAAATTTGAACGTTCTCTTTGTATTGCATTTTTAAGACGCCTTTAAAATTTATTTGGAACAAAATGGGACTTTAGTTTATTTCCCCTTTCAGAAATGAAAATGGTTGGTGAAATCGAAAAATGCCATTTTAAGATTTAACAACCCGATAAATATTTAAAAATGTTTGGAGAAACTGGCCATAACAGAGAATATTTTTCAAATACGAGACAATAGACGCATCTATAAGATTTGAGCTAGAGATTAAACAAATCAATACCGAAACTAGCAAAAAGTTTCACTGCGAGCTAATAGTAACTACAATAAAATTTACTCGTAAAGCATAATGTAGAGGTTGATCAGTTAACCGTTTTTATAGTTTAAGTATACATTTGGAAGGATGGGCTTCGAAAGAATATTCTTATTTTGATTTGAAATTGCCATTCACTTGTTGTGGCCTAGTTTCTTTGAACTTACCTTACTTACTTTACTTTACTTTAGATGGCGCTCACAGTACAGGATGGACTTCGGACTGCTCCATCTATTCCGGGGTCTTCCAGTGATGTGTACACCATCCGGATTGGACTCGAACAGTCTTCGGGCTGGTGCGTTGGTGTCCATACGCTCCACGTAACCCAGCCATCTCAGCAGCTGTATTTTCAGCTTCTTGACCAGGTTAATGTCGCTGTATAGTATAGCACTTATAGTTCGTCGTTGAATCTACTTCTCTATACTCCTTCGATACACACAAGACCAAATATCACTCGAAGAATCTTTCTCTCAAAGCACCCAAGTAACTTTTCATCCGAGCTCTTTAACGCCTATGCTTCCCGCCCATACAGCAGGACTGGGATGATCAAGTTCTTATACAGATTCTACTTGGTTCTATGAGAGAGGGCCTTCTGAGCCCAAAGAAAAAGCAATTGGCAAGTACAACTGTTTGTTTGAAATCAGCACTGCGTAGTTATAGTGGTTCCCAAAAAGACAAAATCTTTGACTACTTCAAAATTATATCTATCAATCGTTACGTTTTTCGACAATGATGAGATTTCTTTTCTGTCAAAAAGGTTGCATGATAGCGCGTTGCCTTGCCTTAGACCTTTCTAAACATCAAACAGTTCGGGGGTGTTCTTTCTTAATATCAAAGATAAAGAGAATGTGTGCATCGATCTGGAATTCCTGTGTTTTTTCTAAAATCTTTTTGAGTGTGAACATTTGATCGACGGTTTGCTTGCCTGGCCTAAAACCACACTGGCCAATCATATAGTTTATAAAAGTGGTTTTAAGCGATCGGACAGGAAAGCGACAAGATTTTATAAGAGACGTTGAGGAGGCTAATTCCTCTATAGTTAGCGCATGTCAGAGCGTCTCCTATTTTGTGGATGGGGCACACTATGCCAAGGTTCCATTCATCGGGCATACTTTCTTTCGACCAAATTTTATAGATGAACTGGTGCATGCTCCCTACCAACACATCTCCTGCTGCTTAAAACAATTCAGCTGGTAAGTTGTCTGCACCAGCAGCTTTATTTGATTTGAGTTTGGCTATCGCTAGCCGCACTTCATTCAGGTCGGGTGGACGAAAATGTTGGCCATCATTGTCCACATTCACATTAGATGGAATTAGTCGCCTTGCAGCGGAATGTTGTCTATCTTCGCTGTTTAGCAGTCTAAAAAAGTGGTCTTTCCAGATCCTCAGCACTGACTGTGTATCTACCACCATATTCCCCCTCTCATCTCGGCAGTCTTCCGTTCTGGCATTAAAACCTTGGGTAGATCTTTTTACCCTTTGGTAGAATTTTCTAACATCAGTCCTGCCGGTACAACCACTCGCTTCTCGTCGTCTCTCTTTTTCTTCCTGAGAAGTCGGCATTCCTCCCTTTTTTTGCCCGTAAAAGCTCACGGGCTGCTCTATTAGTAGGTCCTGATTCTAGTTCTAGTCTGCAGTATTGCCTGGTAGGCCTCGTTTTCGCTGAATGCACCAACCGACATTCTTCATCAAACCAGGAGTTTCGTTGTGGACGCCTTGTGAAACCCAGCACATCAGAGGAGGCACTTCTGTTGGCTTGTTGACAATGTCTCCACTAGTCATCCGTACTTGTTGCTGTGGACAGGTCCTTTGGTCTTACGCGATATTAGTTTCGTGATATCAAACCTTCTTAGAGCATCGGCATTGTGGCTCCATGGATATCCGCATTCGTACTGAAGATAGTATACCAAGTAGTGGTTAGAGTCTATGTTTGCTCACGGAATGCTCGAACATCCAATGAACATCGCGTATGGCAATATGATTACATTCCTCCCCGCCGCGAAATCTACCATTCTGTACCCGTTGTTGGTCACCCAGCATAATTTTGACATCGTACTTCGGGCACATATCGTAGGTGTTCTCAAGGAGGCCGTTGAACTCGTCCTTGTTTGTATCGTCCTTCCCTTCGTGGGGGCGTGGACACAGATCAGCGTGATGTTCTTAAATTTTGTTTTGATGCTAATTGTGACCAGGCGCTCAGTGTAACTGCGGAAGCATAAGACTTTTTCCCTGAGTCTCTCCGTCCAATCGGAAGAAGCCTAAAGTAAAACAGGACGAATTAATATTCGGGTCAGGGCATTTTTGTATTTTGAGATCTTTGATTTCCTACTCCTGAAGAAGAGTCATATGACACTATTGTCGACACTTTCGAGTTTGCAAAAAATTGTGCTGCAAAAGAAGATTTGTTCTTTACCCCCCATAGGTAAACCTTGACGTGTCTGTGGGCTTTACGCGAATACTAGAATAAAACCTTGCCGAAAAAAAAAATGTCAGCAGAAGAGCCAAGCATGGATGAACGGGTCGAAGTGGAGTAGGGTGGGAAGCAAGTAGATATAACTTCAAAATAGTCAATTTCTAGCTGGGATCTACAATATGGCAAACAATGAAAAAAGAGCCCGTTTGTTAAGCCACAAACATGCAATCATACTATTGATTTTGTAGAACAAGGTATCATGAAATCGGTAGTTACTTGGTAAAGTCTCGGCTGTTTCCAAATCTAGTAACCGATTTATGTAGCTATTGGAAACAGTTGGTTAGAGGAAAGATTGCAAACTTGTTCTGTGACTGTGAGTGTATAAGAAAGTATGGAGACGTGTTTCGATGAGATTAAGATTTTTAATGAATGAACATTTTTGGAAAAAATTGAACAAACACAAAGCCGAGCATTTATTTCTAACATGGAAAACATTTTGTGTCGAACCATCAACAGACTTAAAAATGAAGAGTTCTGTGCAACGTACTTTTCTACAGAAGTGGGCAACCAAAGGACACAAAAGGACACTTTATCATTCTGACCTTTTGATAATAAGTGGGTTGAGTGGAGTTGGTTGAGCAAATCCAGTGCAGGTGTCAACCAGAGTGTACGAATCCAAATGAAACCAAAGAGTTTCCTTAAGTGAATTAAAAAAAAAACTCGAAAAACAACCACTAGATCTAATGTGGGTGGACCTAAGGTAACGATTAGTTTCGAAAATCCACGTGTAGATGACCATAGATGTGTTCAAACCAATCAAAAGCAAACCAGTCGAAGCTAAATATCTAGGTCTTATCCTGGACAAAAAACTACATTGGAAATCAAATATACAAGAAACAGTTAAGAAAGCCACAGTAGCACTCTTCTCTTGCAAAAAAGCTATCGGAAATAAATGGGGCCTATCCCCATACATTACCCACTGGCTGTACACAGCGGTCATCAGACCGATACTAACTTACGGGGTAGCAGTATGGTGGACTGCCCTAGACAAAGTTACATATCGTGACAAGTTAAGTAAAGTCCAACGGTCAGCCTGTATGTGTATTAGCGGAGCTCTCCGTTCGACACCTTCAGCTGCAATAGATATTCTACTTAATCTCATACCCCTCGATATTTTTAGCAAACAAACGGCCACAAGCACAGCCGTTCGTCTCAAAGCCATCTCTCAATGGACCGATAACTCAATTGGTCACTCCATTATTCTGAATGCATTCGGACCAAAATTAACTCCGACTACTCTACACCCCAGATAGTTTTTGATAAGAATTTTCAAGTCAAGATCCACTTGGGAAAATGAGGGATTCTTGAAAGAGGAATCAGTTCATTTTTATACTGATGGCTCAAAAACCGAAGATGGGGTTGGTTGTGGCGTGTACTCAGACAGACTAAATTTAAGTCTCTCTTTCTGTCTCCCTGACCATTGTAGTGTTTTCCAAGCGGAATTTCTGGCGATTAAAGAGGTATTATCTTGGTTAAGGGAAAACGTGATATCTGCATCGGATAGCCAGACAGCCCTTAAATCAATCTGTGCTGTTTCCACAAACTCAATAACTGCCCGCGATTGTCGATCATCTCTCATGGAGATGGCAGAACAATTTAACATTCACCTCTTCACCTCTGTGCCGGGACACAGAGACATTGTGGGAAACTGCAAAGCCGATGAACTCGCCAGAAATGGAACCCTATTGCCGGTTTTACCTAACAAGGTGAATATTGGTATACCTATCGCTGCAAGCAAACTCATGCTTAAACAAAATGCCATAGAGAAAACAAATTTAAGATGGACTAACACTACTACCTGCGTAGCGACAAAGCAAATCTGGCCAAAACTGGATCAGAAACGCACTAAATATTTGTTTGTCTATGAGCAGATTACATCTTAGCTCCGTAATTGGTGCCATAACCGGACACTGCCTCATAGGAAGACACGCTATAAGACTTGGCGTATTCTCTAACGATTTTTTCCGAAGCTGCATAGACGAGGAGGAGGAGGAGACTATCACCCATCTTCTCTGCTCATGCCCAGCTTTTTCCTAAAGACGTAAATTACACCTGGGTTATTTCTTTTTCGACGATCCTAGCGATCTGTCGAACGTAGATATTCTATATTTACATCGCTTTATAAGAAGCTCCAACTGGTTTAATTAAAGAGCTACTCCCTCGCTCGTTTCGTGGTATCACAACGGACCTATCTGTGGTCTAAGTGTGTCAGTAGTGTTCCTGACAGCCACATAAACCTAACCTAATTTAAACCAGTCAAAATAAAGCAACACGATAGGGCCGTAAGAAGAGCCCTATCAGGCTTGCCCTTGCATGCCAGGGATCAAATCCTGACTAACACCTTTGTGTCATTTTCAGAGACAATGCCTCTTACGAGGAAGTGACAAATCCTCCAAGAGCATCATTTGTCTTGAAGTTTCGTTATTTTTCAACTTACAATTTTGAACAAATTTTGCAATACACATTTTCTTACACTAAAAACATGGATCTGTAAAATTACGAAGCCAGAAATGATTTTTTATGGCCAATAATGGCTTCCATTTTGATTTATTAACTGTAAGCAACAACAATTTTTTCTTAATTTTGTATTCTTTAATAAACACAAATAAAACACTAAACTCCTTTAATAACAATTCATGTTGTAGAGATTTAAATCACAACTACAGAGAAGGTAAAGAACCCTCCTATGATATAAGCAGAAAATGTTTTCCAATGATAGCAGCAATCACTTTAATGTTGAAATTCCTCTTTGTCCTTGCGTGTCTTCTTGTGTAAAAGTTAAGTCGACTTGGGAGCACAATGAAAATGAAATCCTCTTTTAGGATCTACGAGCTTCAATTAGTGTGAACATGGGGTAGCGAATATATGCAACGACCTAAATAGAAGTAAAAGACAACTCCGTTCTATAGGTACACTTTATACGCGTGAAAGATATTTCGCTGGAGACGCATATGAATTCGGCACCAACCCTTGAAATTTTAATAAACACCTTCTAACTTCGAAAGGATGTAATAACGTCAGAGACCTGACTGGAAGGTCGGCAGACACCTCCTCAAGTGCTTACATGTTCAAAAAATGGCAATGAAAATGGATTTTTCATGCTATCAGCAAATGGGGGAAGGAAGTGTTAAAAATCATACGCGGTGCCGCGCAGTGAAATTTTATCCCGTATATTTCGAAGAGAAATGCCAAAAAAAAAAAAGGAAACATTGCAGCACTTATTTTCGCACGAAAAGTGTCAATGGCAGAGGTGGTGATTTGAAAATGGCTTCTGATGTATGTACTGTACGTATAGTACTGTTCCAGTACTGATAGCAAGGGTATAGGCAGGTAATTATATGCATTACTTTCCTTTAGCCCTACTTTTTATTTAAATTAATTAAATCCAAAAGGACGAAGGTAAAACTTTGGCATTACGACGACGACGAGTGACGATGACGTGCGAATAAGAGATCTACATTTACCCATTAAGCGGATTTTATGAAACAGAGCGGCGCGTTACGTTGCTGACAAAGCAGGTAAAAGTCAAGTCTCTTTACGGTCATAAAGCTCACGGCACTTAACACTTTTAAATGGGCTGACAAAAAGCACAAGGCACATGGGATCCTGGAGAAATATGATGATAAGCGGATACAACATTTCTCTTTTTTTTTTTTTAAGTTAAATTATGTTTTTGGGAATTGAAAAAAAAAAAACTTTGATGATTTTTGTAGACAAGAAAGACGCAATGTTATGGTAAGAATCTCAATATTCTTTCAAGAAGAATTTCCAGGAGGGTGAAACTAAATGTAATTTGTTGAAGTTGAAAGGTTAGTGTCGTTGATCCTTTATTTGACATGAAATAACACACAACGTAACAAATATAGAAAGTAGCTATACAGAATAAGTACATTGTACATAAGTACATATATCTATAACTTAAAAGCAGTTCACATTTAATTTTGTTTATAAATCAATACGCTGTAAAAGATAATAAAAATCAACTATTAGGCACCAATTTTTGATATTTTCCTTTTAAGGAAATTGTCAATTTATTATTAACTAGCAGGCACCCGTGCGTTGCTACGGCACGTCTGAATAAACTCATATAATTGTTTTTTTTTTCAAAATAAAAAATTCTCTTAAAAACCTAAGACCGTGTTTAGACTGGGAAATTTGAGACCGGACTCACGAGAGTTCGTAGGCGAGAGGGGGTGAGTGGTGAGTACTCTCATGAGACAGCTTCAAATTATAAACATCGTAAGCGTGAGTACTGTTCCAATTCCAAATTCAATTTTTTTCCCATTTTGTTCATTATTTGCTTGACTGCCAATGTGTTAATATCGCAGTATTTTCATAACTAAGCTAAAAGAAGAGTGATAGAAAATTAATTCTTGGAAAAGGAAACAAATAGAAGCATTAATAATAATTTATGGATGCTATTTTCTTTTATTAAATGCAGAAAATTCGCGTCGTACAACTGTCTCACTTCACAAAAATTCCACCCGCTTGAAGTGTGGCGCCCTCAATTGAGGACCTGTGTACTCACGAGAGTACTCACCATGCCAGACACAAATTTCCCAGTCTAAGCACGGTCTAAGTAAGTAGTTAAGTAAGAAATGCTACAAACTAACAAATATTATAATATAATATTTAATAAACTTTTATCATGGCCAGTTTCTTCAAACACTTTTAAATATTTATTGGGTTGTTAAATCTTAAAATGGTATTTTTCAATCTCACCAACCATTTTCATTATTAAAAGGGCCAATAAACTAAAGTCTCATTTTGTTCCAAACAAATTTTAAAGGAGTCTTAAAAATACAAAAAAAAAGAGAACGTTGACATTTTTCGATTGATATGCTCTCCTCTCGCTTGCTCTAATGAAAAAGAGCCATGATTGGTGAATAAATAAAATAAAATAATAAAAATCCAGGGTTGGCATCAAGTTTCCTCATTTTTAAAAATTCCCCTCCCTATGTTGGTGCAAACCATTTTAAGCTAAAATGCTTATAAATTTTATTACTCCGTTAACTAAAATGCTTTTAGGTGTATTTTGGTGAAACTGAGCATCAGTCCAAAATAAATTTTTTATTAAAGTACCTAAACGAAGTTTAGAAAAAGTTCGTCGATTCGTTAAACCCCTTAGAGAAGACCTATTCATCCATAACTATATTAATATGAGTTTTAAATACAGAACTTTATAGGAAAACCCAATTTTCCAGTAACTTACATATGTCAATTTAAATGGCCCAAATATTAATTAAATTATATAACCAAAAGGTTAAGCTGTTTTAAAAACATCATTTGGCTTAAAACTTATATAATGAATATTCATAAAAATAATGAGAACAAAAGAAATGAGAACATCATAACAATAACAAAGATAACATTGTTGGGCGCCATTTAACAAAAATGTTAATATCATGCTAACTTCACTTTAAACAGAAAAACTTTTACTAAAACAAAAACAAATTACAAATTCATTTCATAGCCTGAATTTCATATATAAGAACCTGCCAAAAAGCATAAAAAACAATCACTCACATCCTTGGAGTTCAAAATGTTGCCAAGGCCATAAAGACGTTCTTAATTTTAATATTAAATATTAAATACTGCAGAACTCTGCCACTGCCAGAAGCCAAGATATATCCCATTAAACTTAGTATAAAGCCAGTAACGTTGCCACAGAAATATTCTTGTGAATTGTGATGCATCCACTATCGCCGTAGGTGTATACACTACACACACTGCATCGAAAACAAAAACGTTCTTGATCCCTTTTTCTGATATTTAAGTGAATTGCCTCCATCCAATGCTATTTTGTTAAACTCCAGTGGCAGTAGTTGGCACAGGGAGTCTTCTTAAGTAGACAAAACACAAAAAGACAGATGCAATATACGCCTCAGACAGGCAACTTTAATCCAAGTGCAATTATAACACGTGCTCTTGCAACAACCCTTATGAAAGTCCTTACATCTAGGCATCCTTGTTCTAGTAACAGAGACCACCCATGTTCATCGTGCCCTGATGCCCTGCCCTCCTTCATATCCAACAACTAACTAAGGCCAGGCAAACAATTTCATATTTCCTTATTAAAAATCTTTTAATATCTCACACTAAGTCCTTATAGTGAATCCTTCAAGTGTGAGACATAAAGAGATGGAATATAGAAATCCTCAGGCAAGGATTATGTAATATATGTACTGATGCTGCTCGACGAACACTCACTCGATTTTGTTCATCATCTATGCCCCCAAAGTAATACAACAAAATAATAATCCTTTAAGTGGAATTGAAACGTGTTACTGAATATAAAATCATTGTAATGTCCTTTCATTTAACCATTCGGTGAGTACTTGTGTCGATGGTGGGTGTTATCCTGGATTTGTATGTTCCATTTTTCTAAGAAAAAAACAATAGAAAAACGCACCATAGTTAAACATACATAGACTGGTTAAAGGTATTGTTTTTGTAAGAAATGTGATGAGGGAAAAAAATGTGCCATTTAGATGTCCTTTTTTCGACAACATTGATCCATTTTACGTCTCCCAGTAATGGTGATGGGATAATATTTTGAAAGCAATCACAAACAATGTAATCGTGTCCTTTTTTCTCTTTATTTGTTTCCTAAATGCGTGGGGGAAAAAGATTAATTTCGAAATTATTGGCAAATCCTTGGAGGATTTTAATTTTATGGACTTGTTTGATCAATTATAATTTTCTTTTCCTTCTTGCACAGAGAATGTCCTTGTATAATTTGTCGCATTGTTGTCTGTTGCTTGAGGTTAAATCAGTGAATTGGCAAAACTTATATCTAGACAGTGATTGCAGAATGACACCGACACATTCTTGAAAAGGATTTTAGACTTCGAATAAGGATGTTAAGCAAACCAAAGTCCTGAGGCAGTTTTGTGAAGTGCATACGCACAATTATTATGGTATTTGTCTTGAATAATATAGGATGCATAGCGGTTGTTTTTTAAAGATAAATTCTCTCAGTCATCAAAGGAAGATGAAGTGCTTTATGGGGCAACGATGATGGCGGGAAGAAGTGCTTGGCACGTTAAAAACTCAACTTGAAGTTCCTTGAAGAACTAATTTGTTCTTTGATCCTTTTCTTTGAGATTTCGTCATCATAATAATAAAAATAATAATCATCAGTTCTCTCTTCGGTTGTGAGGGGTTTAAGGCTTTGTGTCAAAAAGATGTGGAGATTGCTTAATCTTTTGGAGATTGAGAGTTCGTCTTTGTTTGCATTTTGAAACCGCACTTGATCACGTGGGTGGTTGATTTAAAAAAAAGGAGTCACGACTAAGAGGGATTATTATAAACCTGTGGTTAAAATTATTTAAAAAATGGAATGATTGAGTCATCTTTGAAATACATACATAATCTGGGTTTAAATTGAATTCCAAAAGACCAGAGGCTGGTTATTCCTCGGCTACTAAAGCCGTCTGTTTCCCGAAGCCCGGGACCTATTTTAGTATATGAGTTCGACATCCAAGGTACTGTTGGTGCTTGTTTGTTAAGCTCCTGGATTAAGTGTGCTATTAACTTATCCAGAACAGAAACACACAGAAAAGAAGAGAACACAAATTTTATTTGAAACAAGCTACCCACAGCTCGGCATTGCTTATTTTTTATTTTATTGATTCGATCGCTACCAAACTTTGGAGGATGACCTATTTGTGGAGGATTCGGATTTGACGGAAGTTGTCTCTGTAACATGGATCGTACGCCCCATCAAAATGGTATACCAATAGAAAGACGGAAAGTGCTCCGGCATTACATTAGAATTCTAAGATTGAGTGTGATCAAATAGAGAGGAAGAGTAGAGCTGAGTACAGTACTGAACCAGGAATGATGAAGATGACTATATACTCTCGTCAATAATGAATATTTTTTCAAAGAACCATCACAATGAATTTTCGGGAAAATAAAACCCATCCAGGGACTGGAGGGATTATTGTCAAGTTACCAAAGAAGAGTGGACTCAAAAACTCCAGTTACTGGCGTATCACAGTTATGTCCATATTCCAGAAGTTAATGGTAACTTACTTGCTGGAGAGATTAAAATCAATATCAAGTCTACACTCAAGAAGCACCAACTCACATTACTCTTGATCTTGCGTCGATCACAATATTGTCCATCACCATTCTCTCCGAATACTTTGATGTGCGTCACAAACTGAGGAAGAGAGATGTTTTTTTTCCATACCAGTTTTACAGCCAGATTCTGCCCAACCTCAGTCAGAGTGTAAAAATCAGAATGATAAACATCGTACCTAATTCTTCAATTTATTTACAGTTTTACACGGTGTGTGTGATTTTGAGAAGGCATTTTATATCGACAACTAGTGAATCAAATTAAAATTGTTGTACGCCAAGGTAAAATCTCGAGTCCTGTGCACTTTATTACAGTTCTAGATGACGGGTATGTATGAGTGAACGTTTTGGGAGAAAATGGTAATCGAGTAAGCACCAAAAAGGCAGCAGATTACTTATGGTGCTCGTTCTCTGATTTTCTCAGGACATCTTTTTAAACGGAACAGTGCTTCCCAAGTGCGAAAAGATAAACACTTTGGATCGCAGTTATCAATACCGAACCATCGGGTAAGATGGTTGAAGTTGCTTAAAAACTCTGACACATTCTGTGTCCGAAAAATTCCCCGAAGTTGAATGGAAATCTTTACACTGCAGCTGTTTGTCTAGCACTTACATTGCGGTTCACAATGTTGACCAATATATCATGATAAATATGCTTCGCATGGAAGCAAGAGTACCTAACGAAACTTGATTGAATCAACAAGATCCGAAGAAGTCCTCTCGTTAAAAATACCATAGTTAAATAGAGCGTGACAAACGTAGCTGATGGTACTGTTATGTACCAAGAGACGTGAGAACCCCATCCAAAAGCCACTGTCATACAAAACATTCCGGTACAATCACGAAAGAGGGGTATGCCTAAGAACTCATAAATTCAGTTGGCCTCAGAAATGCAACTGAGGTCGCAACACGACGCACCCCAGCGCGTCGGTAGTGAAGCTGTAAAGTAAAAGGGTTGTGATTCCATTCGAGATCATAACATCATCCAAAATGACGCAGGGAAGAAGAAGACAATAAGACATGCATGGTCGTTTTTCATTAATAATAGACTGCTAAACAACTTTGACAAATGACGCAAAATTGTACAACAAATCTGTACACCTATAGCGGGTACCTTTCATAAAAAGATATGTATATGGCCAGTTTCTCCAAACACCTTTATTATGTTGTTAAATCTTAAAATGGCATTTTTCAATTTCACCAACCACTTTCAGTTTTAAAAGAGCCAATAAACCCATTTTGTTCCAAATAAATTTTAAAGGCGTCTTAAAAATGCAAGACAAAAAAAACGTTGAATTTTTTCGATTGTTATGCTCTCCTCTCGCTTGCTCTAATGAAAGATACCCATGTGTGGTGAATACAAATCCGGGGTTGGCATCAAGTTTCCTCATTTTTAAAAATTCGCCTCATAATGTTGGTGCACACCATTTTAAGTTAAAATGCTAATAAATTTCATTACTCCGTTAACTAACATGCTTTTAGGTGTATTTTGGTGAAACTGGGCATTAAATTTTTTCTCAGTTTTCTCCAAAACCGCTGCATCGATTTTGATAAGACTTGCAGTCTTCTTAATATTACTGTATTTCACAATTAAGTCTAAAAATGCTCATGAATGACATAACGTGTTAACGTTTTTTATAAATTTTCTCATAAATTAATAACGGCTGAACAAATTAAGTTTAAATTTGGTATTGCATTTAAGTGGGAACATTTGACTTAAGTTGAAAGATGGCTTTGAAAGTTTTAAGCTGAACAACTAAAATACGATGATGCATAATGTAATGAATTAAAATATTTTATGGCCAGTTTCTCAAAACACTTTTAAATATTTATTGGGTTGTTAAATCTTAAAATGGCATTTTTCAATTTCACCAACCACTTTGATTTTTAAAAGGGCCAATGAACTAAAGTCATATTTTTTTCCAAATAAATTTTAAAGGCGCCTTAAAAATGCAAGACAAAGAGAACGTTGAAATATATCGATTGATATGCTGTCCTCTCGCTTGCTCTAATTAAAGGAGAGCCATGAGTGGTGAATAAAAATCCGGGGTTGACGATAAAAAGTGTCAAAACCTTATTAGTGGAGAATCAAATAAGTTACAATTTTCGGCACAGGGACATTGCTTTACGATTCATAAGTCCATAACAGACTTATGTCCCACTTAAATACGACATTATGTCCAAACCCAATAGTGAAGTTACATATATGTTATGAACTTTAACTTGGAAAGTTGGACATAAGTCCACATTTATTTTTCGGGTAATCTCGAATGAAAAACTATCGAATGCTAAGCTACTGTTCTGGTTAAAAAAACTAGTTTAAAATTACGTGTATAATGGCCAGTTTCTCCAAACACTTTTAAATATTTATTGGGTTGTTAAATCTTAAAATGGCATTTTTCAATTTCAAAAACCATTTTCATTTTTAAAAGGGCCAATAAACTAAAGTCCCATTTTGTTCCAAATAAATTTTAAAGGCGTCTTAAAAATGCCAGACAAAGAGAACGTTGAAATTTTTCGATTGATATGCTCTCCTCTCGCTTGCTCTAATGAAAGAAAGCCATTAGTGGTGAATACAAATCCGGGGTTGGCATCAAGTTTCCTCATTTTTAAAAATTCACCTCCTTATGTTGGTGCAAACCATTTTAAGCTAAAATGCCAATAAACTTTATTACCTTGTTAACTAAAACGCTTTTAGGTGTATTTTGGTGAAACTGGGCATAAGTTTTTATTCACCACACATGGGTTTGTTTCATTAGAGCGAGCGAGAGAAGAGACAAATTTCAAAATTGCATTTTTAAGACGCCTTTAAAATTTATTTGGAACAGAATGGCACTTTAGTTTATTGGCTCTTTTAAAACTGAAAGTGGTTGTTGAAATTGAAAAATGTCAATTTATGATTTAACAACCCAATTAATATTTTAGTGTTTGGAGGAACCGGTCATTAGTCTTTTAATTGTTTTTATATTTTAAAACAAGGTTGAACAACTCCTTTCACACTAATCATGAAATTTCGCTTTTATAACATATTTTTTACTTGCTCAATAGGGCAAGTATTGGTTTCGTGTTAAAAAAAAATTCGAGGTTTTAATCAAATCTGACATTATGATGATAGAGAAGACGAAAAAATGATGTTGCGTCATGCCGTCCGTCGGTCTGTCTGTGCGGATGTGCGGATGTTCGGTTGTATGTTCACCGAGCTGCAGCCTAAACGGTTAGACAGATTTTCTTCAAACTTCGTGTGTAGTACTTTTTGGTGATTCGCTAGAGGCCCGGCTACAACGGGTACCTCCCATATAACAGTTTTAGTTATTCCAAGTTTTCTCGAAAACGGCTCTAACGATTTTGATAAAACTTTATGAACGTTGTACTTGGAGTGCTCTGAATATAACTGCATTTCAGGTTTTTGTCTAAAAATGCACATAACGGAGATTTTGTGTTAACGGTTTTCAACAAATTAGACCTTAAATGAACAACTGCTTACTTGATTTCATTGAATTTGATATGGCATACAATCTAAGCATTCAACGCAAGATGTATTTTAACGTTTTTTGCTAAACAGCCATTTCATAATAGCTACCATTCAACTTTACCTCACATTTAGGCCACTTTTCACTTTTCAACATAATTCAGCAAATTAAATTTTCCCAAACCAATAGTTTGCTACAAGAGCAAGTTCGTTCGTTCGACCCAGTCGTGCATTTTATTTATTACTACCAGGGTGATCTACATATTAGTTGTCTGCATATCCGACTGTTGTAAATTATGAAATATATCTTTATAAAATTCGTCAAGTAAATTGAATCATTCCAAATTTAATCTATTGAAATTGATGATGACAAATAAACGGTGCAATCATACAAAACTATAACATGGTTAACAATATCCTCAATTTTTGATAAATATGCCGACATTGGTTCTTCAAACTTCAGATTAAGGAATTTTTGCTGAAGTACCTACCTAAATGATTTTGGTTCATAAACCGCATTGAGCTTCTCCCAGATCTCTGCTGTGGCACGCAAACACATGTGTTAGCATCCCTTCTTCTATTCTAACCTGGTGACCAGTAACTCCTGTGCGGATGCGTCCACCTCCTTCCAATCTTTAAATGTGCGTCGCTTCATTTTCTTCCGCTGGCTTCATAAACTATTCCATCAACTATTTTAAAGAGTTTCTTCGATCTCAAAATGCCGTTCATTTTAAATTTTCATGTTGCCCAATTCTTTCCATTTAAATTTAATCGATTATTCGTATAAACTTCCATATTGTTATTGTGCTTGTTTATCACAGCCTTTTTATATTTCACAATTATGTTTACAAACTTTCTTTTAAATATATTAAAATGCCTGGGCCCATAAACTATTAAAATTGAGCCAACAAATAAAGTAACAGAAAACGAATGAATAATTTATTCAGATTCAGAAATAATAGGAAAAAATAACAAATGATTGCTGCGATCTAAACATTAAATTGAACAAACATAACAAGTGTTTGAATATTTCAATAGAATCCCAAATATTCTAACATTTGAGACAAATGAGAAACGACCATAAATACAACTACAAAATACAAAACCAAGGAATTTATTTTAATGCAAGACTACCTTCTCAAACAAAATTCAAAAACCAACGACAATAACTAAATCCCTCCAAACTGTTATACGAAAACATTCTCTCTATAATCGCCATTATATCAAAAGTTCTCTTTATTTCCCACCAGACGCCACTCACATCGCACAAAAGATAATCTACTGCGCACGAAAACTAGAAGAAAAAAATGTATGCGGCTGTCATTTTGATTTTCATTTTGCTTGGCATTTAGTTGACAGCGAATATTGATACATGGTGGTCACGTTTGCGGTCGATCGATATTTTGACATTTCTACCGAATTATTTCTTCAATAAAACAACAATTGATAATAAACAAAATTTTATTATTGTAATTTTATCACACAAAATTAATAAATTCGGTTATACAATTATTATCAATCAAAAGTTAAATACATAGTGAAGTGAAAAGTGTTAAAAAATTAAAGAAAATTCAATTAAATTGGCTTTAAATTGAAATTGAAAAAAAAAAAATTAGCCCTCCATTGGTGTTAGAAAAATTACAAAAATAAATAAAATGTGTTAAATTTGTTTATTTGGCCGGGAGTTTTTGTTTTTATCTATATTGTTGTTATTTATTTGTGAAGTGGAAACATTGTTAATAAGTTTTATTTTGTTTTCTTGAAAGTTTGATATAATTTTCACAATGGAAGTAGGAAAATTAAGAATTCTCACGATTGGAATATTGCTGCTTGGATTTGCAACTGGACCTTGCAGAGGACATCTTAATTTGTATCTTAATTTACAAGAAGTTATGAGATTATTAGGTAAGTTAAAATAAATCTATAGTTTTAAAATATTGTTTGATGAAAGAATCTTAACTTACTTCCTGAGGGCGGCAAGAATCTGAAAATAACTTCTGTTTTTTTTTATTATAATTCGGGAAGAGAGAAAAAAAACTTCGGCTGCGCATCTGTCAAAATCCAAAAATAAAGTCGGGAGATTTGGAAAGAAAATAAAAATATTTTATTTTTCCAAAGAAATGTACAATGGCAGTTCTACTTTTAAAGAAGTTCATTTAGGAAGTTTTAAATAACTTTTGTTTTAATTTGTTAAAGTCAACGTTCGAATATTTTATTGTCTTTTGGATTCTGGTATCAAGCCAGTCAAACGAAGATAATAGACACTATATCAAGCAAACAAAATTGTTTGGGTAGACAATATTTAATTCCAGACTCCAGAAGGAACACCAACATGACATTTGACATTAACCTGCCATTGAATTCAAGAGTTAACTAACTCTTGAAATAGTCATCATTCCCTAGGATCGTAACAGGTACAAAAGTTACCTAATTTTATTGTCCTTACAAATCGTAGAAAGAAAACATACAAACAAAATCCAAACATACCTGTGACCGAATATGAAAAAGGAATGGTTATACGTATGTACCTACTACCAACAATTTTAAAAGAAAGGTAGGTAGATACCTACGCAGTGCATTCAATATTCAAACTAATTATTTTCACTGACGTGTAATTGCAGGTTTGATGAAGTGAAATAATGAAATCTTATGTTTGTAGTTTAGACTCGTATGAAATTTAATTCCCATGTAAAAACCTTAGCTTTTTAAATGGTATTTTCCACGAAAAAAATGCTTGGCTTTCATCTTAGATTTTACCTATGGAATCACCCAGAGTTTTTTTTTTTTAAATTGATTGAATTCATGTCGCATTAGTATTTTTTAGTTTTGTTAGTCTTTTTACAAAATTAACTCATTTAATTATTTGGAGATTGCTTCAATTATTTTAAAGATGCAGTCAGTATATACAGTAACAAGTTACCCTATATTTTCGATAATTAAGGTAAGATTAAGGTTATGATTAAAAAACTGTTTTTAAATGTTTTAAAAATGTTTTTCAATTGTTTAGAAAAAAAAAAAAGAGAGCGGTCGTGGGACACCCCCGCCAGGAACGAAGTTCTTTACGTTATTTGTTCAACTATAAACGTGATTCAATATTTAGAGCCCTGTTCAGTGAGCTGCTCTTCACTACTCTGGTTAGAAAACAGCAAGATTTTACTATTAACATTTTCTGCTCTAAACGTATCTTAATTTGCTTGATTTGGTGTTTATACATTTTTACTAAAGCACAGCTGATAATTTTAGAGTAGAATATTCAGCACTTGCTTTCGAGGTAGTGCAATTTGTCTACTTTAACTTCATCTTTCATTTAGCTCTGCCTGCGTTGCTCTGATCTGAACTTATCTGATCGAACGATCGTTTTAATGGAAATATAGAGAGAGCATAACGTTGAAACTACGATTACGAACGTTCAATCGTTTTATGTTGAATTACTTGGGAATAAATGTTGACTTTTTTCGGACTAAAGTTGCTTTTTTCATTAAAAAAGTCAATAATTATGATCTTTGGTCCAAAAAAAGATGATTTTTCCCCTACAATGAAGTTTTTTTTAATCTTGATTTGGTAGCAAGATTCAAACGTATTTTCACACACACCAAATATATTTTATAACTTCTGTAGGACGAATATTTTAACTGTGTAGTATGGTTTATTTTAATAAGGATTTGCGACTTAAAATTATTAGACGTGTTTTTTGTTTTAAATAGTGAAATTTGTGAATAGAGGGAGTTATATCAAGTTTTGAAAACCCTTCTATTAAATTTACAAAAATATATATAAAGCGCAGCCTTCTTTTTTTCTTTTAAAAAAGTTCAGAAGCGCCATCATCACATAGTTGTGCAATAGTGTAACAGTTCAAACGATATTTGATTGTGGAAAGACGTTGATTATGTCAATAACATAGAACGAAACAAAAGCGAAATTGTAAATCGGTTTCTCCATTAAGAATTGGTACAGTCGAAATAAGCAACGGGTAGTCAAAGTTAGCACGAAATTATCTTTGCTTTTAAGTACAAACTTGAAAACTGCAGCGCCACACGTAAAGCCTCCAATCCCCTATAGTATGGTAATAGTTCTTTAAATTTCTTAGTTACATGGTTTCACTGCTAGTAGTTATGTTGACATACGTGAAGATTGCTAATAGCAGTCCATTTATAATATATATTTATTTAACACTTTTTCGTTACGAAAACTTTCAGTTCACTCTAGTGTAAGCCGCGTAAAGGAACTTCGTTCCAAAAAAACGTTTTCTTCTTTCGTATTTCCCATTTTGTCATCTATGTGATATATTCATATTTTCACAACAATAAACACATAATTTTCTTCATGCGAAACATTGATAGTTTCCTTTAGCAAATTGGAAACAGAGAAACATTTCAGAAATGTTTATCAAATGTCCAGAACTCCAGACCAAAAAAGCATTATCTATAAAAACATTTTTAACAAGAAAAAATTTTCTTGTTTTAAAAAAAAGGTACGACTGGGTCGGACAAACTTGCTCTTGTGTCAGATTACTAACCTTTGGCTAAGGATACTAAATAAGAAACTATAATAAAAAATCGCAAGTTAATAAGGTGAGTTTGAAAATAAATTTCTAACAAAAAACTTCATTATTGGAAAAAATCAGTCACAAAAAATTTTATCAAAATCGATCGTATTCTCTTAGAGACCAATTTTATATGTGGCAGGTACCTTCCATTATTTTTAGATTTTGGATACAAATCAAAAATACGCCTGGGCATATTACTTTAAAAATACAGTGTATCAAGTTTGAAGAAAATCGGCCCAAACGTTTAGACTTTAGGCTGTTGGTGTCTATACATCCAAACTGACAGACAGACACACAGACAGAAAATTCATTTTTTCATTTTTAATTCATTTTTTAATTTTCATTTTCTTATATCTATCTTAATGCTAGACAAAAAATCTTAAACAACTAGCTTACATATTAACTTAACTAACTTACTGGCCCCATGCGGGCGCTCTAAATTAAACTGTGACTATACTTAAACAATGCCTTTCAACGTAAAATAACTTATATTTAAAATTCATGATAACTTTAAACTAACGAGAAAATTATTAAAAAAACTCATTATCTATATCATTGTTTTTTAAATTTTTTATAAAACTTAAAGCTACCCTTTACCTAAATAAAACTAATTAAAACTAAATTAAAACTAACTTAAACTACATTATATCTAATTAAAACTACTTAAAATAACTTAAAAACTAGAACAGCCACCATTTTTTTTTTTTTTTTTTTTTGTGCCACGGTCCTGTTCTACCTACTCTACTTTACCTATATTTACCTTAGAACTATGTAAGTCGGCCAAAGCAATAATGTGGTCAACTTTCAATATCACGGTGGTCACCCAATTGAGAAATTTTCATATGATAAGATATAATTAAAATGCTGACACCAAACACCGAAATACAAAATCCAGGCACCAAAATCTTGCAACACAAAATCCCTCAATCGGATCACCAAATCCCGACAAAAAATAAAGGTATTTCAGGATTTCGGCTGTCGGGATTTAATAAATCGGGATGTTACAGTAGGGATTTTAACTAGATCATGAATGGAAATTTTCTTAATTCACAATTCACCAACTAGCTTATGAATTGATTTTTTTTAAATTCATAATTCTCGTCACCTAAGCTTCTGAATCAAAAGGCAAGCTTAAGCTAAGAATGAATTAAGCTTTTGTTACCCTGGTCTGACAATACTTACCTTAAGACGCCCTAATTTTCTAATTGGCAATGAATATTGCGCTTAGATGCCATGAATCTTTACTGTATTGCCCACAATATCTTCGATATTTAACGTTATATCACCTCTAGGTTGACGTTGCTTGGTGGAGATGAAAGCAACCTATTAAATGTTCAACTAAAAATGAGTCAAAACCCTCGGTCGAATCAATTAAAATCAGTTTATGCATCTGTGTCAACTTTTTTGTTGTTGTTGAAAACTTTACTAATAAGTAGAGTCATCCGGTTTAACAATAAATGTAATTTTGCTGTCGATTATTCCTTTCATCACTCGTCAATAGTTGATCTTGCCATCCAGCAAATTTAATACCATCTGAATAGTCCACAGAGATAAAGACATGAGTGAATTGATAGAGTTGAGGTCTGAATTCTGAACGGGATCTGATGAAACATGTTGCTCAGTAGCATTAGTCCAATTACAATTTCCTTACTTTAATGAAATTCTTAGTTGCTTTTGCACAAGTGGAGAATTTACAGAAGTACGGAATTTTTAAAAGCCTTGGAAACACTTCTTTCAGGACTGTTTTATTTTTCGGGGTCTCCAGTCTGTTGTTTTTTAAGATTTTGAAATTCTTTTGCACCCCTGTTGAAAAGTAGATGTTATTGTGTAGTTTTTCTTGGTTCTAACATGGTGGATAGAAAGGGGCAAATTGTTTTATGTCATTGCTAAAGCCTTATTACCATTCATGAGTTGGGCAACCTTAGTAAAAAGAACCCACTTCCAAATATGACTGCCATGAAATTAAATATGAACAACCTTTCTAAAAACTCTCAATTCTTTAAAATAGTTAAAGAGCTAGCTTTCGCTTAGAAAACCTTCCCTACAATGTATATTTACTCGGCAAAACAGATCTAGATCTGAAGCTTGCTGTAGAATTTCAGGCATTAAAACAAAAGAATTAAAATAACACAGAAATTCTTCTGTCTTCTTCATTTTGCCTATACAATCCCAGTCAAATCTTTGCTTAACTTGCTGTTCCTATTTTTGGGCTCCATTTTCGCATATCAACTGGTTTAAAATCTCCCGCTTGGTCACCCTTGCGTAGGTATAAGAGCATCTTGGCCTGAGAATTTTCACTAGAGTGATTTCCAAAATTCTACAGGTATTGTGATATCTTAAATATCTAAACCTTTCATGAACTGTATCAGTTAAAGATTCCAACAAACTGAATTTACTTAATATTCAAAAGCTGTTTAATATTTTTAAAATGTATTAAAGATCAATATCTTAAGTCTTATGATTAAATCATTCAAATTTCGTTACATTTTTTGAATATTAAAACCATGAATAATCCCAATTGAAAAAAGCATTTAATTCAAAGCAAAATAATAAAAAAAAAAAACTGTCACCAGACACATAAATTCAAAGAAAAGAAGTCAATTCGTAGAATATCGAAATAAATAATCACCAAACAGCACATGTCTACCGAATTCTGAATTTTTGAAACCAGAAAAAAAAACCCGCGTCTACTACTAGAGCACCCACAAAAGTGCACCCAGACCCATCATAGTATAGCAGTATCATTGGATGTGCCACCACTATAAATATTAGTCTTTTCTAAGCTCATTACGTAATCCAAATGACACAAGAAAAGAATCGAAACTGAATTAGGGTTGTATTCTGATAGCAGACTATGTCCAGAAGCACAAGAGATGCGGAGATCCCTAAAAGACTCGTGAGACATGTCTCAATAAAGCACATTCAACTCAGAGAGGTATAAAAGAATTACCATAGTCGTTTTTTTTTCTTCTTTGGTTTGTACATACAAATGGACGAATTTAAACAGACAGACATGGACAAGGAGCTATTTAATACAGTATAATTCAACAATTCGAAATTCCAAAAGACGGATGTAGTGCATTTTAATTTGATTCTTTTAAATTATTCGATTTTTTTTTTATATTTTTCATATGAAAACCATGATGTTTCTAACTAAATAAATACTACAAACTGTCAGAATTCAAGTATCTTTAAGTATCTATAGCGAGAAGTATAACCAGTAGAATTTATAATTCAATCAAAACAAACGAATTTCTTGAGAAAATCAACTTAAGATACATGAATACGAAAAAACAAACACCAATGAAGGCATTCATCTGTTTTGTGTGTTTATTTGATTTTCTAGATACCTACTAGCTATATTCTTTGCAACTAACATGATGAGTATATCCGGGGGATTCATTACAGGACATTAAAAAATTATTTTAATTGTTATTTTCTAAATTCTTTGTATATATATCTTTATGAGTGTCTCAGAATGTATCTTTAATCCTTTTTGCTGTCTTTTTAAAGAAAGAATTTGTAAGTTTTTTTTATTACTTTTACAAGGAATATCTTATTTTATGACTTTAACATAGTATGTCAGCATACCAACAAATCGGATTCTTAAGTTTCAACTTAATTTTCTTCATTATCTTGTTGAATTTTTGTAAGAAAATTTTTCATATAAAAGAAAGAAAGGAATCAGATTGTTGTTTTTTTTTTTAATTTTAATTTATTTGATCTCGTGCAAGCCTAAAGGCAGCCGCATAAACGTTTTTATTTGTCACTTAAATAGAAAATAGGAAACTTATTTTTTTTTTTTCTTCTTCTTCTTTTGGTTTTTATGAGGAGTTTTTCCTTCATTTTTATGAATAAAATCCGTTGACTTGGGTCTTAGTGTCGGGATAATAAATTATATTTATTATTTCCCTTTTTTTAATATTCTTCTGTAGTTATTATTTTTTTGTTGTTGTTTTTAGAATTTATGTTGTAAATATATTGGAATAGTCATTTAATGTTTAAACTTATAATTAGGTTGTGGAGGGATAATAAATGCTTTATCTAAGGGGAATGAGAAAAGTGTCATTTAGTTGGGTCATTTTATACACTTTTATATAGTATCTTAATCTTTATAATTAATCTTGTGTGTTATTTGTTGTTGTTTGAAGTAGATATTAAGTTAATTATGTGTCTTTAGTCTAATTTGTATATATGTAATCAAATAATAAAGCTATAATGGTACTGAAAAATATGTCGAATAGTAAAAATGTTATAAAAATTTGTATAGACAGTTCGGTGCTGGGGGTTTAATTGCCCCACTGGGTAGCATACCTTCCAGTTTCATGTCTGACAAGGGTGCCGTGAATGAACCCCATACGAACTAACGCCATAATAGTGTTAGTTCACTTTCAAATGCGAATTAGAGCCATAATCCCATTATGGTTTAAATTTAATTTTGAAATTGAATTAATACCATAATGGTGTTAGTTTGTTTTAGAAAGTGATCTTGAATGTAAAAATTAACTCACGTCGTAAACAAGTTATGCAACTGAAAAATTTGTCGCGCAGTTTTTTTTTTTTTTTTAATACGTAATTTTACAAAACTGATTTTTTTGTCAAGTATGTCTTACCACCCCAGAAAAAGGATCAAATCTATTTGAATTTATAAAAGGATAGCGCAAATTTCAGTTTTTTTTTGTCGTAAATTTGTCGTAAATTTGTCGTGCAATTAAAAAATTTGTCGCGCTAATATTTTTAAAAATAATCTCTGGTAATGCTTACTTGATACCACCTTACTTGACCGAAAAATTAGTTTTTTGGGGTTACTTAAAAAAAAGACAAATTTTTTAGTTGCTTAACTTATTTACGACAAAAAAGCGACAATTATTTCCATTATATCATTTTTAATATTCGATTACATTTAACCCTTTTTCTGGGGTGGTAGTTCTAACTTTGACAGTCAAGTAAGCATTACCAGGGGTTATTTTCTAAAATAGTCGCGCGACAAATTTTTTAGTTGCACGACAAATTCACGACAATTAATCCAATAGTTAAAATTTTTAAATTTGAAAGTCGTAATGCTAACTTGGCAGACATTCCAGTTTCAGCGTCGGTCGTCGCCCAGGGGATTATATCATGAAATAACTTCTAAAAAAAAAATGCTCGACAGGTGTACATTTGCAAAATACACTACTATAGATAGTATTAGTTCTACCAAGTAATATCGGAATTATATCCGGAATTATACTACCAGAATGCAGAAACAATCTATGAAAGATTTTTCTTAATTTAAAATCGCATTGGAATGAAGTTTTAATATTTTTTTTTGACAATCAGCTCTTGAGGGTTGGTTCTTTTTAGTCTCCGAACATTGTTTCGTTCATATGACTAAGCAGTCGTTAACTATTTGATACAGCATGTGTTTCAATCACTTTGTCGACTGAATTGACCTGTTGCCTTCACATTGTATTTATCAGACACAAAAACAGCAAATGTGGAGATGATTCTATTAGAATATGACTAGCATAAAACAAATACAGGGTTTCTTATGCGTACACCGGCTTCGATTTCCATAACTTCCGAATACTCTTTTTCATAACGTACTCTTGGTTGCAGTTTGGACTCAAGTCCCAAATACCAAACCTTGCCAAAGGTTTAAGCAACACCGAGAAAAAGAACGGAACATACTTGTTTTTCTTCATGTGCTTTTTTCGCCAACATCCGTTGTTCGATGTGCCAATGTTTACTTTTTAAACCAAACTGATGGTTTGGTATTAGTCTTCGTTTTTCTTCGCTTAATCTATTCAGAAGCAGTTTTTCGAAAACGTTTGATTTGATTGGTAATAGAAATGTTGAGCTGTATGATGTGTCTTTTGTTTGTGGCTTACCAAGCTTTGATTTAATGTTGACCGCTATAATTTTCCAATTATCGGAGTTAAAGGAATGCGTTGTGCTATTGCTGTGATGCTTTTGTGGGAATTTCTTTTTTCAGTAGTTTGATCAGTAATTTAATTAGATAAGAGTTTTTTTTGCTTGACAGCATGTTTGCACATGTTTCTAACTTCTTCGAATATCAGAACCAGTTTTTTAATGCAAAATTATCTCAGATTTAGATATAACCTCGAGTCAAATCTAATTGAAACAATTTTCAAAAAAGTTCAGGAGAAAGACGGAGACAAAACAGAGCCTTGGGAGATACCAGCCAGTTATTTTGTGAATTTCAGACATAAATCCCATCCCTCTGAAAAGCTAGTTTCTAATCCAACCAAGAAGCCTTCCGTCGATGCCATATTTACCCGTTTTGATACAACAACTTCTTCGCAAAACATTGTCCACTTATAGAAATCAATCAAAAGATCCTCGTCTGATGTTGACTTTGTCTTTTCGTCTTTCATTTCAAAGCAAGAATGAGATGATCGGATTTTCATATAGAGAAAGATATGTTTTGCGTGTTAGGACTTTGCTTCTCAATTACTTCTCAAAGATATGCCGTTTAGCAACAGTGACTTCTCGATTCCGGTTTCATTAGCTCCTCGAAATACTTAACTCCATAAACTGCAACTGTTGGGCGCCACTCTTAGGTCCTTTGTGAGAGCTATACTGTTCTCAAATAAAATGGTTTTATTGAAGATCATTGGTTTTGTTTTTATTATTATATTTTTTAACGGTAAAACAAAAATAACTTTCTTAAATAACAATAAATGTATTTATGGAAAATAACACCAAAATTCAACCAATTTCTAAAAAGTAAGTTTCATTTAATTGTTCTAAAAATTGTTGTCTTTTTTAATTAATAAATTTTTATTGTTCAACCATTTTGTAAATCGTTTTTAAAAAAATTAATAAATTAAAATCCCTAGAAGAAGCCGGAAAAAAACCGGAGAAACGTTGGGAAAGAATTGATTAGATTTTTAATTAATTGCATCATTTTCACAAAAGATCATAAAGCTCAAATACCAATCTAATTAACAAAAGTTTAAAGAATACCAATATACAAAAGAGAAGATGCTCGAGCAGTATCCCTCTCGCCTTAGTTACCACATCTATACACCAGGGATTTCACCCAAACGTCGAGTTAAAGTATAAAGTGTGGTGGAGTTACCGCGGTAAAGTAAGAGCAACAATCGCCAAGTTTTACGTGTACTAACAGGAAACTCTTCTGTCTCCATGTATTCGCCATGTCGATATATCTAATGGATATATATTTTCATATACTTTCAATATTCATCATCGTTCCATGATCTTCAAAAGAAGATAGATAAGCTTACGCAATGGATTTGTTAGCGAAAAAAAAGAACTATTCTTTGAGAACCACTACGAGTACTAAAGAAGGGTTTTCATATGAAAATGCAAAGCGTTGCATTACAGGCATTCTAGGTGTTCCCCAATGAGGTAAGCCTGATAATATCCAGGTCCTTCCAGATCCTTATAACCACTTTACAGCCATAGTCGTACAAAGAATAATCCGTTCAGTAAAAGTTCTCTTTACGCTAGGTTCCTCTGTTCAAAGTTTCTTCTTGCCGCAAATGCGATTCAAAATCTTCATAAAAAAAAAACTTTCGAACACAACCCAATTCCTTTCACATAGCAATCATTTCTATTCTTTAATCGAAACGAATTCCATCTGCTTTGGTCACTTTAAATCTTTTGTCCTTGGGATCATACAAACAGTAAAAATCACACATTCATTCCGAGGAATTCATCTTCTAATTTAGTTATTTTCTGTAAATCACTAAAAATGGAGTGGAATATTTATAAAATCCAATGACAGACCAACTTTATGACGTAATTAAATATGAAACCCAAACCACACATTCAAATGCTGGCTCTTGATATTGAAATGAAATTTGACACCTTCACGGATATTTTTTTTTTTCAAAGACAGACAAACATTTTGTAATAAACTAAAGAGGATAACAAACCATTGAAAAAAAAAAACAAATACCCCAAATGAAGTTTTGTATCTCAAAAAGGAGAAAACACAAAAAAAAAAAAAAAAAAATCAAACTAATCGCTTACTATTGTCTCGGGGTTAATTCAGTCGCCCCCAACGTGTCTGGGATCACCTGTGGTGCCTATGAAACTGCCCATAACATGCGGACAGATCATTTATCAACCTGTGTGATGGCATCCCGGGTCGAATTTTGTTTTGGTCCGTCTGTCTGTGTTTAGAGCCTGGATAACCAGGAACACACGATTGTCATTAATTATTTTTAGGGATTGTGTAATATAAATTTAATATTTATTTGTTATTTGTTTTTGTATTTTTATAAATCAACCCTCATTGTTTTGGGTTTCATTTTTTGTTGTTGCAAGGGGAAAACAAAACTACAGATAAAAATCAATACGGGAGATACAACAGGGGGAAAAAAGATATGCTGGGTCAGATGTTAAATCGGAATTTTTCGAAGAAGATGAACCAACATTACATTACGCAAAATTGTTGTTCCCTCATTTTCAGTATTTTTTGTCGTGCATATGTTCTACAAAAAAAAAAAAAAAAAATCATCCTGAGGGATGAGATTTTAGAAACAAGATGCCACTGTATTTTTTTGTTTTGTTTCGTTTTGTTTGTATTCCCACACCTTGCATTAATGATGGGGTGGTCTGAGTTTTCTTCTCTTCTATATTGTCTCTGGTGACCCCCGGTGTAACCTCTAAGAGGTTTATGGCGTTATTGAGTGTGAATCGAGTGTGCTATGAACTAATGGGATTAAGTTTTTTTTTCTTTCCAAACCCCAATTTTGAATTTGATGGAAGTAGTAATGATTTTTGATGGAATCCAGACGAGATCAGGAAAAGGTTATTTTTGTTGGGTTAATTTTTAATGAGATGCTTTCATAGAATTAGATTTGTAAGAAATTCAGGTAGTAGTAAGACTGATGTGTCAAAAATGACATGTGTGGCATTTCGTCAAGGGTTTGGAAATATGGCATGATGTCTTTTTTTTTTTGATTTTGCTTGGAAGGGTGAATTTTTAATGTTGTTTAATAGTCTTGAGATAATAGCGCATCGGAAGGTTAGAAATTTTTTTTATTTAATGTTTATCAATGAAAATTTTTGTTGGTAACAGCGGAAAGAATCACAGAACAAAAATTAGAAGAGGTAGAAATACTTAACTTTCAATCAATGTAATCATCAGTGAATACGGATGCTCTATTTCATCTGCAGCGGCAATGATCAATACAAGATTGCGGGAAATAGCTTTAAAAGATTTACTAATCTTATTATCATTGTAGTTGATATTAATGTTCACATACTGTAAGAGCAATATTTCTTACGACACCTGCTTTTTCGCAATATAAGACACCAGAAAGATTTAAAATCTTTTTCATAAAAATGGCGCCCAACGTGGGATTCGAAAATTTAATTTTGAAATTCTCATGTTCTGTCGAGCATCTTAACAATCCTTGCTATTGGAGAATTTTTTGCTCACAAGGAAGAGTGCAAAACAGAAACCTAGGCGTTAGGCGGAGTTTGATCCTATAAAATCTGGCAGGAGAATCGACTGACTAATCATGAGACCAAAAAGAACAACGTATTTTTTGTTGTATTATTAGAAAAAGCTATCGTCATTTCTTCTTCAAATCTATTTGGATAAATCTTCCAAAATTCTTCGGTAGATTTCTCTTAAATGCTTCTTTAATACAACAAACTCAATGTGCTAACCCTTTCAAGGATGTTGATGCAATCCCACGACGATCAAAATAATAATATGAATATTTAGATTGCATCTGATATTATTTTACACCCCAATAGGCCCGCACGATTACGAGGGATATTATATTTTGCACTTCATGCTCATATCCGCTCAACGATTAATGGTGTAATTTATACGCTTAGTTTAGTTCTAAGAATTTCTCAGAGATTTTTCGATCTCTTTAGAATATATAAAGCCTGCTTCTTCCTGCTTTTAGTTTTCAATCTCATCAAGATATCAGGTATAAGTATTTCGAGACTTTCCATTCTAGAGGGACAAGAACACATTGTGAATCGAATTTTTATTGCATAATTTTGGTTTCCAGTGGCATACTTTGGTACAGGTTTCAAGCTTTACGTGGGTATCGTACCAATTAAGCCTATACCGGGCACACCCACAGCGGGTTAATTTTGACGTCAACCATTGCCACCCGAGTGCCAATTTTGTGAACATGAGGGTAGGTCCACACATCTTACTTAGGACTTAGGAGCGAGGTTGATCTACACCTCATGCATCCAAATGCAAATGCGATTCCGCTTGGATAACCACAGCCAGCACGAGCTCCGACAAGTGACCCAATGTTGGGTGAATAATGATCCTGATTAAATTAGATGAAGGACATTCCTCTGGAACAAACTCTAATGCTACCAACACTCGTGCTAAGTTTATTTTAAGTCGAACCTAAAACGTCGTCGTAGTCGATGAAAGACTTGCAACTGTAAAACTAGACACTGACTTTACGCACAAGATGTAGCTCAAGTCCGTTTTTTGAGCTGGAACCAAACTCAAGTCCCAACATTTCATCTTGCGTCAATTCCACTTAAGTTGCGCAATATTTGACGGTAATGACGCCTTTTTGGGTATCTTCTTTGAGCTAAAAAGATCGCTACCAACGAATAGCACTAGCACACTGTCAACAACAAAACACTCATGTTATGAAAGCTAACTTTCAAACGTTGAATAAGGCGTCGTCGAGGTCGTGATTCCCCTGTTCTAACTACTTTTGCCTGATGTAGGGCCGTTACCCAGTTATTCTTGGGATAAGTTACCAATAGAACATGGACATGACACTGAAGATGTTTAAAATCAAACATTCAGGCATGTTCTGGTTCTTCACCAATCTTAAGAGTGAACGTCCTAGGATGACGCGTTCACCCGGATTACGCTTCGTTCACTGATCAAGACATCATTTATGCCGTAGAATAATGAACAGCTTAAGGTAATCCATCGATAAAGATACTTTACAGTAGTAAAGGCAAGCTCAGTCGTTCGGGCCCTCGTTGGGCGCCATTATTGCGAGTTGGATTCCACAAAATTGTCTTTAGATATTAATAAAAGCGGCAAATTCGAATAGCCTGGCTGAGGGATGATGATTGTGGCGTCGCCCATGCCACTATACCAAAGAACTTCCTGTGCAACCCAGCTCGAAACAACATCAATCGCTTTAAAGTTACATGGTACCCAATGGGGGCTTTATTTATTGATTTTTTTTTTGAAGCTAGTGTCCTAAGGGTTTTTGTCTTCGAACTGTAGGTTAATGCCATCAAACGAGTCTTCTAGCTAGTGCTTATGATGTTAAAGAGTGTTAAAATAAATTTTTGAGTTTACATTACTTTGAAAAGTAATCATTACATACAGCTACTATAACAATTACTTTTGAGTCAATTACTTTCTTAATTACGGTCAAATTATGTTGAGAGCATTGTTGCTATGCATTTACAAATATAATTAGCTAATAAATTTTCAATTTCAAACTTGTGATTGTTATTACAAATGAATGTGATTAAAATTAACTTTAATTGATTTACGATTAAAAGTAATTGTAATGGATACTTTTTTTTAAATAATTACCTACAAACTCTGAATTCCTCGGTAATAATTCTTCTTTCTTTAAGTTTAATTGTATTTAAAGAGAGAACTTTGTTAGAATTTATCAATACAAGACTCAAAACAACAGAAGCCACTAATCCGACGGAAATATCATTAAATTGCTGTAAAATGAAATTCAATCGAAGTTCGAATGGCACGCCTCTCTGTTATCAAAAACCATCGATTCGTTTTCCCTAGAAAAAACCTAATCTATCTTTTGCATGTAGGTAGATATTTAACTCACACCCTTTTCCAAACATGTAAGCTCATTAGCTCATCAGGTCATCATAATCAGATAAACAGTTTTCCACGAATTTTTAATTAACTCTCAAAAAATCGAACGAATTCTTTACTCTTTCGACAAAAAAAAAAAAAAAATACCAGACAAACAAACAAATTCGAAAAACCCGCATAATCTATCTCAACACCTGCGGTATCTATAATTAAAAGTCGCTTCCAAATAAATCAAATCCAATCCGAACCCTTAATCAAAAAAAAAAAAAAAAAAACTAACATCAAACATAAAACCACCAAAAATACACACACATTGATATAAAAACGAAAGGGATCTGTTGTTCAATTTAATTGATTGTTACCTTTCATTATCACGACAAACAATCGAAAACGGTTTTGTCGTCCTATATACTTTTGTTTTGGGAATAAGTAAGGGAAGGGGTCACAAAAAAAAGGTCCATTATGCATTTTTCGGATCAGAAAAACAAAATCGAATTCAAATCCTTCCTCTGACGACATCATGCAACAGAGATTTTTATCTTTGGCTTTGCATTTCGTGTCTTGATGTATATTTTCTTTTATTTGGAATTTGATTTTAAGAAAAATAAATACAAAAACCACCAAAAGATAAACAACCAAAACTTAGGTAGGCAAACCTATAACCAATTGGATTGAATTGAACGCTGTTGCACAGGTTTTGCCTTAAGTTTTCAATCATATATAAAATGTATCTATATCTATCGACTTAGAATATACGATAACACGAAAATGGCTACCTTACATATAGATATAAATCCAAAACAACTTCCATCATACAGTTGGATTTCAACTAAATGATTTTGATTGAGTTTTTGTTGTTCTTTTCGATTCTCATTCTAAAGCAATCATTCGAGTTAAAGAATAATCAGCAGCTTAAGAAAAACTCCCGGAGGATACAAATCTTGTTAACGAGTTTTTTTTTTTTTATTTTTTTTCTTGTTTTTTGTTATCGAAATTGAACGCGTTAGTTCATTAATTTCTACAAGCAATTCCAATGAATGGAGAAACAAGATCAAATTATTGATCGGTTGTTGTTTGTTGGTTTTGTCTTCGAATGATGATGATGTTGATGGTCGGTGGAATTGTAAGGTCTTGGTCATGTGTGTAGTTTAGGGTCTGGCAATCGCTTTTTTTTATCTCTTGCCTAAGGCCAAAAAGTCGTGACGGTAGTGTTGATTATTATTATTTATCGAATTTGGGTTAGTCTTAGATTTTCTTTTTATAAATTTAACGAGATATTCATGGAGGTCTTTGACATAATCTATCAATGGTTTTATAGAATTTTGATAAAAAGAGAGTCTTCAAAGTATCTGGGTTGGGTTCTTTAATTTTTCATGAGGTTGTCACTTTAGATGCTGTAGTCAAAATTTTTAAAGGCTTTTGTTTCATATGAAACAGAAATCTTGTTCAGAAATCTTAACGATCATCGAACATCATTTAATGTTTAATGCTGGCTGATTATAAATAATTAACTTTTACTTAAAATTCTTTCATAATTACTTTCAAAATCAATCAGAAATTATTTGTAGGAATTATTGAATCATGTAAGTCTATCTATTATGATGAAAGGTTTTTAATGATTCCTTTGTAGTTTGAGGCGGTTGTACTTTGTATTTTCTTATATGTTGTAAACTACCTACTGTGAAAGAAAAATTATTAGATTAATAGTTGGTTAGATAAAAGATTCATTTTGTTGTGGAAATTTTTTTTACTGGAT
This sequence comes from Baccha elongata, assembly GCA_951217065.1. Taxonomy (NCBI): domain Eukaryota; kingdom Metazoa; phylum Arthropoda; class Insecta; order Diptera; family Syrphidae; genus Baccha; species Baccha elongata. The sequence goes on along the minus strand of OX578272.1, from coordinate 230,036,158 downwards.
CTTGAACGTATAGAGACTAACTTAATGTTTTTCTAGGAAACATAAGTCTTATGATTACCCAATCTGTGTAATTGACACCAACAAATTTCCTGAATTTAAATCGGAAAACTAAAAACGCAAACTTATCTTTGAAGTTCTTAGATACAGAAATTTTATTACTTTAATTTTTTGGAACATGTAAATTTGTCAGAAAATTCTCCAAACATAAGTTTAAGGGAAGTTAAGTTTTTGTTGTACCAAGCTTTAGGTATTTTTAAGCAAGAAGAATGTTCGAATTCAATTTTAATCATCGACTAATCAATGGAATTCCTATAACACAACGTGATAAGTTCTTGTAGGACAAGTAACATTCGACAACCTGTAACACAAAATTACAGTTATGTGTACATATCGACAAGTGTAACGATGCAATATGACAAGTGGGAAAATGTTTACTTTCCTCATTTCTGTAACAGATAGTGACAAGTATCAGAAAAGATTTGTCCAACTACAGTTGGTTTGGGACAAGTGAATTCAATATTGTCATACGCTTACAATTGCACTTTTTCTTACAAAAAGAAGAAAATAATCAAAGAATTCAAATAATATTTAACTAAAAAACATATTTTTCATTCCGACTTTGATTTTGTTAATAAGGCAATCTTCTTGTCCTTCGCAGTTTGTCTCGTTCTCTCTTCGCTGAACACTTGTCATACAGTAGGAACAACTTGAGGGAAATTTATTATTCTGACAAGTTTAACGATTTGCGTTGTGGTACAGAATACAATGGTCCTTGTTGGACTAGCGAATTTTGACTTATGAACTTTTCACGTTATGTTATAGGCCCCAGTTGAGCTTAAACTGAAGCTGTAGAGACAGACGCCACCGTTGGCGTTGTCTCTTTTTGTAAAGATGAAAGGTATTGTATGGATTAGCAAGTCTCAGAAATTCTTCTGTTTTTAAATTGAAGCTACTTCTGTCTGTGTCATAAAAAGTGAATCATCAACGGTTTTTAGTAGAGTCCCTACCAGCTTTGACGGAATAGCGAGCATTTTCCAACGTCGCCGTAGGAATTCTTAAGTTGAACATTTATTTCTGTATGCTGCTTTAAAATTCAAAGACAAACAGGTGGAGGGTATCGATGTTAAATTCTTGAACACTCCAGTATCTGGCGCAAATGTGAAGATTTGGTCGGACGTAAATTTTCCACGTCTGATGCCCCACTGGTATGGAATTATTAGATTAGCAAAAGGCTTCAGACGTTCACATAAAAGCTGGACTGAATCTTTAAAGCGATGTTTAAAAGGTGATTTAGATTAGATTAGATTTGATTTTAATTTGTCTAAAAAATATTATTATACATTATACATAATACAATCAATATTGCATGGCATTGCCGTCTGCCTGATTGACAACTAAATATGTCTTAATATAATTAAAGTTAGTTTATAACTAAAAGGCTTCATTTAAAATTTGGCTTCTATACCTGAGTGCTGTTTTACAATACCTAAACAACTTGTATACATCCATTTCGTGAAGGAGCTCCAATATTGCTTCATCTGTTAAATAGTCACTGCCCAACGTGTATCTTCTTGTTTCTCTTAGAACCGCACACCTTCCAACAAAGTGAAACACATCCTCCCGCTCCCCCATATTGCAAAGGCTACATAGTAACGGTAGGTCTTGGCGGTGTGGAATATAATTTAAGTTAAGAAGCTCTCCTCTCAGCCGGAACATATTCGAAATTTGCTCGATTGTACAATCGTCTCGAAAATAGTTTTTTTGGTTGAGGTTGTAGTCAAGCCTGCTATAAATCGTTCTGTGCAATGAACCTGCTGCTTGCTCTATGTACGATTGTCTCGACGCTTCATCCAACCGAGCGATAAAACTATATAGAGTAGGTTTCCATGATACTGGGTCACTGAAATTTAACTCAAAGTCCATTTGTTCGGCTAATTCAATCCAATCCTTGAACCATCCAGTTTGGGTTTGTATGGCTTGGAGGGCTACTTTTTTTGGAAGACGATCATGTGGCATATTTAAAACTTTAAGGATGTAATCGACTTGTAGCTTTAACGTTTTGATAAACAAAGGGGATAGACCTGTTTCCAACATTATCATATAGTTTGGAGCACATGGGGGAAGCCGAAAAATCCGTTTTATATAAAACCTCAGGAGTTTTTCCACTTGTTCATATTTCCTTCCTCCCCACACCTGAGCCGCATAAAACATAACCGATTCTGACACTGCTTCAAAGACTTTAAACTTACTGCTGTGAGCAATATCTTTATTGTTGAAACATTGCTTCCATGCTACATTTATAGCGGTTTTTGCTTTCAAGAGCTTTTCGGTTAAATGCCTTTCCATATTAAGGTTCTTAGTAAAGTAAACCCCGAGATATTTGTATTCTTGAACAACTTCTATCATTTCGTTATTTAAATGCCAGTTGTAATTCAACCCAGTTCTGCCTCCACCTTTCTTAAAAACCATCACTTTGGATTTATTTAAATTTATCACTAAATTCCATGTCTCACAATAATCAGAGAGTCTGTTTATCATCAACTGAAGAGACTGAGGTGTGTAGGCAAGCAGCACAATGTCGTCAGCAAAAAGAAGAGCTTTGATAGTAGCGCCTGCGTAATCAATTCCTCCAGGTAAAGTTTCAATTATATCTTCAATGAAGAGTGCAAACAAACTTGGGCTGAGTGCACATCCCTGTCTAACTCCTGTATTTGTTTGGAACCAGTCGGATACGCTTTTGCCATTCCATACCGCTGCTTTGGTGTCCTGGTACAAATTCCGCAACACTCGTCCGAACTTGAGCGACATTCCTTTTTGGTAAAGCTTGAAGAATAGTGCATTTCGATCCACGGTATCAAAAGCAGACTTGAAATCAACAAAAAACGTAAACAATTTTTTATTCTTCGATAAAAACGAATCAGCGATCGAGCGAAGCACGAAAATGTGGTCAACCGTCGAGTATCCCGTTCGGAATCCTGCTTGAAACTCACTTAAAAGGTTATTTGAATCTATCCATAAATTTAAACGCTTCAGCAGTATTGCAGTAAAAATTTTGTAAGATGAGTTCAAGAAAGATATTCCTCTATAATTTGACGGATCTTCGACGCTTCCCTTTTTGTGAATTGGAAATATTAGGGCATCTCTAAACTGATAAGGAATATCCCCCTGTTCAAGAATTTGGTTAAATATTTCTGTCAGGTTCACTATTAATTCTTCCGTTCCATATCTATAGAACTCCGCTGGTATTCTATCAGACCCTGCAGCCTTTCCATCCTTTTGGTTATTTATCGCAGCACATACTTCTTCACAAGATATTGGTACGTCCAGAATATTATTTTGAAAGCCAGGTTGAGCGTAGTGAACCGTAAATACATTTGCAGATTCTGGATTAAGCAATTGTTTGAAGTGGGTTTGCAGTCTATTTGAATCAAGTCCACTGCTGATCACATATTTCGTCCCGTTGAGCTTGCGAGCAAGGTTCCAGAAAACGGACGAATTGTTACACATTGCGAGTTGTTTTGCTTGGGCTTCAAAATAATCTTTTTTCTTATTTTGACAAAGTGTTTTATATCTCTGATTATTTTCCAAATACAGGTTTTTTGAAAAATTCGTATTCAACCGTCTGAACTCATTAAGCCACGCGTAAGATAGACTTCTCGCCCGCATGCATTCCTTATCAAACCATGGTTCCTTAAATGCTGATTTTCGAAAATTGTTCGGCTTATGAGAAGCACCCCTTATACAATTTTCTATTCCGTTCAGACTTTTGTCGTTTAATTCAGTCATGAGAAGTGTATCCAGGAGTCTTCTGTAGTGAGGTGCAGTTACTTTGATCCAGTGCAGCTTAGGCAAAAGTTGTAGGTCTAGTTGTGTTTCATTTTCTTTTTGTCGGTTCGTAAATGAAACAATAATCGGCATGTGATCTGAGAACGGTTTCTTCTCAACTTCAAAGTTTTTAACAAGTGAACTCCAATCACCACCTTCTAAACTGTAATCGATGACAGAACTTCCTTGTTTCCCGACAAATGTAAATTCTCCAAGATGATCTCTTTCGCTTGTGCCATTCATAATACGAAGTCCAAATGAGTTGCATAGTTCAAGCAATTTAGTTCCTCTTGCATTCTTGATTTTATCTTTCGACTGTCTATCTCGCCCGATTCTTTCATTCTCACCACCACATTCACTACCTACTCTTGCATTTAGGTCACCAACAACCATAACATTTCCTAAATCTCCACAAGTCAAGCATTCCTTAATTTTTTCAAAATCAGTTTCCCAGTGATTACAGTTTATATAAGTTGGTAGTATCCGAAACTTCTTGTCACACATTTTTAAATCTAAACAAGTTGTTTCTCCAATCAGCTTAAAATCGCAAAAGATTCCATCAAGACGTTTCTTGTATCCGAAAATATACCCTCCACTTGCTCTTCCTCTTGAATGTAATCTTGTTGCTGGTATTATTCGAAGTTCAAAGTTATTGAATTTGTTTTCGTATTTGACAAAGTTACTATCCATTAAAAACGTTTCATACAAGAAAATAATTTCAAAGTTATTAACAAAACTAAAAAAGTCATTAAATATGCACTTATTACTAAGTCCTGCTATGTTATAAGACAAAATTCTATAAATACTTAAATTTTTCTCACTATTAATATTAATCATTGAAATCATTTTGTTTTTACAATTAATTGATGGGCAGACGGCATTAAAACTAAACACGATGTTTGGACATGGAAGATGTCGCGTGTAAATCATGACTGCTTTCAATTCTTCTTTGACCTGGAACGCCTTCATTATAAACGTCATTTATCAACTGGTCTAATAATGACATTCCGCACACGCCGCCGTCACATTTCAGTTTGTTTTCTTGGTCATAGTAAAATGATTTATTTTGCACCAACAATGTTTGCCCGCGTATCTTGGTTTTAAGAAGTTTATTTTTCCTGAATATATCGGCTTTTAACTCCACTAAACGTCTTCTTCGTGCTCTTGCTGTTGGTGGTAAATCCCTATGTATGGAGATACCTGTGTTTTTTAGTTTAATCGTTGAGCTAAGTAAACGATTAACATCCTCCCTTCGGTTAAATCTCAAGATGACATTTCCAGTCTTGTTATTGTTCGACGGCCGTAAGACTCGTGTTGTTGCAATAACGCTACCCTCATTTGGTTGCAAGTGTAACAGGTCCAAGCAACAGTTTAGTGCCTTCACGCCAGCATCTTCTTCACCTTTTAACGGAATATGGACGATGACATTTTTTTCGTTGGCCTTTATTTCCATAGACTCCATTTTTTGCTCTAGTGAGGTGCAACGGGCTTCAAAAGTCTTAACTTGTGCCTGCAACTCTGCATTGCTGTTCTGTAGACTGTGGACTTCAGAATGAAGAGCATCAAGATCCGATCTTGTTGGCAAGTCCTTTAGCTTGTCATCCAGTATCATTGATACAATATCATGCATCATATGTCTCAAATCCGAGACTTCCATAGCTCCAACAGCAGACGCTTGACTCACCTCTTGTGGGGAATCTGGCACAACTTCTTTATGAGGCCTTTTAGGTGGTTGTTTGCTGCCATTTGAAGAGGCTGGTGTGTGAGGTGATGTTCTTTCCATAATTATGACTTGCCAACCGTATATTTATGTGCACCGTTGATCGCAATATTTTTAGATGTGAATTTCAAAGTGAAAAAACCAGTGAACTCACCGAAATTTATTTATCTTACAATCTAAAGATATATTTGATTTTAGCAAAGCGATTTTTGACAATTTAATTACTTTATTTACTATATAAAAGAAAAAATTAATTAGAGCGACCGTATAAACTGAACTTCACACTGCAAACCAGAGTTGCCAAAAAAAAAAGGTGTATGACTGTATAATTGGCGCTGGGTAGCTATCTATTTTCTTGTGAATCGGGCAGGATAGTACTGAGATTCCACTCGTCGGGCATATTTTCCTCTGATCATTTTTTCCAGATGAATTGTGTCCATGTAATTTCCAGCGTGTTTTAAAAGTTCTGCTTGTAGACCATCGGATCCACGTTGATGGTGATCTTCTTTCTCCTGAGTATGATCAATGTAGAGATTTCTGGTCGTTCTAGTATCTCTCTGGAGCCATGACTTGTATATGCCACCGTTTTAGCTTTGTTTGCCTGAGCATATTCGAATTCGAACCAATAGTTTCTAGGGGGAGACTGCGAGTATTCCAATACCTCTGACACAGCATTTTTTATGGTTTGTTGATATAGCTGCCATTGGTCTTCCTGGTTCATAGAAACATTCGGAAGATTTCCCATTATCTCATGAGATATGCGGTCGGCCTCTTCGATGTTTGCTGCTCGAAATTTACGGTCATTTGGAATTCTAAAGGAGTGTCTTCCGTCAATCGCAACATGGTCGATTTGGTTGCAGGTTCGACCATCAGGAGATCGCCATGTGCCCTTGTGGATGTCGGGACGTGGGATTCATTGCTGCTCTGCACCATGTTTTCCGCGCTTTTAAATCGATGACCGTGATTCCGATATTAGATATAAGATATTCTCTTTCCCAGTTTTGGCGGTAAAGTCTCCAAATCCCAAGAGAATTTTATTGTCATGTTTGAGGCATTGCTCTAAGGTTTTGGTGAGCTGCTCGTAAAAACTTTTTTTTTTATCGACGTCTTTCTCTTCTGTAGGGTCATGGGCGCTTATGGTGCTTAGCTAGTGGAATTTGACCTTTATCGAGTTCCTCTAACAGCGAATCCGAACCCAAACAAGAGTGATCTTCCATCGAGGTGGCAAGGGTCTCGACTTTGCTTGGCCTGTTAAGGAAAAAAGTTATTATCAAAACAGTGACATCATATATAAAGATGTGGTTTCACTTAATAAGTTAAAGTTAAACATTGCGTTTTTACGCCATCCAATGAAGTAAATTCTTAAAGTTTAGTTTAAAAAAAAATCCAAATAAAACAACTTGAATATAAATAAATAATAAAACTCTTCCAACAAAAAACCTCCAGACATTGAAAAACATCTTTACATTCATCACAGTCATATTTTAATTATTAGACTCTGCGTCCTTGTTCAAAGACTTGCAAAACACTCAACTGTATATAGCCGAAAACTATTGCATATTTTTGAAAATCTGCTTTGTTTTTTAAAAACTGGTTTAGAGACTACTTCACCTCCTTTATGTCCTAGATTTGTATCTCAGTTTTTTTTTGTTCTTTCCCCACATCGACCTTCTTATGTATCAACATTTTTATTCATCTCCAGGCTGTCTCTCTCTCTCTACAATGCTCTTACCATCAAGTGAGTTTAACCCATTTTGCTTCACTTATCTAAGCATGCGAGATGAGATTTTGTATGTTTTCTCAACTCTGAAAACCTTGCACCTCAAGAGAGATAAAAACGATGATATACGCACGCTAGATGGAAGCCATCTTCTAATGACTCAAGTAGATTTGCATTATCTTCAAGTGAAATAAGAAAGAAAAAAAAAACTTCTTTTGTCACATCCACGAGCATATACGCACATTATTATGAGTGATGAAAAATTATCTCCTTTTTCCCCGACCCCATTCAAACTTAAATCACCCCTATCTACATCCCCATTCACAGTCTCTTATATTGTTTCGAACTAAATTCAACCTAATTTGTGCTCATTATTCTTCATTAATGTCTTTTCATTTTGTAATTATTTATATATTTTTATATATATTAAAATATAATAATTATAAATCCATTCAACTTTTACGCGCACACATTCTAGATTGAAAGTTGAGTGCACAGAGTGCCTTCATCCCTCGTCCTTTGTAGTTGCCATCTTCTTTGGCATTGTTCTACATTTTTTTTTTTGCTGATAGAGTGTGTTTGTGTGCTAAAAGCTTTTTATAATTTACTGCGTGTAGCTTGAAAACTAGCTTTACACAAAAAGAATTGAATCGACAAAGGACTCAAAAAGGAAAGTAATACGTACAAAAAAAAAAAAAAGAAATCCTTATCGCGGTAAGTCGTTCTGATGTTTGTTTGAACTAAACACAAAAATTTTGCTACACACTTACTAAATGTTCTAAAAAAAAATTTGTATTTGTATGAAAAACTAAGAAAAGTCCTTTATGTCGTGTGCCAACTTTTTTATTTTTTTGATGAAACAACATTCCATACCCAACCCATTCCCATTATTATGTGTTGATCCTTTATTTTTTCATCTTTCAAAATCTAAAAATCCATTTTTCTGTCATTAGTGTGGTATGACACTTGAGTGACGAGTTTCTTCAACTTCCTCAATCCATTTTTTTGTTTGTATTGTTTCCTGTTAGTTTGTTTGTGTACAGAGAGAAAATGGGTTATATTATGTTTTTTTTTTGTTGTTGATCCTTCTTCGCTCGGATTAACTTTTTAAGCAGGCAAAGAAAATATTTTACTTGAGCCTTTCAATTTTTTTTTTATTTTCTTTTTCAATTCGAAAATGAAAATCCATCTCATTTGTAATGCGAATTTCAAGTAATCATTGTCTAGACAATAGAAAAGCTTCAAAAATGGCTACTATAAGAAAGGAAAAAGGAAAAATGAAAGAAAATTTGAAATAAAAATTTACTTGCAAGGATATGTGAAGTAATTTTTTTTTTTTTTGTGAAAATCATCAAAAATATAAAACGGAATAAACAAAGTCGTTTACAAGTATATGAACCTAACAACTTGTTAAGTATCCTTGCTTAACTTTTTCTGTAAGGATTCTATTGTAATGTAGGGATTTTTTTTTTTTATTTTTTTAAAATGTTAATGGAAGTTATGAAGTAGTTTTGATTAAAAAATATATACAGTAATAATAATAAAGGAGTAATGACCTAAGTTCCAGAAAAAGATTAAAAATCACTAGACTTAACTAGGGCAATCAAAGTAATAGGTTGGCAATTTTTTTCTCTATGAAAAAATTAAAAAAAAACCCTTGAGTTGATAAAGGAAGTTATTATGTAAAATGAAAAGTTAGAATACAGTCAGTAACAATTCTCAGTTAATATCAGTTAACTTTGCCAATTTTGGTATATATGATTTCTTTTTTTTAGCTTGAGAGAATAAACCTTTGGATGGATATGGATAACCGTTATTAATATGAGATAGCAGGTTGCAATATGAGATAAACATAAGAATGCAGGCTCGTCACATAGAAGACTTTATTATTTGAAATTTAAATGCTTTTAATCCAATATAGAGAAGTAAGGTTTTTTTTAAAAGGATCTTTAAATATTTACTCAAATTTGTGAATTGGTATAACTTTAACTTATTTCGTTATAAAAAGAAGTTTTCATAGATAACTAATCATAATAGTAAAGATTTAAAATTGTTTTGAAATGTTCAGTCAAAATGAAATGTGAACTGTAAGCACAAACAAAAGAGAATTATATGCAGAGTTGGCATTTGAAACTTCCAAATCCGGTCAAATCTAACTCGTTGACTTAAGTTTTTTCTCCACATTCCGGTCAAAATATAAAGGATACTTTTTATTTGAGTGCCCTGTTACGTAGTGGTAAGTGTGTCGGACTATAACGCCGGAGGTCTGGGTTCGAGCCTTGCTTCCAGCTTCGAGAACATCTAATGTTTTTTTGTCTGCGGCACTGCCTCTTGCAAGAAAATGACAAATCCTCCAAGAGTATCATTGTCATAAAAAGTGCATCTCAGCTCAGTCGTTCGGATTCGACGTAAAATTGTAGGTCCCCTCCAATACTGTAGAACTAACAACGCACACAAAAGAATTGGTTGAGAGTTTTAAGTCACTATGCTGTGATTCTTCGGAGCTGTCAGTGCCACTAAATTTATTTATTTATTCTTATTTGAAAAGCTGTTAACCGGCGCAGAAAAAATAATGGAGAAAACACTGTTTTTGAAAAAGTTATTATAATTGATCAAAAATTTTGCCAAAAGCTTTCATAATCATATATAAAAGTGACCATTGTGACATCTAATCGGTAATTCAAATACCCTTAGTCATTTCTTTCAACATCAACTATCCATCAGAGAAAGTCCCGTCAAAATCGGTTCATCCGTTTCCAGTCGTGGCGTGCGTGGGTCCATAAATAAAAATTTTCGAAAAAGCTACCCCAGCGCCAACTAAGGATTAATTTACTTCCTACAACATTAGCTATCTGTCAATGAAAATCTCGTCAAAATCGGTGCAGTAGTTTCTGGTCGGTTCATATATACGAATATGCAAAAATAAGCGACATTAGTGTCACCTAAAGAGTATTTAAAATAGTCTATGTTACCCGCTACAATATTAGCTATCGGTCAATGAAATCGTACCAACGGTTGAGATTAGCCAGGACAAATATACAGACAGACAGACACAAATTTTAAAAATTTATGTTTTGTTATAAGTAGCGTATTTGCTTTCATATGCATCTTGTAAAAATCCGTTATTTTGACATTACGAACAGGAACTATGTGTATAGATTTTAAGATATGTTTGCGCTTTGTGCTGAAATTCTACAGTTTTTCTAAGAAAGAACAAAAATCGAATGTCTCGGATAAAGGGGTTCAAGTCGTCTATAAGTAGCTTAGACATTTTTTTGCTTAACATATTTTGGTTCTTCGAGCTGGATATAAACCATCAACCTATGAAACAATTGTAAAAAAATGTATAAACACAAATTGAGTTGAGGTTGATATATGTACCTTTACAATGATAGAATTGCGTTATGCGATAAAAAAAGTGTGAGAGGTCAAGGTTCAATTCCTGGCTGAGGCAAAATATCAATAACATGTTTTTCGAATAAACATGGGTTTGTATGACAAGCGACTTGGATGCTCAATATTTGCAAATAATCGATGTCAACATCGATTCCCGATTTTTAAAGAAGATAAAACATCGATATTACCCAGCATCGATGTTTTCTGTACCATTTGTTATAGTATCAAAAAAAAAAAAAACATAGTAAAGTAGCTTGTCCTATCAACTTAAAACTTAGGTAAAAATGAATACTATATGTAAGTGCCAGCCACAGAACAATAAATGGCAAAAAAAAACCTTCGGCTCAGCACTATACAACCAGAATTTGAAACACCTGCCAATCTATTTTTGTCTTCCTTGCAGAAATAGCTTGTAAATTTGAAGCAACAAAAAACGGATTCAAAGGAAACGGTTCATAAAAGACATTAGTATTTATTAATAAAAGCAGCTCTGCCTGCCCGCAAGTCAACATCGATGGATACCGACATCGATTATCAGATAATTGTCACACAGCAACATCGATGCTTTAACAATTAACATCGATGATCAACGAGCATGCCTACGAGCGACTGATGATTGTCACAGCAATGCCTTATTGATCTACACACTGGTTCATCTTACTAAATATTATGCGGCTTAAGAGCGTTTTTCTCTAACGACACAATTAAATCTAAAAATATAGATATGCTATATACACCGATTGCTTGCCTTTGGAGTTTAGTTGTAAGGAAAGCTATCTGCAAGAGGGTACCAATATATTTCGAGCATCACGAGTTGCTCGAACCTTCTGATGGGAAGGGATCAGTTGTTCCTCTATGTTCCAATGGGTTTTCTCTTGAAAGACTCGATGTTCGATGCTTGAGAGTTGCTTTTACATTTCTGATTTCAATAGTTTCCGCACCTAAAGTTCGTTGAATCAGGATTGAAAAATAATGTCTCCCAAACGAAGTCCATTTTGCAATCTTCGATTCTCCTTAAAGCGTTCAGGATAGCCATTTGCTGTCTTTAATTCTACTGTTCCTATAGCTCTTGGCATTTCGATATAAACGTTTGCTTTAATTTTTGCTTACAAAGAAATGAATCGCAAGCTGCAAGGTCTTAAGAACGACGGATCCATGCCAGAAATTGCCTTGAAACACATCGGGACTGTTCTTCTTTTAATGATATTGATGATGAGGCACTCGTCTTATCTTTTTGCAACTATGAATGAGAGGTCCTCAGTGTAATTATCTGTATCCGTAACGAATATCCTGAGGCATGCCTCCGCAAAAAACTTTTAATTTTTCATTTACTATAAATAGGTCACTGAAACAAAAATATTAATAACTTAAATTAAAAATGCCAGTCCATATAAAAATACTTTGTATTAGACTCTTCTATGAAAATCCAATTTCGGATTGAATTTTTTTTACGCATTTTCAAGTTTCTGCAACTGCAATATTGTTTCGTTTTTCCATTTTGTTTATTGAATATCCTTTGAACATTTTAATAACTATTCATTTAACTAATAAACATAAAACTTTTCCTTCTTAGTTTTCAAAAACCGAGTATATTTAAATTCCTTGTTTGACAAAAGTTAAGCTTTTCATTGAAATACAATTTCAAAAACTTTTTCCTCCAATTACATCTCTGGCTTTGACTCTTTGCTTTGCGAAAAACCAAAACCAATGCCTGTCCAGGTTCCTTGAACTTAATATCTACTATTTTGTTCTATATAACTCCGTTTACACAGTGACTTTGTTTTTGTCATCATATTGAGGAAAGAACAAAAAAAAAAAAACATTGGTTAAAACAACTTTAACCCAAATCTAAAAGTTTCTTTGTAACACGAAAAAACTTGTATACCTTTTCCCCTTTAAAAACAGCAAAAACAACAACAAAAATAGAATAAGAAACCTCAGTTCGCTCGAAACAGAAATAACTTCACTTCAAACATTTACCCACAAAAATCTGTGTTTTAACTCCCCATGGTCGTCGACGACGCATGGTCTGATCTCATCTGAAATACCTTTCCAATCATTCCTGCCAATTTAACAAAGAAACTAAACATGAAACTATAACCGAAAGCCTTCTAAAAAGAAACCTCACGACCACCCAACCAACATCCAGCGGAATCAAAGGCGCATCGCATCGCACAGAGAAAGCACAACAAAAGCAATTAAACCACCCGAAAACAAAGTTATAAACCGCACAGAATCAAACTTTAATACCTTTTTTCTTCTCGTTTCTGATAAAAGTCCACCGACCCCCTGGGGGGTTTAGATTCCAGTTAGGAAACGGAAGTGGTTCCAGTATATGGAAGAAGAGATGCTAAAATTCAGCTCCACGTTCATAGTGCACACTAAACACAACTTTATTGCTTTTGAATTTATTTCCATCATTGACATCAATAGGTTGCCCTTTGATACACCTTTTAGCTACACGACCGACTTCCTTCAAACCTGAAAAGCCATTTTTTCTTTGTTGTTGATGTTGTTGTTGTTGTTGTTTCTTTAACCATCAGACGATGACGACAAGGAACAAATCTCATTGCACGAAATTCCGCACAAGAAAATCCCTGAAACACGATTCAAGTTGCAACTTTTCTAGCAAAAAGCCACTCTAGCGGCAGGAATGGAATTTTCAAAAAAAAACATTACACTCAACCACAAACACGAAGATGATGATGTCGACAAATATTTTGTTGAATCCTTGGAAAATGATCAAAGGTGTTGTATGAACTGGCACATGAAGAAGCGGACTTAAAAGTAAAGTTTTATTTTAAAGAATTTGAAAACTCACGTTCCTTTCCATGAATTTGAATTTAAACTCTATTAACCGTTGACTACTGTGAGTGTGATACGGCCATCTGTGAGTCTTTTTAAAATATGGTTAGAAGCGATTTCCTTGGAAAACACAGCTTAACTGCGCATCTAAGCTTATGCTTGCTGGGATTCCGGAGCCACACTCGGCATTGCTGAAGTTCACTTTCGTATCTTTGTGAGGGTCATGATTATTCCTCTGCCAATTCAGATATGTACCCCATTGAGCAATCGTTAACCTCTTCCCATCAAAAGTTACACATTAACTTGGCAGATTGCTTTGTGGTAAAAAAAGGAAGCCTCAGTTCCTGAAATCTTCCAGTTTACTCCCGTGATTCTTTTAACCGTCAAGATAAAAGAGGTAACAAAGAATTGAGCTTCAAAGATTTTTCAGAATTGTCGTCCAATTCTGATACAAGAAATTAATGAATATAAAAAATTACTTTGTTCCGTTCGATAAGTTTTGCTTACGGAAATAATGTGCGCTCGTCTTCCCAATATTCGGACGAATATTTGACACCTGGCTGACTGCATTTATTTATAGTAGTACGTTGTCTTGTTTCGTGAAGTTTTAGATTAGTTTCGTAATGGACGTAAAGTGAATTTTTTGCATTTTTCCAACGAAAATTTGACAGCTGACTGACTGAATTTTTCAAAGTAGTAAATTGCAATGGATGCGCTAACGGACGTAATGTGCTCTCCTTTCTGTATTTTTTGGACGAGAATTGGACACCTGTCTGACTTCATTTGTTCATTGCATTGCATAGCTCTGGTTCGTCAAGTTTTCGATAAGTTTACTAACAGACGTTAACTGCATTTGTTTTTGGATTTTTCTTTACGAACATTCGACAGCTAACTTACAAAATTTTTAATAATAGTGGATCGCAATGCTTCGTCAAATGCTCGATAAGTTTTTTTTACGAATGTAAAGTGCAAATCTTATCGCATTCTTCTGTTGAAAATTAAACACTTGACTGACTGCATATGTTAATAAATAATAGTGCTATGTTTTGTTTCGTCAAGTTTATAAAATTTTTTTGCTTACGAGTGTACATTTGTGTTTTTTCCTCATTTTTCTGACCAACATGACTTTACTTCCGCCCATTATGAGTATAACAGATCGAAAGAGAAAGTTTCGTTCATTTCTGACACAAGCTTTCGTCAATAACAGTGTTGGCTTTAAGTAAACGTTTAGTGTTTGAATATTAAATTTGTGATCGGTATTTTCTTTAGAAGCATTTCGTATGTTTAATTCGTCAAGAAAAAAGTCTCCCAAAAAGACTGAAATCTTAAGGCTCATCTTAATAAAAAAAAAACAGTGCGTATGAGGTAGTACGAAACCAACCGAATATAAAAATTGTGTAATGCACCCATCATGGCAGTATGCTCAGGTTCGTACAGTTTTCGTTCACTTTATCTTCCTTTCGTAAATTTGACAGTCGGCAAAATCCAATCGAATTTCGCTTGCGTTCGCATGCCACTATTAGTGGCGACTCTAGGAATTGACCTCTCATAAGGACACCTAACGTACACTTTATAACATAACCTATCGTTTGGTTTCGAGAGGATGTGGCATGGGGTGTTCTGATTCTAGTGAACTAGTGTAGTGTATATGCACCCCAAACACTAGCTGTGTGGCCAAAGTGTGCACTGTGCATAGTAGAACACTTGAGAATCTGAGAAAAAACTCCTGACTATCAATGGGACAAAAAGCTTTGCAGATCTCGAGAACAAATTCGCAAGTGGACACAGCTGTGAAAGTACCGCGCGGAAAGTTGACACTTTACTCTCGACATTCGAAAATTTCGAGAGTCATTCGCAAGTGGACAGTGATCTTGATCACTTTCAGAGAAGTTATGAAACTGGGAGCATTGAAAATGAATTCTCGGAATTCTATTTAGCGATAACTCTTGACGCTCGTTTAGTGTATTCCTAAAAAGCTCCTCTTGTTAGAACATCACTGACTGTTGATTTAGTTCAGATGATCACATGTCAAAATGAGAAAAATCTACATTTATTCGATTCTCTGACTTCTACAGAATCAAAACTGTATTCATTTTTTCGCCAAAAATAAAGACCCTATGGCATTTAAAGCATCATATCTTTATAACAGAAACACCTGTCTAGTTTCTACGATGAAAGAAGAAGTTTTGGAGGAGATGAAATGCAAACTTTTCACCGATGTTACTTCTAGAAAAATTGAAGTACATTCGGAAGAAGTTAAAGAAAAATTGTCTGAAACCGTTCAAATCGAAGGGATACAATTTGCCATTCACCTCTGTACAAGATGGGCGAGTCTTTTCATTCGGAAAAGCTCTGCGAGTTCCTATGTTATTTGAAACTTGGGTTCTGTACAATGAAACACAAAAAAAAGCTCGAATGCTTATGAGCTTTAACATGTTGTTGATATAGTCCAAAATGGCAAAATACGTTAACTATATAGATTGAGCCACATCGAGCAAACAGACAATAATACTCCAGCCAGGAGATTCTTTAAATTCAAGAACCCAAGTTTGACGAAACAGGGAACTGAACTCAGGTTTAAAGCAGAGCCTTTGTGGATGCCAGAGCGCTTATTTTAAATAACTAGCAGCTGAGTGCTGAGGAAAATTGAAAACCACCGTGCCCCAGACAAAGACCCTACATGGATCCCGATACGGATAGGTTAAGTGATTAACCTTAACCCATACTGTTTTAGTTGTTATTGTGATTTTTTTCATCCAATTACTAGGTCATGCATATTTTAGAACATTTCAGTTTAATTTTTCCCAGCCTTTCTTACGATCCCAATACACCCCACCTTAACATCAAGTAAAATCTCTAGATTGATAGCAGCCAACATGCCGCAAAAAAGGATTGTTTTGGTATTCTTTCTCCTGTAAACATCGACTTAGAAAAAGTTTCGCAGGAAATTCAACGCTAGAAGGTATATAAAATTATAAAGAAAAGCGAATGAATCCATTTTACCTTATCTATGTAATTAGAAAGAAAATCCATACCGCACGACATACCTAAAGGGCGAGCGGTTGGAGTTAAATTTGTATAGCTATGTATGAAGTTGAAGCTGGAAGGTGAATGAGAGCATGAGTTTACCCCAGTGGCGGCATCCGCAGACAAAACAATAACAATGAAGGAGTCAGAGTCAGGAAAAAAAATAACCTTTGAAGTCATGATGATGCTACATCTGGATGATAATGATTTCAGAAGCAAGATACATTCTCTGTGTGATGCTGCTGCTGCTGCATGTGCATCCTGAAACCTCTTCAGACGAGTCTCGATGTGCTCTCATAAGAGGGTCGTACCTAGTATACAATTAAAATTAAAAAAAAAGGAACGAAACTAATAATAAATAGGTAGAGGTAGACTAACAAAAAAATGTTCAGAAAAATTGCACAACAAAGCATCTAGGAAATCCCATTTAACCACACATACAAAGGTTATGCCAGAGGTTAAGTCGAGCGTGTCTTCCCTTTGCTGTCATTACTTACTTAACTAATATAATCTTTGCGTCATATTTTTCTATTGACGAAATAAAATAATCTCATCTTCACCATCTTGGATTTACTATCTTTTTTTTTTTTAAGAGTTTATAGGTGCGACACGTTAAAGAGTTATAAATGCATTGTCATTACCTAAAATTAGTTGCCGTCTTATAATCTTGAGAATCTTTGAATACAAAGTGAAGAAATATACTCACTTGAATAGGGTATCAGATTTCAATCAAAAAAATCATTCGGCTATGAAGGCAGACACAAACAAAAAAGGAATTCAAAAGAAGTTGACACACGAGGAAGGTGAGGAAGGTCATTTCATTAAAATGACAGATTGGTAGTTGAGAAGGTGCGGTATTTAAGAAATAATGTAATTATGCTGTGTGATAAATTGTCACTTGTCAGAAATTAATATTTTATTTAATTTTGTTTGCAACAACAACAGAAAAGATTTCGTAAAAATTACAAATTTGTAGTTTGAATACCATCAGGTGCTCAATTACAGGTCATTTATCATATTTTAATAATTTAAAGTTGATTCATCTAATGACCGTAGAGTATCTATCGCAAGTTTGTTTGTTGTATTTACATTGAAGTTACTATTGCGGTTAAGGCCACTCTTTTTTTCTGACAGAAACAATCATTCTATCATTAAATGTCTTTAAAACTTTAAAGAACAAGCTTTGTAAAAATTACGTTGTAGGTAGCACACTCCCTGAATTGTAGGTGGTTTGTTGTTTCTTTCGGAATTCTTGGGACACCAACAGTACCAATTACATGCATTTCAATGCTTCCCATTTGATTTGCTTGTTATGACGGTAACAAATCGTATGTACCGTGCGTCGGTGTTTATCTATTCTCTCAGTTTTATCATTATAGTTACTAGGTGTGCTTTTGCGTGAAGTGCTTACGCAGCTGACAATAAAACGGCTATGTTCAAGTGGCGTTGCAAATGATTTGCCGAAAAATATTCGATCCTGAAAATTTGGTTGCACTTCTGTGGTCTTCCAAACGCATGCTCGACTCGAACCCCCTCTTGCCGCAACGCTCGAATTTTTGTTTACTTATATTTGGTATGTAAAAAAGTTGGAATAGAAACTATGGAAATATGACAACAGGACAGAATAATCGGAAGGTTCGACGTGATTTTTTAAACTTCAAAGTGTCAAAATACAATTAAGCTCACACTTAATGTTTAAATACGTCCTAAATGAACGATCTGCTGACATAATATGTCTTGTTCTTTTCGTTTAAAGAATTGTTCATTTTGTATTTTCATGTTCCATTAAATGAAAAGGAAAGATCTGGGTCAACCATTTAACTGCATTTTGACAGGTTGTAGAGAACTTGTCAACGTCACATTTCCATAGAGTCTATTAACAAGTATTCACAAATAGAAAAACAAAAATTCATTGGTTACGGAAAGAGACGTTCGAGCTAACCAATGGTAATAAACACAATACAAAATACTTTAATTTATATTCGAACACTGTCCATAGCAGTGTGAACACTAAGATATGAAAATTTTTCTCCAAATCACTTAAAGCTTCATCTGTACTTCATAAGCTAAACATGTAAAATTTAACTGAGCTGGCCGAAACACGCCTTTGTTTCAATGGATGCACATTTAATTAATTCACCAATCATTTTCGATTCGATTTCCTAAACTTTTTTTAAAATTTTTTCTCGAAGCTCACAACTGAAGCTTGTCACAATTTTCGAAATTTTTTTTAGCGTTTACTTCACTGGACTATCACAAAGAAAAAGAATTCCTCCCGAATATTTCTTTGACAATTTTCATTTCGCGTTGATCATTTCGCAACTTTTTATGTAGCATTTTATAATTTCGCAGTTGAGAAATTGTTTAGAAAGTTCTCATTTTACTTTTAAGTTGCTTTCATTTAGACTTTTCCTTCGTAATTTTTGTCTCGCAATTTTGAAGTTTAGTTTTTATACTTCGCAATTATTATTTCGGATTTTATTATTTTGCATTTAAATTGTTTTTATTTGGTTTTGAATGAATATTTCGAGAACTTCAAATTTACTATTTAAATGAACAGCTAGATAAAACAATATAAACCGAGAACTGATGGTTAAAGCAAAACTAATTTTTCAAAATCACGAATTGAAAATACGCAATAATAATCGAAACAAAAAAATTGAAAAAGCTTTTGCGAAACGATCAAATTATGAACTGACTTAAATGTTAAAAGAAAATTTGCCAAATTATCACTGCGAGACAATTAAAATTTTGATAATTGCGAGTTAGATTTGCAAAACGTTCTTTCGTAATCTACTTGACATTTAGAGGTCTTTCTAAACCTTGTTACGTAGTTATCATCTGATTAATATCCAATGATGCCAAAGTGAATACATTTTTAAAGTTGATTTCATTGTAGCTAAAAACGACTTTCATTTTCATGCCTCTAAACAACCCGAATTCCTTTCCCATTCAGTCTCATGTAGTCAAAACTTAATTATCACTTCATTGCAGAGTTTTGGTTGAAGAACAGTTTGCGGAAATTCATTAAAACTGGCATTATACCAAGAAAGATATTAAAAGCTTTAAGAGGTACTTGCACTTGCCGCCAGAGGTAGTCCTAGACACTATGAAACGCCAAGCTAGTCCTAACTCCTAAGACTGCCCGTTCATTGCAGAAGATCCCCCAGACGTATCCAAGGCGATGCGATGCTGACAAAAAAGAAGATGTCGGATAAGAAGCCGCAGATTTTGAGTTACGAGATGGATTCGTTTGGAGTTGTTGTCTGCAACAGGTTTTCATTTTCGATGATATTTTGATCTCGAATGAATTGACAACTTTCCCACTTCAAAATGTAACCTATTGATCTGCTTGTGCGGTTCGTCAGGTTTACTTCTGAAAATGTAGCGATCGTGAAGCTTTCCGCTTATGGATTGTTCGACGTCTGAGGCAAACTGCTGGTGTTGTTGCATTTGTTTTCCAAGCATTCTAAATTACTTTTAGGCAGTGTGCCATTTGCGTTAAAAGTTCTGTTAAATTTGATCCCATGGCTAAATTTCGACACTACTGAGGTGAATACAGACGTCAAAAATTAACCTGCTCAGGAGCTTGTTAAAATTTTAGCAAGTAGTTAATTTTTGACATTTGTTTTGCTGCGTTCATTTGTACATATTTTTACTATCGACCGCGTTCATTATTGCATATTTTTTTTTATCGATGATACATTTTTATTGAATGAAATTCTTAGCAATTTTTAATTAAAGAAACTACAAAAATTAACTAGATTAAATTAAATAAAATAGTCAACTATTGTTTGAAACGTACTAAAGGTATCTGAACATTATTGGATAGGCTCTTGAACACAAGGAATCTCAATGGGAAATTTATATTTAAAAAAATCCTATTTAATTCAATTGACACAACAAAAAGTTTAAATTTTATTCACCCCAATAAAAAGGGATCAAATTTAACTGTTATCAAATTTAACAAAAATTTTAACGCAATTGACACACGCCCTTAATTACTAAAAAAAACTTATAAACCATGATCAAATTAATTTCGATTATGCCAACAAATTTTAAATCGCTTTACACATTTTTCGTATTCAAAATATTGTAAAATATCTGTAAAAAATTCTAATTTTACCATCTGGATGATGTGTACAAAATATTGTTTTAATCATAGTAACCTCAATTAAATTAATAAAATTCCTTATTATTTAAAATTTCTCCCTCTGCCTCGGAGACAATGTTTCTGCTTAATCCATGTTATTTATTTTCAGTGGAGTCCTCGTCAATTCAAAATTCTCAAAGTCTAATTAATATTCATAAATCTGTTTGCGGAAAGTGAGGCAGTGTCTGAAATAAACTCTCGCGCCAACAAGAATTGTGTTTTCAATTGCCTTCCATTAAAGAAAACACACTTCTTCATCTCACTTTTTGAATGAACTAATTTCCCTAACAGACAACCAAAAAAAGAAAAAAAAAAAAGACGTCAGTATTATATGTATAGCCAAGTCTCGAGCATTATTACTTCGGCGTCCAACGAGGCTATCCCTCGTTAAGCAGTTAATAACTTTTCCGTTTATATAATTGAAGTCTCTAACTCTGGAGAAGAAAATTTCTTCATCATACCCAATTCCAAAAAAAAAAGAAAAAAAAAAACAAAAGGAACCACTTAGTCGATGTTAGTGAAGCTGATGCTGAATCACTGACCCAAACTCCATTCCATAAAAATAATAATCATCCTAGGCAGAGTAAGTGAGATAGAAAAAAGATTGCGGCAAATAATATTTCATAAAAATATCGCCTTCGTTATCCGTCCAAAGCGAGTCGAGTTGAGCCTCATCTGTTTGTAATTACCAAACGCATTAAGGCCGACACTACACTGCACACCAAAAGGGCAGTCAAGCGATATTAATTGTATATGATTGTGTGTGTGTGTATTTTTCTAACTCTTAGGACGACGAACGGTCCTATATTTCCTGAACTCTCCCCTTGGACACTCGTTTGCATATAATTTGTAATAATTCGCCCCGTTATTTAAGTGGGGTGTTAGTATTATGTGCCTCAAGTGGGTCTCACAAGAAGTCACAACATACGGAAACACTTAAGAATAAAAAAAAACAACTAAAAAATAATTCAAAGAAATTAATTTCCAATTTAATTTTATACCACTTGAAGATATTATATTTTTCCGATATTTCCAAGAGGTCTCACTTCTTTTGCTTCGCAAGTATCTGTGTGATGTTAATTTTTAAGTGTTTTAGTGGATTGACAAACGACCTGGCCAAGTGATTTAAGAGGATTGCGTTGCAGAGGACACAGTCATTAAAAAATGAAAAAAAAAAAAACGGGCACCGCACACCGTTCCGATGCCGCACACGTTATATTGTTACATTATTTACTGGAACAGGGTGTTGAAGGTGATTGGTAATGGTACCGTAAATAAAAATATAAGTCAGGTCTCGCATTGCGTGGGATTGGTTGGTACAACAAAGATTGTGGGCAATTTTCTTTGAATAGTATTTTTCTTGCCATCAATTTCTATAGAACTCGCAGTGTTTAACTAAAATGGGGGAGGAATTATTTATGACCATGAGGTGAACAATTTTTAATTTATTGTAATTTATTTTATATAGTTTTTTTTTCTTATCTTGAAGTTTTGTATGTACAAGAAGCAGGTAGATTTATGGAAATATAGGGCAGGGTTCTTATGACGAAGATTATGGAATTTAAGGATTGAAGTCTTTTGGAGGCAATATATCTCAAGCAATGTACATGCATACGAGCAAACATATGCAGCAGAAGTTTTTTATCGTGCTAGGGATCGTAGCTAGGAATTATTTAAGTGATTTGGGGCAAATTGCTTTCATCGCTACTACTTGCTGCAATAAATTGCACAGTAGTTGCCACAATTGATATGACGATTATTTCAAGATGTTCAAGATGTTTATACTCGTTATTCGTCAAAATTTCTGATCTTTTAGTCTTTCAAAATTTGCATAAGTAAATAAGAAAAAAAATAGAGGATGAAGAAGAAGAAAAAGAAAGCAAAAGAATCTCGAAACCTAACATTTCTTCTGGAAGATGCTTATTTCCTAAAAAAGAGTAGCGACTTTTCTTGAAAAAAGCAAATTCTTAATTCTCTCATTATATTTCTTTTTCTTATCTATTTTTCACTCCAACAAGACAAAGGCTTATTCCGAATCATTTTCAGTGCTTTTTACTTATATTAAGATATGTTCTCCATTATCCTTAGCCTGCTCATCGTCTGCCTCCCAAATTTCGTTTTCAATCCGAAATCAATCGTTAGAAATAACCCACAAAACATCTGCTTATTGTAAAACTTTCTTGAGTTTCTATTGTTAATTAAATATTCAGCCCTATTAGGGAATCCGACGAATGAGTTGCGGAGGGAGTCTTACTCACTTTCGGTAGATTTGCTATTAGCGAATCCGCAAGCCATACGCGGGAATAAATGTCGGTAACGTTGTTCGTAAAATTGGTATTACTGAAAACGAAAGGCATCCGCACCACATCCGCACTCCATACAAATGTTGGAAAAGCAAATCCGCAGTAAAGTTGGTGCGGATGAAAGTGATTTTTAAGAAAAAAAAGCAGATAGTTAACAAATCTGAATTTTTTGAAACAGAAATAAACATTTTTCGATCGCCGAAACGCATAAAGTTTTTTTTGCAGTATTTCTAGTAATTTATTGACAATGGCCGTTTTCGAAAACGTCATCTGCGTTTTTTTAGGAAATGCAAATTTGGTGTCGTTTTTTACCCAAAGCGTGGACATCTTCCTAGAAATATAGTTTGACATTTCCTCTATTCCACAGCAAATGAACCTTGAAAATCGGTTCAGTGATTGCTGAAACACAGACGGATTAAGATTGGTCGTTAAAATCAATAAAAATGGCTTATTTTGCGGTACAAAAATTATTTTAGGCAAAATAATTATTTTTTGTCCTATTATTTAGAGTTCCGGAAGTACAAATTTGGTGTTGTTTTTTGGCCAAACCGTGGAAATCTGTCCAAAAATATAGCCCCCATGACCAAGTTTGACATTTCCTCTATTCAACAGCATATTTACCTTGTAATCGGTACAGTGATTGCTGAAACACTGACGGATTAAGATTGGTCGTTAAAATGATTAATAAAGGTTTAATTTGCGATATTAGATATTTTACGATACTAAAGTATCTTAGATTGCTTTTCTCTTGTGCACTTGAACGCGCCCAATGTCAACTTTTGACATCCACGATAATGCAGTTTCAAAAATGGAAAAGTAGTTCGCGTATCGATAATGCCGCTCATTCATCGGATTCAATAATAGAATTTTATGCGAATGCGGATCCACTGCGGATCCAACCGACTCCCGGGAAGTGAAATTTTGCGGATTCAGTAATAGGCATGATTAAAAAAAAAACTAGTTACTTTCATTGTATGAACGAGAAGCCATATATGGACGTTGCGCAAGAAGCGTTGCATCTTTACTCACACGTGCATCGTTGATAATTTAGATTGCTTATCACTTGAAGATTACTTATTAAATATTATCGTCTTTTAAAGTAGTCTTAACTGAAAAAAAAAACGGTTTTGTATTCTATGTTTTTTTCTGCAAGCAATTGCCACGTGAGCTACTGAACTTATTATCGCCTTTTCGCCGCTTGCTTACAGATAAAAAGCAACAAAGATATAGTTTTTCAAATGAACAAATGTTATGTTTAATCCTTTTTAATGGTCTTAACCCGTCTAAAGCCTTCACAGAGCTCCAGAAAATGAAAGCCATATATGGCTTCTAGTGGCAGTATATTGTTTTTTGTATTTTCATTTTTCAATGCAAAGTTCAAATAAAAACTTTTTCGTTTATGAAATGCAGAATCTCAATAAACTACGTTTTCAGGAAACACGTACGTACCATTTTCAAAAACATTCGAAACTGAAAATGTATTAATGTTAGAATCAACTGTAAGACACAAAAGCATTAAATAATAAAATTTTTTTGTTCCTACCCTTTCAAAATGTACCCATATGTATATTAAAAAGTTAAAAAAATCTAATTTAAGATCAAAATGTTTCATGCCAGTCCTAACTATTGATTATTTTCTCATGAATTGCATTCCGAGAATAATTATTGTTCGCTCCAATCGATAAAAAACGCGGATATTGCATCAAAGTTTTATTTTTTTTTCAATTTGTTAATGCAATACTGTTTGAATTATTCGCTCATAAAATACATACTTAAATTACGTTTCGCATTCACAAAATGCGCAAGAACTATTTTCCAAAATATTCGAAGAAAGAAATTTTTATTGCCACAACTAATTGTAAATTACTCGTTCAGGAACTATATAGACCAACTTCTTTCGCTTCACTACTTCAGCAAATTATGTGAAACTGATTCAGTTTTGCAGCTCCATATCTTACTTTGTTTGCAAGATATAAAGTGCATAAGAAGAATATTCAAACGAGCCCATACCATACAGTTAATTGCAACAGTTGGAGCAATCTCATTGCTGCCTTATTCTCCACATAGAGTTGATGTACTGAACTGATAAATTAACCGGAAACACATATTTCTTATCAACTCAGTAATGAAATAAAGAGATCAAATGTTTTCTGGTAACAGTTCGAGCTTAATATTCCTGATACGTCAAATCTAAATCAGTTAAAATTTATCGTAAAAACAAACAAAATGTATCCGACCCATCCGTCAAAAGCTGGTGTCTATTTTGACGTACATGTTTAGAATATTTAGTACAAAATGTCAGATTTTTGACAGTTATGGACGAAACTAATTTTGACACATGTGAAATATAAAGTGCGAACTGTCATCAAGGCAAACAATTTAAAAACAAGATACTTGTTCATTGACACTTTGTGTAGAACTGGTTTTTACTAAAATCGTTTACTTAAATCATTCTCGCAAAATTTTAGTCAGCCTAAGTTTAAGGAATTAACGCCACACTTCTTAACTTAATTTTAATTTTGAAACAGTTCTCTAACTTTAAAGTAATTATAGACTCTTTTTGAAGTACTGACAACTAGTGTGGGGTTTAAAACAATTCTCTAACTTATTTGTGCGGAACACGCCTTAAACAGTGACCGTTCGCTGAGAAAACAAAGCAAACACACCTTTCTATCTGTCGTCAAATGCCATCAGCCCGTAATGTGTCAATAAAATGATAATATGGCTTTTTAGGTAACAACGATATATTTCTTTCTCGTTCGCAGAGCAGTGTCAAAATCAGCAGTACGCGGATGACAGCTGAACATTTTTTGTATCATTGGTGACATTTTGATTGAAAACAAGAGCGGACATTTTAATGTTGTGCTCGAAAATTGTGAATAGGATATTATTTAACTTTTAAGTCACGGAAATCTCAAATTTCATAGAAAAAAAAAAAGATTATTTATAAAATACTTTTACAAGATTATGAGTTTGACAGTTTAAAAAAAGCGCAATACATATTTCAATCTGTCATCCGCGTAGTGTGAGCTGTCATTTTTTTCTTTTGACAAGATGGTAAACTTTTCTATTTTCTGTTTAATTTCAATTTTCCCCCTCTTTAAAATTAAAATTAATTTTATTTTTTTAAGAACTTAGAAATATATATCGTTAAAAAGTTGATCTTTGCAAAGTATGCTGTAATGCCGCTTTACGAAATAAAGGGTATACAATTTCTGTTTCATGTCGTCAAACAATTCAAAATATTCGTTCTCCGAAAACATTTTGCAATTTTTTTTTTTGTTTATAGAAAATGACAAATTGACAGGAGTCAGAGAGAAGCAAGTGTGACACTATCAATATTAAAATAGGGTTTTCATGATTTTAATTTTGATGCAAGTCTTTAAAGATAAAGTGTAGTTTAACTTGTCTATAATTGCCAAAAATGTAATTTTAGACTAGTGTCAAACTAAATTTGATGTAGCTTCGAGTTAAATGAACTATAATTTTGCGCCATTGACTTTATACATATAGAGGAATCAACATGGTTTCAAACTCACCGAAGTAGATATCATATTATAGCCCTTATTATTTTCGAACTAAATTCTTCTGCATATATTTGTTTTTGTATTATGTGTATTTTTTTTTTATTTCTCTTGCCTTTTAACTCCAGAAGAATTGCTAAAAGAGTAAACAAAAAACAAGGCGATAGTAACGACATCCTACGAGCAATATTTGAAACTTACACATGATTTCTCTATGTGTATAAACTCAATGTTAAAATTCAAAAACCCATATATATCATAATATTCAAATTATATTTCAAATCTTAAAATATATTATACGTATTCATCAATTAACCGAAATTCTTCATTTGATCATATAAAATTGCAACTTCTTGCTTCTTTATTCAATCTTCAAGCATTATTCATCTCAATTTGCAACCTGAATTTGTTCATTGATTTTCAAATTTGCGAATTATATTCACCAGACCAAAGCTGATTGGATTTTATATTCAACCTCCCAGAGGCATATTCGCTTGTTGCTCATGTTCAATGGCAAACAAAGAGTTTAATGCAAGCCAACAACAAATAAACAAATAAAATCAACATCATAATCTTCGTCGGTCAGGCGGCCACGGCGCGGTTGCAGTGGGTGTATCTGCAGAAAAAAAATACAAACAACTTATTAATTTTTTTTTTATGTATGTTCAAAGAACGTAATTCAATCTTTTTACGATGCTCATTCACAAGTTGATTAACTACGCTGATTTTGCGCCAATTTGGGGGCTTGGCGGATACCTCCTCTGGCAGTAGTATAGTGATGACTGCAACTCCTACGCAATGAAAAAATAAGGTTTAACAAACAATAAACAAGACCATGGTAATCTACAGATAATTGGATATGAGTTATGTAATACCCTATTTCTTTATTAAAACCAAATAAATTGTTTATATAGATTTTAAGAAGAAGGCGTGGTTTTAAAATATCAAACAGATTTTATTTTTCTACGATAGATTAAAACAGTGACTAGTTGAACATGTTTTCGATTTTAATCCATAAATATGTTGGCTACTTACAAAATATTATCAAAACATAATTATTAAAAAAACCTTATTCTAAAACTAAACTTACCAACATGATTGTTGTATAAAAAAAAAGCATTTTCGACATGCATTTTTTAATTGTTATGCATATTGCATTTGCATATAAGCACGCCGTTCTTTCTTTTGCATGTAAGACAATTCAATCGTTTAAGGGTATAGTACAAAATAAAATCAAAAGCACATAGAACAAATCCATGACATTGGCGAAATAATCAAATGCGAAACTTATTTCCGACATTTCCTTCAAAAATAAAATTTTCTGTTTAAAATAGTATGATATGGAAGATCGTTGTAAACATATTGCGAAGGAAGAGACAGTTGCTTAAACTGCGAAGTAAATGCGATTGATGATTTGCGAAACCAATTTAGTTGAAAAGATACGGACAAAAATTGATAAAATGTTTAAAAAAAAAATAAGCTTTTGCCAAAAATTGCGAATGGTAGAATAATTATTTGCGAAATGAAAAGTTGCTCATCATTTCGCTTTACAATGTTTGTCAGATATTTGATTTATTTGCAATTCTTGTTCAATAAGTTTTCTTTTCTTTTCTTCGCTTTTTCCCGAAAACATAACTTCTCATTTTTATGTCGCATTTTTGCCTTTAATTTTGATTGTTAATGCGAAATGGCTTTTGGCTAATGTTGCGAAGCAACAGGAACTAATGTACAAATGACAAGCATGATTTACAAAACAAACTTTGTCGAAAAAAGAATTATTATCTATTATAACTTAAATTCGAATTTAGAAACAAAAGGACGAATGATGAACTTTTGCGCACAAATACGAATGGTAAAATAATTGCTGCGGAATGGAAAATACATGTTGGCGGATCTTGTGGTTTATTCTCCTAGCTAGACCCATGACTGCAAGAAAAAAAAAACTCGAAAGAAACATCCCTGCAGCGGTGAAACGGGATGATATTACAAAAGGGGACAAGTCGCCAAAACTAGACACTAGGTAACCTGTAGACGTATCCTTCAAAATGTCAATTATTATTGTCATATGTAAGCTGTGTATGCGGTTGGACTGAACTAATGGAATCACATGTTTTTCTGTAACAATTTTATCTATTTGCGGTACTGAAAACTGTTGATCATGTTCTTGTTTCGCTTACAATTTCACAGTAATTGTAATTTAGCCAACGCGGTGTCCTCGATGAAACCTCCAACGTATTTAGTGACCATGCATTGACTCTATGTGAATGCAATTGCAATAACTTTTTCGCAAATGGTACGTGAATCAGCAGCACAAATTTTGCTGTTTTTCTGATGACGACGGCCCTCGTCGCTTATGGTTGTGAACTTCCACCGAAAATGGTGCAGTGTATCGTTAACACATAAGTAGAGACGGTAGTTTAATGTGAATTTCTTAGAACTTTTTCTGATCAACTTCGGTGGTTAATTTGTGATATCTTCAGTTACAGCGGCAATATTTTCGTCTTAAAAACGCTCTAAAACTTTCCGAGTCCTTTTTTGTCACGTTTTGTTCGAGTCTCTTCGAAGCGAGTGCCTGAACATCGCTTATGATCTTCGAGCATATCAATCAATTATCACATAACAAATTATTTCGTACGAAAATTGTCGCAAATGTTCCGTGATCTTGAGGAATATAGCGTTTCATGCCTTGTCGCTGAGTACTGCATTTAAATGCTAGATCATCTTTATCATTTACCAAACAGTGGTGCAGTAAGTTACATTAGCCAAGTACTTCCATCACAAACACAGTGAGACTCTTGATCAAAAATCTAAATATCTTCTTTAATTAATTCCAGCGGAAGACATAATTCGAATTTAAGTGCCATAACTTTCCAATTTGAGCACTTATGACTATATGCTGTACAACAAAAATCAATCCCTCCAAAAAAGGCTTTCATCTCTCCGAATTATGAACTCAAAATGTACTGACAAGCAATTGAAACACAAAATAAAATATATTTTTCCAATTGAAATGCACCATCGACATGGAACATCATCATATTTTTCACATATTAATCGCCTTACACGCTCTGCGACTGTTATAATCAGAGTTGTTTTTTTTTTTTTTTGAAAGTAAATTACACTTGATGATGACCCTTAAGAGTCATTCTCGCCTCATCATCGTTGTCTGACTCTCGGGACTGACAATATTTTGACTTTTTATGACAGATAAGGAGACGCGCAATGTGCGTGAATGGATGCATGAAATGCATATATGATTAATACCCACACTTGTTAAATGGCCCCTTTAAACATGGCTTAACAAATAACTTGCAACACAGTTAAGGCGACAATCTACTTAATGATGAAAAAATAAAAAAATATGATGAACAGGGTGCTGTTCGAGGTCGAGATGCATTTAACTCGTATCTATGGTTAGTTGGAGGCGAGAAAAAAAAATATACCCAACCACCATCAAGAACGCATAAAGTGTACACTTAACTTTGAGGTGACACCATGAAAGCTCACTTAAAATGCAATAAGCGGTGGTGCCTCAACAAGCTTATACAAAAAAAAAAAAAAAAATTAAAAAAAATGTCTCTTCAGTCGTTAAACCATGAGACCCCGAAAGCCGAAACCTGAGACAAAGAGACTCGGACCCGGTCGATAATTACAACCTGAAATATTGCTTTTCACACTTTAACTACACACAGTCATTGCCGCGCTACCTGCTGCTATACACGGCACTCTTCTCCTCCTCTTCATATGTCTCTTTAGATTGAACCTTTAGCCAGGCAGCTTCAATTGAAAAGGCTTTTATGCCGTTAATGTCAATTTAACCACAAAGGTGTTACTGACGTTACTTTATACTCCATCACACTGTATATAAATATATATGGCATGGGATGCCAGGCCAGGCCGAGCCAATGGCTTCCTGTGTCCATGTCCATGTTTCTGCCTCCGTTCATCACTCTTGGCTAATGTGTATGCTTGGTTTGGTTAATTATGCTGGGGGCTCCTTGTTAACGTGCGACATGGTAAGTGAGGGACCATTACGACGACGACGACGATGGTTCGGTGATGCGCCGTGTCCGCTGTGTCATGTCGTGTCATTGAAGGTGGCTGTTTGTGAGCAGCATAATTACTTGCAGGTAATTCAATTGCTCATTATATCTGGCAGTGGCCACACCACACATAGTCACATGCATAATAGATTTGGCATGCAGCACTGATTGCAGGTCTTATCATTGATCGGGCGCGTTGGAATCAATGATGAGTGAGAAGCTTGTTGTAATGGAGTGTGATTTTATTGGAAGTTCTTGTTAACCTTTAAGTTCTATAGGGTATGTTGACACAAATTAATGTTCTGTCACAAAAATAATAATACAAAATATTTGTTAACAAAACTGCATAAAATGATATTATTATCAATAATTTTTTTTTATTTAAAAATCATAAAAATAAGTGAGAAAAAAATGTGTCTGCCTTTTTGACAGATCATAATTTATATTGTCTTGCGGTTTTTTAATGAATCTGTAATGTTAAAATTAACCTCTACAATGGTGCAACTTATAATTTTAATTCGTTTACTAGAATGCGTGCCTCACGTTGGGCGCCATCTGTTACAATGAGTTGTGTAAATAAAGTTGCGACTCTTCTCAGAATCCATTCAGTTATAACGGATCGAGATTAAAATTTTTCCCACGAAAGGACGACTATGACCATTGGTTTTTTTTTAACATTTAAATTTTACAGGCAACTCTTAATGGCTTATATTTTCAGGCGATAGTTCATTTTATAGATCATAGACTTCTCATTTGTTAATGAATTCGAAACCAAGAGTACAAAATTAAAACTGATTCAACGTGTGTGGAAAAACAACAAATATTATATCGGTTACCAGAATTCGGTTCTCACGTTGGGCGCCATCTATAACTTAATGTTGTATAAATTAAGTTGCGTTGCAGTTCTACATTCTTAGAAGATTTTTAAACAATAGTTTATTTAATAGCTCATATTGTCTTGCCATTTTTCAACATCTTGCTAATCCCGCGTCACGTGGCTGTCTATCAGGACACTCCATAATACTTTAATAGGCAGCTATGTACTTCAAAATTCAAACCATGAAAGAAATCAACTTATAGTTAGTAAAAAAAGATCTCACCAATTCAAAGGAATGAAATATAAATGCTTCTCTTAAAATTAACCTCTATAATGGTGCAACTTATAATTTTAATTCGTTTACCAGAATGCGTGCCTCACGTTGGGCGCCATCTGTAACACGCAGTTGTATAAATAAAGTTGCGACTCTTCTCAGAATCCATTCAGTCATAACGGATCGAGATTAAAATTTTTCCCACGAAAGGACGACTATGTACATCGGTTTTTTTTTAACATTTAAATTTTACAGGCAACTCTTAATGGCTTATATTTTCAGGCGATAGTTCATTTTATAGATCATAGACTTCTCATTTGTTAATGAATTCGAGACCAAGAGTACAAAATTAAATTAAAACTGAAAAACAACAAATATTATATCGGTTACCAGAATTCGGTTCTCACGTTGGGCGCCATCTATAACTTAATGTTGTATAAATTAAGTTGCGTTGCAGTTCTACATTCTTGGAAGATTTTTAAACAATAGTTTATTTAATAGCTCATATTGTCTTGCCATTTTTCAAAATCTTGCTAATCCCGCGTCACGTGGTTGTCTATCAGGACACTCTATAATACTTTAATAAGTAGCTATGTACTTCAAAATTCAAACCATGAAAGAAATCATGGTTTGAAAAAAAGATCTCACCAATTCATAGGAATGAAATATATATGCTTCTCTCAAAAATTGTATCAAAACCTCTTCTTGTAAAAAGTTAAAAAAAAAAAAAAAAAAAAACAAATAAGTGCAATAAAATTCAAATAAAAATCTAAAAGAACAAAAATCCCAAACACATTACACAAGTAGATAGTCTTTCCGATACGTTTTTTTATATCCTGTACCACCTTTTTACAGCTTCTCACTCAAGAATCACTCAATTGAATTTGAACGGAAATTGCTTTCAAGGAAGGAAGACATCCTGAAGTGGTTGCTGCTGATTTTGTTCAACTGCCATTGCAATTGCAATAAAATCAAAAAGAAGAAAAAAGAAAGTGGTTGAAGTGTTCAAGCTGTCGATGCCAATATTGTTCAGGCTTTTCGTATTTATATATATTTTTTCTTCTTTTGGTTTAGAGATATAGTGTTGCTGTGTTATGTTAGGTTAGGTTTCCTTTTATTTGGAGAAAATGAAGTTTTGCAATTGACAATTTTTTTTTTTATTCACAAAATTGCTACCAATATTTTTTTTTTATGTTGAAGACAAGTGCGCTCGGTGATGCAATGAAATGTTGGAAATTTGTCTTTGAAAAAATAGTTATTGCTTGCTTTTCTGTGGAGGAATCGTTCAAAATATTATTTTGCTTTTATTTTTGTCGTACGTACTAAGAGAAAATTTATGTATATCGAAGGATATTGGTTTAAGCTTTGAAAAAAGAAAACAACTGGAGGGTGTAGCATTTTGATAGATGTAATATGTGGTTGTTGATTCATATACGATTGTTTTCTATCGATAAAAATGATAGAAATCCATTATGACATGGAGAAATGGATGCTTAAAGTTCTTAGTTTGACAGTTGTTTGACGACAAAATATAAACAATATAGAAAATGACCAAAAGATATAAGTGAGAAATTTCGATAGGATACAAGTACGTTATTGCTTAGAATCCATTACTGTTAAGACTGACATAAACATCGCAAAAATTATGATTGGTATTCTTACACTTATATTTTTTATACTCAAGTTTTCTATCCCAGGATTTTCTTAAGTTCTTAAGATGTAGCTCAAAAGCAGTGGCAACCAATCGAGCTCTTTAACCTGTTTTTAATATTAAATGAGAATTAATATCGTTTAATCCATTTGGCTAGCGGCAAGATTTTCTTTAGCGGTGCTGTTTTATCGAAGACGGTTTGTTCATCTATATAAGTTGTTTTTTAAGAATCTTATTTGAAAGGCAGGCTGGCAATGTTGTCGTATGACTTTTTTGGCTTACTAAGAAATCAGTACCCTTCCGCTGCTTTATTCTGAAATCTAATGAATAGTTCTATACCATAGATCCTTAAAATGTATGATTCTTTTCGATAATCAACGGTTATCCATTAGACAAAACATTCTTTTATTCTTTGGAATACATTTTTTATGAATATAACATAAGTAATTCGAACTTTGAAATGACGCCAGTGCAAGCATTTCACGTTTCACTAGCGTTGTTGGCTTTTCAGAGTAATTTATACATTTATTTAAGGACTAGCCAAAATTCTCTGCCTGACCGCCTAAAAACCGTCTGTACAGATCGATACCTGATTATAACTTACTAACGTTAAAACTCGTTAAGGTTTGGTTTTTTACGGCATCGAAATTCATGATGTTACTATGACCATGATAGGTATTTTTTCAGTTGCTATACTGTTCTCCTGTTCTCCTTTTCTTGGCCGTCATCCATTTTATAAAAAAATTTAGTGGGTTTAAAGTTGGAAAGTTTCATGGCACTTGTTGATAGTTGTGGGACCTAGCTCATATGAATGGCGCCCAACGTGGGGCATTGTAGCGAACTTGATTCCACAGGAAACTTCTACGGGGCAGTAGAAGTGCCTGGGATGCGCTTGTTGTTGCTCGGCTAGCACGGTCGAAGGAGTACGAGACTTTTAATTTCATACTGGTGGGTTCATGGCCCACATTGGGCGCCAGTGAGTGTTATTTAGGTTTTGAGTACAGGTGTGGGACCTTACCTCATTCTAGTCAAAAAAAAGCCTTGTTATGATAAGCATGCTGCATTATATTCTTGCTGTGCCAAAGAAGTTCCCTGTGAAAATTAGTGCGCAATACACTTGTGGGAACGATACAGCCAAGTCTTTGAATTTTATATCTAGGCATGGTTTTAAGAGTTGCCTTGTTAGGACTGACCAAATATGTGTTGGTACTTCAAAATAGATCCTATTGCAGTTTAAACCAAATGCATTGTTTTTGGGATGAAATACCCATGACTATCAACAGTGGAGTCAAGATATTTTTTGAACGTACTACTATACTGATATTTGTATAGTAGTACGTTGGTACGTCGTCGCGTCGTTTCTTGCAAACGCATCTAGTTGTGTTTTCTATGAATTGACATTAATTCCGTTACTTATTTCATTTTTGTAATTGTGTAGATGCCATTAGCATATCTTTTTTCTATTTTCTATAAATCGATTACTAAAAATAACCTTCTTCCTGTTATATGTGTCACTTAATTTCCTTGCCGAATAAAAACGCTCCCTTCTTAAATTAATTTATTCCTTGCACACACTTTATACAATTGTTTTCCTGTAATCAGTGAAACGATTAGAACAAAACGAACAGAAAACTAAAAAAAAAAAAGGAAACGATTATGAAAATCATTGAATTAATAATCATGTTCATAGTTGACACATCACAACCCATCAACTTGATTTAAGTGTAATATTCACCTTTGAAATGGTTAAATTACATTATAAAGGCGAAGGCGCCCGCATTTTTAAAAATTCCACGGAAGTGTTAACAGATTTAACTGAAGACGTGTCAAGATATTTTGTAGTATTTCTTGACACCGAACACTATTTTACATAATTAACATGTAAATTGTTATGAAAACAAGAAAAAAATTAAATAAATTATTTTGAATATAATATTAGACACCTTCACACCAAAACCAACACGTTGTTGTTGATGTTGTGGTGACAAGCATTCTTAAAATAAGAAATTTATTTCTTTGATTTAATATATAATTTTTCTTTTATTTTTATTTTCATTTCAGGTAAGACAGTTTTGTTTGATGCATTTTCGATGGGAACAAAAAAAATATTTTAACATTTTGATGGGTTTGTAGAAAATAAAGTTTTAAATTTTAATGGAGTTAATTTAAATGCATACAATGAATTGTGCTGTTATGTGTTGGGATTTATTTTAACAAATACAAAATAAACAAATCTATTTAATTGGTTCGAATTCAAATTATGAAACAGGGTTGCCAGGAATTGCTTGCAAGCTCTAGAAGGTCCAAACACTAAAAAAAATGTTAAATTTCTTATATATAAAGAAACATTAACTGTTGACATATATGGCTTGCTTATAAAATATGTGAGCAATTTTTCAATACTTAATTTTGTTGCCAAATATGGCATTTGCTCTAACCAAAAGAATCAATTTTAAAATCTTAACCTCAAGGACTCGTGATGTTCTGACCCCACGTTGGGCACCATTGTTTGATGAAATTGAAATGCAGTCGTACGCATATATTAGCCTTTTGATTTAAGCATATAATATAGTCAACAAAACACATAACCTTAAAATATGGGTTTGTTGTTTTAAAAGATAGATAATATAAAAAAAAAAAGTTGAGTTTTCTTTTATTTAAAAAAAAACATAAACGTACGCCATATATGGCTTGCTTGTGCAGTATGTTAACAATTTTTAAAACTTACATTGTTCTTGGTAAATATGGCACTTGATCCAAAAAAAATAGTTTTTTGTATTGAAATAATCCTATTAATTGAAGTTTATAACAAACACAAGCGTTCAACTCGTACCCGTCCTTCCTTTTGTTACTGCAAAAAAATCTGTTTCGTATCAGTGGCATAATAAAGATTCGTACTCATATTTTGTTTAAGAATGTCCTAACTTTGAAGAGATTGTCATCTCCAGGTTATCCAAGTCTAAAAAACTGTCATATTCTCACAAGAAAAAGGCGCGAGTTAAGAAAACATTTCGATAAGCAAAATAACGACAAAATTTTATCTTAATCTCGCGTTATGTGTTCTGGCTTCTTTATATTTACTTTGAATGCTTTCCTATTGAATTCCTCCACAATAATGTCAATTTATCCGGGATCAGCAGGGATCGGACACCTAAAATATCCTCTGGAAAATTTGTTTCCATTTAATTCTTCCATTACATTATCTACTTGTCTTTCTTATATATATTTTAAAGCTCAAACTAGACACGGCTTGGTCATCTTTTGAACCATATTCAGTGCTTTCATAGAGTTTCTGTATCTCAAGGTGTTTTTCATGAACTGTTCATCTTCTGATTCTAAAATTTGTTTTTAATCTGAGACCCATCGTCAGAGAAATCACATACACCTCTGTTTAACATAAAACTCACTATAGACAGAGTCATTGTTTAGTCATTGTAAAAAAAATCGAATAAAACTTCCGTTTTATGCACAAGGAGCCATATATGGACGTTGAAAAAACGCGTTCCATCTCCACTCACGCATGCATTGTTGGAAATTTAGCAACTTGAATATTATTTATCGCAATATCTGGATAGAAAAAAACATCGCATGTGAAAGTATTCGCAAATGAAAAAACAAACAGTTTCGTTTTCTATGTTTTTTCTTAAAACTCGAGCTACTGCATTTTGTCAGCAGCTTGTTTCCGTTTGCGTAAAAATACAAAAATTACGTTATAAATGTTTTAAACTTTTAAACTTTTGCAGTTTTAGCAGCTGATGCCGAAAAATCAAAAGCCATATATGGCTTCTTATGCAGTGTAGTGATGCAATTTTCTTTCAATTTTCTTTTCGATTAAATACCAAATGTAATTACGAATCTTTTACGACCTCGTCGTGCTTAAGACTTTTCATTTCAAAAACGTGTTTGGTTTGGGTGTGTTTTAACAGTCAGACAAGTTTTCACCTTCGTTTTATGTCGTTGTTGTTCAAAAAAAATCAGGGTTTGCAACTTATGCTCAACCCCAATTAGAGATTGATAGCTTTGGTTTTATTGCCAGTGTCAGACTTGTCACGAATATAAAAGGTTATAACATGCAACATTCCATAAATATTATATGTGCGTCCCAAAAAAAAAACTATTAAATCTATGAAAATATAGTAAAACAAAAATTCCATCACACGCACTTTTCATGCCACACGACTCACCAGACACGATACACGATAGTTTTATCGTAATATTTGAAATTAATAGATACTTTTTGTGGTTATAATTTCAAATATAATATTCTTGTTTCTGGCTCTCTCTGTCACTCTTTCCAAGTCTTGCGGAAGATAAATTAAATACTACTCGACAGATCGTTTATGGATTTCTTGGTGTGGTTTTATTGCAACAGTAATCAAGATAAGTACTTAACCGTCACCATGCGACGATGACGGTAATCAATCAAACGAGGTTAGAGCCAACCATTCGATCACCACCGTCTTCGTCGTCTACTTGTGGTTTTGTGCTCCTGCATCCAGCTGAAGTATTGACAGGCGAATTAATGGATTGCATAGCTAAAGATAGTTTGTGCAACAAGCTACACATTTAAATTTAATTTTTCGCCTAGTTGAGCTACCAACTCATGTGCAAGGTGCTTATTACCGATTTGTAGCTTTGCTTGGCCATTCGCCATCTCTTTTGCTGCACCACCTCTAAATCTGTTTATTTCTATATAGTTTGTCGAATAAGATGATAATCACCTCGTCGAACGTTGAAAGGTTGGTATGCCAATATCATAATTTTTTAGATTGCTATTTTTTGTTGCGGTCTAATTAGATAATTGGCAACAATGTGCTTTAATGTTTTAAAAAGTTCGATACAAAATAAATTTCAAAAGTTGGCGCCAGCAGGAGTGAGTGTATTTTGTATCTATGGGCGAGTTGCCATGGTCAGTCGCAGCAGTTAAGCTGAACTATCTAATCACGTGTAGGATACAATTATGCAAATTAAATTGTAATCATAATTTTATTACCGGTCACAGAGAGATGATGGGCGAGATAGATACGTGTATGGATTTTATAGTTCTTTTTTTTTTTTTTTTTTTATTTATCAGCGAATCTTTTTTTTTAATGACATATGGTGGTGGGTGAGATGGTTTGGTTTTCTTTTTCCATGTGTTTGATGGTAACTGGCAACCACACAACATTAAATAAACACGCATACGACTAATTCAATTACTTTCTAGCGAGTTTCGTTTTATTTTTTTTTTTTTATGATCGAGTTACATTTTATATTCATGGGTGGCATTTATTGGGTAACGCATGCATCAACATGCGGTTAATTTACTCGTAACTGAAAATAATTTTAAATAACGCGTATATTAATTTTAGCTTTTTTTAAAAAAAAAATAGTATTTTTTAAGGTTGTAGAAAAAAAGGCTAATTTGGTTAATTAAGTGGAAAATAATAATAAGCTTTGAAAAGGCTAGCTAAAATATTTAATTTTTTTTTCCACTAAATGGATTATGCGTTTGGTCATTGTAATTAGTTCTATTGTTGACTTTAACTACACTAATGATTTAAAAGCAACTAATAATAAAAAAAACTGTCATAATCAAAATGGATAGAATTAAAAGGATTACAAATGAGCAACATAAAGTATGTTGGTTAAAGTGTGGTTTTAAAAATGATTGAGTGGCATTTAAAAATGTGAAAATGTTTTGTATCAAGAGAAAAAATTAAATAAGAATGCGAACAAATAATTTAATATAACGGTATTTTAAGTTGCATAAAGAAGCCCCATAAAGTTTTGCATTCCAATAAAAATTAATGTTGTTTGTTCTTAATTATATGGGTTTCCAGTTGCTTTTGAGGTACTAGGGACTCAAGAGAGCGACAGGATGCCACGGAGAACTAATTTGAAATAGCTTAGATACTTACTCAGTCAGAACACCATCAAAATCTTTGCCTCAGGAGTGTCTCGTAGGGTTCGGGCCTCACGTTGGGCGCCATCCTGGAGACCAACGCTTCCAATTAGGACTTCTTACTTACTTTTGATGGCGAATACAACCCAGGATAAAATACGGCTTCTTTCAACATGTCTCTCCATATCCTCTTAACTCCTAGACAGCGGCTCACAGTTACGCACAGCAAGTTGTCTGAGGTCGCCATTGACTGTTGCGTTGCCTTCCTCGGCTACGTGCATCATCTAATTTGCATTTGAAGATTCGTTGCGCTTATGCGTTCATGTTTATACGCTCCACATGTCCCATCCATCATAGACGCTATATTTTGAGCTTTTTTAACAGGTTTACGTCGCTATATAACCCATTAAGCTCGTTTTTCTCCAAAGACCTACGATAAACAGCATGGAAGACTGGTTCTATAAAAATAAAGCAGCAGTGGTACGTCTATATAAGATAAGCTTTTACGGTTGGTATAAAATAAAACCTTTAAACTCAGGTTAATAGATTCGTGCCCCACGTTGGGCGCCATCACTAAGATGACAGAAACACGGAAGGCTGCTGCTCTAAAGATATAATTTAGGGAAACCGTTTGACACCTTCAATCTTTTTCAATTTGTCAAAAGTTGCCTTAGCAGTGGTCATATTTGACTATTTTGATACTGAATTTTAACAAATATAGTTAACCGTCATACAGCTTATAGCTTAAGACCATCAGATTTCTTTTATCATCTTATTTTCTTAGTGAATACTGAATCTAGCAGTAATTTTTGTGGCATTATGTCATAAATGTACTTTTTACTGAACTTCTTTCTTTGAAGCCAAACTTTGGGTATCATTTTTGGTAACCCCATTCTGACGGTTCGAAAGAAAAGTCTCGTTTCCCCAAATGGCTTTGGGGATGGTGGTAAAATACACAAATTTAATACCTAATGCACAAAATTTGTAACGCCAGATTCAAGAGTTCGTGCCCAACGTTGGGCGCCATTCCTTAGGCGATGAATTGACTTTGAAGACTGCTGTACCAAAGCAGTCCTCCATGGAGTCCATCTTTGATTATGATTTGAGTCCCACAAATCTTAAGAATATATAGCAGACCACGAAAAAACTAAATCCTGAAACCTGCTCTAGATTGTGGCAGATCATTTCTATGTTAACCGACAGCACTTTTTTTTTATTGAATCCGATCCCGATGTATCAACTGCTGCGTAGTGTGGGAGCTCCAAGATAGATGAAATGCGTGTCCTCTTCCGATGTCTTCAACAGATTCGGCTATAGTATATTTAAGCATAAATGAATTATTTTTTGAGAAAACCTTTTAGACGTCCAACTCTCGGTGTAGAAATTTAATTTCATCTATCATCACGCAAACATCTCTTTTGTATCTTCTTCACATTCAGTTAGTCATACCATCAGTTACCATGGATGAAAAAAATCGGTTGCAGAACATCTTATAACGCAGCTCAAGGTAATCCAAAATCAGTCAAATAAGCAAAATGAAATACCTCGTGTTATCGTCAGATTTTTTTATAACATTAACTATAATCTCATTTAATCATCAGTCAAGAACTATTTCCATGTCTACGGCCAAAACACACTTTTTACTTAAGTTGAAGTGCGGCTGCATGACTTAAGAAGCCCCGCTTGCTCATAGAGCAATTCATAATTCATGGTCGTGGGTTAGTACCTCACGTTGGGCGCCAATGTGAAGACTATAAAGTTTTCATATTAGACTGCTTTGATATAATTGATTTATCGGCGGCATAGTGGAGTTGATACAAAACTAAATTTTTAATCTGAGGTTCATGCGTTTGTGTCCCACGTTGGGCGCCATCCAATAATTTAATTGATAAATTAATATAAAATAAATAAATAGTTCAGTAGCCATCAGAAAACAAACTCAGAATCTCCCACTCTATAAACTCTACAGATTCATTGAGTCAGCGAGCAATGTGTCAATGATAAGCTTGTTTAAATTATTTATTTTTGCTGTTTTGAAAATGAGAACAGTAAAAACATTTCTTCGTATGTTTTTACTGTAAAGATTTAATTTTTGTCATGCATTTTGTTGCATCTCTTAACATCCTTAGCAAAATAAACTTAAGAAGTATACACATGTTATTTTAAATTTCACATAAGCTCATTAAATATTTCTCTACAAAAGTTAAAATTTCCTTACATAATTGTTCTCTATTAAAATCCATATAGATGTACATATGCTTGTACATACTATAGGTACAACTGACTATAAGTTGTTCACATGTGTAACAACATTCTTTTCAATGTCTCTCCATTAAATGTTTATTTTTAAAGACAAGAATCTTGATGTGTTTCAAATGATATTGAGTATACCCACATCATGTATGTTCTTTTGAATGTAGTACTAACTTGTATCTTTGTATCCCAAAAGTTTAAATATCAACCAACACCCCCTGACACAGATTGGATAACTTCTTAATCCTCAGAAGAACCGTCTGCCCTAATACCCCAATTATTACGTGATATGCAAGCTTTATTTCTATACAAAAAGCCTCAAAATAAATAAATTCAAACTTTTGTGCCAAAAACTCCAAAGCCAAAGCTAAAGCTGAAGCACATCTGCAAACTTCATAATCCTATATGAATATTTCCAGAATATTTTCTCTCTCTCTCCTCATCGTGTTGGCAAAACGAATAAGTCCAAAATATTTAGACAACCATGAAGCGTATACTTAATGACAAAACTCTTGTATAAACACAAGTTTTATTTTATTTTTTTTTTACTTTTTGTTATTGTTGCTGCGTGTATCTTCAAATTGACATCTCTAACACCCCCGATACGATGATGCTGCTGCTGTTGTTGCTGCTTCGGCTCATCCTAATCCCAATATAGGACCGCATGAAGAAGAGCATCATCATATCTTTTCCCTACCCAAATTTAACAGTTTTGCTATATGGTAATCAGGATACAAAAGGCTCCCCTTGTTAGTGCTAATTAATAAAAAAAAAGAAATATACAAGAATAGGAGCGAGGGAGTGAGGGTAAAAAACGGCCATTGAAAGCCGACCGTAAGATGAACGTATAGCATCCGTAAATTCTCTGAATAGGCCAACACGTAAATTGTTAAATTCGTGACCATAAACAAAAAAAAAAAAAAAAAATAACCGATGCTTTGTGTATGCGGACGCACGGAAAAGAACAATCGAACAGAAAAAAAAATCGATTTCATCCGCGAGGCGATGCTGAAGCTTGTATCTGCTGGTGCTTTATATTTTTTTCGTTTGCCGCCCTTTTTATATTGCCCCCAGTTGGTCACCTTGTTTTTTTTTTATCTCATTCATTCTTCTTTTTTTCTCTGTACTTCGTATTTGTTCTTGTATTTAGCTGCTATTTAGTGTAAAATAAAAGATACAAAAAGGGAGTTTGAAAAAAGAAGAAGGCCGATAACCACGATGAGGCTTGGAATTTTGTGTTACAACATCTTTGGGTTGTTAAAATTTTAAGGTTTTAACATGATATTGTTAACGATACTTGACAAGATTATATGGTGTGTTTTTCTATTTTTTTTTTTTTTTATAATATTTTGTTTTGTTTTCTTAA
This sequence comes from Baccha elongata, assembly GCA_951217065.1. Lineage (NCBI taxonomy): Eukaryota > Metazoa > Arthropoda > Insecta > Diptera > Syrphidae > Baccha > Baccha elongata. The sequence goes on along the minus strand of OX578272.1, from coordinate 229,993,397 downwards.
TTGGAGGGAAGAAGATGTGAAGATGTTATGAAGCTCTTTATGCTGCATAGTTTTCAAAATCAAGAAACTATTGAAACTTATTGTGGGAAGGTGAGAGATAAAGATACTATTAAGTGGTTCATACCTAATATCTTGAAATTGGTGGTAAGTCAATGTATTGTTTAATTTTTTTTTAAACTCAGAAAAAGGTCTAAGACCATTTAAGACTTTATTTTTGAGCTTCATCGATAATAAGCCCAGTGTGTCTAGATAACTAGCGAACTTACATAAACCTGGGAATCCTTTCAAGTTAATTCCATAAGTTAAACGAAAATATTTAAGAATATTAAAATTTTTGAAAGTTGTTGTTTGGCAAACGAAATTTGTTCAATCGGAAATTTGTTAAGACATTTCCTGGTCCTAAAATGCACGGATTGACATCAGAAAATGTTGTGGATTGTTCCATGCACCTTGGGAAAATTATAGTAGAATCGTAGTCGGTGCTGAAGATTTGGAAAGATCATTTTTGCAAATTATACAATCCATTCCATCCGTCGCGACTCAGGCCAACCATTCTGCCCACCCGACCTTGATGAAGTGATGATAGCTATATCAAAACTTAAGAACAATAAAGCTTTGCAGCCGAGCTGTTCAAAGCAGCTGGCGATGAACTGGTTAGGAGTATGCACCGTCTAATCTGCAAAATATGGTCGATAGAAAGCATGCCCGATGAATGGAACCTCAACATTGTTTGCCCGATCCTGAAGAAAGGCGATCCTCTGGACTGCACCCAACTACAGAGGCATTAGTCTCCATAACATTAGGTACAAGATCTTTTCTGCCATACTATGTGAACGCTTGAAGCCATTCGAGAACAACCTGCCAGGTCCATATCAGTGTGGCTTTAGGCCAGGAAAGTCTACCACCGACCAAATATTCGCACTATGGCAGATCTTGGAAAAAACTCAGGAATTTCAAATCGATACCCACCATCTTTTCATCGATTTCAACGCAGCGTATGACAGCATTTACAGAAACGAACTATACAGAGCAATGTCTAGTTCTGGCATCCCTACCAAACTGTACAAAGACACTGACCTCGACACAAAAGTGAAAAGCCAAGGACTAAGGTGACTCGGTGACATAAAGCGATTGGACACCATTGCTCCGGCCCGGATGGCCTTTGAATCCAACCTCGTGGGACTGCGCAGTATAAGGGGACAGCGTAGCAGGTGGCGCACGCAAGTGGAAGAGGACCTCAACCAACTTGGAGTGCGAAATCGGAGGCAGCTAGCTAGAAACCGAGCCGCCTGGAAGAAGCTTGTTGGTTGGAGCCCTGATCCACCCCGGACTGTAGCGCCACCTTAAGCAAGTAAGTTGTTCCATGTCTAAGGCCAACTGAATTCTGGTGGGTGTCGCTGCATTTATTTTTCCAGGAATTCTTTGGGCTGTCTCTTCCTCGATTGCACCGGAACGTTGTATGAAAGTGCCTTTTGGACGGGGTTCTCCTTAGTATACGTGACATTACCAGCTGAGTTTGTCGTGATGGATTCTATCAATGATGGTACTTTAACGTGAAGGCTTCTTCGAATTTTTTTACTTTGGACTCGATCTAGCTTTGTTACCACTGGTGTCATGCGATGGACGAACTACTGCTTTGTAAAGTTTTTCTTCCAGCTTAAGGGGAATTTTTCGCTCACAGAAGATGGCAGAGTTCTCACGCCACTTCATCCATTCTACGCTTACACGATGATTGATGTCGTCATTACATGATGCTTTATTGTTGACCATAGATCCAGGATATTTAAACTTTTCATGCTCGGCAAGCACTTCTATGTTCAAATAAATAACCGCAAATAGGCATGGATGGATCAGAAAATAGGCAGCATAGATATTCTGTCTTTTTGACGCCTATGCGATACCCATTGCCCTCTAAACCGTCCACCCATAATCAAGTGCTCGTTGCAAGGAAGAATCATTTTCACTTATGATGGCTCCATCGCCAGCAAAGCACAACTGAGTCACTTTGAGTCTGGCATCTTATCTTCAAGTAGATAGTCAAGGACTGTAATAAAGAGCAAAGGACTCAAGACACTTCCTTGGGGTACACCAACTTCAACATCTTATCTTTGTTTTGACATGCTCGTGGATATCCATGATCATCCGCACGTAGATTTCTGAAACTCCCCGTTGCCTTAGGGCCAATCATATAAATTCTCGTCGTTGTTGGTCGAATTCTTTTTCAAAATTCTACAAACACAGCTTGCACGCCACCTGTGAAAAATTTTAAAGGTTTAATTTTATGAATAAATCATGCATTGCAGATACTATAACACTAAAATATCTATTCATTTGCTGAAGTCTCTTTCGAGACTTCCGTCCGAGCAGATTTTCTTTACAAAATAATTGAACCAATCAAAAAGGAAACTGCTCAGCAATATTTTCCTATTAACTCTGGATATTGTTAAGTTATGACCATATTTCTATAAGAACCTTATTCAAATAAAGTATGTTTTTTTTTTAAGATATATGATCTAACTCTTTTTTATAATATTCACAACAACTTCTACTACACTACAAACATACAGAAGACTTAACTGAGCCGAAAGCATACACTTTTCCACTTTTTTTTTTCTATTTTATATTCAAATAAAAAAAAAAAAAAAAAAAACAATTTCAATAAAACTCCACATGCAATGGACGACGACAGGCTTAACCACCGCGCATCATCATCATCATGCAACAATCTCTGGTGTGTCCACCAAAAACTTTCTGAATGCATTATACGTCGACCTAAACCTAACGCTGCTGCCTGGCTGGTCCTCGTATTTTGCTATATATAATATCGTGTGCAATGCAAAAGAAGTGAGGAAGAAACAACCCGGCATACAGAGTTTCTCATACCTAAATAGGAAATAACTTTATGTGCATATATTTTGTGTTCTTATCTCAAAAAAGGAATCTAGATTGATTGCACTCATAATGGGATAGCTGGACAAACAGTACCACACCGAGCAGAACATGCATAGTCAGGGTTGTTATATATTTTTTGCTAAGAAATTCTATCAGCAGCTTCCTCAAGGTGTGTCGAGGTCCGTCTGTTGTTCATATTTTAAATTTAATTTTCATAGCCTTAGGTGGATTTTATTAGATCTTATTATTCAAAAGTGATTTTAAAAAATGGTGTTCATGATGAAATAAATTCAAGTGACACTTTAATTACTTGACAGATTAAGGATATACTTGGTTGTGACGTTTGTGAGCAATTGTTTCGAAATGAAACACAAATAGTACACTAATAGTATTATAACTCGAAAAAAAACTTACAAAAAATTATTTTTTTCTGCTGAATTTGACACTTGAAAGGTAAGAGTAGAAAATTCTGCAGTTAATTTATCTTCCAAACGAACATTTTTTTTCCATTTTGTATGCAGATTTTTCGTAAACATTTCTGGTTACGTTTAAGATTTTATAGAGAAAAAGTATCAACGAACACATCCCTTAAATAGGTGTTTGCTTTATTTTATTTTTCATTCATATAATAATATGAATGAAATATTTTTTAAAATATCAATTTAATAAAATTTATTGGTTTAAAAAAAAAATCTTTTATTTGGTATAACATCCCTGCGTGAAAAAGATAAAACGCAGCCAAATCAGATATACTGTACCGCAAATAGATACCTAGTCGTATAGAGGCGGCTCAAAAAAATAGACATTTTTGTATTTTCGTATCTAAATATCTAAAAATGGTAAAAAATCATCTCTTCCAGCACTGTCGTTCATCCGTCGTTGTCGTCACACTAACTTGATTCAAAAAAATAAAAAAGAATTAAATGCTACACTGGCTTCCGACTACAAAATTGAATGCCAAGCTGAATGCTTAGCTTATTATTTGCTCAAGAGGACTACGACGGCGATGGCCGGACGCAACCATGATAGGCGACTAAAGGAACGCAGTGAGCGCCATGAATTATGTGTTTTTTTTTTTGCGGAGGATATAGCCAGAAACATGTACTTAAAGGTGGATCCTCGGATAAGGCTGTTCTATTCAAAAAATCGCATGCAAATCCGGGGTGAATGTTCACAAAAAGTCAAGTCGGGTGCGATGCGGCAATGATGCTGATGTTGATGATGGTGACGATGCGACGACGACGACGACTTCGTCGTCCACCACAAGAAAAACCAAATCAAAGCAACTGAGTATAGAATGTAGTGAATCAATTTGGCTGAGAGTTTTGTGCCGCAGGCTTAATGCAGCGTACAGTTGAAATGGTTGCAGCAGCAACACAAAAAAACAGTATGACTTTTCAATTCAATATCACGGCCAACATAATATAACCATAACCACCGCTGCTGCTTATTCGTTGTGTTAGTTGATGTGTTTGAACTTCAAGAAGCCTGACGTCTGTCAAAATTAAGTTGTTGTGTTTGGATTTTGTGCTTAGTGATTTTGCAATTAAATCCTCAGTCAAGCATTTCACTAAACAACTGACGTTATGATTGCCTGGTTAGTTTGAATCAACAGGGGAACAGTTAAATAAAAAAGTTATTTAGTACACCATTGGTAGTAAGAAGATGCTGTCAAAATGTTTGATTGATCTCAAGATGACATTTGATAGGCAGATAACTTTTTATGGTTGAACTGGTAACTAAGAGAGTGTTAAGTTGTCAGGTGGTTATATGATGATGGCTTAGAAATGACCGAAAAAAAAACTGAACTTAAAAAGTTTTTTCACTTTACAGGTCAATATTATTTGGTAAGAGATTTTCAGAGGTGTCAAAGCAAAGATTTTAGGATAGCAAGTTTTTAAATAGTGTGAACAAGCATGGTATGAAATTACATCTTCAAGTCATGGGAACTCATCTTTTTGCATATGACCCAAAGTGTAGTTTCCGATTCTGTTCAATTCAACGGTTCTCAGTACCCCAGGTACCTCGAACCGAATCCTTTTGGAAACACAAGTCCTCCAGCAATAAAAGTTCGGCTAATAACGAACCACACCATCTGGTTGACGTTAATGCATCAAACGTACAATCTTCGTCCACCAGTAACTATAATTTCGTCAGCACGATTTCTACGAGACTTTTCTTCACCTCTCTGGTCACCTGTTGTTCCAGCTACTTATAGAGGCGAGCATAATGAACTACGTTCTTTGGAAGAAGACATTTTACAATCTAAATCAACTGTAGCTTCCAGCCTAAGCTCCTTGGTTTGGCGTAATACGTTACTATATTTGATAGTTGGGGGGTTGCCAGGACAGAATAAGGGAACTGCTATCTTCTTCTTTTTCTTTTACTTCTTCTTATTCATGCCTATTACTGGATCCGCAGTGGATCGGCATTCGCATAAAATTCTATTATTGAATCCGATGAATGAGCGGCATTATCGATCCGCGAACTACTTTTACATTTTTGAAACTGCATTATCGTGGATGTCAAAAGTTGACATTGGGCGCGTTCAAGTGCACACGAGAAAAGCAATCTAAGATACTTTAGTATCGTAAAATATCTAATATCGCAAATTAAACCTTTTTTAATCATTTTAACGACCAATCTTAATCCGTCAGTGTTTCAGCAATCACTGAACCGATTTACAAGGTAAATATGCTGTTGAATAGAGGAAATGTCAAACTTGGTCATGGGGACTATATTTTTGGACAGATTTCCACGGTTTGGCTAAAAAACGACACCAAAGTTGCACTTCCTAAAAAAATGCAGATGACGTTTTCGAGAACGGCTATTGTCAATAAATTACTAAAAATACTGCAAAAAAAAACTTTATGCGTTTCGGCGATCCAAAAATTTTTATTTCTGTTTCAAAAAATTCAGATTTGTTAACTTTCTGCTTCTTCTTGATTTTTTTTTTCATAAAAATCACTCATCCGCACCAATTTTACTGCGGATTTGCTTTTCAAACATTTGTATGGAGTGCGGATGTGGTGCGGATGCCTTCCGTTTTCAGTAATACCAATTTTACGAACAACGTTACCGACATTTATTCCCGCGTATGGCTTGCGGATTCGCTAATAAGGCTGATTAATTTGAATGAATGCACCACAACTGTCTTGATCACTATCGGAGATCAGCTCGCAGAATTCCAACACGGTTCGTATTTTGCGATTACCTGTCCGAGAGTCAACATGGGAAAATAATGGATTTCGGAGAAGAAAAATTAACTTATGTGAGGGTCTTATTTGAGAGTAAAAATGCTACGAGCAGCCAATATTCAAGCAGCTGCAACCTTTCACTAGTAAACATTTTTCACTCTCACTACTTCCAACTGATAACTACCAGAAAAAAATAAGTATCAAGTGGATACGGTTACAAAAGGGAGAAAACAAAAACTCTTGAAATTCTACGAGATACTTCAAAATGGACATCCTACCGAGAGTTACTCTCAAGAGTTGACTACCGAAATTAATCTCAAATGGACAGGCACCTTTAGTATCTAAATATTGCATCTCTACTTTGTATATGGAAATACCAACTTTTCCTTCTTAATTTTGTTTTCCGAGAGAAAATCAAGCACTGATGTGAGCTAACTCCCTAGACCCTTATTAAAAATCAATCAATCTTTAGCTGATAAAAACTTAAAGGACAACAAAAAGGTTTGTCCCCCAAAAACAAAAACAAAAACAATTCATCAAAAGTCTATGAACAACATTCAATAAAAAAAAAATAATCTAATTTGTTTATTCTCGAAATACCAATTGCTTCGATCCCTCTTCATATCTCTATTTACTTGAAAATTCCCTTGTCTCATCATCAAATTGAAATCTCATTAGCTTCACAAGAGAAATGGAAACAAAAAAAATCGAAATTAGGAAATATAAATCCCAAATCATGTTACTTCATCCCATTTTTTTTTTGTTGTACAATCCTGAATCTAGAAAAAAAAAAACAACAAAATTGAGTGAACAAAATCTAATCAATTTCGTGTGTGAGAAGCAAACATCCTTGCATCGAAGAATAATAATAATATAATTCGTTTAAAAATAACGAATAGAAGCACACAAATCGTATGTGTAAAAATCGTTTTCTGGATATGAAGTCAAATAAAAATAAACAAAATAACCCAATTTTAATCATCCCAAGGTACACATAAGCACACGACAAACACAAACCCAAGATGAGTCAAGAAAAAAAAATATATCTATCCTATAACCAAATCAAATCTTTAAGGACCCTCTTCTTCGAGGAGTCGTTTTTTTTCTTCTTCTATTTCTAACAAACATGATTTCCGCACACAGGATATATCTTGTACCTACATACATAATTTTCGTCCTTTCACTCTTAAAAATTATACGCAATTTAAAAAAAAAAAAAATCTGAACCAACAAAATAGACAAGTCATCAGCAAAGAGACAAGCTAGCTTTATATCCTTCTTGCCTGCCTGGATATTTGTTTGTACATGCGTGTATCCCTAATTCAATTTTTGTTATCAACCTTAACAAAGAAAAAAAAATCCTTCTTTTCTTCTGGATTGAGACATTATCCAGCAGGCCATAAGATTAAACCTTGATACCAAGAAAAAGGACATCCCAAGACGATAACAGACAGAGAGAGAAAGTCGAAAGATATATAGGGACACTTTTGACATTGTCCAAATATTTATATTCATGGTGGCAGCAATAAAATTAAATTGAATAGATAAAATAATCTACCATACCAACAACAACAAAATAAAAGGACACACACAAGGACTGATTATATTGCAGGACTATCTAGGTATCCGCATGTACCTATCTTAATAGCAACAACAAAACACATGATAAAGTGACTCCTCTAAGAGGTAAGGCCTTTCTTTTTCTAAATCAAGAACACCCACATTGAAAAAGTAACACACAACACATGTGTGGTGTGTGCCCTTTATAAATAAAACTGTAGAAAATGTTGTCCCCGTTGTGAAATTTAGCAGAAAACCATTGAAATTACAGAGGACATAATATTATGATATCCTTCGGTCTCTCCTTACAGTTCACTTCGTCGTTTTACGTTTCGTTCCTTTCCGTTTTCATATTATTGTCAATTTCTTGTCTAGCGGATTCGTATTCTATTCTAAGGATTATTTCTTAAATCCATGCAAACAATGATTTTCTTTTTAGGCAATTCAACATAATCGTTATGGCTGTCGCCTTTGCACAGACATTTTTCCTAATGATTGTGTCTTGGGGCTTCATTGAGGCGATAATGACCATTTTTGTGTTTAGGTTTGCTGATATTTTATAAGGCTTTAGATACTTTATCCACAAATTATATTATATAAAGGCCACATCATTACCATGGATCGTATAAGGGTAACCTGTATGATGGTCTGGGATCTTGCAATCAAGATAACTTCTTTATGAGGAAATTAAATTGTGAGGTGTCGTTCCAATCGGTTGTTGTCCTCATTGGGTTTTTGTATCCCTCCCTTTTCATAAGACAGTATAGAACCTGTGTGGTGTTTACATACTCTTGTGTCACTTCACCACTCTGGTGGTATTAATGATGGGTGTAATTTAAATGACACTTTGTATACCACATGCATAAAGGCAGGATGTTTTTTTTTTTTGTTGCTTTTGTTAGTCTCTACTGAGTTTCTTATACTCGCCGTCAGAGTGGAATCGTGTGGGTGCCTTTCTGATAAAATCAGCAATGTTATTTCTGTTTTTTTTTTTTTTTTGTTTATTCAACGATAATTGGAAAGTTGCGCGTTGCTAAAAGAATTTTGAATTGTTTTTTTGTTGCTTTAAGATTTTTTGGTTGTCAACATGGCATATAATCGTATATGCACTGCTTTGTGGTGTGTGTGTATTTTAGATGGAATATTATTATAACAAATGGTTTGTGAATTTGAAAATTGTTTTCTTAGCAATTAACTTGTAGAATTTATGTGAAAGCTTGTCGGGAATGTATAAATATTGTCAAGTTATCTGTGTTATAAAAGAGTAAATATTGAAAGTGTGGTATTGAGAATGTAAATTTTATAATAATCGTATCCTTGCACGTCTTGAATTTTTTTTAAGTGTTGTGTATTTCTAATTGCACATATAATACGAATTCAATACAGGGTGCCTCAAGAACACACTTTGTGTTGCTTTATCATTTTCAAAATAAATAAGTCCAATTCAGATTTTCTTTCATTACTTTGTCTCTTTTCACCGAACTTTTAATAACTCTGGCGGTAAGTTTTGGCACTTGTGTCTTCTTTGAAAGATTCCTCATTATGTGCCACATTATGTCGCTTGTTCTCATATAACCGTGTTTAAAAAAAAAAAACCGACACAGCAAACCATAAGTAAAAATGATTCATACTCGCAACGAGCACTTGATGTATGTGTAGACGGTTTAGAAGAGTTAAATTGGTATTGCGTAAGCGCTAAAAAGACAATGCTCTATTCCAGACTTGAACGGAACAGTACTTCCCAAGTACGAAAAGTTTAAATATTTTGGAATATGATCAACATTAGAGCACCCTGTGATGACGACATCATCCATCGCGTAAGCGTACGGTAGATGGATGAAGTGGCCTGAAAATTCTGCCATCTTCTGTGAGAGAAAAATGCCCAATAAGCTTAAAGGAAAACTCTACACATCAGTAGTTCGTCCATACGGTTTACAATGTTGGACAATGTACAAAAAGTATGATAATAAATTGACGGTAACTGAGATAAAGATGGTTCGCAGGACAGTATAGAAGTAACAAAGCTAGATTAAATCGGAAGTAAAAATATCCGAAGACGGATTCACGTTAAATTCACGTCAGTTGGTTTTGTAAAGTGCTTCGGAGAGACGCTAAGAACCCCGTCCAAAATGCACTTTCATACAACGTTCTGATGTAATCGCAAATAAATGCAGCGCACCAGCATTCAGTTTGCCTCAAACATGGAACAATTCATGATCGGGAAGCTTGTTGAAATTTTCTGAGGTCGATGTAAGATGTGATCTCATTCGAGGTCATAGAAACATTGAAAAAAGGCAAAAAATAAAAAGAAGAAGAATCATGAAAATGTATTTCTCACCAGTCGCAGTTCCAAATTCTGCTACATCTTTAGCCACAACAACAATTGTAACGATAACTTATTTGAGGACTTTAGCTCCTTTTTTGGCAACTGTTCGTCCAGTTTCTTCTTTGTAAGCTGCTTAGCGCCTTGATATTTAGTCAGTCGGTGTTGGACAGAAAGCTAATCTGCACCAAAATTTTACCTTGTAAATCGTTGAAATGAGACAATCAAGGTTATCCGAAAACACATCCTGCAAAATGTCTATTCTCACGCAAACAGTGTTGGGATAAATCGCCGCCGAAGGTCCTGAATTTGCGATCGCAGAAAACTCGTTTATATGGCTCTGTATTGTTCTTCAATCGCAGATCAATCATCTTCACGATATCTTTTGTACCAACAGCCATAGTGTCATTAAAATGATCACTATACGAGGCCTTATGAAAATTATAGACTGGGTTCAGTCTTTTCCTTACAGGCTGGTAAGCACCGTAATGTTGGGTTAGTTGGTGCAGGACGGCTGGAAATCTGCTTCAAACTTAACTCTGGAAAAAAGGAGTACAAGTATTCTGTGTTGTCGTTAGCGTTCCATGGCTTGTTGATGTTTTTTCTGCATTTTTATCTTCGTAAATTAATATTAAATCAAAACTGAAAGTCGCTCAATTGTGTTAAATTTGTAGCCCCTCCTGATGGGGTAACACATTTTCGGTTACCTTGTATCTTTATCATTTATCACCATTCATTCATTGTTTTTCATGTGTCAATGAGCAACAAAGAATTGACCTCATTGATTCTAGCTTAACATTTCAGTTATGATCATTTATTCTTTCATGACACTCTTTCTGCTAAAACTGCTAAATTCCATGTTACTGTAGAGATTCCATTTAAAAGAAAATAGATGTCATAATTTCTCAATCGTTGACCCGAACCACAACTACCAGTTTGATATAATTGGCGACCAATAAATTTTCTTTCAGACTTCAAATGCATACAAAAGCTCAAATTAAACATTCACTCCAAAAACCTCGCGCCAAATATTAGAATTCTTGTGGTAATTAAACAAAAGTTCTATCTTTGAATTCTTTTCGATAGCAAGTGGGTTCTTTATTCAGAAACTGCACTGGAATGGCAACTCTGATTAAGCTCCAATTAACACATAGAATTTACCTTAAATGGCGCCCGAGAAAAGACCTTATTAGCACTAATGCAGTCTTTGAATTGTCTTAGAAACTATACCAAAAGATATGTGATAATTTATTACAGCTTACTACTTTCCCAGCTGACCTGTTATCCGATCCTTTATGTTGAAACTCCCAAAACTTTAAAAAAAAAATACGTACCATTATAGCTTCATCTTAAGATCTGCGTGTGATATTCAAAGTCCTACTGCAGTGAACAGTTTTTCTTTCAGTTAAGGTTGTGTGTCCCGGTCCCAGAAGATCTGAGAGTTTTTTTTTGCCACTTTATCCACCCTACCGATAGACTAACGCAATGCTTGATATGTGATCATAACAAAATATTTCATGTATGATCATAGGCCTAAGGTTTTTGAACGTCAATCACTCTTCAGAACAGGTATCGGTAAATTGCATATAAATTAATATTATAAATATAAATACAATAACTACTTGAGCATAGTGGAGTACCACAGGAGTCTTTCATCGGACCTATGCTTTGTTTTAAGACACCTGAAGCTAGTACAGAATATAAGTTATCTTTTGAAACTCCATTAAACTTCAAAATCAATTCGTTTTCACTCCTTTCCTGAGCAGAAAACCATTCTAAGCCATAAAAAATAAATCTGTTCGCAGCTGGCATTCAGAAAATCTTAATTTGACAATAAATGTCATTAAAGCAAGCAAAAAGTTCCCTTGAATCATAAAAAAAAGTCCTAAATAAATACTGCTTTGGTCATCAATCAATCATACAATTAAGCAAATCATTTTTTATTAATAATTCCAACTAACCAAAAGCACCATCAATCTTTTCTCTGATGATGCAAACAAAAGCTTGAAACAAATATTACAAAATTATATTGACATAACAAAACAAATAAAAGCGCACCCACTCATCAAGCAGCTTCATTCACCCAAAACCATAACACCATAATAATTTTACGCCAAATAAAAAAACTTATTCATCCGAACTATCTTTTTTTGCTTAAAATCATTTATTTATTTTAAAAACAATATTTTCATCTCACTTCTAGACATTAAGTAGTTTTACTCTCTCTCTTAATTCAAAATCCATCTCCGATTCCCATCACGGAAATAACATTTCATTCTTTTCCATTGCACTTGCATATTCCATTCCAAAACAACTTCTGTGAAGTGTATCTATATATATGTATCTTTATGAAGTTATATATCTAATAACAACAACACATTTGTGAATTCTTAAAAACACTGAATAAATATTTCAACAAACATTCTCCGATCAACGAAAATATAATTTGTGTTTGCTTTTTTTTTATTTTTGTTTTCCCTCAATGCGCGCACATATATTTGTAAAAATAAATGAACCCTTAAATTATTACGAATCAACAGTACACAAGTCTTATTGCAGGGAGCAATAACCACCATCCGTTTAATCCTCTCACTCCCCCCCCCGCCCCAACTACTCTGCCATCGCCCCCACTTGATGGTATGAAAAAATCTGTTTTCAAAAAGTAAACACTAGTAAGCAGTGTTTTTATGTTTTTTGAGAAAGAAGGAGGCCAATAGGGAACAGGGTGTTTCCTTTCAAAGTATGTGCTAATTCATTTCTATATTCGAGATATTTTTAAAAACCTTATTAATAGAATAATTGGGATCGAATGAGCAAATTTTTTTGATCTCCCGATGTGGAACTATGTCTTTTGGTGAAGTGCTTTCAATAAAAGATTCTCCATGGATGCTTGCATAAAAAATATTCTCATCTTTAATTTTCAAAATAAGATGATTAAAGATTTTATCTCTAGTCGGATTTTATAAACTTTAGCATCAGAGAAATGCAGAACCATCATTGAGCAGGCCATTGGTTAGACTTTTAAAATACAACAAGTGCAATATGTCCCATTCAGCTGCTCAACCATTGAATCCTGAAAAAGGTTGAATGAAAACCCGCCCCTCATATAAAAAAGGAAAGCATGTTGATGACCTGGGAAGATGTCTGAACACTCAGCAATTGGCGTTATGATCTGAAATGCGATAACAAATTTCCCAACAGACCCGATGATCTGCTTGTAGCGTTCTTTGGATCATCTTGCTTTTAGTTCGATCGAGCTGGAAATCCCTAATTTATTGTTCTAAGACCAAATTAACAATCTACTGTGGTCAGAAGATCAAAAAATTAAGACTGTATCGCTGGCACGTTCCTATCAAGTGTGCTTTCAATTTATAGTAAGCTTAATTTCAATAGACCTAATGTTATGTACTCTAGTCGTATCGCAAATCGGTGGAGCCACCTAGCACTATGATTGGACTGAAAGTCTCCTTGACTTCGAGCACCGCGATCTTTATAGTCCGCCTAATAGATTTAAAAGAACAACAACAGTACCTCCTTGTCCTCTGACAAATATTTCTTCTCATATGCTCCAAGAAAAGGATAAACACTGGGAACTCGCAACCAAAAACCAAAACCTAGCTGGTTTTCACCAAGGAAAGGCAGATACAACGTTTTTATTTGTAATATTTGTAATTAAAACATAAATTGTATTACAAAGTAAAAAACTGCTAAACTGTGTATCAACTGCTGTTCCCATGTTTTTAAATAACCAAAACACTAAAAACTAAATCTTTTTGCTTGAAACACCCTGTATTTTATAGTTTTTCTCTGGCTGTCTGTAGTTGCCTGATTGTAGTTAACATCGGCGAAGCATTCTGAATGCCCTAAATCAATCGACCATCGATGGTTTTTTTTTGTATGCTACTTCTCCGAATCGGATGCGGATACATTCCAATTTCACCACCACCACCACAATACCATAGTTGAGCGATGCATGGTGTTTTATGATGAAAAAAAAAAATAAAGAAAGAAACATAATAATTGTTTGGCATGTAATTGAGCGAAGAAGGGGGAGCACATTATATCATCATCATCATCATCATCATCGTCATCCAGTACAAGTAGGGGGCGCTGACTGCTCCAAACATACCGACTGAATTTGGACTGCGTTTAGCCACCCTTTTGGGACTTTATTGACTGTATCAATGGGGTGTGTTAAACAAATCAACCGGATAATGTACTGCGCCAGCAATTGTTTTGATTGTTTTATTTATTTTTTTTTCTGTTCATTCCATGAATTTATAGCTATTTTTCTAACCTACATTCTTTTTTCTTTTGGTATATAGTAATAAATATTTCTACTTTACTGCATTTCTGACTGTGAGAAAGTTTTTTTTTTACTTTGTATTTATTTGGTTTCTGTATTTTAGAGAAAAAGATATTTAGTATCTTTAATAGAAAAAAACTGACTTGCCTCCTGCTGGTGCACTTGTTTTCAAAATAATTTGCATATACGATCGATTTAGAATCATGCTGTGCCAGATCTCCACACCTTAGTTTCTGTTAAAGACTTTAATGTGGCGTCTAAGCGCGTATTTATCATTTAAAGGGGAACTAAAATATTTCTCTATGCAATACAGAAATACACCACGTATCTCGTGGTGTTCTGGTTCTGGTTCAATGAAAAGTATTAATTTTGCTATTCCGCGTCAATATAATCTTTTATTTCTGATGCCATTTCATTTCCAATGTCTGGAGTAAAAAGTCGTTAAGTTGGGCTTAGAGTTACCAGTTAGTGGCGGCACAGTTCTTCCTCGTTGTGGATGTCTTTAACATGTATGTATATATAGTGCTGCTAAACATGAAGGCGCTTTATCTTGGAAGCACGTTAGAAAAGATTGTCCATTAAGTGATCAATACTATGTTTCCAGCAGCAACAGCTTCTTTGGTAGGCGTTGCATAAGTATTAGCCAATGTTTTTTTTTTTATTAGGGAGTAAACATGAACCCATACTGATGAAAATAGATCTCGCTCGTTCCAAAACACATAATATATGTTTGAAGGGATTCGCAGAATTTCGAAGTCCAATCAAACTTTAAGATGGCGCCCAACGTGAGGCTCGAATTCTGATAACCGCAATAATATGATTGGTTGCTTTTTTTGGCTTCATTGAAGCAATGAAAACTTTTCTAACTCTTGTTTACAAATTCGTTGACAAATGGTAGGACAATATGAGAAAGTATCTAAGGCTTGAAAATCTTCTTAACCATTTGTAGCTACGCTCGAAAATATTAATTTGATAAGTAAAGAAACAGGTCAACCAAATTCGTCCTTCAGAGCAATTTTTTCAAATAGCCATCCTTTGTTATTATTAAATGGATTGTCAAAAGAAGTGTCATTTATGCAACTGTATGTTTCATATGGCGCCCAACGTGAGACCCGAATTCTCGTAACCAAAGTAATATTATTGGTGTTTTTCGAGACGTTAAATCTTTTTAATATGTGGTGTCCAATTAATTATCACTTTAAAATCTTATTAGCTATTAATATATAGCCGTCTTTCCGAATCTTAATTCGAATATCGTTATAAATGAATGAATTCTCAGAAGAATCGAAATAGCACACAACTTCATTTATACAAATCTATGTCATAGATGGCGCCCAACGTGATTCTATTATTATTATTTTTGCTTTTTACATTTTTTTTCAAGAAAGACAAGACAATTAACTATCGCATACAAATCTGTGCCATTGGGAGCTGCCTGCCAAATTATAATTTGATAGATAAGAAACTGATCCACATAGTTGTCATTCGGAACAAATTCATATCCCTTAATCCATCCGTTATAGTTGAAAGGTTTTTCAGAGTCGATATGCCACGCACCTTTATTTATACAACCGCATATTACTAATGGCGCCCAACGCGAGGCCTGAGTTGCGACAACCTAAGTAATAATATTAATTTTTTTTTAGTTTCCATTTTGTAACTGTTGTCTGCAGATTCTTTCACAAATAGCAAAATGATATGAACTTTCATAATTGCAGAAGCATCAGAAACACATTTTAAAAATAACATCCATAAATCCATTTCCATACGTGCCACTTTACCTTTAATCGATTTAAAGTTAATTTTATAAGACACAACAACCCAAATGTATTCCTATCTATTTTTTTCCATTATCCATTTTCTTAAAGTCTTATTTGTCTATTGGGACATTTTTTTATATTTTATACTTCGAAAGCGTCTCGTAATTTGCACTTTTCTTTAAAACAAAATTATTATTTCATCCTCCTTTTTGTTACAATGCCTCCCATGAGAACAATTTTGCTATTCTATTTTCATCTTGTTTCTCTCTATTGGCACTCAGCGCACTTATATCTCCCCCTTAAAGCCAAAAAAACAATGTTTTTCTTGCCAAACCAGTACTGGCGCCATTATCATAAAAAACATCGATTTCCCTTCCAAAAGTTATTATATGAAAAAAAAAAAAATCAAGAGACACCCTCCATCCAAATGAGACAAAAACAAAAATCCCAATTTAGAACCATAAGTATGCACTTAAGAATTTCTCACGAGCCAATTAAGTTGAGCCGCCACCGCCACTGACATCTCGCCGCCATTGCCGACCAAAAGTGAGTAATGTCAAACGAAAAATCCATCTCATCCTGTCTGTCTGATAAACCAATTTGATGCCTTTGATCCTTTGATGTGTTGACAATGTCGGAAGAGAAAAATTTTTGTGTTTAGGCAAAACACCCCAACGAACATTTATAAAAGTCCATTCATCGTTTCAATATCCTAAGTCAACAAAGAAGCTGATGCCTTTCCTTGTTTTCGATAAAGTAAGAACAAAAAGAAAACAACTGTACTTCATCGTTTCTCAAAAACAACGCTGCCAACTCACATTACAATGAATCAAAATTTTGTTCCCTTTTTCATCATTTCGTCCTTTGACAACATCATCCTTATTATTCCCTCAAAAGTCCGATACCGCGTGCCATCATAATCTTTGGTTGCCATTGCCAACTCAACTTAGTAACAAATCCTTGCAATAAACGCTGAATAGCTGAATGACATTAAAGCGGACTTCGTTCATCCTATCCACCCACCACACCACATCTATACGTTCGTACAAAACGATTTCCGAAAAGGAAACTTATTTTTTATATATTTTTTTCGTTCACATCGGCGGCGTTAACAATAACCCTCCTTCATCTATTCCAAAGTAAAAAAAAAAGAACGCGAAACTGTATAGTAGAAGCAAAGCCTCCAACAGTGCCAACTACTACCACACTACAGGCAACTACTAAATACCAGCAAAACCAGCCAGTCAGTTCAGCCAACAGCATCGCCTAGGAGTAAGTAATGAATGCGATAATTTGCAGTCAACTTTGACACTTCCATGAAATGTCCCATTACTATGTTTCTATTCTCCCCTACCAGTCCAACACTTGCTTTGTTATCCTTCGGTGATAAGCTAGGTGAATGTTTTCAGTATGGCAGTTGAGAGATAAGAATTCCTGTGTGGAATATTATCGAAGATTTCATCGACCAAAATATTTTTTCAGTTGGAATTTTTTTCAAAATTTTAAGTCTTGGCGTTTCTGTAAAGAATTTTCGAAACACAGAAGCTTGGTCAATTTAAGATCAACGCAATGGAACAAATGTTTAAAAGCAAACGGTTTGTTCGGAATAATTATCTCATCCATTGTAAAGAGCTAAAATCATTAGAAATATAGTTTTAGGTTCATGTGTGTCATTTTTCTTCGTTTCGTCGATATTGGCATTAATTTCCAGAAGCTGATTTGTGTCGATTGCATTAATAATTTTTCAAGAAAATATAAGATTTTCTTGCTTATCTGGCTGCCGATCCATGGAAGATATCTGTCAATCAAGCAATCGTGGATCCTCCTCGATCCCGGGCACGCTGCTCTCGGTTATGAAATCTATGCGTTCTACTTTCTCCGTTGACCTGGCTTTAAAGCCGGAAATTCCGTCGTCCTTTTTGCCTTGAACTATGTAGCTTAGGTTTGAAGACTCTTGGGCATATTTTCCGCTCGATCAATTTAACGAATACAATTGCATCCTTCTGCTTACACACGAGAAATATTGAATCCTTTGGTTTATTCAAATAACTATCTGCTATCTGCTGTGAGAAGACTAAAGAAATCACATGATAGTTCATCCCCCTGCCTAGACCTTTAAGATGTTTGAAGTTGTTGGGAAGAACTATTCCCCAGTTAGACACCATATGGGGTATTTCATGTATGTGACGATACATGCGCAACAATTTCCAGGGATCACGAGTTCGGATATTACCATAGTCAGTTCTGGTGATGAATGTTACCATATCAGGCTTTGAAATCGATGAAAATATGGTGGGTCTTGAATTGAAATTTAATTAATCTGGTTGATCGGCCGGTCCGAAAATTAGTTACTGCTAGTGTTGCATAAAGGCTTAAAACATTTAAGATATGATCTTATTTGCGACAGTTAAAAGGAATGTGCCTCAATAGTTCTTGCAACACATAGTACTTATTTACTTAAGATGATGACACGCACAGCCCGGGATGGACTTCGGCCTAACCAAAATGTCTCTCCAGCCAGGTCTGTTCCTAGCTAATCGTTCCCAAATACCCACCGCAAGTTGGCTGGAGTCGTTTTACACTTGAGTGCGCAATCAATTCAGAGGTCTTCCAATGCTGTACCACATCAGAATTGGAGACGAAGACTCGTCAGTTGACTTGTCAGTGGTGTCCATACCCTCCACCATCTCATCGGCTTTTTTTAAGATTTTTATTAGGTTAATATAGTTTTAAAGCCCGTATAGCTCATCATTGAATTTTGTCTCCATAATTCTTCGATACACACAGGACCAAAAACCACTCGATGAATCTTTCTCTCAAAGGACGTAAGTAACTTAAGATCATCGTTTTTATAAGATGGGACCCTATAGAGCAGATATTCGAGTCCTATTTGGCATATTTGATTGATAATTGATGTATGCGTGGCGCCCTACCAAACGTCACTATCGTATTTGCAAAGTTCTGCTTTCTGCTGGTCGGTCATCACATCCTATTGCCCCTTTGTTTGTAATGTTTTCCAAAGCCAAGTCTACCTCTTTTATACTGAATGGAACTAGTTCCTCATTGACTGCTGGTTAGAAGCTCGTTGCCCATTCAACAATATATAGGAAACGCTTCTTGAATAAATTTTATCTTCCCTGAGCTTCCAGACAAGGCAATTTTCGCTGTTACGAGAAGCCAGTATATTCGACTTAACAAGCAGTCAGGTTGCCTAGTTGTGCTGTTTCGATAGCGTGCTTACTTGAAACCTTCAACGTTTTTATCTTCTTCGTGGTGGCTCGCGCTTTATTCGAGGTCTCTGTTGATCTCCAAATTGTTTGCTGCTTGAAATGTACTACGTAGACAAAGTTGGATACGTACCGTTCATCGACAAAAATGTGATTGATTTGTCCATCTGGTGGGCGCCAGGTTGTTTTCTGCATATTTAGCCTTTGATATTAATATAGTTTAACTTATCAACTTATAACAAACCGATGCAAAGTCTATTCGTAGGAAGAAGTTATCCGATGTCGTTTCGAGTCGTCGAAGAAGTCTTCCTTTCAGTCTTTGCGTTGATGTCTCCGAGCACCACCAGAGATCCTGTCATTTTATATGAATATAACACATTTCCAGCTAAAAGAAGTCATCGTTTCGTCATTGGTTCAGAAACCATTTATTCGATTTAACCGTAGATTGCAAAAGTATAAACAAAATATAAAAATAATTCAGCAAGCACTCATTATGGTGAAATTCTTCTTTTTTCAAACTGCTATCACTGATGTCAATGCACAGCGAAATTTCCATTTTTCTAACTGCATCCGAAATGCTGTCAGGGTTTGTTGCTCGATGCTGCAACAATGGCAATGATGATGGGATCATACAGCCTTCGCGTTTTGTATTAATTTTTTTCCCCTCTTTTTGTCCTTGTTCCTTGCAACAACTGCTTTACACAGCCAAACAGCCGTTCATAGAGTTCTGGAAATTTGGCATCCTGCTGGGTGCTCTTCGACTTGATTTAGTATCAGAGAAGGGCAGAGTTTTGGTTTTTCGGAGGGTTGCATTTTCAGTGACAGAGGAATTTAGCTGCAATGCGCGTTACAACAACGCGTGGTAGGAGTATTGAAACTAGCAAGTTATTGTGTATTTAGCCAAGGACTTTAATACTTGGCCGAGAATCCAAGTACTGGCAGTACACAATCTTTTTTTTTTTTGTCAGTTCTTGAATTTTTCGTCCTTGGTATCTTTGAAGTGGATACAATCTCTGTGTTAAGGGTTTATGAAGATTGTGTATATACATAGGCAAAGAAGTAGCAAAGACACGTCTTCATCTAAAAGTTATTGTTATTATCTCTCTTTTGCCAAGGATAAAGACGAAAGGAAAATATACAAAAAAAAAAGTTTCAAACTGGCGGCAATGTCAGTTGATGTTACTTTGAAGGGATATTTTTTTTATTTTATTTGTTTTTCTTAAGTACATTCACACTTCTTCTTTGGAAGTTATGACTGCAGATGCGTTTTGTCCTTCTATTTAGTAAGTGTGCAATGACATAAAAGAAGAAAGTATACAAGCAACACGAAGAAAGGACCTTCTTTCTTAATTTTAATTTATTTGAGTTTTGCGAAAAATCGTAATAAGTTTTCTTTCAACTAAAATCGCAGTGAAAAACTTAAAAGAAATTGCTTTAAAAAAAAATGGTCAAGCGGTACAAATGTGAAAATGTCTTCTTCAATTTGTCTGATGGCTAAGCAGAACTTAAGAAAAAGAAGTTAAAAAAGAAAACATCCTTTTAGCATTGCAATCAGGCACTGACTATTTATTTAAGAAGTTGGAAAAGTTTTGTTAGCTAAATAAAAAAAAAGAAGAATTAAATGCAGTCAAAGAATTATTTTTTTGTGAAGTTTATGATGATTACTTTTTTTTCCAAACGGTGATGGTGTCCATAGATACTTTTCATAATCTTGTAAATAAGAACTCGTTTACAAATGTGTTAAGGTATTATAGTGATAAAACTGGTGCAACAGTTTCATAGAAAATAATTCCTTAATTTATTTTGGTACTCAAAGTCGAAGAGTTCCGAGAATATTTTGTTCAAACGATATTTTATTAATGTCTTAATTCAAAGAAAAATTGTCAATTGGAGTTGGTGTACATCAGGGAAGCATCTTAGGTCCTTTAATCTTTTAAAGTTCAATCATTGACTCTGCTGAAAGGTGCTTTGACAAATCCTAAAGTAAATCAGTTGGTTCTTTGCTGGAAATTGAGCGATCATGCAAGGAGAACTTGTTACGTAAAGTCGAAATGTCTATGAGCTTAGAGCTATAACAACCAAGACGTAAGCAAAATCACTTTTTGTTGTTACAAAAAAAGGGGAGAATATGAAAACTCATCATATGAATTTTCCCGTACGGCTTAGTACTTCGGAAACAAGCAAATTATATGACACCTGCGTCATTTGGCCACCGACATGAAAAACTCCAGATCACTATATCCTACCAGTGACGAGGGTTAGTTGTCATCATTGTAAGCCTATTTGAAATCAATAAAATCGCAAGAAAAGTTCTATCTTTGTCTGAGACGTGACAGGAAAAGACGTGCTACAAGAAAAGGGGATACCAAAGAGCTTTACCGAATTTTCAAAAAGTATCAGTTTTTAACTTACTTACTCCTTGGACTCTTCGTGAAGCGTAGGGAGACAACTACTACTACACGGCCTCTAATTCTATTTATAAAAATGTGTTACAGCTCTCTTCAACTTTTTCCATCTTTCGAAGATTCCTTTTAAACTGTTCAACACCACTGGCCCCCAGGTTCAGGTCCTTTGCCACCTGGAGTAAAAGGATCTCATTGTATTACGTTTATCGAGGAGAGTCTTCATCACACCGTAGGGAGTGAGGAATCCACTTCGGCTTCTTTTAGCGACTCACGATGTTGAAACGATTTTGACTAATCTTTCGAAGAAGCAGATTTTGATTTGCGAATCTTTAATTCCATCTTCAACTGTACCATTACCGTCTTTGAAGACAACGCATTCTAAGTGCAGAAAGTTGTTCGCCGCTTCAACCTGCTGTCCCGCTCTCCAGTTACCAGTTATGTTGTTGATCTTCTGATTGTCCAGATTGCTTACCATCTGGTGATGATCCATAATGTTGTGGGAAACTTACTTACTTACTTAATATTGCGCTCTTCTTCTCCGAAACACACAGGACCAAAAATCACTCGAAGAATCTTTCTCTCAAAGCATCCAAGCAACTTCTCATCCGAGTCTTTTAACGCCCATGCTTTTGCCCATGCTTCCGCCCTATACAGCAGGACTAGGATGATCAAGGCCTTGGCGATGGAAATCGAAACAATGATAAATCTTATCACAACCTACAAGACAGCTTACGATCGATGGTGCCCCAACTCATTTCCTTAAAGCACAATTTTTCAGTAGAAGGTTAGAATTTAAATAAAGTTTATTCTTATGGCAACATGTTTTTCAATCAGTTCGATATCCCGATTTAACACAGCCAAATTGATTAGTAAACTCGAGATCTCACACAAACTGAAAAAGATGTTTCCATCAGAGTATGGAAGACAGCACGAGGTTAACTATAACTCTGTAATGATCACGCACTGAAAAATTGGGCCTTAGAATCCAAAATACATGCTACTGATTATTGTTTCTATAATAGGAATCGGGAATCGGGTATCGGGTATACAAACAGAGTGGAGTAAAGAGCAAAAACCAATGAGCAAAGCAATGAAAACAAACACTTTTAAAACGATGGTGCGCTTTGTGTGCTACCCTTTCACTGCACTGCAGTACTTCACTGCACGTGTCTGATTTCATCGGTTTGCACTCTGATCTACTCAGTTTGTGAGCGTTGAACGTGTCTAAGGCAGTTGGATGACAAAATACGGCAACGCCAATGCTGCTGGATAAGTCACACCCTAAGGAATCCTATAACAGAACATATTCGTAGGAGAGTCCTTGATGTTGTTGAAAAGCCATTAAGGTTAACATTTAAATCATCAATTTTGGCAGGAAATGTCAGCAGGAACTTCCTTTTAAAAAAGCTATGGAATTATTTACTAATGCCATGGAATTAATATAACATTTGTGAAGGTTCGAATTCTCATGTCAAAACTGCGTTGTTAAAAACACTTCCTCAAATCTTGGCTTTCATCTGCTCTAAACTCTCCATCATAGATATATGTTATTGCAGAACTTCTCCTTTTAGAACCCCACATGTAAAAGTCAACGCCAGACAGTTCAGTTGTTATCTAAGATGGCAAAGAACTTTTGCTGGAAAAACTGTACAGAAAATTTCAAATTTTTATCGGTTTAAAAAATATATTTATACCAGAGTTCGGTAGTTAACTAATTACCTCGAGGACCAAATTAAAGAACTTTCTAATTCAATTTGTAGAAACTCCAACAGATACACCCCAACTTACTTTAAATTTAACGTAAAACATTTCCCTGAAAGATAAAAATCCAAAAAAATAAATGCCTGTTTTCACTCACAAGTGCCTGTTATTCTCGAATTCCCTTGTATCCTGTCACATTCCGAAAATGTTCTGCATCTCCGTCCAATACTTCCGCCATTCACAGTGTGAAGAGTGTGAATCATGCCAATCTGAACCTGCTGGCTCCACCACACACTGATTTCTATACTCCAGGGCGTTACCATTCATTGTCAGTATGCTGTTTTGCTGCAACCACGTAAATCCTAAATCAAACTGACATCCCACTAAAGGACACATTTGATTCACTTCCATTTCTGTTTTTTCAAATATATTATTTTTTGTTCGCAACTGACACACAAGAAGAGAGAAAATTTAATTTGCACAAATAAATTTTACCAAAAAATACATATATATATAAAGCCCGCAATGAAAATTCCCAAAGGGGCAACAAACTGACGTCCGACTAAGCAACGACACGACGACGACGACGATGTAGGCATCGTTGAATCATAATTAAGGGGGCGTTCGCATTGTGGTCACCATAACCAACCCAACACTCAATGCATTTCCATTTAACACTTCATCCTAGGGATAATAAATCTGAACTCACAACGATGATGAAGATACACGGCCTGTATGCCCCCAAAAAAAACCAACCAAAGAATTATGATCATCCTCGAGATCTTTATAACGCATATGAGCAAAAAAAAAAAAAAAAAAAGTAAAACGCCAACGCTAAGTTGACGCCCGGCCAACGCGGACAAACCGACGGCAATTGTCATGTTCGGAAGTAATTTATCATCTGTTCGTCGTTTTAATCGAAATCATGTCTTGTAACGTTTGCCAGATACAACAACTATAACTACACCTATGTCCCTGCAAAACTACACATCGAATTCGCACATTTCGTTTGTAAAATTTGTCATCATCATCTGACAGATGACAGTTGGGTAGAGAGGAACAAAAAGTCGTTAGAGTGAAAGAAGAAGATAGATTTGAAATCCATGTGGTAAGGCTCACTGTCCCGTCCCTACAATATTGACGTTAATCGCGTTCCAAGATTTAGCGACACACGAGTTGTATGTAACTACTGCTGCTGCTCCAACTCCTGCAGTCCTTTCTTAAAACCTAAAGCCACCTATCAACTTGTCATCCTTTCATATTTGAGTTGCACCTCCTCCTTCGCAATTTTACTCACTGTTTTCCATTCCCAATGTATTTAGTTGGTTCACGTGCGTAGAATGCTTCCTGTGTGATGTTGGGACTGTTGAGTATGGTGGCACAACACCGGTGACGGTGGATGTTGTTGAAAGTATATTTATAGGTAAACCCACAAAGAAATAAAATAAAAAAAAAGCATTTCATTCTCGTCCTTCATGCTTCGTCGCGTAAGTCTTTCTTTCCATCATTGTGCCATTGAATTTCTGCTTCGCATCGCAAATCTATTCTTTACATTTTTTCTGGTTTTGGATGTGAGAAGAATTATGAGCAAACAAGATGTAAATCAATGTGTGTTTTTTTCTTTGCTTGCTCACATTACCTTCATCATACGCCTTCGGCTCAGAAATTTGCCAATCCTTCTTATGATGCAGAAAATATGTTAAGGGTTGAATTTGAACTTTTTGGAAGGCAAATAGAAAAAGTGGCACAAGTCAAATCAGATGAAAAAAAAAATATATATATATATTTTCATATCTTCATGGCTTTTTTTGGTTTTTGCTTTTGTTTTTATCATTTCACTGCCTCTAGGTTTTTCTTGCCTTCGTGAAGGCACACGTTTTTTTATTGTGACTCATATGTCGTTTGTCAGAAAGCAAGGAGGTACCTACACTACGCGTCATAGACACTGATACACCACTTTCACAAAATAAAAATTTTTAATCGAACATTTGATTGTTGGTTTAGTAGTGATTAATAACATTAAGAAGAACATACCACTTTGGCTTACTCCAGTTTCATGGTTTAATCACATTTAATGAAGCTCATACGAAACCATGGCCTTTTATATCATTTTGAAGAAAAACTCGGGCGATAAGCTCTCCCGACGGATATTCTCTTTGTCAGTGAAGGCAACCTTTTCAGTCAGTGCAAATCTCCAAAAGAAGAGAGCGAAAGCGCCACGTGAAAACCCATTCTTAAAAGTGTTGCGAACCGTGTTACTGTAGATGTTCTTGTTTACCATAAAACTACACATCCTACCGCCCTCTCCTTTAATCTGCTGCAGCAAAAACCTTGGAGAGTTGCGTGGCGCATTGTTGGCTTTACTTCAAAACAAGGTCTTCCGACGTATCTTTTGTCAGTTCGATCTTCGTCTCGCGTTCCTTTAATAGAAGTAGTTAAATAAATGCCTTAGTGGTTGGCACATTTGGCACATTTGACGTTAAGCGTTCCATGCCTTGTAAACGTGTAATTTGCATCCCTTGACATCAAGTAATAAACTCATCTAGTAGCGTTTGCTCTTCGACGTCAAGTAATAAAACCTTCCAGCAGCTGGCTCGAGCTCTAACCTGTCATCCTCACTTACTTTCACCAATTCGTTAGAGATCTCCTTCCATTTGATAACGGAACCGGAAATGAGGACTTTCTTGGTATCTTCTTCACTCTGTATTGAGGTTGAAGAATTTACGGGCTGGAGTTTCTGTTTTCCATAGTTCGACATGCGCCTGCCTATTTAACCGTTGAAGGAGAAGTTTTCTAATTCGACTCATCAGTCATCACTCAAGTAACTGTACAGCATGTATATTGCTAATTCACTGAATACCTATAATTCCTGCCAAAAATAATGGTCGTGCACATCGGTCGTTCTTGGTTTCTTCTCCATTGCTAGCTTGTTCATATGAGACGTACTCGTTCTGTACCCGACAAAAAAACACGAGGTGTTGACTTTTAGGATGAGTTGTCTTAGCTAAATCCGTTTTTCCATTTAACTAGTATTGCTCGTTAAACTGTATTCTCGAGTATTTGATCTTCTTTCTTGAGTTCCATCGATGAGGAAGATCTAAGTAACCCTCCAATTTTTGGCTGGAGCATTTGCATCCTTTTTCTTGAGTTTCTTTTTCGTTTGATATAGGTCATATCATTTGAATTCCTAGAATTGGTACTCCCCACATATCTGGTGTATGCTTTTTCCGCTGCAAATACTGCCGCCACATATCGACGTACGTGGAGAGTTATAGGAAAACTGAGGAGTCTATGCAACGTGCGAGTTCAAGCTGTGATTGGTCGAAATCGAAAGTGAAACACTGAAAAAATTTAGATCCTAAAGCAATCTTTGCGACGGTTGTCCTCGATGTTCGTAGAAAGCTTCCTGAGTGAACGAAGAACGATCTGGAGAAGAAGGTTGTAAACAAGTTCAATGAGTGAATTTGAAAATTTAATTTTGCTTTACAATTCCCTTATTTACACAAATCAAATAATCGTGTCTTCGAATGTTCTGATTTAAACAGTTGTACATAAAAGGTCTTGTGGAAAATTATAGTCTTTCGCAAAAAAGATATGCATCACTTTGCATGATTACCTTTTTAAACACCATTATAGTGTTCAGTGGTAAAAATTTGCTTAAAGAGTTTATTCATGCGACTAGGTTGCCCTTTCGATTGCACATTCAATCAAACAACAACACTGGCATTGTTTTGTTTCAATTAAAAGTCGCTGACTGTATTTTATTTCCTTCACATAGTGTTTTTAACATTCCATGTATCTATTCCAAGTTCCAAGGACATGTGCTACGTTCTATGTCACCTTGCCTTGAGTAAAGTTTCTATTTGCCCTCATGACTGACTGTCAGGCAATTTTTTTTGGATTTGTTTTCTATTTTATGTCAGGGCTATGAGCCTTGAGCAAATTCTTCCTCCTCGCATATTTAACTTATTTTCTTTTTTTTCTTTATTTTCAAACTCCAAAAATCGATTTTCCTTCCAAAGGATACACATTGATACAACAGCACTGCCATGCAACCATAAAATCATTATAAATCACTTAATTTTTGAATGTTTTCTTTTTCTACAAAACAAACTTCAGTGAACGCACTTTCTATAAAAAAGTTGACCCTTTGGAGCGATAAATAAATTCTAGTTGCTGATTTCATCTTTATTTTCTTTAAAATGATGACAATGTATTTTTTTTTTTTTGTAATAATCAGTGTTGTCGTTGTCATCATGGATGTTTTTTTTTTTTTTTTGTAAAAGCAATAACAACAACAAAAAATGTCTTAGTAATTATTTCATGTGATAGTGGAATTGGTGTCGTTGTCTTGTGTTGGACATCTCAAGGCTAAAAAACATTAACATTTTATACAAATTTAGTATCAAAATATAAGGGATGGAGAAAGTTGAAAAATTTATTTTTTATTTTAAAAATCTTGTTGGACAAAGCCATTTAGTATTTATTTATGAGCTGCAGACTAATAAATTTAATGAATAATGATAATTATTGCTTTTTATGAATAAATTGAATGTAATCGAGAACTTGTTGAAAGTATATAGGCAGAGATACTTAATGTTATTAAAAAAAATATATTTTATTTGTTCACATTAATATTCCCATGTCTTTATATTAAAAATATAATAAATACATTTTTAAATTTTTAATACACGAAAGTAATTAAAATAGAAAAATTAAAGAACTCTTTTTCAACATATTTTTTTTTATCTCTCATTACAGGTAAGAATTGCTGCATTACAATTATTTGTTTTACAAAATCGGAACAAGATAAGTATTATAAATATTATTTAACAAAATTTGAAACAGATAGGCTGAATAACTTAAAAAAATACCGCCGAATACACGTAAGAAGTAATTATTTATTACAATGCAGTATTTTAATTATTTCTCTGACCCAGTTCTTCAGTGCGAAATGATCCCAGGGTTAGATAGTTAACCTTGAGTCTAAACATTTATCGCATCAAAGTTAATTCGGGGTTAATTCTTACCCTGGTATGATCTCACACTTAAAAACTGGAATTAAAAGTGGCGCCCAACGTGGGGCCCGAAACCCAACACTGAATATGTTTTGCGTAGTGGAATTGTAGGGATAAGTAGTGTGACACGAACGAAACAAGGCAGCTTAAATTTCAAACCCTAATATTTAAAAATACAAAATAGAAATTTATGCAATTGCTCATGAACGCGAATGTCAACAAATTCGCAGCTCTTAAGTTACCGTCGCCTCTCATTTATCACATGACTCTGGTTACCCTTTTTTATTGTCATTTTATCATTGTATATGCATTTCTATAGTATTTTAATGCTGAATAATCACCGCCTGGCCATCTTAAGAAACTTGTGAATAACACATTTTTAGGTTCGTGCATTTACTAGTTGTCTATTCCGTTACCCTGACAACAGTCGTAAACATGTATGATTTTTGTTTTGTTTACGACTCTTGTCAAGCAATTATGAATTTTAAAGCCATAAAATACATTAAATATTGTTAATTTATTTTGTTGACGACTCTTGTTAGGGTAACAGAATAGACACTTAGTAAATGTAAGAACCTTTAAATGTGCGGCTCACAAGTTTCTTTAGATGGCGCTGCTCCATGATTGTACTATAGAAATTTATATACAATGATGTTATTTCAAACTGACCGGCGTGAGTTTTTTTGCCTTTCTAAATAATTCACCTCCGTTTTGGAGGGTCTTAAGGTTTTTTATGAAATATTAAATTTGCTAAATCCCATATAACAATTTTTCTGTCAAAATGTTTGTTCCTTTCAATTTGTATTTAAATAAATTCTCACAATACGGCTTTTCTCTCCAACTTTTGTCCCTTATTCGAATTTTCCAACATTTTCGCACGAAAATTTACAAAATCTCACATTACAAAAATCTTTGACATAATTATATAGCCAACACACACGCATTACAAAAGTCATGTCAAAATTCAAATAAATATTCATATCGAATAAAATGTATGCAACGGTCCCGTATAAAAACCGTTCAACAATCAAACCCATCAATTATCGGTTTATTTATATGTAAATATATCCAGAACATCCCCCAAAGTTCCAGCATTTATATACAACAAAAGTCTGTCACATACATTATAAGGCAGCAGCAGCAGCAGCAGCGGCATCCGCAGAACAGAAATCATTACCTTTCTCGTACGAAACACATTCGCATCCAAATTCAATGAGTCGATTTATAAACATGTCAAAATAAAAACGCGGGACATTTTGACTGTGAAAAAAAAACACACGCGTATTTCCAATGAGAAGGAAAGAGGAGGTGCTGATGTTACCGCCTGTACCATAAAAATGTCAAACCTATAATTATTATTCCTACGTTCCCAATCAAAAAAAAAAAAAAAAAAAAAAAGAACCGCTTTTAGTATTGTTCTTTGGTAATTTAAAGATACACGAACATGTGGAACAAGCAACAAAAATAATCACCATAATCGAAACACCGAAAAATGTTGTCAATTAATTTGCTGTAACAAAAAGAATACAAGAAAAAAATATCTACTTTAAACTAAAATACCTGAACTTGATTGCTGTGTGCTATATTATGAGAATACGTGGTCCTAATGATCTCGTTAAGTGCACTATTCGAACTCAGTGATTAAAGCCGTTAGAGATATAAATATACAAAGTATCTTTCGATGAAAATCAGATTCTCGTTTTATGATTATTTGAATCGATTTACCATTTAATTTAGTTTTACCGGAAAGTTGGTAATTAGAACGGAATTTCTTTTTAGTGTTTATTAAAAAAAAAAAAAAAAACAATAACAAAGACAAAATGAATCCGCATCCGTACAAAATAAAACCGATGAAAACACGGATGCAAATCCATCCATTTGATTAGGTTGTGTTCGATTGTTGCCAGTCTAGGTTAATTTTATTGAAAATAATAAAAACAAGTTGTATCAAAAACAGTTTTTTGATACAGCTTTCGCACCTGACCGAAGACATGTTGTTGTTGTTTACTTCAAGAAATTTTCATTTTAGAAACAATCTTTTTTGAACTATTACTTTGGTTATTCAACCCCAGATTAACGTGAGGTAATTTTTTTACAAATTTACCACGGGAGCTCTATACTCTTAAAAGCTTAAGCTGTACAACTTTAACTAGCAGTTACAGATGGCGCCCAACATGGGGCCTTATATAAGACACTGGCGATTAAGAGTTTTTTCTCGCTATGTTTGGTAACATTTGATAATTCATTAAAAAAGCAGTGAACTTAAATGATTTAAATGCATTTACGTTAGGAAAACTAGGAATTAAAGAAAATTTCAGTAAAATTTAATTTTTGAAAGCCAATTATCAAAATAAACTTTTAACTTTTGATTGTTTCTGTGAGGTACTTATTAACAAAATGCGAAGATAATAATTTAAATAAATATCTTCTACTGATGCTGATATGTACCATTATTCAGAGACAAGAAAAAAAAGAGCGCGACTTCTATTGTGAAGTTAAGACAACCGATGAGTGTAAACAACCGATCCGATTAAAATAGTCTATTTTTGTGGTTTCCGTTCTTATGTTTTTTTAATCCATTTTAGTACAACTTGTATGCTTTTGTTTTGACATCCAGGAAAAGGGCCCTGTTTCCAGTATTTCGCCATTTCGTTTCTTGAACGCATAAGATATCCAATCGCCTTCTCTCCATCATCTCTTTTGGCTCGTAACTTCATCCGGTCATACTGCCAACATTTCAACCCGCTACTCTCAGATTTCGACTAATCTGTTGTATGACTTCGCTAGGATCAGTACCTTGCGTAGCAGTGGTATTGCCTGGCAGGGTAGTGCAATTTGTTTTAGCAAGTACTTCCATGATTCTCGTTTTCGCATGTTTCGACACAGTTTTGTTTATTTTGTTTAATCGCCTTTTAAAACGCCGATCTCCAGTCGCGCAACACTAGGACTCACGGATGCACGCTGTTGCAAAAGCTTTAAGGTGTTATTGTGTCGTTAGTCTCTATTTGTTGTTATTAAGATATATATGTGAATTATCTCTTTGTCATCTTTTACGACAAGCGGGACCCACTGCAGGGATTTTCTGACCCGTCCTTTCACGGGGATTATCAAACAAATTCGATGCCAGAAGCCCCCTACGGAGATATGGGCGCTGCCGTTGGCCTCTAAAGGGTTCATCCACCACCATCTCTTTTTCAGCACCTTGGCAAGTACTGAAAATACTTGCTGACCTCAGCTCTAAGTATTCCAGAGTAGCTCGTATATGGTTTCTGTCTTGGAGACTGTTAGTGACATCGTGCGTTGATTATGTGAGTCGAATTCCTTCTGATAGGCTCATCCAATATTATGCTACCAGTCTTATCCATCAGAGCATTATAGTGTTGCTATTTTTGTCTTTTGCTGAACACTCGCACTTTTTAGTTAAGCAAGTCAAGTCCGGATGGACGAGGCCATGAAAAATTTGGATTAAGTGACTGAAAATGCTACATCTCATGCGATAAGGATACCTAGGAAGCTTAATTCAATACAACTAAACCTATTAACTACCTTGAAAAAGTGGCGCCCAACGTGGGGCTCGAATAGAATAATCTGAGGAAAATTTTCTCGTGTAGCCATTGTTTCAAGAATCGACTGGTCTTAGAATTGTTCACACATATGACAACGTAACGATTTAACTTCACTTTTAAAAAGCAAATTCGCTAACAAATTCCCAAAATAATACCTAAAGGTGGCAATCATGTCTGTACAGTAGGTATGGCTATCTACCTTTTTTTGTTTGCATTCCCATGCATATCCAAATTGAAAATAACCATTAGTGAGTGAAAAGAAAACATAAAAAAAAAATTAACAATATCCACCTTACCCAAAGGGATATAAATGTGAATGTATGAGAAGCCAACCGGCAATTTTACTCAACACCAGACAAATATTAAAAATAAAAATAAAAGTAAAAAAATATTTCTATAAATCCACACCCCAACTGTATGCATATCCATTAAATCCATTTCACGATTAATAATTTTCATTTTGCACTTCTCTGCAGGTTCGGTTCGGTCCAACTCTTTGACCATTGCATTTGCTTGTTGTATTTCTCTGAACAATGCGTGACAACCTGCATATCGAGACTCGACAATATATGCTGTGGCTTTGACTGACCTCCGAGATCAGGGCAATTTGCCATAACCACTTCTGGGGTAAAGCACGCTTTATAAACCCACTATTCCTGCACCAGCACTCTTTACTTGATGGTTATAACGATTTTGTGAAATTTTAATTACGCAAATTACTAAATGTGTTTGTATCTCTCTACATAGACTTTAGGTGGAACTGTGTGGACGCACTGTATTGGCATGGTGTATATAATTTACATCAGTCCTGGTGTAGCTAACTTAATAATAATGATATATAGATTCACAAAGAGGGAGATGTTGAAATGCATATAAAAAAATTATAACTATACTACTACTAGATGCGCCACACACTTTACAACGGAGGCAAGTGCATTGTACTATTTATTAAGTATGACAAATAAGTGGGTGGTTGGGGGATTGGGCAGGAACTTCATAAATTGCACTGCAAATGAATGACACGAAAATTGAATCAACACAACACAATAATGCTAACAAAAAAGAAAATAATTCAGTATTTATTTTAATTATTTTTTGAAAATAACATGAGTCGCTGACACCTTTATAGAAAAAAAAAATTATGAAGTGGCTGTACTGTATTATAGGTCTGTAAATAAATGAGAGATTTTTTTTTCTGGTGCTTCTGAGTTCAAGTAGATAATTACTATGTTTTTGGATGGTTATAACGGGTGTTTTTTTTTCGAGGTATAGAACTTTAAGTTGGCATTACTTTTCAAGACGGCGACCGATTTAACAGCTGTCAGGTGATTTATTCTCAGTTTGGTTTGGCAATTCATCATGAATAGACTCAAGCCTGAACAACGCTTGCTACGTCAACAAACAAAACTGCTGCATTTGGAGTAAAGCTAATCCTCAAGTGTATGTCGAAACACCGTTACATCCATAAAAACAGACTGTTTGGTGCGCTTTATGGGCTGATGGAATCATTGGTCCGTACTTTTTCAAAAACGATGATGGCCACAACGTTACAGTCAATGGTGATCGGTATAGAGCCATGATTACTAACTTTTTCATTCCTGAATTGAACAATCATGATGTCCAGGAGCTGTGTTTCCAACAAGACGGCGCAACATGTCACACAGCTCGTGCCACAATCGATTTATTGAAAGACACGTTTGGTGCCCGCCTAATTTCACGTTTTGGACCTGTGAATCGGCCTCCAAGGTCTTGCGATTTAACACCGCTGGACTATTTTCTGTGGGGTTATGGAAAGTCATTGGTCTATGCGGATAAGCCACGAGCGCTTGACCATTTGAAAGACAACATTCGCCGTGTTGCCGATATACGGCCACAAATGTTGGAAAAAGTCATCGAAAATTGGTCGTCCAGATTGGACTACATCCGAGCCAGCCGTGGCAGTCATATGCCAGAAATCATATATAAAATGTAATGCCACAAGATTATCTTTCGAATAAATAAAAAGTCATGTCAATCGAATATTCCATCGTTGTTTTATTGCAATTAAAAGTTCTATACCTCTAAAAAAAACACCCTTTACATGCTTTATAGTTGGGTTTAAAGCTTGAACTTGCTACAGAAACCGTTTTAAAGAGTTTGAGTATAGATTCTAGTTTATAGTAAATTTCAGATGTCGTTGTTATATTGAGTTGAGGGCTCTTGTGTCTTTTTGAAATTTATAATATTTGTATCGAAGGATCTAACAAAGCACACAAAAGAATTGGTTAAGAGTGCAAGTACACTTCGACCTTGGTTCTGAATAAGTTTTTAATTCGTAAAAATAACAAATACTTTTAGTTGTAAGTTCCAAAATTACCTATTGTGTTTGAAGTAATGGTTTGTTCAGAGATTGAAGAGTTTTTTTTGTGGCATTCAAAGGTCATAACAAAGCTGATTAAAAAAATGGTTCGGCAACGCCGCCATCGTCATTAGTTTGACCCACCATGCTTAATTTTGTATGTATGTTTTGTATGTTTTTGAATTTTTATTTCTGCGTTTCTATTGCATACGTATGTGGTCCTTGCTCGGGCGGCACTCTGCTTTAATTTTTATTTAAGTAGTCCAACTAATTCCGCGACTGAAAAATATAGTTTTTGAAATAAAATTTTAACAGGCACCGGCGCGGCGTTGGAAATAAGGCTCCCGGGATTCTATTTTATAGAAGGACTTTTCCCAAGTCTAAAAATAATTCACTTAATACGTGAAGTGGAGAATTGAGAAAGTTGTGATTATACTCGAGATCATAGCATCGTCGGAAAAGGCGAAGAAGAAGAAAAATAATTCACTTAAAAGAACTGGATCAAATTCCTATACAGTTTAGGTCAGATTCTTGCCACACTAAGTTGATTCAATTGATGCTAGTAGAAGTAGTTGTACTTAATGTAGACATTCATATTGATTAAGAAAAAAAGAAAGTGAGGCACAGGTTCGCTCCATGACTTAAGCAGACATTATATAAATTTATTTTTTATTTTATATTGTCTGATGCCCTGATAAAGCTTTAATTCCTGACCAGAGACTTAGTTATCGTACTGGCATGTTGTTGTTAGTTTTTCCAAATATTTCTCAGGGCCTACACAATCCGATATACTGACGTGTCTTCAATATAACTTTAACTGTGCAGCTATTCACAAGCTCTTACAGATGGCGCCCAACGTGGGGCTCTATATAACGAACCTACGCTTAAGGGTTTTTGTTTCGTTATATTTGATGTCACTCAAAAAGTAATTAAATGAAAAACAAAAATTACAATTAATTTAATGATTTAATTGCATTAATTTTAAAAGAAAAGTTGAACGTCACTAAACAAAAAAATGCATTTGGAAAATTTCAATAAGTATGACTTATAAGAATACAGTTTGGTATCATCCTTACAAATTAAACAAGCTCTATACGGCTTACAATGTCGGACAATGTACAAGAAGTATGAGAACAAAGTGACAGAAACTGAGATGGGAAACCGAAGTAACAAAATTTAACAGAATCAGAAGGTCCGTAGAAGCTTTTTAAGTATCAAATATCATCGTGAGTTAAATACAGAGACAATCTCAGCTGGTCCTGCGTACTAAGTAGAGGCTGAGAACCCCAGACTGAACATGTTACAAACCATGATCATACATGTTACAATCCACGAGCGATGTTTTCTAAGGCCAACCCGACTAACACCACAACTAGAATTGTAGTGAAGTGGGAGAGTTGCAATCCCATTTGAGATCATAACATCACCAGAAAAGAAGAAGAAAAAAAGTTGTACTGCAAAATAATGCATATGGGTCGAAATAACCGCAGCGATTGCCTGCTATCTATAGATATAAACAGTTAGAGCTAGAAAAGCTGTACATAAATGACTGAAAATACTACATTTATTGATGCCATGTTACCATTAGGCTTGCTTTAATAAAAATAAATAGCTTGATTGGCGCCCAACGTGGGCCCGAACTTAGTTCCCTGGTTCTCTATTTACTGAGCTAGATGAGCACTTACAAGCTGTTTACTTCACTTTTCAAAAGCAAAAGTCACAAGCTTGTATCGTCTAATTTTTTCAAGATAGTCTACCCAAAAAAGTACATGGTGGGAAAGAAGTCCTTGCATTGTTATGTTAACATTGTCCGCTATGTTTGGAAACGAAGAAAAGAGAATAAACAAAATCCCAATATAAAGATTAGGACACAAAATTGTAATGTATGAAGTAACGAAGGTGGTGAGCGAGATTGACTGCAAAGGGAAAGCTTAAATCACTTGTAACCTAAAAAACATTTTTGACAAAGTTACCTGTCAGACATATGGACAAAACCTATACCAAATAACGATTGCAAAATGAAGGCTTTTTAACTCGAAAGTGATCAGTTTTTTGTGATTTATTTCCTTATATGCGTGGAAACCAAGTCCACTTCAATTGTATGCATTGGTACCCCATAAAAGGAAAAGTCTCTCAGTTCTCTTAGTACCGCGGGTTTATTTCCGTGTACTGATCATAACATACTGATCATAACATTCTATAGCTCGATGGCGAAATAAACTAATTAGCAAACTATTAAATTAAAATGAAAAGAATTATCAAAGGGAATGAAAAATATTCCAGTGACTCAATATTTTCGAGTAGTCCCTACACATTATATGCAATCACATATTCGTTTCAACACTTATGCTATATATTTGGCTATCGGTACATTATATTACAACGGTATTAAAATCACTTCAAAATATAATTTGAATATTTTAAAACAAAATATAAAAAGTATAAATTGTATTATACGTATTTCATTCGATCATTATACTTCACATTTTGTTCTTTCTTCAAAAATTCAAAAAAAAAAACAGTTATAGCGGAAAATAATTAGCCTATGGATTCCTGTATAGATGAAGAGAATATCTAAGAAACTATGGAATTTCTCTGGAAAGAAAACGTATCAAGAAAACTCCAATTAGTTTCTTTTTGCAAACAGCTTTCCATATTTTGGCAAGCGCTGATGTTCCAGCAAGCCATATATGCCATCAGACAGTTCTAGCGACTTGCATTAATTTTGTGTGCATTCCTAGTTTTACAGAACTAGAGGGGATCTACCATTTATCATTGCTCTTGAACAGCTAACATGAGATGTAGTTTATCAAGACAAATATTACCCATACTCAAAGAATTCGTCCCTTTCTCACAAAAGACATTCCATTTAAAAACGGAATTTGAAGAGGGCTAGAGCCCCGTGCTTAGAGACAAATTCTAAAATAAAAGCGATGGCGTCATTAGTTGCCAACCATCTTTTATTGAATCACTGCTTTTCATTAACACATGAACTTATTTCCTACGGACAACAATGAACAACTAAACCAATAACGATCAATCCCTTCAAATTTCTGTAATCACTTGATTGAACTAAATCTGCGTCATTGCATTTCTTTTGAAAAAAAATCCTCCAAACAATAGGATATCTGACACTTCTCATTCTTCTTTTCCATACAAACAAAATAAAAAAAAAACCGAAATTGAAATTGAATTCAAAGAAATAGTTTAAGAAAATTTCAAAAGAACCATCATCGAATGCGACTTTTTAAATTACACGCTGCATAGCTATTCAATCCCCCTTTTTCCTATCTGTTAAAGATATTTCAATCTCGAATTCAAACAATTGCTGTTTTTTTTTTATTGCTATCGAGTTACCAAAGCCGCCATAACTACTATCAGCAATCTGACAGATAGAGAACACATAAAAGATACACGCAGATATACACCGGTTCGGTGTATCTACGAAGGATTTTTATTTATATCTTTATCTATAAAAGAAGGGACAGTAAAGGGATTTTAATAAAATTGATTTGTCGTCATACCCGTTTTACATTTTTTTTTTATAAATTTATTTATTTTCTCTTAATTCATTTGGCCTTTGTGACACTAGCTTGAAATGAGATGCACTTTAGGGATAAACAGACAATATATAAAAAAAAAAAATAACCAGACTCTTTGAGATACGCTACACACACAAAGAATAAACCAGCAAAAGGAATAGTAAATTTAATCCAAAAAACTACAGCTACGCGGTGTTAAATCTCCGGCTATACAACACCATCAGGACCGGAAATAGTGCTTAAAAGGTGAGAAATGTTTTTCTTTCATAGTGTGGCACAATATACCTAACTTCTTGTATTCAACACAATTCCTTTGAAGATTGTAGCGCGAGCTGTCAAGCATTAGAAAAAAATACTTTCTTATGGTTCGTTTCGTAGTAGTTTTTTTTGGTATACACAGACACAATGCAAACAAAAGGACTATTGTACTCTCCATATAGTAGAATAGATATGGCCCTCCTGCTTTGGAATAAACGCTGTATAAACACCTTTTGACATATACACAATAGGATCTGCATTTACTTTTCTTCATGGTTCCTTAAATGTCCTTCTTTTGGATTCAATGTAATGAAGAAGTATTGGGTTCTAGAAAAAAATTGATATCAAAGTTTATTTCTGTCTGAAGGAAGTTACAATAGAGTATTTTTTAGAACCGTGTTCAGTCCGGTTTTTGCGGGCTTCGTTCGTTTGGAGTTTTCTCACAGCTGTGGAGCAAAAATGTATATTTAAGAATATCGACGATTGACGAATTTGAGTAAAAAAAGGTTGGTGTGAGCTAAAGTTCAAAGTACTTTACGTCATTCATACATTTTTTGAAGTAGAAAGGTCTGGATTTATCTATTGGTGGAATAAAGTACATCAGTGAAGAAAGGTATACTTGCTTTCCAACCTGCTTAAGAGGCACAACTGTCCGACGTGGACCAGGGCCCCAACCAACAAGCCTCTTCCAGCTTCCAGCTCGGTTTCGATCTAAATTTCTCCAGTTTCGCACGCTAAGTTAGTTGACTTCTTTTTCCACTTACGTGCAACATTGAAGTGCGCCGTCCCAAGGGTTTGAATTCAAAGACTTTCTGGGCCGCAGCAATAGTGTCTATTCGCTATATGCGATCCAGCCACCTTAGTCTTTGGTTTTTCACTCTTTAGGTAAAGTTGGAGTCCGTGTACAGCTGGTACGTTTCGTTATTGTACCTTCTTCTCAAAAATCACTAGCAGAATTTTTTTCTCAAAACAGCCTAAGGCCCTTCGTCCACTTGACCAACCGCAACGCAACTCCAAAATCCAGAATCCAAAACAAAAAAGGGGTTGGATGAAAGTTTTGCGTATAATTTGTTTGTATTGGCTTTACTTGTGAGTTGCGTTGCGTTGCTCAAGTGGCCTTAAGTTCTATCATCCTGATTTGATAATGTCCATTTGCACGCTGCACCATCAATTAGGATCGGTATGATAAGCGTCTTGGGACACTTAAGTTGCTCGAAAGAGGACTTTGCTTTTCAATATTTGATCGATGATGGCTGAAGCCACACTAATATAATATAGCAACCTATGAAGTAGTTGACCAATGGCTTCAGCCGTTCCCATAGTCGGGCAAAGAAGGTCTTGTGCGGGATGATGTTAAAACTGATTTTCCTGTAGTGGGTGCATTCCAGAGGTTCACCCATATTCAGAATCGAGCATTCAATACAATGGATTCCATCCATCGAGCAAAACGATGAGCTTATTCATACTCCTACCCAATTCATATATATAAAGCTGCTTTGAAGAACTCGCCCGCAAGGCAATCAAACCCATCAGCAGTGTCATTTGACTTAGAGTTTCTATTAACGTTTTGTTTTTCCGAATTCCATTCCTGTTATGACATCTCTCTATTTCTTCGATCGCTAGGTAGATCGGTAGGTAGGTAAAAATGGCTGTTTATTCTAAAAACTAGAATAAACCCAATTAGCGCTAGGTGCGCCGTTTTGATGCCAACAACTCATGAGACCTATTAAGTGTATGGGTTTAAGTTGGGTAATCGTGTTTACTAGGATGTGATATTGGGAGTATGTCCCTTTAATGACATCCGGCCCAAGACGGAACGAGAGATCATCGGATCCGGCAGTTAGCTCCGCTATGTCTGGCCTCGCTTAGTGCCTATCTGGACATGGTACTGGATGGCTGAGGGCATGTCGGCCTCCCATCTAGGGTGTCCGATTTTAGAGAACTATGTGGTTCACGAAGCGACCATAGTCTTCCTGCACGGCTTTGATACTGGTTTGCGACGGGAGTTCACATGGTTCTTTGATCTGTTTGTCAGTCTGAGAAGGATGTGAACGGGTATGTTATTCAAGGTTCAGGTATATATGTTACTTGGGAGTTAGTCCCTTGTTTCCAAGTTTCATAAGAAAACAAGAGATCTTTGGATGCCTCACCAATGGCTAGTGGCTCATTCCCCCCACCAGGCTTTATACCAAGACTGTTAGCTCCGATTATGGCTGTCTTCGCTAAGAAACCCTTATAGTCAGGTTGCTGGATGGCTTAGGCTAGGGCCAGTTCGCCTGTGAGATCACTCAATTTGAGAGACAAACATGGTTCTCGCAGTCGCCGTAGCCCGCCTACACGGCTAAATATATGGCTTCTGTGGGGAACATGTTGTTCTGTTGATCCCTTTTGTTGTCCACTGGAAAAGGAGGGATATTTATAAAGTCTATTGCGTTTATAACCATTTAGTTATATTAAGGAATCCAAAAAGATTTCCTATACTCACTATTGACAGTTCGCTAAGGTCAGCTACAAAAAACTGAGCGAAGAATTGGCATCTTGGACTAGCCAAGGAAGGGCGATGGCAGAGATAATGAGTGACTGCAGTACGGCAGTGAGTATTGTGTGGAATGCCCATTTTTGTCGCATGCTCTCTTATCGGCCAGTGACCCGTGCTGACTGCAATAATTCTGGCTATGTCTAGCCGAGTTCTACACATGAGTTCACTTGTAAGGGATTTGTCATAAGCAGGCCACATCTTCCTTGAAATGACACAAGTAGACAAACCTTTCCATCTGCGATGTGACTTGTATTGCCCTTCACAACTCATAGCGGAATTCTAACTTCGATCGATTCTTCGATCGCTAACTTTAAAAGAAAATTAAGAGGTTTTACTGGTTCCAATCCTCCTGCAGGAAGCTTCACTGAAGTTTCAGTCCCTCTGTAGTGGTGTATAGCATTACCCCAGTCGGACCGATGCCGGCCTTACTTTCTTAATCCGCACTTCACGATTGTGGATCCCTTTTACAGTATCAAGTTTTCCATCCCATCATGATATCGAGAAATTCAAACAAATTCAAGCAAATTATAATGAAGTTTTTTTACAAATTTAATTTGTGAGCAACTCCATACGGCTCCCTTAACATTCCTTTACATTTCTAAGAAAATGTTAAGCTGTCAAAAAATGTACTTCCTCAACCAAGAAATGTATGAAAAGTAAATGTTCTTAAATATCCTTCACTGCATGCATAATGTGTTGTCCTTCGAATTGAGGGTAATAAAGGACGAAATTGTTACACAAAAAAGGGAAAACTAAAAAAATTCCTTTACTTTATAGGATTTTCTATAATCACTTAAAAGGTGCGATATTCCTCTATATGTAAATTTCTTTTACACATCTATACTTTGTCAAAGGACGTTTTCGACACAATAGGATAAGTTGTCAAGAATTTAATTTCCTTAAATGTTATTTAAATTTTTTTTTTATTATTATTATGTTTCTCTTTATCAAAGTTAAGCCCTTCATTATGAGTCCTTTTTACACACGGAGGGACTCATTAAATTACAAATTAATAAACGGAAAAAGGAAATCGTTCTAGCCGCGCGTCGCGTCGCTCGTCGCTTCCATATCGCCCTCAATAACTTTTTTGTCGCCCTTTTCTATAATTTTTTTTTTCTCAAATTTCATTTGGAAGACCCAAAAGGATTTTAATCAATGACAAACAGGATTAGTTCGTCCGTTTTTGCTTGGTTAGAATTTTAGGTAGGATTTTTTTTTTTGGTTTAAATTTGTATTTCAAGAGAGCGTACTCGTCGGAAATATTTTGAAATTCAATTAAATCGAATTGAATGCAAAGTCGTCATCGTATCGCATCGTGTCGGTCGTCCTGTTTTGGTTATCCTGTTTTGGGAATAGAAAAGCCAGTCAAGATCAGGAGGCTGAAGTTTTTTTTTTTTTTAATGCTGGATGGATGCGCTTCTATACTGGTGTATGGCTTTAGATGCAAAGTACTTGTGCAACACCCTTTTTTAATTTGACAATTTTGTTTGAGCAAAGGATTAAGTGTTATTTACGAAAGGAAAAATAAGAATTTACCAGACTCGATTTGAGGAGAAAGAGAAAGTTCATTAAATAGAAAATGGAAGTGACTATATCAAGGATTTTAAACGAGAGCTCAATCGATTTATTTGCTCGTTGCAGATGTGTATTGCAACGTGAAAAAGGAATCCTTTAAGTATCAATGAGTTTAAGGGGTTCAAAATAAAAATCTGACAAAGAGAGAGAGGAATAAATGTTTAGGGATCGGAAGGTGTTAAATGAATGACCTGTTTGATTGTAAAATATTATATGAGGGTTGTGTCGGAATCATTGAGTGAACGTTAATGGCCATTTAGTTGTTCGTCACGTAAGGGAGTGTGGAAATGGTGGGTTGGTTGTATTGATCAAGTTTTACAAAAATTCAAGAAGCAAGGATTAATTTTTCAATTGAAAGTACAATTTATGTGTGGATTTAATTCAAATCTTTTACACGTATGTGTATGAGCATTGCTGATGTGCATTTTTGTTGATTGCCGGCTGATCAAGCGGATAAAGAAATATTTAGTCTGACTTACGAGACTATTAGTCATAAGAATTATATTTTGAATTGTCGTAGATCTA
The DNA here is from genome assembly GCA_951217065.1 of Baccha elongata. NCBI lineage: Eukaryota > Metazoa > Arthropoda > Insecta > Diptera > Syrphidae > Baccha > Baccha elongata. The sequence continues at coordinate 229,950,665 of OX578272.1, read as the reverse complement.
ATTTCACTTGACATTTTTTGCTACAAACATTGTTTTCTTATTTGTTTGCTCGCTTTTGATCCTCGAGGACAACCCAACCATGCATCAGTCAAAACATCGAAGCTTAAGTTTGTGTTGTGCTTTTCCTTTTACGACAAAAGCTTTCATATTCGAATCATGTACCAAGTAATAGTTAAAATGTGTGAAAAAGACCTTCAGCATTTCTGCTAGCTGAGTTATCTCCAAGGGACTTCGGTACAAGTCGAAATCAGGGAAGTTCCTGCCGCTTCTTTCGTTAATTTTGCCAAAATCAAAAAAAAGTTCTATTAATTAAAAGAAGAGGAAAGCAAAGCATTTAACCTTGCAGTACACATTGCGTACCACGTTGGGCGCCAATACATGATAACATTAATTACTCATTTGTTTGCTCGCTGTTGCACCTGGAGGAGTATCATGCATCAGTCAAAACTATTTCTACAAAAGGTGAGACCAGTTATATGCTTCTGTAAAGTGTGAAGTGAATTTTACTCCCAAAGGGGATACTAAAGTTCGTTTCGAAAATATCTCTCATATCCAAATGTAAGATATATACCAAATAAAAACTATAATGTTTGAAAAATTCATCAGCATCTTTTTCCAGCTGAGTTATCTCAAGGGAACTTCGATACAATGGAAGGACTTGTCGTGGCACGTCTGAACCGGACGGCAATCAGTAAGATTTTTGCTGCTTCTTTCAATACTCTCTTATTAATGAACACGATTTTTGTAAAAAAGAATGAAGAAAAAATCAAGAAAATTAATCTGGAATAATATTATGGGTTCGACGTTGGGCGCCATATGAAAAAAGAACTACTTTGTTAAACGATTCCGTTAGAGCAAAGCGATGCCTCGTAAAAACTTGATTCTTATTGTATCGCCAACTTTTCTGGTACTTAGGCCCTCATTATAAATAGCAAATCTATCCTTCAAATCAAAGTGAACCTTTGATAAATCGCAGAAGCCATTATTTTAGAAAAGAGAGCTTCAACGTTTCAATAGAGAAATATCTCATTGCGTGAAACTTTTGCATTTCGAGTTGAAAATAAAAATTCAGCTATTTTGAAGAATTAAAGGGTATGAAATTCTAGATTTAAGTGCAGAGTTGCCGACCTGTACATTTAAGATACTTGTTTTCAGACACATTTGCGAGATTCCATGATACACATCTCCATAACTTATGAATGTTACTGGAACGCCACAATGGGTTCCAGTTTGGGTGCCATATGAATGGTATGGCCGTGGAAGCTAATTTTTCCTTCGTCGAAACCTGGTACTTATTAAATTGTCAGTTTTATTTGTACTGAGCCTGACTATGTTAAAGCTATTTTTAATGAGTGCACTGTTAGGAGGTCTGAATTATGGTGCAGACCGGTTTTTTTCGTTTAGTACAGTAATTGTTTTTTAGAAACAACAGCTTTACAACTTTTGTATCCACTTAGAGCGCCACTATGTGTCCCACGTTGGGCGCCATATGAAAGAAGTATTTGTTCTTATAACATTCCGAAGCGATAATAAATCTTCCGAAGCTTTTATAAATGGCAGACTCAATAAGACTACCCAATCAAAGCAGTGTATTCCAAGCATAGCTTCTAGAAGTGGCGAAAGTGCCTTCGATTATGACAATGCAGCGAGATGAAACTAAAACTATACTGGCTGTCAACAATCAAACCGATTGCTACTGTTATAATAAAGTCCACAGTTGTGAAAAGTAACAATAGGTCCCACGTTGGGCGCCATTTGGAAGGGGGAAAAGACTGCTGGGTCATATTCTAAGAACTATTACAATGTTAAATTTTTACTGATGTGTTCGACGTCTCTTGACTCGTGTTCCAGTTCGTAAGATCTTCGAAGCCACCACAGAGGGACTCACGAGAAGAAGTTCTACAATTGCATGACCAAGCAGAAGAAAATTTGAGATAACTTGATGTGTGAATCTGAATGTGGTTTGTAGAAATAAGAAGTAGAAATAAGATCGTCCCGTTTGACTGTAGTTCATATGATATACAAAACAATAATCGAAACCATGCGTGTTCAAATTGTCAATGATACTCCATTTTTGATGAACTAATAAAAGTAAAACACGTGTCACCAAAAATTAAAAAGTCAATATTTTGTTAATTCAATTATAAATTAAACCCTAATTGTGGCCTAAATTGTTTCACCCATACACAAAATCCCCTTCATTTATACATGTCAAGATATCCTTCCACACATATACTCCAATTAGTCACAGGAACCATAATACTTTCAGTCAACCCCTTTTTCATAAACTTTGTTTTAATAAAATCATTCCATAAGCTATATTTACATATCCGTCCTTTCTATATAGGTTTAAAGAAAAAAAAAAAACACTTAAAAACGTATGATTAATTTAATACACTCACTTCAATCCAGCTTATAATTATTTCGCTATGCACTTATAAAATTAGAAAATTACAAAATCTCATCAACACCACCACCACCACAGTCGGCGGCGTTGTTGCCACCGTTGCTAACAAAGTTAATCAAAACTTTTCTTCCAACATCGTCCACACAAAAATATTCTAAAATGCCTTCAAGCTATCACAAAGCTTTGCTATTTCTATACCCTCCTTCAATTAAACAAAAATAAAGGATATAGAAGTCAACTTACTGCGACGACGACGGGAGTTAGTCTTATATATATATAAAAAAAAAAAACGTTACAAAAGCCAATCCAACCTTAGGCCTGACTCCTTAAGAGTGTCTAACTCTTGAACTGACAATTAATTTACTTTTAATTAAAACTCTTCGTTTGTTGTTGTTGTTGGTTCACCCGAAGTCAAACCCCTTTTTTCGCACCCAGAATCAGGAACCCTTTTTTGCGAGAAATACTAACAACACACAAAAAAAAAAAACGGGTAAAACACAAAAACTTAACGTCAACAACAACACACAATCGACACCATGTCCTTGGTGTTTTACAAAGGCGATATCCTCTCTGACGAAGTAAACTTCTTCTTCTTCTTTTTTTTTATCCTTTATGTATAAGGATTTCCCCGGCAAGTTGTTGTGTGGATTTTGTATATTTTGTAAAATAAGTAGAAAGCACATTGCTTACAGCAATTGCTGAATAAATCATCGCCAGTAATTTGCCGTTATACTCTCCGTCATCGTCATCCTTTTTATCCCTTTGGCTCTTGTTTTTATTGCTGGAAATTTAAAATCTGTCACACAGATTCTGGGGAAGGTTTTCTTTGTCATCATATCCAAGGATCGTCGTATTGTCATCCTACTGTTGCTTCTTCCTGGAATCTCAGCTCACTCAGATCCCGTTTTCAACTTATTTATTCATCCGATTGTTTTATATTCGTTCGATACGAAAAAAAAAACAAACACAAAGATAAAATATTATTCAAAAACAAAAAATTCCTAGGACTGAGCTTGAATGCGTTCCACTGTATTTTTTGTTTCCTCGCACTGTCGTCCTAGATCGGAAGGACTATGCGGGAAAGGGGTTGCCACCAAATTTATTGGTGTAAATCATATGCCTGGCAAACTGGATTAACTTTTTTATTTTCTAGGATTTCTTTTTTTATTGTTTTGTTCTCGTTGTCGTTCCTTTATTGTGTATATGCGTATAAATTGAAAGGATCTAGAGCTTATACATTCCTTATACGTTACTTTTTATTTATATCTCTACACATATATCACTTCGATATGGTGTGTTTAAATTTTGCACAAAAGCCAAATAATAAAAAAAAAAAAAACTTTTAAGTAGTCGCGCAGCCAGCTGGTTATTTGGTTGACTGCCGTGAAAGGACTTCAGAACTCAGGATTCAATGCTGCACCATCCAAAACAGATTTTTCCGACACAAACAAAAGAATATCCATCCAAATGAAATAAAATTAAGGACTTTTATTGAATGTTTATTTGCTTGAATGGTGGATTTTAAGGGTTCGACGCAGCGAGAAGAGGTTGTAAATATTTGCAAGGATTTACACATATTTTTATTGGTTTCTCATTTTTTTTTTTTTTAATTTTTGTAATTCAAATTGAAAGGATATGATTTTAAAAATACAATTCAATGGTGTGTGCAGTCGAGGATAATAACAATTGAGCCTGAAATGTGCGTGAACAATTAACTGTAGATATGTGTACATATTTAACGTATGTGAAATGAATGGAGAATTTTTACGACGATCATTCGACGTGGATGTAATTTCAAAAATCATGATTTCCAAAAAATAAAAAATAGGACAACACGTATGGAACGGATAAATGGGTAAAGTCATTTGCAGAAGCTTAAACCGATGGATGGTATGGGTAAATAAATAGGCAGTCATGATTTGGATATAAATTTGGTTGTTTCCTGTTTCAAGTTAAACAATTTTTGTGTTTGTATTTTGGGGTAAAATTTAGTTTAACTGGGAATTAAGAATTCACTTTTATTCTAACGTCTACAGCTTATTGTCTTCATATCAGGTTGGTGATATTATGATTTTTTTTTTTTAAAGCAATTTGAAGCAATTAAAACATTTGAAATTAACTGACATTGCTTAAGCGCTTAACGTGAACAAACATTTCTCTAAGACGCCTTCTTCTTAGGATGTGCCTCCCTTCTTCTCATTAGTTCGAATATTTTTTTAAGTCAAAAAATTGATGCTTAGGAATCCATATCACAACCCACAAATCAACTGTCCTAATAAAAGAAGAGTTGGAAACTCCCATCTAGTGCCGAATTCATCCATTTAATGTTTCGTTTCGTATTGCTGATATTAGTCGTGTTTTTTTGGTAATTTTTAGTTAGTCAGCACTGGAAAGAACCAATAAAACGATATATTCACTTTTGTTTCCACTTTTTTTATTTTATTTCAAAGTTGGTATTCTTGACTATATGCCAAACTGAAGTTTCGAATAATTTGTTGGATGTGTCTGCAAAGTATGGCTATTTGTATATGCCGAGTTGGTCAAGTTGTACCCCACCTTCCACTACAAATAAATAAAAACCGGATAAATAATCATTATTTTGCTTGAATATTACCAAATTAAATTTCAAATTATATAATTTTATTTAAAAAATCTGCTTTAACCAATTTTTATTTTTTTTAAGCGAAAAGTTCAAAATCATCAAAACTTTTTTGCAACTTTCCTAAGTTAAAAGCTTCTTACTTCTTCCGCAAAACGCGGCCCTAAAGGAAAACACATTGTACACAACCATTATTAATCATTGTATATGGAGTACATGTCTTAAGCTGTCATAGGTGCCACGACCAACCTTTAGGCAAAAAATGTATTGACATTATATTTAGCGCCAAAAATTTCCAGGCATTCCAAGATTTTAATTGCTGACCAATTTATCGCCACTTTTCGTATCCCATACAAAATTTTGCTAAGGTGACTAAACACTTACCAATAAAACACACCTATTATTTCAAATTTTACGCACTTAGCTCGTTTTGTTTCCTTTTTTCCTTTTTGGTGGTCGTGAAGACTCTAATATTTTCTACTATAATGTAGCTCAAATTATTGAACCTGCATGGATCTATTGACCAATTCATTTTCTGAAATAGGGCACCGGAAGAACACGGGGGTCATGCAAGCATGCGCATTGGTTTTTCACTTAACTGTAACTATTGGACAACCTGAATAATACAATTCGCTTCTTTTTAGTTCATCCCTCAAGGCTGGCGAGACTACGACCACCTTAAACGCCACCCTTTTCCTACCATTCAGACAGAGCATTCTGCGAGGAGGTCTTGAAATGAACTGGCAATGATGGCTGGCTGAACTAATAGTCTTCGATCAATTATCAAACCCATGCGGCCGTATATCTATTTTGACCCTTTCACTCAGAATAAAATCGAACCGCAAGCAACCACATCCCTAGGTCTCCTATACTTTGCGAACAATAGTTTGTTCGATAGATTTCTTTTCTCGTATAACAGCAAATAAACTGTGAAATTAACCACCCTGATGATAGGGCTCTTTGATTTGTTGTATGTTCAAGGCCGATGGGTACGGTAAGAAACGAAAAACTTAGCTGAAAAAAACTTTGACGAATGAAGGATCAATTTGGGATGTACAAATTGTAAATTCGTGCGAATTTTTAATACATCACGTTACCATAATTACATCCGCCACCACTTTGCCTGGAAGATTTAGATATTTACCAACTTTTCGGCAAGCGCTATTTCGATAGGCACTATTTCAAAAACTTTGGATTTCCCAGATTCTTCTGAGATCAACACAGTTATGTTAGTGTTTAGTTAAACTAACAAAAAGAATTTGTTAAGCTTACAAAGCATCTGGTAAATTCTATAATAATTTCGTTGAATCGCCATTTTGATTACAAAGGTATACAAAAACCTTCGTCGTTCTTTTTTTTTTTTTGTCAAGAATGCTAGGATTTTTGATTTCGTTTATAATTTCTGATATTTACTTTCACCATTGGATTCTTATGAAGAATCATATCTACATATTTACTACTTTGAGGGTATCGGTCAATTGCGACTTCTTGGCATAAACATGTGACTTTAAAAAACCCCACAACAAAAGCTTGGGAGTGACATCACACGATCCCGGTGTTGTTTGAACATCGACTCTCCTTCTTGCTGGAACTATATTTCTTCAACGTCAATATCGTAAAATGCAGGCCAAAAGAAGAGAAAAACCAACTTTTTTTTTTTTACAGAACAATGATATTGCAACCGCCCTAAATTCTGAGGCAATAAACTGAATGCATTGCCACTAAACCATATCCCATTCAAGCCAATTTTACTGGTTAACTTAGTCTTTCATTCAAAATTGCGCCTCGTCGCTAAAGATGATTTTTTAATCCAATCGGATTCTTCCTAACGCTCCGAAGCTCTGTCGTTGTCTATTGCCATTAACTTCGAGCTAATGGGAAAGTTAAATTTATCTTTTACGCTTACAGATCAAGGTCTCGACGCGAAATTCGGCAAGTTAAAGAGCTCAAAAGATCAAGTGCTTCAGCACGGCGATGATCATCTGCCTCAGTCTCACCTTCATACTTTCACGGGAGGTAGCAATCGTCTCAGCAGACCTGGAGTTCCTTTGACATTTCAACTGGTTCCTTGATTTCAAATTCGGCCACCAGGTCTCAAAACGTTGGAGAACAAACTCTGAAAAACCACCACGTCTGCCGTAAAATAAACGTAACGCAAGCAAAGTTTGCACTTACGAACGCTCATTTTTGTAATAAAGTTTTGAGAAATAGAAAACATTGTGATAGTCACCCAGGAAAAACATTGGAAAAACTAAGACCGCATTTAAGTTCTTGGACTGAATATAAACACCAAACACAGAGCTAAACATTTGTCACAAAAAAGATAAAAGGGAAATCATGCCTCTCAGAAACTGTGTGCAAATATCAGACTCATTAGTTTTCCATAAAACCTAACTATAAACTTACTGTGAAATTGAGAGATTTTTTCATCTGCAGCAGAACACGAATGTTAAATACTAATTCTGGCTAAATTCTGACATGAATCCTCTTAATAATAGATGAGCAGTAAAATTGAATCGGTACTTCCTTTTAATCCTGTTCAAAATGTTTATTAACCCGTCACACAACACACGAGTGCACACTTGTGGCGGTGAATTCGAATGTGGTGTGTTTTTTGTAAAATAGTTCTCAATTTCAGTGTCGGTACGATTAAATGATTTGCATGTATGGCAAAAGATATTTTGTGTGCACACAGTTTTGCACACAATAATATAATCAATAGCTCTTTCTAAGTGCATACACAAAACTAGAAATTAACTTTGGGTTAATGTTCTGTTGTTTAGTGATACACTAAGTACAAAACAACCTACTGCTTCTTTTTGAACTTTTATGTTACTACTTTGGCCATTAAAATTTTTCAGCTCAGTTTAAGACCGACCAAAATTGCAAATGCAAATGACAATCTCATTATTTGATTTACACAATTAATTTTCTAATGCTTTTAATATTTTTTCAAGTCAAATCCAAATACACAAAAAGACGAAATACACATAACAAATTACTAAAAAGCTTCTCTCGAGTACACACAAACCTCCTCAATTGGATAAGAGTACTTAATGTACATAAAAACAAAACTCCGTGTGGCAAAAACGAAACCCATAAACCTCATCTTTGCCACACTAAATGTTGACACAAAACTCCATAAACCTCATCTTGTTCCACCCAAAAACACCTGACACTTCGTCATAGTTAATTATTTTACTTCAAATCCTTCCAAAGCAAAAAAAAAAATAAAATCATTCCGAAAAAATGTACAGCATCAGGAATAACAAAAATCCTAAAAGTATAATAATTCCGCCAACCGCAAAGTGTCGACACCAAGTGTTACAACACAACCTCCTTTGCGACTCCCCCAAAAAAGAAGGAATGAGGAATCATCATCATTCTCATTATTACACTCCAACCAAGGCGCTTCTACTTCGCCATACATTTCCAAAAGAATTTCGTTATAGCGCCATCACCATCACCACCGAGCATCGAGCACCGAGAAGTAACATCCTTTTAACGTCACACAGCGCGAGGCCCGCCTAAAGAACAAGTGCAATTGTAATAATTCATGCGGCTTCTGCCTGCAAATATTTACGATGCGGAGAAGATTGAGTTCTTCTTTTATTTCTTCAGTTGATAACCCAGGGAAACCCAAACGAAGTATAAGCTTGTTTCCCTTGCACAACTATAAACCAAATTGAAACAAATAGAGAAACCAAAATAAAGACTTAAATAGAAAAAGAATATATATACTTACTCCTTTCAGATTGTTGGGTTAAATTTAACAATAAAAATTATATAGTATAGCTTCTTTTAGAAGATGGCTGTTTGTTATTTTTCTTTTCTCATCTGCCACATAAAAAAGATTCGCCCAAAAGAAGATAGAAGAATAAACACACTAGAGAAAAAGCCCATTACTGCCAACGTTGCTGAATCCATGCCAAGATAAACAATGAGCATGATATTTCTAAAATTAAATTCCATTTTAAGAAAGATTTTTTTTTTTTTGTATTATTCAAGGACCCATCGCTACTAAATAAAAAAAGGGCAATGTTTTATATAATAATGTACAATGGCAACCACGCGGGACTCTGTTTATTTCCCGAAAAATAGATTATCATCCTTCGGTGAAATTTTAATTAGTCTGTGAAAAATGTTGTCTTTTTCTGCTTCTTTTTTCTGTTTGCCTGGTTCGTCCGCCTTTCGATTTATTTGCTTGCGCGCCAGAAAGGAATGCGATGTCGATGTATCCATATAGCAGAGTATTGTAGTGTAGTGTAGTCATTCGAACAAACATGGCTAATGTGCGGCGAAATAACGATAGAAATTGAACAAACAGTGTGGTTTGCAAGAAAGCTCATTTTATTAATCGACCTGACAAAACAATCCCCTACGTCGATAAAAGCTGAATTGAGAAAAACACTGGAACAATCGAAAGCTGTCATAAGGATTTATGTTGAATCTATTCTATTTTTAAGCCAGGAACATGAAATTGTAAGCTTTGCCTATTGTTGGTTTAATATGTGTAAATTAAACAAAGGTCAGTGTTTGATTGTTAAAATATAAAAGGTTATAAAGAGGTTGGAAACTTTCATTGTTTAGATGGCAATTAAAGCCCAAAACCAAATTGCTTGTCCTTCCAGCTCCATTCCTAGCCTTCAGTTACGTGCTGCACGTTAGCTGAAGTCGTTTTCCACGTGTTTGCTCCATCTGGGGGTCTTTTTCTTCTGGGTAAGACTCTGTATTGGATTCGAAGATTCGTCGAGCTGGGGCGTTGATGTTTTACGTTCCATGTGTCGCAGTCATCTAAGCCGCTGAATTATGTTCAGCTTATTGTTCAGCTGATGGTACTGTATTGCTTGCCCCGTATTGCTCGTCGTTGAATCATCTTTTTCACACTTTTTCGATACACACAGGACCAACAATGTTTTCATCCGAAACGTTCAAGGTATATGCTTCTGCCCCGTACAGCAGGGATATGATGACTAAGATCTGGTATGACGTCTACTTTCATGGGGAGAGCCGTACTACTTAAATGCCTCTTGTTAGCTGCTATTGATGCAGTCGGATAGGTTTTGGGTTGTCAATGGCTGTTGAGAGTTGTTCAAGGTTGTTTTTGGTGAAGATATCGATAGTTGACCCTTATGGTTGTCTTGAGATTTTCATATCTTCCAACAACGATTAGCAAGAGTTAATTGCTGATGTTGTTTTACTGAGCTTACAGCAGTGTCTATGCAATGCAGCGAGAATTCTACAAGTTGTGTCAGTTTGACTAAGATACCCAAAATTATCATAGCACGATATAGTTCTTCTCTATATCGGTTCTTCTCTATCCGATGTCGGTATTTAATTATTTTACCTTCTCCAAGATCTGGCGCAATGTGAAGATTTGATCGCTATTAGACTTTCCCCGTCACCACTATAAGGCTTGAGACGATCACATTAAACTCTTCAAAGGATCTTATATGCGATGTTTAAAAGTTTATGCCTCTTTAACTGAAGGGGAGTAGGTGGTCGCATATTTATCCATATCCTATAAAGCAAGCTAAATTTGATTAGATTTGAAACGGCTGATGTCCACCTTGATCTCATTTTCGTCAAGTGGTTGGAACTTTAGCAGATGGTTAAAGAAATGTTTTCATATATTTGATATTGACTGCGTTTCTGCATTAGTGTTGTTTTTTCAATTTTTACGTTTTTTCCTGTTTACGGTCACTTGTTTTCTTTTAGGGTTTTATTCAATGTTAGATATCTTGCAATCCTGTAGAATTAAACCACGGAGAAAAACTGGCATGCCAGATTTCTCTACTAGTTATATCCACCCGTCAGTGTTTTTTTTTTATGAAAAATTGCTTAAGATAAGATTTTAAGATTTTAATACGATTAATTCCTAGTTGCACTAAAATACACTCTCACATGTTTTAATGAATTTAATTAAAGCACAACATCAACTCTTTTTTTTTTTAATTCACAAAACTCTCTTTCCTGCATAAATATTTCAATCCAACCATCTTGCAGTACATACTGTTAATATCCCCCCAAATGCAATATTGTAAGAAACTGTCGGTGAATAAGAAGATAATCATCCTCTCTGCGAATTAATAGGCAGTGTGTGGTCTCGTGGTGGGACTGAATTTTCCTAGGCATTCATGTTGGCTCATTATTCCCCATCTCCTCTGCAATTCCTTGAACTAATTTTTCATTCAGTCTGTTGGTCTTTCCTTTTCATTATTGCTCTTAATCCAAAAATTGCTCCCAATTTTGATTTGGAATTCCCAACGATTGAACTACATAATTGGAGGCAGTTAGTTAGACAAATCGCATTGTCAAGCTGCTGCTGCTGCTGCTGCTGCTTCTGATGATGATGGCACACAAAATCCAATAAACGTGCTTCAAGTCAAATTCCATTCTTTTGTAATTCTCTCACGAATTTCTCCGATTTATTTTCAGTTTATTAATACATTTTTTTTCTAATCCCTCTTCTTCGTTTGTGTCATTGCAGGTGTCTCAGCAGAGTTGTATTATGTCCGCGAGGGACAAGTCAATGACTATGCCTTGAATTTTGTTGTTCCTGTACCGGCAAATGTTCGAGAAATTGCATTTACATGGCAGAGTTTAGCCGGACGTCCGTTGCCATATAGCATAAATGTACAATCATCTGATCCGGCTGTACTACCACGACCGACGCTAAATATATCACAAATCGGAGAGATTCCAACGAATGTGCAAACCTTCTCCATTGGCATGAAGTGTTCTGGCATTAGGCCAGCAGAAATTGAGGTGACAATCACCATTGAAGTGATCCTCAATCGGGCATCGAATAACATAACTGAGTTGGTCTTCCGGCGGAAGAAGATCTGTATGGCAGCCGATCAAGATGAGAATAATGTTGATGATCCGATGTTGCTGGAGACTGTGGTGCCTCCACCTGCTGGCTTGATTACACTTATTGTGGGTGGCATTCTGGCATTGATGTTGGTTGTCATTCTGATTGTGATCGCTTATTGTGCACGTGGACCTTCGAAGAGACAAAATCACGGTCAACCAATGAGAACTTCGAGCTTCCAGCGTCTTCAAACTAATCCTCCATGTAATGGAGCTTACATATCGCCATCGATTATCGCCCCTATTCATTCAACTCTTCCCCGTAAAATGGAACCACAGCAGCCAGAGGAATTGCATCGTCGAATCTCCGAACTTACCGTAGAACGTTGTCGAGTACGTCTCTCGAGCTTATTGCAAGAGGGCACTTTCGGTAGAGTTTACAAAGGAACCTACAATGAGAATCAGGATGTTTTAGTTAAAACAGTTGCTCAACATGCCAGTCAAATGCAGGTATCGCTGTTACTGCAAGAAGGAATGAGTCTATATGGTGCTTTGCATCCTGGAATCTTGTCGGTTTTGGGTGTTTCGATTGAAGATCACACCACACCATTTGTTCTCTATCAAGCAATGAATAATATGCGCAACTTGAAGATGTTCCTGCTCGAACCATCATGTTCTCGATCAATTACTACCATTCAGATAGTCATGATGTCATCACAGTTGGCAATGGCATTGGGACATTTACATAGTCATGGAGTTGTACACAAGGATATTGCAACAAGAAATTGCGTGTAAGTAGAAAAATAAGTATTTTAGTAATAAATGTTTGAATTTTTTACGGAATGTAGATGTCGATGCTGTGAAATAACGCTGTAAAATTGTATCCAAAGTGGTACCGCCGAAATCATGTTAATTTCTTTTTCTTAGAAAAAAATGTATTTATGTCTGGTCTTTTTTTTCTGAAAAATTTATTTATATCTTAAATTAAAAATTATAGCAGCAAAGGCCTCGTTAAAAATGCTCTCGATTCTCATTCACTTATTGATCGGAACTCGAAACACTTCATACATTTTTGTATTCATATTTTTCCTTAAAACTGATGACCATACACGACGGAGCCATCTGGCCATTTAAGATGAAGATATTTGATCTCCAAATTCAGTTACCACACGTGATGAACCCAAACCTTTTTCGAGCCAATGTATTTCAACAACAACATTTCTGCAAAAAAAAAAAACTTAATTTGAGCCATACACTATTGAGCCATCAAACCAATATGTTTTTTAAATTATTTTACAATAATAAATTTAAACCAATTCCATCTGACATGGGGAACATTGGAACACTCCATGCGTGCTAGCTCAGTCCCTAAGCTTACCAATTCATTGAGGTCGTTTTTCACTTGTGAATTTGTGCGGTGAGTCTTTCTCAACTCCATTAAACACTAAAGGTATTTTCGAAGAATCGTCAAGCTGATAAATAGCACCACATGGTCCATTCCTCTCTGCCACTGTGTTTCCAGATCTTTGACCAGTTTGGCATCGCTGCTCAGCTAGTCGTTAAAGCTTCACCTGCATCACGCTCGGTTCACTCTTAGTCAGAATTCACCGGAGAGTAATCTTCTGAAAGCTCTCAAATTAAATATTCCTCCATTCTTGATGAGGTCCATGCTGCTGCACCATAGAGCAATGGGTCTTGTATACTATTAAATTGATTCTCTGTGAGAGAACCTTACCACCACATTCTAAGTCCGAAAAAACAGTGATCGGCACAAGTATAATTTTGGAATGTTAAATTGGATTTCATCGTGAGGTTTTCGAATCCACATCGACGTAGTTAATGTTCCATGACATATGTTGTATACTCTCTCTTTTTTTTGCATATGAAAATCTAGCCCATTTTGGTATTCTTATAATCCAAATGCGCCAGTGAAAATATTTATGTCACCTGCATCATAAAAAAATTAATAGAATATTTCACCTCAAGTTTCATACAATTTTTTGCAGAAGAATGTTGGTGATCTTCACCGTTTAGCCTTTTTAAAAAGTGCCCTTTGCAGATTTGTATCACCAAATCTGTGTCTGCTACCATATTCCGACTCTCATCTCAACAGTTTCTTTCCCAATAACCTTGGGTATTAGATCAGTTTACCTTTAGAAAAACTTTCAAACATCGCCAATGTCGCATTAAATCCTCCAAGAACTCGATCGCTTGTTTCTCGTTCTTTTTCTTTTTTGGTTTCTGTTAAGTCATCGTTCTTCTGCTTTTGCATTTCCATAAAACTTCCGTGCTGCCATCTTAGCAGTTCTGTTTCTGGTCTGCAGAATTCCCTGGTAGGTCTCTTTAATAGTTGCATGTGTAAACCAGCACTCTTTGACGAACCAGGGACTTCGTTTTGGCCATCTAGTGAAACCCAGTAAATTCAATGACGACACTCGATAGTGAATTTTTCTAATTGGTCCCATTGTGCTATTACCGAGTCTATGTTGATGTATGTTCGCCACTTGGAGCGTTCCGACATTCAAGATACTATAAACATGCCTGGCTTCTTTTGCAATATGATCAATTAGATTGACTGTTCGTCAATATGTGGGAATCGATCATTTACATCGTTTTTTTCGCCGCATGGTCTACCATGCCTTATAGTTCGTTACCGGAAGTCATTTACTGTTCGTCTTGACTAAAACTGAGAGTGATGTTAAGTCTTCTTGCAAGTAAGCTACTCCAGCTGCCTCGATCTCTAGCCTGCTTTCTCCAGTCAAGTTATAAGCCACTCCAGCTAACTCGATCTGGAACCTATCGTCCTGTTAAGAATAACATAAGTCGTTGGAGATGTCCTTCTACTTGATCACTGAACCGAACTTGAAGCCTTCCTTGGTGCCTTCGTCCATTTGATCTGATATCCTGTCCTGATTAAGTCAAGTCTACGGTGAGATCCGAAAAATTTATTGAATTCTCTTCTAATGTTGACGGAGCAGTGAGCATTTTTTAACGTCCGTCATACGAATAACTCATATCAGTTTTTAAGGTATATTAAAACTAGACAGGCATAGCAAACTTCTTATACAACAAAGAACATGTAAAGCCCGACTCTAAAAGCCAAAGCGTGTAAGATGCGTATGTTAGAACCATGTGTCTCCTCAGCATTCAATATTTCTTTAAATAAGAATTTTCAAAAAATTATTATTCTTATAAACTAAACCCCAATCGTTTTCTTAAATTTTAATTATCAATAAATTTTCTTAATTCGTTTGGTAAATTATTTTATATTTTATTTTTGTATTTGCAGTATTGATGACCAACTACGTGTAAAACTCTCTGACAGTTCACTTTCCCGAGATCTTTTTCCAGCTGATTACAATTGCTTAGGTGATAGTGAAAATCGTCCTGTAAAATGGATGTCTTTAGAAGCTCTTCAAAAGAAACTATTCGCTGAGGCAAGTGACTCTTGGTCATTTGGTGTTCTTATGTGGGAATTGTGTACATTTGCTAAACAACCTTATGCTGAAGTTGATCCTTTCGAAATGGAACATTACTTAAAAGATGGTTATAGGTTGGCGCAACCATTTAATTGTCCTGATGAATTGTAAGTTTATCTTTAAAAAATACAATAATATCCTAAATCATCCCCTTTTCTCATATTTTCTTTTTCTCTCTAATAGATTCACAATCATGGCATATTGTTGGGCTCTCTTACCTGCCGAAAGACCTTCATTTGCTCAACTTCAAGTCTGTTTAAATGATTTTTACACACAAATAACGAGATATGTTTAAATATTTATATATTTATAAGAATATATCAAAGTTATTTATTATTATTAATATTATTTACTCGCTTAAAAATCTAGTTAGATGAAAATATTTTATATTATGTATCTATTAAAGAAAAGGATAAATTAGGGTAAATAACACAACACAACACATATAAATTAACACATTTATATATAGATTTAGTCACAGGTGCATTTACATATGGATTTATAGATTTAAACAATAAATATATCTATATATATACACAATTATTATATATATATAAAGATAAAACATTTTAAAAGAAATACAAACCCATCACTGGCAAGTTTTATTGCCAATCAAATTATGACAATTTTCTAAATACCAAAATTAAAAAAAAAATATTATAAACAAAATGTTTAAATACAAAATCATTGTCTGCCATTTTGAATCTTATGATTTTACTCTGGTAGTTTGTAAATAAATTTAAATAGAAATATATACAATTAAAATTATATATATTTAGGTAGGTGTTCTACAGATATAAATTATAAACAATTTAATTTAAAAAAATAGTAAAACAAAAAAAATGATAAAATAATAAAATTAAATTTAATTGTTTTGATTAAAATTTAATTTTCTTTGAAATTATTTATTTTTGCTTAAACATTTATCATTCTCTCTTAAAACTTATTTTTAATACATTTTTGTAAATTTTGTTTCTTATTTTAAGTTATGCATATTTAGTATTTAAGTTGTGAGTATATTTTTTTTTATATATATATATATAAATATCTACTTAAATTTTTTTTGGACAAAACAGTGTTCAGCCAAATAAAAGCTGTAGAAAATAAAATAAGAAGAATAATTTTATACATATACTTAATTTTAAAATAAAGAAAATTACGTGTTAAATGAAATGATTTGTTTTTCTTGATGGTAAAATGGAAGTGAAAAGAAAAATATATTAAGGCAAAGAATGCTGCAGAAAAAGTAAGTACCAATGTGCTCCATGTCTCATATGTGTTTTGGACAATCAATCCTGATATTCTGGCTAAAAAAAACAATGGTTTTGTAAATTCGGATACACTGAATCTTTGGAAGATGGAAAAAAAGACAAATCCTTCAAGAATATCATATGTTTTGATAAAAATATGTCTCAACTTTGCCATTCCGATTTAGAGGAATATTTTGGATCCCAGTTGCAGTTTTGTGGAACTAGCAACGCGCACAAGAGGATTTGTTGAAAGTTTAAGTCACTTGTTGTTGTTTTATCAAGAAGCCGATGTGTCAAAAAATATATTTTTAAGAAGCAGAGTGGGGTTAGTTGGGTCAATTTATATAGAAGCCTGACAAATTTCAAACTGATGACAATACAATTATAAGAATGGCATCAATGGTATTTGCCCTTCTTATAATAATATAGGAATTTTTTTTTAAAAACGGTATATTTATGTGAAGTATGGTATTGCTTCAAATAAATAAAGTATGAGTAATTTTAATTGTCCCGTTGGAAGGGTAATTTGGAGCTAAGAACGGGTTGGGTGGAGCAAGAGGCTAATCAATCACTCTTGGAACTGACGCGAGAAGAAATTAGGCCAGAATTTTTATTGCAGCAAATGCCAGAAAATTTTTCCTGCAAAATTTTGGAAAACAAAAATATTTTGGCGCCAGAAAACTTGGGGTCAGATTCTGTATGCAAAAACGATCAAACGTTTTCGTATGTGCGAATATTTTTCAGCAAATTGTTCGAACAGGCGAAAACATTTGATCGTTTTTTTTCATACAGAATCTGACCCCTGGTTTAGACTTTCCATGAGAGTCTCCCTTCTTTCTAAGGTCATGGAAACGCTGATAAACGATCAGCTTAAGAAATATCTCGAAGAACGAAAGCTTCTTAATGACCGGCAGTACGGTTTTCGTAGCAATAGGTCCACTGGTGATCTGATGGCTTATCTAACCGAAAAGTGGAACAAATCTTTACATCGTTTTGGTGAAAGTAAGATTATTGCGCTTGATATTTCAAAAGCATTTGATAGAGTTTTGCATCAAGCCCTTTTTTCGAAAATGCATGCTTTCGGTATTGATGAATCTATAGTTCGTTGGATTAGAAATTACCTTTTGGACCGTTCAATACAAGTAGTACTGGATGGTTTCAAGTCTGAAATTTTCAGTATAAATGCTAGTGTGCCCCAAGGCTCCGCCTTGTCTCCGACTCTTTTTGTTTTTTATTAATGATCTTTTGTCTGAAACTTCTTATCCACTAAATTGTTTCGCCGACGACAGCACCCGCTTTTCATATTCGTTTCCAGATTCACAACCCAGCTCTTCGGTTGTGGAACTGGAGCGGCAGCGTATGATAGCCTCATTAAATTCCGATCTTGACAGCATTGTTCAATGGGGAACTAACAACCGCGTGGAATTTAATGCTTCTAAAACTCAATGTTGTCTTTTGTCATTAAAGCGTAACTTACCCCTTATGCCACTATCTATGAGTGGCACTTGTATAGACGAAACTGAAAGCTTTCGATTCTCGGTATGTGTGTTACCAACCACCTTCTGTGGAATGATCACATATTTAATGTCGCCAAAAACACTGCGAATTGCTTAGGTTTCTTACGACGATGCAAGAAATTTTTTTCTCCCAATGATCTGGCTGTTGTCTATAAGGCCTATATTCGTCCAAAACTAGAGTACAATTCTCATGTCTGGGCAGGAGCTCCTGTAACTTATTTGAATCTGCTAGATCGAATTCAGAAAAGAGCCTTAAAAATGATAGGGGATAGGATTATAACGGAAACATTTGTGTCACTTGAACACCGCCTCAATGTTTCTTGCCTCTCCTTATTTTATCGCTTTTTTTATAAAGAGTGCTCCGCCGAAATAGCCAGTTGCGTTCCTCCCCTGAGAAAGGTTATATCCGAAGGATGCTGTATTCTTCTTCGCTGACAAATCTAAAATGGGACCAGAACATTCCCATTTCTTCGCTTCATTTACATATATGGATCTGATCGGATTGTGGGGTTCGCCATGTTGATCTTAGAAAACGTTGACAATCCTTCCGATTGTAGATTGTTCTATATAATTAGATCAACCAAATGCTATTTTTTAATTTGCTTATTTCAAGAATTCTTAGACTTTCTCTCGTATTTCAAAACCGGTTTGTTCCTGTTTTTGCTAATATGATCTACTTTTGGTTTGCAGCAAGTGCCGCCGATGATCTTCGTAATCTTAAGACTCGCATACATGTTTTTTTCAATTTTTTTAAAATTTTTTTTTTATTTTTTTTATTTATTTTTTTTTATTAGTTTGGCTTTGAACTAAAACATACTTTGTTACAAAAAACAACTCTCGATATTGACATTCACCTTGATGAACAAAATATTATCATTTACTCTACTTCCTATGTAGAGGTAGGTGTTTTTTTTTCGAGGTATAGAACTTTAAATCGGCATTACTTTTCAAGACGGCGACCGATTTAACAGCTGTCAAGTGATTTATTCTCAGTTTGGTTTGGCAATAGACTCACGCCTGAACAACGCTTGCAAATTGTGCAATTTTATTTCGAAAATAATGGTTCTGTGCGGAATATGTATCGCGCACTACGTCCATTTTATCGTCGACAAAATCGTCCATCAGAGCAGTTAATTCGATTAACCATGGAACGTTTTCGCACCACATTTACTTTAATTGATAAATCGCATCCCCAGAGACGCCGTACGGTGCGTACAGAAGAAGCTTTTGATACTGTAGAGCGTAGCATTGAGGAAGACCCAAATGAGTCCATCCGCCATCGAGCACAGGAATTGGATCTGTGTCCATCCACTTTATGGAAGATTTTGCGGAAAGATCTTGGTTTGCGTGCTTAAAAAATCCAACTCGTGCAAGAATTGAAGCCAAACGATCATCAAGCAAGGCGTAGATTCGTCGAATGGGCCCAAAAGGAGATGGCATTTTTTCCCGATTTTCATAAGCGAATTTTTTTAGCGATGAAGCGCCCTTCTGGTTGAATGGCGTCAACAAACAAAACTGCCGCATTTGGAGTGAAGCTAATCCTCAAATGTATGTCGAAAAACCAGAAAAACTGACTGTTTGGTGCGCTTTATGGGCTGGTGGAATCATTGGTCCGTACTTCTTCAAAAACGATGATGGCCACAACGTTACAGTCAATGGTGATCGGTATAGAGCCATGATTACTAACTTTTTCATTCCTGAATTGAACAATCATGATGTCCAGGAGCTGTGGTTCCAACAAGACGTCGCAACATGTCACACAGCTCGTGCCACAATCGATGTATTGAAAGACACGTTTGGTGACCGCCTAATTTCACGTGTTGGACCTGTGAATTGGCCTCCAAGATCTTGTGATTTAACACCGCTAGATTTTTTTTCTGTGGGGTTATGTAAAATCATTAGTCTATGCAGATAAGCCACAAACGCTTGACGATTTGGAAGACAACATTCGCCGTGTTATTGCCGATATACGGCCACAAATGTTGCGCCACAAGACTATCTTTCGAATAAATAAAATATCATGTCAATGGAATACATCGAACATCGTTGTTTTATTGCAATTAAAAGTTCTATACCTCTAAAAAAACACCCTTTATATCTCCGACGGAAAAAGTTTAAATTAAAATACTTACAAACAAAACTCTTCTAATCCACTATCACATTATATTGCTTTGGTTAAATATAAACTTCCGAATTCTGTGAATCCTTGTTTTTCCCTGCTATCCATCCTTACAACTTCTAGCTAGTGCCAGATTACAAGTGTGTATTGTGTATCTCATTATCCTTGCTGTTAGAAAAAACTTAAAATGTATACAATTTATTTTCTTATCTAAACCGCACCACTAGCATTGCACTGTGAATAAATGCATAAAATTACATTCAGAAGTCAGCCTTGAAGAACTATATATATATTTTTATCATTCGTATAGCTTTTGTATAGTGTATGCTATTCCTTCGTCCTCTCATCGTCGCCTTTTTCTATAAAAGAGTGTAAATCTATGCAATTAAAAATGCAAACTAAACACAAACATAAAAGAGCTCATAGAAATGGCAGGTTTCCTAAGTAACGCTTGCATTGGAGTAGGCAACTTTCTTTTCAGTAATGCCAGATGAGAACTTCTATTTTCATTACACAAATTTTATTTCGACTTGAGTGATTGGCATTATACAGACTATCCAAGAAAGTTTTAAGTTGAAAACGTATAACATCTTTCTGTATAAAATAAAATGATGCAAAGATATCATTAAACAACATACTAGCTTTTTATTGACCAAAAAACTTCCAGGAAATGTGCCTTTACAGTTGTACTAATTTTTTCTGTGGATATTAACAATAATAATGGCCAGTTTCTCCAAACACTTTTAAACATTTATAGGGTTGTTAAATCTTAAAATGACATTTTTCAATTTCACCAACCACTTTCAGTTTTAAAAGAGCCAATAAACTAAAGTCCCATTTTGTTCCAAATAAATTTTAAAGGCGTCTTAAAAATGAAAGACAAAGAGAACGTTGAAATTTTCCGATTGATATGCTCTCCTCTCGCTTGCTCTAATGAAAGAGAAACATGTGTGGTGAATAAAAGTTTCCTCATTTCTAAAAATTCACCTCCTAATGTTGGTGGAAACCATTTTAAGTTAAAATGCCAATAAATTTTATTACTTCGTTAACTAAAATGCTTTTAGGTGTATTTTGGTGAAACTGGGCATAAAAGTAAAAAATTAATACAATTTTGCGGAAATCCCCTTAAATTTTATGATTCTTGGGAAAAATCTGGAACACGAGTAATAAATAATTTTTGATTTTTCATCTACGTTTCTAAACAACGGTGAAAACCATTGGACCTTACGCTGATGTTCTAGCGCTATTTGATCAATTTAGAAAAAGTAAAGGAAAATTGATGAACATTTTTCTGTTCTGTAATATAACTAATAATTATTTTCTAACAAAATAACAAAAAAGTTTATTTCTAAAAACGAACTTTAACTCAGTTTGAGTTAAATCATTTAATTTAACGCATTTTAAGTAATCATGCCTATTACTGAATTCGCAAAATTTCACTCCCCGGGAGTCGGTTGGTTGGATCCGCAGTGGATCCGCATTCGCATAAAATTCTATTACTGAATCCGATGAATGAGCTGCATTATCGATCCGCGAACTACTTTTCCATTTTTGAAACTGTATTATCAGGGATGTCAAAAGTTGAAATTGGGGGCGTTCAAGTGCACACGAGAAAAGCAATATAAGATATTTTAGTATCGTAAAATATCTAATATCGCAATTTAAACCTTTTTTAATGATTTTCACGACCAATATTAATCCATCTCTGTTTCAGCAATCACTTGACCATGGGGACTATACTTCTGGATAGATTTTCACCGTTTGGCTAAAAAAAACACCAAAGTTGCATATCCTGAAAAAAAAAACGCAGATGACGTTTTCGAAATGGGCCATTGTCAATAAATTATTAGAAATACTGCAAAAAAGACTTTATGTGTTTCGGCGATCCAATTTTTTTTATTTCTGTTTAAAAAAAAAATCAGATTTGTTAACTATCTGCTCTTTCTTGAATTTTTTTGCATATAAATCACTTTCATCCGCACCAATTTTACTGCGGATTTGCTTTTCCAACATTTGTATGGAGTGCGAATGTGGTTCGGATGCCTTTCGTTTTCAGTAATATCAATTTCACGAACAACGTTACCGACATTTATTCCCTCGTATGGCTTGCGGATTCGCTAATAGCAAACCTACCGAAAGTGAGTAAGACTCCCTCCGCAACTCATTCGTCGGATTCCCTAATAGGGCTGCACATTAAAACGATCCTTACACGGTCAGTCATTTACACATATAATCAGTCATCAGGCAAAATCAAAAGGGTTTTGATTTTTCTTCAAACAAATGCACGCATACAGACTTATTCTTACAAACACTATATTGCAGATTGATGTCATATAACTGACCGTGTTAAGGTCGCTTAACAAAAGCAAAGTGCATATCGGTTTAGCATTACAAGACTCATAGAGTAATTTCATTAAATTTTTTTTGTTTGTATTATTTTTTTTAATCAAACCTCATTTTTTCGTGAAATAAAAAGTTGGTATCTAAAGATTGGTTATGAATGATTTTCTACTCAAATAAACTATTACCAACTTATTGTGCTTTAAACTTTAAAGACACTCAAAATTTTGAATAGTAATGAATTTTGGGCTCTTTGGGATGAGTCCTACTCATAAGTCATATAACAACCAAAAATCTAGAACTACCCGACCTTTTGTAGGGTAAAACAATTTTTACTTCTTCTTTATTTTCTTGTACAGTTTTGGAAATTTTCAAAGTAGAAAAACTTGCATTTTAGAGCACAAAAACTTTAGCAAAAAGTGTAAAGTTAGCCTTTTTTCTTTTTTATAATATTTCCGAATGCAAAATTTGTTTTTATCATTAAAGATTTTTAAGAATTTAAACTTTTTTTTTGTTTTAATTCGAAAACCATTACATCCAAATTTTACTTTTGAATCTAAATAAGTATTAAACAATTACTTGTAAAAAAAACTTACAAAACTTAAATCAAATTCTAAATTAAGTTTAAAAAATTGTTTCCATTTTTTGTAAAAAACATTAAAATTGAATCTCCATTATGTGCATTTTTTTCAAAAACCTTAAATGCAGTTACTAAAAGTGCTCCAAATATAACGGGAAAATTTGCAAAATTTAAAACCGTATGTCAGGTACCTGTTACAGCCGAGCTGGAACGAATATTAATTTTTTTCCTCTAGGGAATCACCAAAAAGTGTTAAAGTCCAAGTTTGAAGAAAATCTGTCAAAACGTTTAGACAGTAATAGACAACCGCACATCCACACAAACAGACAAACGGACGGCATGACGAAACCTAATTCTTTTTTGTACACGAAACTGACGAAACCAATACTTGAGCAAGTAAAAATTGCTTTATATAATTATGAAATAAAGAGAAAAAAAAATAAAAAATGCACTAAACGTGTTACCAAGTTGTATGTTAGATAGCTATGTCATTTTCTTAAAATTTTTAAATTTAAATTCCACGCCAGATTTTAATTAAATCGGTCCAACCGTTATCAATTTATGTCAAATTTATAAAAAAAACCGTTAACACCAAAATACCTGAAATGCACTTTTGTTTATATTAGTCATTGACTTACTAGATATGGACCACCAGTGGGTTGAAATTTTCATACAAACTGCCAAACATCTTTTAGTGTTAAATACGTGTACTAATTTCGCGTTTAAAATTTAAATAAAACGACGACATATTCATATGCAAGTAACTCAATGCCATGTAGAGTGAATTTGTTTTGTAAAATAAATCTAGTTTGATTAAAATTTCCACCTAAAATATATTAAAATTAAATGATTAATTAAAACAAGCGTAGCACTGCTACGCAGATTCCCTGCTAGTAGTTGATAGCGCCCCTAGTAATGTTGGAACACGCGTGAAGTTGGCTACTGGCGGTTCATATCTAATACGTCAATGATAGTAGTATTTCGACTGCTATTTGTCTGCAAACGTTTCGATCTGCAAATCATGCCTTTAGAATACTGGGAAACAAAATTGTACTTGCCAAAAACTAAGACATTAAGACCGGTTTGCTGAAACGATACCTATGCATTTATGATTGTTCGATGTCATCTGAACGCTTGTATCGTTTGTTTGTTGCTCCTGCTATCGTTTCAAATATCTTAATCTTATCAGTTGCCGTGAAATTACTATTTAATTTTTAGACATTCTCCAATATTGTGAACCCTGGAAGACAACTGAAGGTTATAGCTTTTCTTTCAGCTTTTAGCACATTTTTTTGGTCACAGAAGTTGGCAGAGCACTGACGCCACTTCATCCACCTTATTTTCAATAGAGTATGCTTTAAGATAACGTTATTTAATAAGTATTTAATTTGTTTTAGTATCGTGTTAACTTTACTAAAATGTTGTGCCTATGCCATTTTATTCCACCTTCCCCTATTTAAGCTCTGATCGGTTCAAGGCCCTGACTGATTATTTAGTTTTCAAAAAAGAGAGGAAATGGCAGCACTTTTTAACAGCAAAGAATCACCCTGCTCCCTCAAGCTCCCTTAATATATTTTCAGTCGTTTTATTCACTTTTAGTTCATAAATGAGATTGTAAGTCGGTGATAGAAACTAAAGTAACAAGATGAAAGAAAACTGCCGTTTCTAGAGCAAAATGTTTCATTTATTCTTTTCATTTCAGAGAGTGTGTTTTTGAAAGTGTCATTGAAGCAGTTGTGGTGAACGAGGTGAGCGGTAAAGTGGCAGGTTTCCTCATCAAGGCTGCATGTTCCTTTTCTTTCCTGTGTGTGCCTCATTAAAAATCTCTTAATTTGTGTGAACGATGCTTGTTCGATAGCTAAACCCTGTCCCCCTTTTTCACCTTTCAAGCCAGGGTAAATAATTTATTTTGATTCTCTACTAAAAATATAGTTATTTTAATTTGCATTGACTAATGGCATCAATTTGAATTTAGTTGTATTGGGCGTTGTTTTCAATTTGATAGAATTTTTTGTTTGTATCTGTTGGATTCTTGTGTACCTCTGCGGCAATTCAGATGAATGCGTGGAATGAATTAGTTGGAATTAGGTTTTGGAGAAACAACATTTTATCTGACATCCACATCTGTGACATCGCCTACTGGATTTTATTTGTCGCGTTATATTGTTGCAGCAAAATCAATGCGCGACAATCTGAATAACTCTGATGATGACCGTTGTTGGATAATAAATCTTTAATTTCACTTTTGGATTATGGATAATGGATTTGGAATTGGATTCCTTTAATGAGTTGAATTGGATGTTGTTTTGTTTGTTTTAATTTATTTTTTCTGTTTTTTTTTTTATATTCGAAGATTGATGATAATAATAATATTTTAGATTTATGGTAATTTTGACAAGCGTTTTTTTTAGATATTAAATTTTAAATGAGATTAATTAATTAATGATGATTATAGTTAAAATGAATATGAAAAGGTAGTCGACTAGAAATGTGTATTTAATTTATCAATATTTTTTTTTATTTAAATCAATGACAAGGCAGGTTCGTTGTATTCGAATCCGATGGTTATTCGAAGATGTCAGGAAAATAGTTAATGATTACATCAATAATTAAAGAAGTAAAAGAGGTTTTAGGAAATCCTTTTGTTTCAAGGATTCAATAGGACATTTGATTGGGGCTAGTTTTCGTGTTCGACACAGACTATAAAAACAACAACTTTAATAATTCAATGTCTATATCAAAACTTCCTTCGGCTTGGAAGTAGTTTAATAACTCTTGCTGCCGCAGAAAAAATAAGGGAGAAAACATTGATTTTGAAAGAGTAATTATATTCATATTGGTCCAACATTTTGCCAAAAACATTTAAGCTCATATAAAAGAGTTTTCAAAAAAAGCTACCCGAGCGCCATCTTCATAAGTTACTTCCTACAACAACAGCTATTTGTCAGTGAAAGTCCCGCTAAAATCGTTGCAGTAGTCTCTGATCGGTTAATATATAAGAATATGCGGAAAAAAGCGACCCGAGCGCCACCTAGGGAGCCATCTAGAGGGTAATTAAAATAACCTAAGTCACTCCCTACAATAGTCGTGTTTTGTTGGTAATTTTTAGTTAGTCAGCACTGGAAAGAAACAATGAAACGCTATATTCACTTTTGTATCCACTTTTTTATTTTATTTCAAAGTTGGTATTCTTGACTTTATGTCAAGCCGAAGTTTCAAATAATTTTATGGATGTGTCTGCAAAGTATGGCTATTTGTATATGCCGAGTTGGTCAACTTGTACCCCACCTTCACTACACTACAAACAAATAAAAACCGGATAACTAATCATTATTTAGCTTAAATATTACCAAATTAAATTCCAAATTATATAATTTTATTTAAAGATCCGCTTTGACCAATTTTTATTTGTTTTTAAGCGAAAAGTTCAAAATCATCAAACCTTTTTTGCAACTTTTGTAGGTTGAAAGCTTCTTACTTGTTCCGCAAAACGCGGCCCTAAAGGAAAACAGAATGAACACATCCATTAATATTCATTGTATATAGAGTCCATGTCTTAAGCTGTTATAGGTGCCACCAACCTTTAAACAAAAAATGTATTGACATTATATTTCGCGCCAAAAATTTCCAGGCATTCCAAGATTTTATCTTCACTATTATGTTCACTTTAATTACTGACCAATTTATCGCCACTTTTCGTATCCCATACAAAATTTCGCTAAAGTGACTAAACAATTACCAATAAAACACGCCTAATATCAGCTATCTGTAAGTGGCAAGTCCCGCCAAAAACTTTCAAGCACATTGTCTGACCGGGCATAAAAACGCTACTTGAAAACTCTACTAGGGAAAAAATTAAATAGCTTAAGTTTTGCACTATAGCATTATCCATTTGCCAGTGAAAGTCCCGTCAAAATCGGTCCAGCCGTTCTCGAGATTAGCCAGGACAAACAGACAGACAGATAGACAGACAAAAATGTGTTTTTTGTTATAAGGGCTTTGTATGTTTTCATATGTGTGTAGGAAAATCAACGGAAAGTAATGACCATTTAAAATTATAAATGATGGCGCCACTGCTTTTCTTACAGCCGTCACTGGGTTGTTGTGAACATAAATAACACATGACCATATACACTGAGTTACAAAAAAACTGGCGCACATTAAAATTTTGCAACATTTTGAAGTAACTTAAACAAATAAACGTTTTTCTGGTACAGTTTTGTTTATTAACATAAAAGTAAGTCATTCATGTAATAAAAAACGAAAAAATAGGAAGAACTTAGAAATAAACCATAAATTAAGGAAAATGGGCATAAACTTCAATTTTACATTTTTTAATTTTTTTTTTTTTTTTTAAACTAGTCCTTGTTTCTTCAATAGTGGGTATTGCCTCCACAAACATCTAATAAAGCTTTAATTCGCCTGGGCATACCTTGGATAAGGTTGTCAAAATGATAACAAAACATCAAAAAGTATGACTGCGCCACTTTTTTTGTAACTGAGTGTATATAAAGCTATGTGATACCAGATGACATACTTATATTTATTCCGCACGTTTTAAATATGTACATTTTCGAGAGTTGTGCTGTAGCACAATTTTTAAAACGTCTGGCAGAAGCATTGCCACACTCGAAACGTCTTTGACCAGTATTATAACTATGAGCTGGGAGCACTTTATATAATAAAACTAAGTTTGATCGGTTCTACCAATTATCTTATAATTAATGGCGAAAGCCGCCATTTTGAACTGCAAGATTTGCATTTTTATCATGATTTTAACCCCTGCTATCGACTCATATACTTTTTTTTCGGTTACCTTTCTGACCATAAAATTTGCTGTGGGCTCTTGGTCTATTCTGTATTGCTCATCAATCTCGACATTGTTGGCGATCCAGTAATTTTTAACGTAAGTACTAAATTGCACTTCGCTTAAATGAGTTTTTACACCTTTAAGAACGTATCCATTTAGATAGAAATGGTTTACTTCACAAATATCAAAACAAAACTGACAGTATCTGTCAATGCATCTTCCGATAAGGTGAAACTTTAAATGCCTCCTATTGGTAAAACATTATTTTATTATATTATTATATACATAAATTGGTTGAAACATTTGTTTGAGAGCCAAACACATTTCCATTTTTATAAAAAGTTTTCGTTTAATATATATTTTTTGGAATATATAAACAGTAAGAGCTCTATACTTGTGGACAGCTCTGATATGCGGACATAAGTTGACAAATTTTCGGGAACCAACCTTTTTTCTCTAATATCCCATACATTCTTATAAACGGACACGGACACTTTTTTTACTTATTTCAAATAAAAAGTAAAAGAAACAGAATGATATGTGTTTATAACATGAGAAAATCCATTAAAAATCTCTTATAACCGGACGCAAAGCTCTCTCAACCGGAAACAGCAATGTTGAATGTGAGATTCGTAGGGGATTCCGATAACGACAAAATTTTGTTATGTTATGAATTTTTTATAGAATTCTCATCTTCTTCTGATTTGTATAAATTTTTCAAATTTATGTTGGTAACAATTTCATTGACTTTTGACATTTTAAAAATCATTTTTATTTCTTTCTCTTAATCGGACAGCGTCCGTATAGCCAAACAAAAATTTGGCGATCGTAAGTGTGACTTGATTAACGACAGGCAGTTTTCTATTTTCATTTTGTGATATTTTTCAAACCCCTCTGTATTTTGGGAAAAACCAAATGCACAATCAATGAAGGATACATTTGGTTTATGTTGCAAAAAAAAATTAGAATTATGTTGATAATTGCAGTAAAAAAAGGTCATTAAATGTACCTGGTTTTTTTGTTTCACTTGATTAAGGACAGTAGACAAATTTACCTGTTTCAAGCTTAAAGACAATTAACCAGTAAATTTTTTGTTTGTATAAATAAATGTTGGTTTTATTCCAAAAATTGCAACAGCTTTAAGTAATGGGTACTACCTCCAGATTGCTGAATCACTTTAAGTAGCCTGCTGTGTAGAGGTTCTTGTCAAATAACCAAGCGAAATTTCCGACCAGACTTGTTTTATGGCTTCAATTATCTCTTCCGTTTCATCATCCTTCGTAGACTTTTCTTGAAAGCCAACCCCACACGTTTTCCATGATGTTCAGGTCAGGTGGATATGGTGGCCATGTAAGTAGGTTTACATTTTGGTACTGGATCTAGGCTTTTGTTGTCCGTGCGGTATGTATCGGTGCATTGTCTTGTTGGAAAGTCCATCGATGTCCACCAAATATTTCAGAAAACTGCAGAAAAGCTCTCTGCAAGCTCATGCAACTCTCGATTCCACCTGATGTGACTTGTTGCAAATTCAAGCCGTTGGCTTTTACGTGCGGCATTCAATGGTGGTTTCCTCTTAATTTTTTGATGGCGAATATGGTCGGCCTTCTGTATCGCATTAAAAATAGTCAATCTACTAGCTTTAACTCCAGTTTCTGCCTTGATTTTACTTATATAGAGCCTTGAATTTGAAGCTGTTCTCAGTATCGCCCGCCTTTCCTTACATGTTAGTGATCTTCTGATTCTTCCTTTGCGGTTCTTTCCATACCTTTACGGGTCCTTAAGATAATTGTTGACAACACACTTGCTTCTTTCAATCTTCTTGGCTATAAAACGGATCGATTTCCCTTCTTCCCGGTAAGCTCGAATTTTCCTCCTTGGTTAATGTCTTTCCTCTGCCCATAGTAGCGGATTATTTGCAGTTTTTACTTGAAATAAGCTCCCTCATACTTCAAGTACTCTTTATTTGATTAAAATAGCAGTAGCAGGTAGATTGACACTGTCCTTAATCATGTGAAACAAAAAAAGCAGGTACATTTTATGACCTTTTTGGGTAAAGTGTCATAAAAGTTGCAATTATCAACATAATCCAAATTTTTTTTTTTCAACATAAACCAAATATATTCTTCATTCATTGTGCACTTGGTTTTTCCCAAAATACCGAGGGGTTTGAAAAATATCGCAAAATGAAAATAGAAAACTGCCTGTCCTTAATCAAGTGACACGGAATGTAGGTGCTTTCACTGTAGTTCTTATGTCCAATTATTATAAATATTTGTATTTATTTAAAAAAAATCAAGTCATAATTTGTTGCTTTTTTCTAATATTCTTTTTTTTTACAAAAATCCGCCTAAAAAGAGGAAATGGCAACGGAAATACATAATATCAAAATTCTTCTTAAAAAAAAATAACTTTATTTTCACTTGTGTTAACTCCATTAAAGTGTTTCCACTTTTGTTTTACTGAAAAATAAAAATTCTCATAAATAAAAACACAACATTTTTTTTATTTTGTATAAATGTATATTTCATATTTTTTATTTAATAAAAATTATAAACTACTTCTTGTTACAACAAAACTTGTCTTTAAATTGTTATAAACTATATACGTAGATAAATATAATAATAATTATAAAAAAAAATTACAATAATACAAATGAATACAATATGATAACTTAGTGAACTTAAATGCTACTACACCTGAGTAAGGAACGGAAACCTAACAATTTTATTTATTTTCCACCGAATATATAATTTTTTTTTTAATTATTTAATTTTATATAGCAGTATTTATGGTACATAAAAGAACACTTGAGCGGATTGACAAAGCTGACGCCCATAGTGTTGGTCTAATGATACGTATTTGGTGTTTTTTTTTTTTTTTGTTTTGTTTAAAAATTAAAGATCTTCTTTGTCATGATCTTATTTCATCAACCTGTATGATGTCTTAAAAGGTAAAACAAACACTTCTATACTTTCTAAAACTAGTTTCTAAAATTTACTTATTTCATGTTTTATTTTTTTTTTATTTTTAATATTTAACATTTTTGTTGGGGAATATTTTTTTTATTTACAATTAATACTTATTTTACGGTACTGCGACACAAGTTCAAAACATTCAATCAATCTGAAACAGAAAATTACAAGAAAAGCTTAAATTTTTTTTAATATATTGTTTTTTTTTCCCCCTTAAGTGGTATTTTTTTTTTTTTTTGAAAGTCATACAATAGTGAGTATGAAGTAATTTTTTTTTTGTGATTTCAATTTTAAGTTTAAGTTAAATGCGAGAGAAAATAATAATTTTTTTATTTTTCTTTATGGCTGATGCTAGTTAGAAGCTTAAGTTACTAGCTTAAGTTGATCGTAGGAAATAGTTTGTATATAGGGATTTAATTATTGTTATTTCTGGTTTAAGGAAGTACAGAACTTTTAGACGTAACGTGTTATTTGAGTATGAAATTCCGATAGACAAAGTTGCAATTGTATAAAAGATGGACGTTCGTTTGTAGGCTGTGTCCAACAGTATGCCATAATTTTAAACCTGGAAAGAAATTACAAAAATTGTTAAGAATAATTCATATAATGGCAAAAGTGTAGAAACAAAAATATTTCCCATTCAATTCAGTCATCATTAAATTTGTATTTAACTAGGCTTTCAATTTCATTTGAAGCTAGATTTTCTATCAAATGAAAGAAAATGCAATTTCTTGCATTACCAGGGCAAATGTTTTTATCTCTGAGAACCTTCTTTATAAAAGTATTTCCAACATTAAAAAAATAGCCAATTAGAGCCGTTCTGGAATTAAGCGCTTACAAAGGCATTTTGGGATTACTTTTTATCTATTTTTATGTATAAAAATCGATGTATGTATGAATTTTTCATATGGACTCAAAATGGCTGAACAGATTTAGATGAAATTTTCAATCAATCATTAAATTGGTTGAGAAGGGGCTCTATGAAGCTTTATTTTAGTAAACATTTTAAAAGTTGAGCTAGGCTTGTGCCGAATCGTACCGTATTTTTTTTTTTTTTTTCAAAAGTATTCTTATCCCCTCCCTTAATGTTTTGAGAAAAAAGAACGTTTTTGACTTAAATCTTAAAAAAATAACGTTTTTGACCAAAAATCTTGTAATGCAATTATATTGAGAGAATTGAAAGTATAACGTTTACAAAGATTCATCAAAATCGTATTAGCCATTTTCTAATACTATAGCGGGTACTTCTCACATAAGGGTTTTAGTTTTTCTGAATTATCTCGAAATCGGCTAATACGATTTTGATGAAACTTTGTGAACGTTATACTTGCAATGCTCTTAATACAACTGCATTTTAGGATTTTACACATAACGAAGATTTAGTGTTTGTTTTTTTAAAAAAATTTGCTCCGGGCCAAATAATGGGTACTTTTGAGGATTTGTAAGCCACCAAAACAAAAGTCTCCAGTGAAATCCAGTTGTGTCGGAAATATTTTGTAATTTTACCAATCTGTTACCAATCTGTTTGTCTAATTTGCCTGGGCTAAAAGAGTTTAAAAGAAAATTAAGGACACGACTGGGTCGCACAAACTTGCTCTTGGGGAAAGTTACTTTCATGTTCACGACTGGAAATTTAACTTGACTTTTTTTTTTATAAGATACCGTTAATATAGTCCAGTCGGCAGGTAGGAAAAAAGGGCTTTTTAGGAAAAAGGTCGGAGGTCCATTAAATTTTCAGATGTTGTTTTCCCAAGTTTTGGACCTTGAGGACCTTGTGCTAAGAGATGTGGGAGGGGGGGGGGGTTAAACTGCAAATTTTTCGGCCTTTTTCCGGTTTTTAATCTATAACTTCTTTTTCTTACGTTTTACGACAATTTTGCAGTTTCACCCCTACCCCTTCTCTTTTAGCACATGGTCCTCAAGGTCCAAAACTTGAGAAAATCTTAATTAACCATCAGAAAACCATATCTGAAAATTTCATGGACCTCCGACCTTTTTCCAAAAAAAAAATCCTTCCAACTGGAACAATAATCTGATTCTGATTCAGTTTTCACAAATTACTTTTTTTCAATTTTGTTAGTCTTGCAATATTATTCAAATTTAGCAGTTATTTTAGAAAATTAAATTTTGTCAGAACCGGTGCAGCCGTTCAAAAGGTAGTCGGAATAATAAATGACGGTTCTATGGCAGGTACAGTTAATAAGCTGTTTCTGAAAAAAAAATACATGACGGACATCACTATTACCAGAAAGTCACTCATATAAAATTTTATTGAAATTGATCGAATTTTTTTGGATAAAAATGTACCTATTTTTTTATGCCTAGGTCGAAAACAAAAAAAAATTCCGGGGATATTGCTCTAAAAATAGTTTCTACCAAGTTGGAAGAAAATCGTCTTAACCGTTAAGGCTGCCTGTGTCAATACATTCAGACATACAAACAGACAGAATTGTGGGAACTACTTTGTTCGTCTTCTCTTAATGTCATGTTTGATTGTTATCTTAAAACTTTTTTTTTACGAATGCATAACTTGCCTTATAGTATCTACCTATAATCGCAAGTAAAAAATTTGTTTCCTAAGTATAAAACAAAATTTTTGTCAGAATTTTTTAATTCAGAATATTGCAGGCAGATTTTTTTCAAAGCCAGAATTTCCAAACGCTCCCGAAGGGGAAATTGGAGAAGTAATAATAGTATGTGTGATACAACAATTTCGGAAAGCTTATTATTCCCAAGAACGGCTCCAATAAAGAAAGATTTTTAAAAATTGTCTTCGAGTTTACTACATGTCTTTGGAAGAATACATATTTCGATTAGTGAAAACCAGCCCCGCTTTTGTTCCACTCTTTATCGAATTACCAAACGAATTCAGCAAAATTTTCTATACAATCATCAAAAATAACCTCTAAGAGTGGTTTAATATGGTATCGCGGTCTTGATAATCTTGAATTATTATTTGTTTATATTTATACTTATAGCGATGATAACAAAATCATTCTGTTTATTAATATTAATGATATGCATTCCATTTTTCATTGGTCCATTGTTAACGTATCTTCGTGCAGTACAGGAAAACTTAGTTCTGAATGTGAATAAAAAAAAAATATTGTCCGAAAACGTCAAGTTCTCATTTTAGTTTAATGGTATGATATTGCATGACGGAATAATTATGAAATGGATATTTGTAAAAGATTACTGGTAAAAATCTCCAATCTCAATTTTGCGAAGTTTGAATTTCATTCATCGTTAAATTTTCCACAAAATAAGAAATAGTAATAATAGGCACTCTAGCGGCCAAATAGTTCAACCATTACATAGTTTTTGGTTCAGGTTTCCTGTGAATATGAGACATTTCTTGTATCATTTGGAAATTTCTGGAATAAAAATAACTAACTGAAGCTTAATTCACGAGACTGGCTGTCAGTTTTTTGAGCGCCTTTTTAGAAAAAATTCTATGTTCTGAATAGAATTTTTCAAAATGCTTGATTTTAAAATTGACTCTCATGCTCTTTCATCGCAACGCAATATCTTCACTCATAGAATTCTCTAGTATTTTTTTCCTCTCAACCATCATCAACATCAAGAGTAAGTATATGCAACCCAACCGAAAGTCTTAGGTGGATAAAATTAAACGATTAAAAAAGTCAGATAAGAAACCGTACTTCTATTTAAAGACTGAGTTCTTATTTCAAATGGATTAGTTTGAATATTAATTTTGAGGAACAAAGTTGACTACACTCTGAATGATGTATAAGAATTTTATTGGTGCAATTTTTTTCATAACAATTATCGGGAATCTAGAATGTGTTATTGGTAAGGCAAACTGTTAATTCAAACTTATAAAAGATGTTACTATAAATATTAAAATGTTAAAAAAATTATAAAATTCGGTATCGTTGTTTTCGTCAGTGTAAATTTTGTAGTTTTTTCCGAGGGGTTTGTCACTGTAATTGACTTCAAATGATTTCAGATGATTTCAAGCAGTATTTAAATTGATTTAAACATTTTGTGATTGCATTGATTTCAAATAAATTTGCTGATTTCAAATGATTGCAAATTAATTCAAGTGATTTCAAGATTTCAACGTGATTTCAAATGATTGCAAGTATAAGTGGTCAGGTGATTTTACTCGTGACAAACCCCTCTAAAGTTAAAACAAAAGTTTACCGAATTGTACCTTTTCATTTTTCAAAAACAGTTTTGTTTGTTTTCTTATTTTTTAATTTCGATTTTTTTTTTTAATTTTTAAAACAAGTTCATAATTGTTTATAACAGTTTTTACTTTATAAATGCTTCTACGTGAATTTAGAAAAATTTACTTTTATATCATTTCGCCACCTGACCTGACCACACAATTAACAACTTTTTAGTACAAAGGGCTAGTTCTACAAAGTCTGTGAAAACAGAACAAGAATTGAATACAATAGTTCTTCTTGCTCACGTGGAAGATGATAATTTTTAACATTTTGAACAAATTACTGTTTATATGAAAACTATAAAAAACAGTTGTTGTTAGCTGTTCCTAAATTAAATTTTGTGTTAAATCAATGCTGAGTTAAAAACAGGATTTTCAGTTAGTTTTGATGTCCGGAGTTAACTCAAAATTAATCTAGCTAAATTGAATGAATTCGGGATCTCAAACTGACATAAAACCGAGTTTCCGTCAGCGTTAACTCGAGGTTAATATAACCCTGGAATAATCTAGCACTGAAAAACAGGCCATAAGTCTTACATACAAAGTTTTTTGGCTGATAAACGATTTTCAGTCTTGTTGAATGGGGCAAGTTCCCTTGCCAAAAATATTTTTGCCGGTGTTCCCCAAGGATCAGTTTTGTCGCCGATGCTCTTTAATATTTTCACATCGGACTTTCCTACCTTACCAAATTGCGAATTTGGTATGTACTCAGATGATATTGCGATATACTCGTCTGACGAACA
Organism: Baccha elongata; assembly: GCA_951217065.1. Lineage (NCBI taxonomy): Eukaryota > Metazoa > Arthropoda > Insecta > Diptera > Syrphidae > Baccha > Baccha elongata. Next base: position 229,914,841 of record OX578272.1, on the reverse strand, counting down.
TCCAGCAAATATTATAAGCAATATTCAAAATGCTCTTGAAATTATTTTTGAATATTATAAGCACTGGAAAATTAAATTAAATGCAGGGAAGAGTCAAGCTATCTTTTTTACTAGAAAAAGAAAGCATTGTTTCTTACTCAGCTGTAACTTAAATATTGATAACTGTGATATCCCATGGGTTAACTCTGTCAAGTACTTAGGAGTGTACTTAGACAAGAAGCTGACTTTTAGGGAACACACAAAAATGACACTTAATAAACTAAATCTTAGTATCAAACTGTTCTACCCGCTTATAAACCGCAGGTCATTACTTAGTCAACATAACAAATTGATAATTTTTAAAGTCGTCAAGCTATATTATTATACGGATCGCCTGTTTGGGGGGATTGTGCTAAAACTCACAGGAATAAACTTCAAATAATGCAAAACAAAATTTTAAAAATGATTATTCGAGTCCCCTGGCATTTTTCAACTCAAGAATTACATAAACAAACAAAAATATTAAAAATAGAGAGTAAAATTGAAATCCTCAATGCAAATTTTTTCAAAAAATGTGAAAACAGTACCAATAGTCTTATAAGAAACTTAAAGTAAACGTATTGTAAATTTATAAAATAAAATAGCAAATATTTAACCTTTATCCATATATTCGTATTTCTTATGTCATATTTTTAATGTTATTTATTTTAATTTATTTACGTATATTCATACACAATTTAAATATATATTTATTTATTCACCTACCTATCTATTTACGTGTTTGAATTTTGTGTCAATATATTTATGTATATTTATTTATTAGATTTAAGTACTATCTGTGATATTATTTCTTTATTTAATTAGATATCTATTAATTTATTTTTTTGTTTGTTTTATTTGTTAATCTATTTATTATTTAATTGTGTATTTATTTATTTATTTATTTATTTATATTATTGCTATTTATTCGTTAAATTATTTATTTATTTATTTATTTTTTCAAATGTTTATTTATTTATTAATACTTATTTATATATTTTGCCTCTGAAATGAAGGTTTTTATTAAACCATTTTTCCTTCAATATAAAATATTAAACGTAACATGCTCCTCCCTAATCCTTGATTGATTTACAGTAGTAAGATAAAATTGTTATCATATCTCTGTGCTGTGCAATGACTTAAGAAAAAAATTTGTTAACTATGAAAATTTTTCTTTGAAACAATAAATATTATCTATCTGTCTAACCCCTCGGTTTTTTTTTCAATATTCCATTAGATAGACAAATTTGTTTTTTAATAGCTTGTGCCTTTACCGTTTTCTTAAGATATCATTTCAATTACGTTTAAGTGAAAACCATTTCATTTCAAAATACATTGTGAATAAATATTTTCGGTTTTATATTTCAGGATCTAAATCATTTCTTAAATGGGTACCTGTCAATTCCGGTGACGAACTCCCGGAAAATGTCGTTTTAATTGAAGGAATAGACCACAAATATGTTGGCAGAGCTAGACACTTTGATGAAATTCTACCAGCTGAAATATCTGCTAATGGAACAGCTTTAATTTCTTCTTGTCAAAAAGAAATACTAAAAAAAAATTTTGAGATACTTACAACCACATTTGAATGTGAATGGATAAGTTATTCTGATAAAAATTATTATGATTTTAGCGAAAACATAGTTCGTGTGGGTACTGCTTGGGATGGTGAACCTATTTTTGTCGGAAAATCCGATATGCGATATAGTAAATATATCACTGGAATTTATTTGACAAGTAAAAAAACATATCCTTTAATCGAAGACAATTATTACGATAATGTTTTGAAATATCTTCGCTGTGATACTGAAGCTGAATGGATCGATACATCGTCAACGAAATTACCAGTAGAGAATGCAATTTCTGGGGGAAAAACTGAAGATGGATATGCCATTTACGTAGCTCGATTAAAGCGTGATTGTGAAATTGTTACAGGACAGGTCATACCTGAATTGGAATCTGCAACAGCATTTTTAAATAGTGGTCAGGATATTCAGTCAGCTTATTGTCAAGTCCTAGTTGGTAAAGCAGATGAATACAAATGGGTTTCGGCTGGCAATGGAGACATTCCCGATTATGCTGTTGTTCATGGAAAATATTTTGCCGAACCAGAATATGTATCACGATTTGATGGGAACGTAACACATTTGTCATATTCTAAAACACGTGAAATTATGGATTATGAAATTTTAGTGCGAACAAGTTTACATTGCATGCACATACACAATTAATTCGAAAGAAACAATAGTGGTGTTTTTTTTTGGGGGGGATTTTGTATGTACTAATAGTACAGTGATTATGTTTGGTCAAATGTCTACCAATAGTATATTATTGACTTTAAGCGACCTTTACAAGGTCAGTCAAAGGACGTCAGTCATCTACACATATAATCAGTCATCAAGCAAAATCAAAAGGGTTTTGATTTTTCGTCAAACAAATACACGCATACAGACTTATTTTTACAAACAATATATTACCGATTGATGTCAAATGACTGACCGTGTAAAGGTCGCTTTAGTTATGATCGATATTCGATAGTACCCATACTGCCGATGTTGTATTTATAAAATCTTACTATACTGTGGATAGTTTTCCCGAAAAAAAAAAACACCCCTAATGTAAGAATTACCCAACAAATGGAAGATTTGGCAAAATTTTCAGTTTTAAATTAGTGTTTGAACAAAATAAAAAATAAATAAATAATTTTGACTTTAGAAGACTTAACTTTTTGTATAATATTACTTCTTTCAGAATTGGTAAAAAAAAAATTTTTGAGAGCTTCGAAAATCGGTATTAAAAAAAAGATTGAATGTGCCAGCTCAACAACAACAAACACCAAGTCTAGATATTTTTATCAATCAGAAGCGGATATAAGGAGACGAATATTTTAAATAATGAATTTTCGATGGCGTTGCAAATAAGTTGAAGAAAAATACACATAAATAAATGAAAAAGCACATACAAATCTTTGAATTCTGATTTATTAACCATACTGAATGATCAAAGTGATTGGAGTAATGGAATTTTTGCTATACCTTTCCAATACAAGAGAAAGAGATAATCGTCAGTCTCTTTCTCTTGCATTGGAAAGGTATTGCAAAAATTGGCCGTCTTGTTTCGATTGATTTATAAAAAGAAATAATTTGATGTCAAAGTGATTGAGCGTATATGGAAAACGGCAACCTACATGTAATAAGTACAACAAATTTGATATCAAATTAATGATGATTGGGATTTTTAAGGGTTTTTTTTAAACTTGGATACACTGCAATGGTACCAGGACAGAGTTTTCGTTGATAAATTCAAATATTCTAAGGTTTTTCTTCTACTCATGTTCGATTTGAATTCCTCTTTCCATAACCCTCAAATTTTTGTTTTCCTTTCTGTAAATAAATGAAAATTGTTGGGCTTTTTATTGGAAAACGGTTCTTTCATATTATGTCCGATCACAATTTGTAAAAATTCAATTTAGTGACTCCTGTGCCGAGAATCAGCTATTTTGGTGAGTAAGGCTCACTTTATCATCTCACTTCATTGCCAAAAGCGATTCAGCTATTTAGGTGAGATGAGGAAATTCGAATATAGTTGCGAACACCTTAAACGTCATCAAACAAAGAATATCAAGAATATTAATAACCTCACTTTTTATGTGATAAAATATTTGATTTAAAATATGTTTCAATACTATGTATATATACAAGAATTTTTATAAGATTTTTTACCCTTTTGCAAACGTTTTTTAAAGTATCAATAAATGTAGTCAATTCTTGTTTTTGTATATTCATTACTAATATATGAAAATATATAAGAAAATAACACATACTTATCCAAAATGATAAATTTACCTACATGTACACCAACTCACTGCCAAAATGGTAGGCGAGTAATCTGACGTTTCATTTTACTCCCAGGAACTCTCGCTTTTGTTTACTTTTCAACGAAATGCGACTCATCTCGCTCACACTCTGGAAGTTTTAATTAGCTGCATCTCGGCACTGGTTAGTGTGCTATTACACAATGATTCTAGAGTCATGGCTCTTTTCAAACTACGTTAGAACAAAAGAGAAACAAATCGAAAAGATCATAGTTTGCTCTTTTCCTTTAAAGTAATTTGAAAAAGAGTCATGACTCTAGAATCATGGTGTAATAGCATGAATGAAAGAATACAAGATTACGACACTTTGGCATTTTCACTTTGTTGTTGTTTCACTTGTGACATAATTTTCACTTGTCACGTAACCACCTTGCACTCTTTTTCTCATTGGTTGGGGTAAAGTAATAAGAAGATTCAATCATTTATTTGTTTTTCTGTTTGTGTTTACATCACAAGTGACAAAAACACAACAACAAAAAGCTGAAAAAAAACAAGTGTCGTAATCTTGTATTCTTTCATTCATGGTGTAATTCGCACTTGACTTTTGAGAATCTTTGAGATTGATCTTTTCAGATTTAATCTTCCAATCTACCCAGTGGTCATATGTTTCGTGCTAAAGATCGATTTAGATCATTGCAGATTATTAATGGAACAAGTGGTCTGACAGACAGGAAACTACTTGATATATTCGAATGTCTAGCACGAAGTGTCACGAACATCACCCAGCGTTTATTGACGATTTGTAATTGAAATTGAAATTGAAATTCCTAATCAAAATAATCAAATTTGTGAAAACTTTGAAAATATTGGTGAAAGGAAGAAAAACAACCAATTACATTATGTCAGAATACCAAGTGTCAAAAGTAAATAAATTTGACAGTCTGTAATTGACGGAACATGCATGGCCGAGACTTAAAGCCCAACTAAAATATTCGGAAGCAAAAGGAAGCTTATGTCATAATTCTACGTCAAGTTTCCTTAAGTGATGTCAATTTTTTGAATCAACCATATTGGTCGGATGAAAGCGCAAGCAATTTTCCTATGTATTTGGCTGGCTGTCAAATTTACGTACGTAAACTGCGCTATGGATCGCTCTTTACGTACAGAGGCGAAAGTGAACGAACATTTAACGAACATTTATCAAACAGAACAATCCGACGTTATGGGCGCACTGTATAATTTGCTTGTATTCGGATGTTTTTGTACGATTCCGTACGCACTGTTCCGACTATTATATTTGGGCCTTTAGTTTTAATAAAAGAATATTTTTTTCAAAGTGACAATCTTTTTATTGAAGTCATTATCGATTGCAATCACAAAAGATTACCATTCTGCTATACACCATCAGAGACCTCTAGGAACGATGTCATGTTATATGCATGCTAATAGAAATGTCTTTTCAATCCAACTGCAACCATCTACATCCATTTCCATAAAATATTTGTGTCTATACAAACATACCCTTTCAAGTTCCCCATCGAAATCCACACAAAAAATTTCTTTCAACACAAATTTCATTCATACGCAAAAACCTACACTCATATTAAATTTCGATTAACTTACAATTCATCTGGGCAATTAAAAGGCTGCGCCAGTCGATATCCATCCTTTAAATAGCGCTCCATCTCAAATGCATCGATTTCGGCATATGGTTGTTTAGCAAACGTACACATCTCCCACATCAGCACTCCAAATGACCAGACATCGCTTGCCTCTGAATATTGTTTCTTCACTAGTGCTTCGGGCGACATCCATTTCACAGGACGATTTTCGCTATCGCCCAGACAATGATAGTCGCCAGGAAAGAGGTCACGCGTCAGTGAACTGTCTGTGAGTTTAACCCTCAGTTGGTCATCAATTCTGCAATGAAAGAGAGATTTCCAAAAGGATTAGACACAAAAAAACATCCTCCCCAGAAAAATAAAGAGAAGAAGTAGAATAGACTGGAATACAAAAACTTCATTCAACACCCTCTTCTACTATCATACTACTATGCGCAAAACAACTAATCATCATCTATATGAGATTTTCCCATTTATACTTACACACAGTTCCTAGCCGCAATGTCCTTATGGATGACTCCGTGCGTATGCAGATGACCCATGGCACTGGCCAGCTCCGATGACATCAGTACCGTCTGAATAGTGGTAATCGTACGCGAGTATATTGGTTCCTGCAGGAACAGCTTCAAATTTCTAGTGTTATTTGCAGCCGGATAGAGGACAAACGGTGTCGAGTAATCCTCAATGGACACACCCAGCACCATCAGCAATCCAGGGTGTGAGGCTCCGTACAGCATAAGACCTTCCTGCAGCAACAGTGACACTTGCATTTGACTGGCATGTTGGGCAACCGTCTTCACCAAAACGTCCTGACAATCGTTGTAGGTGCCCTTGTAGACACGACCGTAGGCACCCTCAAGCAGCAAGCTCGACAGACGCACCCGACACTTCTGGACGGTGAGTTCGCTCAGGCGCCTATTAAACTCCTCCGGCTCCTGCTCGTACTCTCGAAATGGTCGCGTCAGTGTAGCATATGTCGGCGTTATCGTCGACGGACACACATAAATCGAATTGTGTGCCGTCGAGGATATCGTTGGCAGTCGCTGAAAGCTCGAGGTTTTAATCAAATGCACACCGTGATGATTCTGCCGCTTGGTCGGTCCTTTGGCGCAGTATGCGATCAAAATCAGGGTGGCCACCAGTACAAGAGCCAAAATACCACCGATTATCAACGTAATCAGGCCGTTGTGTGCCGGTGGGGCTAAAGTCTCCTTCAACAGTGGATCTTCCGAGGATGTAGAGAATGCAAATCCATCACCACCACCATTGCTGCTGCCACTACCGCCACTGGCAGTTGCGTCATTGTCGTCATCTTGATTGCCAGCCAAACATATTTTCTTCCGGCGGAAAACCAATTCAGTGACGTTGTTCGTTGCCCGATCCAAAATTATTTCAATGGCAATAGTCACTTCCACCTCGGCCTCGCGAATTCCCGAGCACTTCATGCTGATGGCATAAGTAAGGGGTTCCACTGGAATTTCGCCAATGCGCGATATGTTGAGGCTGGGTCGAGGTAGGACGGCCGGTTCAGAGGTGACTATGTTGATGCTGTAGGGCAATGGGCGGCCAGCCAAACTCTGCCATGTGAAGGAGATTTCTTTGACGTTCGATGGGACAGGAACTGCAAAATTTAGCGCATAATCGTTTATCTGTCCATCACGGACGTAGTAAAGTTCTGCCGAGACACCTGCAATGATAGAGAGGAAAAGGATATTTAAAATTTGTGTATCAATATTTTTGATGGGGTTTAATTTAAAGGTGAAATAGAAAATGTTAAATAATCCTTGATTTAAATTATTAAGCATCCCTTTTTTAAAATACTTCAACAACTTTAAATTTCTTCAATCTGTCGTTTGACTCGCTTCAATCGTTCATTCGCCTGAATTGATTGATATTAAAATAGCTCCAAGATGCAAATATCCTTTGAATCACAAAAGCAACTTCACCCAACAAACATCTTGCTAACAAGCTAATGGATAAAAACAGGAGACCAAAAATTAAAGAAAAAAGGATAAACACGTTTACTACCCGTCGTAATAATGCTGGCATTGAGATGGTATGTGGGTGGTCCGGTCTAGGATGCTTGGAAAATCGCGAACAAGAATACAACCAATATACCCTTGGAGATTTAATTCTTCGTCCTTTATCGTCTGAATGACTGAAAGAAAGCCTTTAAATGGCTGCAAATCATTTCACTTGATTCGCTTCTTTGCCATTGTGTTGTTTAATTTTTTTTTTGCCTTTCTTTACTTTTTGTTCGTCCTTTCCTGATGATTGTGTTCATCTTTGAAGGCAACAAGAAAGCAAGGATAGAAAGTTAAAATGCTAGACTGCGGAAAATGCGAATCTTGAGAAATTTAAGTGCTAGACTCTTCATAGTCAAAATAGTGAAAAAATGGATGGGGGGAAAAAAGGACTATTATTCTCTACCAGCATGCATACCGCACACTTAGAAATCCTCAAAGACTAGAAACAGAAATTGAATATTCATCATTTTTTCAGCCGAAATTTCTCACACTCTTTAGCAAGTAGAAAGCTATGTCGGTCGGTGGCGGGATACAAAATTAAGATTTTTCCACAAAATTCCTCACATAAAAGTGGTTTTCGGGTTTTCCAAAAACAAAAAGGGTATAGGCGGCAGGAGCAGCAGCATCACAGAGGCTTAGGCACCGCACTTTTCTGGTGGCAAAAGGAGAGAATATTTTATGCATGGCATTTGGTATTTGCGGTGCAAAATTTTAAATGAGATTTCGCATTAATTTTTTTATCCTGTTTGCGGCAACCGAATTAAGGTTGTTGTGTTTCTGTATATTATGTTCCTGCTTTTCAGGAAACATTCTGATGAATGTATTTACAGTCAGTTTAATTATTCCTTAGAATAGAAATAGATTCACACAAAACTAATATGTGTGTTCTAGATTATTTGTGGACATTTTTGCATTCGTTTGTGTTTGTATAAAATGTCCTGTGTGTTTATTTGTTTAATTTTGTAGTGCGTTTTATATTTGTTCTGTGTGGTTTTGAGTTCTTCTGTTTTTTTATATCTTTGTATATTTAATAGGACATGATTCCTTGTTTCGTGCAGCAACTATAGGGGGTGCAAATAAATGTCTATACTGTAGCCTCTGTGAAGAGAGAATATTTTCTTTAGTTTTTTTTTTCCAACGGTTGTGTATGCTTTGAATTTAAATTAAATGCAAATACAGACGATATATTCAACAGAGAATAATTTTTATTAGAGCAAAGGTTGAAAGAAGAAACATTATGTGGAAATAAGATGTGAATATATGTTAAGGCAATAAAGGAATTGCATGTATATTAACTCTGGATAATTTTACTATGCTACTGTGTTATGTAAAACAAACTCCGTTTTATAAAAAAAACACTTGTTATTAGATTTTTTTCAAACAAAGCTGACTTTATTCAGATGTGTCTTATTTTCAGTTTTCAAATCATTTTCTTCAGACTAATGCCTAGTTACACCAAACACTTTTAATTAAGAACGGGGTTATTTTAAGTGAAATTTAAACAATTATTTTCAATTTTTTGAGACAAAATAACTAAAAACACAGTTTTAAAAACAGGAAAGTTAGTATTTGAATTTCAAATTTTACTTTTAATAAACTTTTTCCCCTTGACATTGGTGCAACAGATGTAAGGTTTCACAGGGAACGTATATAGGTATAGAAGCGGCCCGCTAGTCATCGCTCGACTAATACTATTTCTACCAAAGTCCATCGGCTGTGGAACTTAGCTCACAACAATATGGCGCCCAACGTGGGGCCCGACTCAGGGGGGAGAATAGAGAATATTTTCTTTAGTTTTTTTTTTCCAACGGTTGTGTATGCTTTGAATTTAAATTAAATGCAAATACAGACGATATATTCAACAGAGAATAATTTTTATTAGAGCAAAGGTTGAAAGAAGAAACATTATGTGGAAATAAGATGTGAATATATGTTAAGGCAATAAAGGAATTGCATGTATATTAACTCTGGATAATTTTACTATGCTACTGTGTTATGTAAAACAAACTCCGTTTTATAAAAAAAACACTTGTTATTAGATTTTTTTCAAACAAAGCTGACTTTATTCAGATGTGTCTTATTTTCAGTTTTCAAATCATTTTCTTCAGACTAATGCCTAGTTACACCAAACACTTTTAATTAAGAACGGGGTTATTTTAAGTGAAATTTAAACAATTATTTTCAATTTTTTGAGACAAAATAACTAAAAACACAGTTTTAAAAACAGGAAAGTTAGTATTTGAATTTCAAATTTTACTTTTAATAAACTTTTTCCCCTTGACATTGGTGCAACAGATGTAAGGTTTCACAGGGAACGTATATAGGTATAGAAGCGGCCCGCTAGTCATCGCTCGACTAATACTATTTCTACCAAAGTCCATCGGCTGTGGAACTTAGCTCACAACAATATGGCGCCCAACGTGGGGCCCGACTCAGGGGGATATTTCAATTCTTCGGTCAGTACTTTATTGACAACCTTAGCGAACTTTCAGTTGTGAGCATAGGTAATCTCCTTGGCTTTTTGAATGCAACTAAATGGCTATAAAACGTAACAAACCGTTCTACGGGTAGACAAAACAGATCAAGAGAACTACATGTTTTCTGCAGGAACCTTTTCCTTAGCCGTGTAGGCGGGCTAAGTCTACTGCGCGTATCATGTTTTTGCTTAAATCGAATTGATCTCACGGGAATCTGGTCCTTACCCTAAGCTATCCAGCACCCTGTCTGTTTAGGTTTTTACCGAAGACAACCATATCGGAGCTAACAGCCTGACATAAAGCCTGGTGGGGGGAATGGGCCACTTCCCTTGGGTGACGTTTTCGAGGATCTCTTGTTTTCCATATGGGTTTACTCCCAAGCCAAACAATTTCAAACCTTATAACATAACTCACCGTACTAATATCTCACCTTTTCCATACCGACAAAACGAATCAAGAGAACTACATGATTTCCCTAGGAACCATGTCTTTAGCCGTGTAGGCGGGTTGTGTTTACTGCGGAAACCATGTTTTTTCATCCTAAATCGAATCGATCTCATGGGGAAACTGGTTCTATCCTAAGCCATCCAGCACTCTGCCTGTTTAGGTTTTTAGCGAAGACAGACATATCGGATCTAACAGCCTGGCATAATACCTGGTGGGGGAGTATGGGCCAATTCCCTTGGCTGAGATGCCCGAGGATCTATTGCTTGAAGCACATGTCATGCCTTTCTCTTGGGTGATGTTAAGGTCCCGAGATTTGTGTCGTTTTGTAGTCCCTTTTCATAACGTAATTATATAGTAACGTAGAGTCATTTCATATAACTTTCTTAGGTGTCTTTTTATCTATTTTCTTCATGGCACGAAATTTATGATTGTCTAGTATAAGGTAGAAGCGGTAAGAATCTAGACACTTTTTCTGTCCAGCGTAGCCGTTTGATGACAAACATGCTGCCACCGCTATTGCTATACCAAAGTGCGACCCTCACAGAACCTAACTTGCAAAAATGGCGCCCAACGTGGGGCGAACTCGGCTTCCAGGGCAATTATTTGGTATAGTTAAAGCGGCAAGAACCAACCACATTTTCATGCAGATATACATTGGAAACTTTTGATTTAAACTTATGGAGAGATTACTTCAACCAGATGATAAACTTGATACAAGACAAGAAATCCCTATCGAGCAGTCTTGGAAACTCAATTAGGTTGATAATCTATGGTTTTAACAACCTTCTGAGACCAACTTGCTTGAAATCATTAAAAGCAGCCGTTTCTGAAGTGGGCTATTATTAGCGATCTATTTAACCACGCTGAAGAAGATATGGAAAGGAGCATTGAAACAGTGGCCCATATGTTAAATATAAATGACTAAAAGTATTCCCTATCCAGAAAAAAATTGAGCATCTACTCTAACAGAGGTATGATTCTTTTTAGCATATATCTTACGAATCTCTGTAATTTCACATTGGGTTCGATATTTCGATATTTGTTTGCATCTTTATTTTTATCTCTTCTCCTAACATGTTGTATGTACACATAGTTTTAGAAGCAAAGACTTGAGATGTCAAAGCTGAATCAACATAATAGGAAGCCGATTTCACCTTACTTTATAAACTCCCGCCACGCTCTGTCACAGTGTCACCTTTATTTGGTCCTATTAAAATTCCAGACTAAAGGGTAAATACAACGAAAAACGTAGTTTCGAATTCTTCTTTATCTTCGTCAGGTACGATGTATATATTTTTTTTAGTTGCAAGTCGTCGAAAACCTCCCACACTTAATGCAAACATTTTCAAAACGACACCCCCTGTAGCGGTACTTCAATCCGCAGACAAAAGCCTTTTTTGTCACAGTTCATGCCGCCATCAGGCTTCCAGTTTTTCGAATAAAAAGTGCTTTGTTTGATCGGACTTTGATCTGAAGATTTACCTTAGAAGAAGGAAGAAAAAAATAACTTAAGTTCCACCGCTACTGAATGAAGAAAGATTTACCACAAAAAGTCAATATTTGAAAAAGCACCGAATACTAAACTACGAGGAGGACAACATTCTTCCAATGTATGTTCTGGTTCTGGATTATTTGCTCTCTGATTGAAGTAGGTAAATGAAGAACCAGCCAGCAAGGCAACGAGAGCAATTGCCCATAAATGAAATACACATATTCACTTGGGTGTCGAACCCATCATTTACATACATATATAAAAGAAAGATACAAATATATGCTATGAATTCTGGAGGAGACTCTATGGCTGATGGTGACAAACCCAGATGACTTCTACTTCCTTGTACGGAAGTTGTTTGGCCTGATGATTTGGTCTACAAGAAGGAGCAGGAGAATTTATATAGACGACACTCGTGATGACTTATGTCGGAAAAATAAGGAATTGCCGCAGCTCTATTTGCTTATTGACATACTGCGGTATGGTATGGTGATGTATAGACTACCGAGACGAATCCACGATAACTGGAGCTCCACTTGGGCAGGTGAGTTAGACAGGGATGTGTACCTATACTTTTGAAGAAGATATATGAAGTGCTGGCGGTGTTTGATTGTAACATCACAGGGGAGCACTTGTATGTTAAGCTTTGAGCAAATATTTTCTTTCTTCTTTTCGCCCTTTTTTGTATTCGGAGTAAGATGCGCCCCGATTTCAACATATTCAACGGTTTTTTTTTTTTTTTTTTTTCATTTTGAATTGAAGCAGTTTGTGGAGGACAAAAGAAGCGGCAAATGTTTTGTTATGTGCGTCGCTGAATAGATTCAGATAAGTGTTGGACAACAAATGCTGCGTAAACAAATTGTTACAACACAATACACAGTTTGAGAAATACTTGAACATGGAAAAATCCTGACATACTCAAGAACTTCAAGGACTTCAAGAAACACTTGATTTTACAAATTGTCAGCTAGCATTAAGGGTGAACTTTGA